>OX104111.1:37071879-38271879 GCA_944474755.1 Limnoperna fortunei | reverse complement strand
AAAAATAGAACAAAGGTGTCAACACACGTTTTTGCTCAATATCTCAAAAACTATAACAGCTACCAAGGAAATTGTTACCTCAAATTGATCAGCACATTAAGTTCTACAATAGTTGCTATTAGTCTGAAGTTGTGTAATGGCTTCCTGTAGGAGTTATTGTCCTTTTATCGCCATTCTGACAAAATTTTCGGTCAATATAATTTGAAAAACTATAAGAACTAGATTGACATTGTAAATTGCTTAAATGATTAGCAAGACAATGCTTACAAAACCCTTTGTTGGTCTAAAATTGTCAGATAACTTATAGGAGTTATTGACCTTTAATGATGAAGTTTTCCGTTTTTGTCCTGTAACCTAAAGTCTGTCACAGCTAGAGTGAAACTGTAAATTGTAAAAATCATCGATCAGCAATACAAGCCCTACAATTAAATTAATTGGTGTGAACTGTCAGGTGACTCCTTATAGGAGTTATTACCCTTTAAGGATGATTGATTTCCTTTAACCTAAAAACTATAACAGCTACAGTATAACTGTAAATTGTAAAATGATCAGCAATACTCATTCTACAATTTACTCATCTTCGCTAGCCAAGGGTTACGATCCGATACTCTTATCTTCTTATGCAATTCACTTTATTGATCTGGAATTGTCATATGAACTTCTTATAGGAGTTATTGCCCTTGGATGGCATTTTTAAGGAAATTTTCCATGTATGTCCTTCAACCATAAAACTATAACATAGTCAAACTGTAAATTACAAACATATTCATCAATATACTTTCTACAGTTCACTTAAATGGTCTAAAATTGTTAGATGACTCCTTATAGTTGTGTGAAAATGGTCAAATTACACCTTTTCTGAGTTGTTTCCCTGTAATAACAGTTTTTTGTGAAATTTTTAGTTTTTGACCTGTAACTTAAATGCCATAACAGCTAGAGTGATAACTTTTATGATTAGAAGATAGGATCGAGTTTGTACACTTTATAACAGTTAAACAGATATGTAAGTAAAAGTTTATTTATTATTATAGGCAAATGGATATGTAGCGAGTGTTCAGGACAAGGTATTACTGAAAAAGATGTAGACGGAAACACAGAGACAAAAGAAACAGACACATATACAACACCAGGTACACTAAATGTCTGCATTAGCATCTGTTACTTAAATTAAACTTGAATACAGTTAATTTTTAAACATGTTTATATTAGCACATCATATATTGCTTGACACTATTTTTACAGTAAGAAGTTTGCAATTATAAATCAAACATGGTGTCTGCATATTTTCATTCTTAATGTTTTTGTAAACTATATTACTTCTACAGGGAATACAAGTTGTGATTATCCAACACCTTGTGAGTCACCTGTCATGGATACAGATCCAGGAAGCAGGTATTTGTAAAAAAGTGGATTTAGGGACCAAAACAGGCATACAATGACTAAAACAATGTTCTTGTCATGTCCAGTATTTGTAGCCTATAATTCTGTTCATTTCTTAAAGAGAAAAAATATGGTTTTTTAAATTCAAAATTTGGTTAATTTTCATGTTTTTCAAAAGATTATACTGAATACTGAATATATTTGAAAAACATTACAAAGTTAATGTTCATCATGGGAATAATGACAATTACACTTACTTTGCAGTAGTACAGGAAACCTTATGAAACATCAAGTAAAATAAATTTAAAAAAACAAAGGCTGTTTTGATGGCTGCCAATAATAATAATAATAATGATATAGGACATGAATTTGTGAATGAACTCCAATTAAATTTTGCTTCAGATCTTTTTCAAAGAATGAAACTACTACAAATGGTCCATCTACAATACCTAAAATTGAAAAAGGAAAGTATCCAGATGCTTCAAAATGGTCCACTAATGATGTGGTCCAATTTTTCATGTCAGTTGGGTTCAAAGAACAAGCTGAAGCCTTTAGAGAACAGGTAAGAACATCACATTATAAGATGTTGTACTTGATGACTTTGAACCATTCTCCTGTTTTCATAAAATTATGGCTTTGGTTTTTAGGACAATCAGATTTAAAAAATTTAAATATCAGAAAGAAAAAGACTGCATTCCCTGTATGATTTGTTACATGTAGGTTCTTTAAAAAAAATCTATAGGAGTTGACTGCACATACTGTTGATATTGGGGCTTGTACACATATCAACGGTTCTTTAAAACTTTCCATCAATGGCCTTTGCAATTTTTCAACTTGATTTGTGTATACACATAGTGCTACAAGAAATTTACAGATCATGGAAGAAAAGCATAGGACCGGTTCATTGCATCTATTTATAAAGCTGCCAAAAATAAATCACAAATTTGAATTATGTGAACAATTATTATCTATAACCACATGTGTGAACAAAAATAGTGTCAAAAATACCAAGCTTATATAATTTACTATGCCAGCTAGTTTTGTTGCAATTGGGCTCAAAATAAAAATTTTGTAAGTCCAATAAATTGGAATATTGAAGAGCTTTAATCATCAAAATTCCAGAAATGTAGTGCCAAATGTCAGGGTGACCCCATGCATGTATATGCCTAAACTAAAACATTATTATACCCTTGCATCCCACAGGTATAATGGGGCATATTTTTTTTTGGTTTGTGTGTGTGTCCATCTGTTAGAAATGTCAATAGTTATGTTTGATCATGCTATATTGTAGGATTTTGTTTCAGACCTCTCTGAAGTTATAGTTTGGCATTATCAGAGAGCATTATCTTAGAGTAACTTATTCATCAAACTGTTTTTCGAGGATCATTAAAGATTGTTAGACCTTATTTAGGCATGTTCCAATTAGACAAAAATGAAAATATTAATTTTATTCTAATTCTAGTTTTAAATTTATATTTATATTTACATGATCTGACTTCAATTTTGACCAAAATAAATAGGCCAAATTTTACTCCCGTTATAATCCGAAATTAATTTTTTTATTTGTCTTCACCAAAGAAAAAGCAAGGGTACGATTATTTGTTCTACATGATAAATACCATGATATCACTAGTTAAACAGGATATACTAACTCATTCTCACCATCTGATAACAACTTTTGTTTAAAGTGTTGAGTTGTTTTTTTTTGTTGTAAGATTTGAGTGTTGTTTTTGTTATGTTTGTGTATTTTCTGTAATTTATTGTTGTATTTTTATTTGTTTATTCAATTACGTACATTATCTGATTTAAATTATAGGAAATAGATGGTCAGTCTCTGCTATTGATGAAGAGAAGTGATGTTTTGACTGGTTTGTACATCAGACTTGGCCCAGCTCTGAAAATATATCAACATGTACTTAAGTTACAAGCTGTTGGATTGGATAATTCACTCTTCTAAAAACATGTCAACTGGCTCCTGGAGGAAATACATATTATATTAGCATAACAACCAGTCAGATGCACAGTCTTGACTGGTTGAAGCTGTTTTTATGATATATAAATAAAGATCAGACTTAGTCAGAATCTTAATCAGAGAGAAATGTGTAACAATTGACCATACAAATCTGTTATTTCTGCAGTTCTATTGGAGCATAAGCCTATCTTTTCTGTTGAAAATGATTATGTACAAGACATATAAATATGCACTTTATGAGACAGGTTTAACACTGCAGCAGAATTTATATGCATATATATAAAAGAGCCTTTGATGACTACAATTAAAATATAGATGCATGGTCAGATTGTACATGTAATTCCTCTCGTTAATGTGTTATCAGACACTGCAGATATTTTGTCATCAGATATTATTTTCATTTTCTTGCAATATCAAACAAATGTATATAAAACTAGTCAAATAAAAATAAAACTTTTAGCAGAGCTTGGATTAAAATTAGATCACTTGTCACAACTAGTACAGTACTAGTATTCTGTAATATTTACATTTCTTTTGGTTTAAGAGTTCTTCTGGAAATTATAGATATCTGTAATTGAAAAACACTGTACATGCCAACTAGTACAACTATAGTTACCTTCTAGTTTTATCTTGGAGGCTCTACATCACTTCATGCAATTTCGTCTATATTGTTGTATCCAGTTTGTTTTTTTTCATAGTTGAGGAAACTTGTGTACCTGGTAAGAAACCCCTGGCTACTGTGGGGAAACTTGCAATCCTTGTCAATTTGTCAATTACAATGTGAATTTTGCTGAAATTTCGACCTTATGACCCCAGTATTCCTAATATGTTGTACAATGGTTTATCTCATGTTTAGATTTCCATAACTGGTTCTTCATATTTACTTGATATTTGTTGCTCTGAATTCATCTTTGATAGCCAAGTGTTAAGATCTAGTCTGCCCCCCCCCCCGTCTCTTCAGAAGAGAGGGGGGTGGTCTGGATTGTAACACTTGGCCTGCAAAGATGCTCAGGATTTGACTGTATTTTAATTAAACTTTCATCTTCTTTGATATATTTATACATAATCAAAAGATTCATAAAATTAAGAGATGATTTAATAATGTAATTCATCTACTAACATTGTTGATTTGAACTGTTTTCGTCTTCACGACTCTAAATTGTTAATAAAATAAATAACTGTTTGTTGTTGTTTTTCTATTTTTTTGTGGCACACAATTAAAGGAAGTGTGATTCACATGTAAACAAGACAGGCTTGGAAGTGAAGGCAACCCTATCACTTTATTCTTAAAGCCTAATTGAGACAAAGGTTATTTGTGATACAAGTAGTCTGACCTGTTTACAGAAACCAATCAGGAGAGAGCAAAAAAGCATACAAGTGAGACAAGAGGTCTTTTAATACAGGTTCATATAATTTAGATATTACAGGTTCGACTCTAAATCATTGTATCATCCTAGTTACTATTACATGTATTACATTTATACAATCATACACTTATCCTACCAAATAAAAAAAAAAATCAAATGAGATGGATTTATGGGTGGACAGAATGGAAAACACATTAACAGCCCAGATTTTTAATTTCACATTCCACTATATATGTATATGCCTTTGTCACTGAAAAAATTAAGTTTGGTGACAGTTTGCATGATATAATTGACAATATCAGAAACCATTTTCTCAAATACCATCAAATATATTTGCTGAGTCAGGTAGTCTATTCTTGAACATGATAATCAGTAACTGTTTAATAAGAGGCAGGTACTGCTAACTGGTTTTCATTCGGAGCACCTCAGAGCACCCATGATTTTCATTGTGTACAGGTAGCTCAGTTTTTTTTTTGTTTTTAATTTTTATTTCATGTTGTGTATGTTTGTTTAAATCTGGATTTGTAATCATACCTTCACTTGCTACTGTTGTGCAGTCAGTTTTCTTGCTATTTTTCCCATCAACAAACTTCTCTTGATCTGTACAGTTAATATTAATTTTATTTATGTTATATATAATAAAACTTTACCACCTCATCCAACAGTTAAAGTAAAATCAACTGTTTGTACACATTATTTTAATAATACAAAACAATCATCACAGTCTAAATGTACAACGTGAGAATAAAAAATAATTCATGTTTATTTTGTTTGTAAAGTGTCCATTCAAGAAGTAATAAAAGTACAGTTTATAAAAGACTTTTGAATGTTCCTCTGAAATTATAATAAAACTTTGTAAATAAATAATAAATAAAGATACAACAAACAGATAATGTATAAAAAATGTTGACAATAAATACTATCAGAGTGTATAAAGCACATGTAAAGATTAAGACATTTCATTTAATACACCTTATATTTTGAATTTAAAAAGTTTTATTTTACTATTGGCAGATTTTAACATCTCTTTAGTATGTTATGTATCGTTAACAGAATCATAAGTCCTACATCATTTGAAAAACTTCATGGATACTTCAATTGGTTAAGTTTATTTAACATTTTCAGGAATAGGATTAGATGTTTTTATAACTTGTCGTTTATAATGCGTATTAGCATAGATTCCACTTTCATCTTGCCATGTATTACGACCTGGTCGGCGATAGTCACAGGTGTCAGTAAATTGTGAGTGGCATTTTCTGTAAGCAGCAGACTGGTCTGGGAAGTCTGGTAATTTTTCCTGAAAAAAAAGAGATAACAAGTGTGGACTGTGAGCACGCTTACAAAGGGATACCCCCCACTTTGCTTCGAGTCCAATTATCTCCCCTGAATAATATCTGACAGCAATTAAAATTCTTCATGCACATCTACATATGATGTACTTCCTTCATGTAAAGTTTCATCAAAATCTGTGAAACGGTTTAGGAGGAGTTGCACTTACGAGGTCTCACACTGAATACTATATTTTGAAAAGTCCAAGTCCAATTATCTCCCCCGAATAATATCAGACAGCGATTAAAATTCTTCATGCACATCTACATACGATGTACTTCCTTCATGTAAAGTTTAATCAAAATCTGTCAATCGGTTTAGGAGGAGAAGCGCTTACAAGGGATGTGGACAGATGGACAGACAGGGGGGGGGGGGGGGGTGGGGTATAATTAACACAGAAGACCTAAATCAAAGTTTGTTCATATTTATTTTTACTTGTAAGATACTTGTAATTTTTGTGAAGCACATGCAAAACTTAATTTAAATAATAAGAAATTGCACACTAAAAAATGAGGTTTTAGAAACTTCTAGTTCAATTATGATAGAGCTTGGTCACTGTAAATAAATGTTTTGTATGTGATAATATTTTCAGAAACTGGAATAAGCCTGCTGTTCATGAGATAGATTATAATGTTAAGTTTGTGTAAAGACCATATTTAAATGAGGTGTTTTCTTTAAGATCTTAGTCTGAATCCGAACACTGACAGAAATTGTTTGATTGAGCAGGTTTTGTATATAACAGAAAGGTTTATATATTTGTTACATCATTCTATGTAATTATAACTTACAGGCACTGGTACATATTCTGGATTTGGTGGCTTAAAGTCTGCTCTGTGAGTGGATTCCAGGTGGAATTTGTTGTACTCTGGATTATGTCTAGGTAATACTGATCCAAAGCCTCTGTTTGGTGTATCTGTTTCTCTACAATTTGAAAACAAATTTTACAATATTGTACATTATCACTATTTTGCAGCATTTTATTTTGATCTTTATGTGCGGTATTTATAGGTTATTTACGTGATTTGAAACGAGATGTGTTTTCCGGTCCATATCTCATCGAGGGCTGACAGCCCTGAGATGAGATGACGAGAAAATGCATCGAGTTTCGAAAACCGTAAATCTGTTAATCGCTGTTTTGTAACATTGTGACGTCACATTGTTTACTTAACGATGTCTTGACAGCGAGCTGAGATTGGGCCCATCTCAAGCTAGTAGAGTGAGATGGAATAATATTGCACACAAAGATCAAAGGAAAATACTGCAAAATAGTGATAAAATCCCATCTCACTCTACAAGTGTGAGATGGGCCCATCTCACCTCGCTGTCATGACATTGTTAAGTAAACACTATGATGTCACAATGTTACAAAACAGCGATTAACAGATTTACGGTTTTTGAAATTCTATGTTTTTTCTCTCCATCTCATTGCAAGGCTGTTGCCCTTAGATGAGATACAGATGAGCAAATGCATCTCGTTTAAAAAAAACATTAATAAATGATATCAATCTCTTTCTGCCATATTAGTATATAGAATAAAAGTAGTTTTGCATTACATTTTTGTTATAATGCATATCACATTCCAGAGCCAATATCACTTACCTGAATTACTTAAGCAAAATTTGCATATTCTTCAAAAATAAAAAAAAAATTTTTAAAATAGTTTCTTTCAGTAATGGTTGGCAATTTGGTTTAAGATGGGCTATATCAGTATAGGTAGTGGACCTTGCAAGGATCATCCATGCACAATTTGTTTTAATTTTGCCAATGAATTTTTATATTTCTCTTTGTCAAATTAAGCTTATATGAATATTTGTAATGGCAAAATAGACAACAAAGTATCAAATTTCATGAGACTGATGTTAAATTTTGAGTTTGGATGAGAAATTAAGGAGATTCAGCCATTTTAAGGAATTCACATATACAAATTTATTGTTTTAGGTATTGAATTAAATATACTATTAAATGTTATTTACAATGAAAGTAGTTGGATAAAAGTTATTGATTTGACTGCCTTACATTATTTGGATTTTTGTCTCGCTCGAATAAAATTAAAATGTGAAGAATTTAATTGCAACTTTCAAAAATATGCTTCAACAGTTTAACTTTCCATCATATTTTTCAAGAGTTTCAACTGTAAGAACATTTTGTACATTTAGATTTTACTCAAATTTAATGAGAAATTTCTTTACTTTTACATACTTTGGAAACAAACAAAACAAGACCATGAGTTAATCTCCCCGCATGTTAATGGTCAAATAACTTCTATTTTAATAATTCATCAGATACACATTCTAATCTGAAACCCAGTATATGATTGTTGTATTAGAAGTTGTAAATAATCAATCTTTGTGTTAATTTATGGGAGAATAATAATTCATTCCATTTCACACATTTTCTGCTGAAAAATTAACGATAAAAAGTGATTGGAGTAAATATTAATAAATACATGTAATTATATATATCTCTGTTGATTATTAGCATTTATAAATGATTCAAACAGGGACTAGTTAGTATAGATAGTCCCTGATTAAAATAATAATTGTTATTATTATTATAATATATTTTATATTTTAATTTTATATTTTTTTAATATTTTAATATTTATATTATAATTATTATTGTCTGCATTGTTCAGGTGTGATAAATTTCTGTGATGACATTTTCAACTGATTAAAATTACATACAAAGATGAGTAAAAGCTGATACATGTATGATAATTGTGGATAAATAAGCCTTTTTTTGTTTTTAATTATTAAATAATGCTTTGTGCAATTTTAGTCTAAAGATGCCGGAAAAACTTAAACAATAAACATTAACAATGCTAATTAAGTCAATTTTCATAATAACCAAAGATAGAATATTTTAAAGGTTTAAGACAGAATAATTTATCTAGCATTTATACAGCTAAAAAACAGAACAAATTTTATACATGACAAAAAAATGTTAAATATCTGTGGAAATACCTTAGAAACATCAGTGTGAAAACAAAGTTACACATAGCAACATGAATCTCCAAAGATCTGAGATAACTGGTGTGTACTACAAATATCAATTATTAACACTCAAATGTTACAGGTTGACAATCATAAATCTATTAATGATAACTTATTCTTCTGTATATTAAACCAGTCATATTTGCAACAGGTAAGTTGTCAATATATTTAACAAATTAGTTTTAAATGTCAGTTATGAACAAATGAAACAGTCTTAATTTACATGTAATAAACAAGTAATTTAGCACATGTACAGAGCTTATAATTACATTATTGTAATCATCCTCACAAGGCAGGGTTTCTGTGTCCACCAAACCCTACGAAACCTTGACAAACTGAAGCAGTAAATTCCCAGGCTAGAAGATTTTCAAAAGACGTCAAACCTTCAAAACATCAACTAATGAAATTGCTTGAAAGAAGCAAGTGTTTGGGACTAGTCATTCTTGCTCATTCTCGAGTGGGAAGAAAATGTAAAGCAACTATCGGTAATAAATAATGTGGTAATAACAAACTATTTACACTACTGTACAAAATACACTGACTTTCACATGGTATATGCAACACATCCATTTGGTTTATTTACAATTGACATCGGGATATCCCCTAACCAAGTCGTGAATGAAAGCGAGCTTTTGACTGGCTACATCAAGGTATGATGTAGCCTATCAAAATAATGACTAGCCCGAGAATTTCCTACCTAAGTTTGTCAGGGTTTCGTAGACAGATGTGGATACAGAAACCCTGACTTGTGAGGATGATGAAGGACAAATACTGAAATAGATAACAGGATAGAATAAGAGACACAGATGAACAGATGGCAGTGAATGAAGGGTAGGAATACAAAGATATTTTTTAAAATCAGTTCATCCACATTATAGCATCAAAATTTGTTTATTAAAGTTACCAGACAATTCAATTCTTTTAAATAAAGGGTTAGTCTGATGTGTTAATAATATCTCATACATGTTAAATTCTTAAACATGGTTGATGAAACCCATCTGAGATATTAAACAGAATTTGAAAGGAGACAACTCAGTTGAAGTTTGTTTATAACTGAACCAATGGTTTCATTTTTTGTGCATACTTTTCACAGAGTAGTTCTCGCCACACGATATTTTGCCAGTTTTTGTGAAAAATTGGCATTTTAAAAGTTATTATCATACCTTGTTTAGGATGGACAATAGTGAAATCTATCAAATGAAGCCTTTGCCATCGAATTTAATAGAAAAATAATGGCACATTCACCAAAATGGCAAGAATTTGCTTCTGTCATTTTAATGGTGAGAACTACTCTCTGACCAGTATATATCCACCTTGTTTTATATTTAAGCAAATCCAGCATTGGTAGCCATGTTTTATGGTAGTACATGCCATGGAAATTGATTATGAAAGAGCACCTTCAAAGACCATTATATATAACTATGAGATATTTTTCATGTATAATTTGCCGTGAGTACAGCTAAAATATCCCTTGCTGCTTTCTGATCAAATTATTCTGAAAAGTTGTTTGGACAAATATAGCTGGCCATTATAGTATCTTAGAATGTATAATATAAAATAGGAAAGTACAATGTAGGTGTTTCAAAGAGTTTATTGCTATTGGCACCTCGATAAAACAATCACTTCTGAACATAAAATATTCATGACAGAAAGGTGTCAAGTTGCTGTGGGGATGAATCTGCTCTATTATTATCTACGGCCAAATGAAAATAATGAGTACTTATTAATTTAGAACACATGAATTAAAGTTGTTACTTCTCAACGGTGATAAAACATATGCAAGGTTTTATTTTTGTAGTCTTTAAAAGGTTTTATTTTATTATTAAAGAATTTCTTAAAACATTCTTGCTTACAAAGAGGTTTCAAATGTTGGTTACAAAGTGGTTATATATTTTATACTTGCCAGCACAACACACTCAGATGTATGTGAATATGTTGGTAATATTGTAACGTTTACAGGCATTTGTACAACCATAATGTTCAAAAAATTCTCTGATATCATGGTCACAACAAAAGTTATTTAATATTACGAGCAATAAAAGTTTATTATTGTTTGAAAGGTATGTGTATTTCAAAATTAAAAAAAAAACAGCTGTTGCTTTTGTAAATTTATTTTTGCTTGTTAGTTGAATCAAATGGGCAGTATTGTATACAAGGCATATGAATTTTACTGTTTCCAGAAAATTCTGACATTTTTATATACCTGTCAGTATATATACAAATATGTGTTGCATACAATAATCATGGTAACAAAACATGTATTGTTAAGTATCTGTTAAAATATATATTATCCCAGAATGTGACATACTGTCTTAAGTATGACAACAATATGTTACTTCATACCTGTCCATATCTGTATTTTCAATTGTATTCATGGTAACCATAGCTTTTTTAGTTTCTTGTTCCTCAAAATCCTTTTTTAAGTAAATTTGTTCTGTGTGATCCTGATAAGTTGTTTTAGGCAGTGACTGAAAGACAATGCTAAATAATCATTATAGCACCACAACAAAGCAAAAAAAAAAAAAAAAGCACATACAGCAAGCCAGGGGTGCTAAAAGGTTTTGTGGAGAACACGGTAAAGATCTAAATAATTAAAACTGCAATTTAAAGATTACACGGTGTAAAGTCATGTTTTTTAGCACATTGAATTCCAAACATTAATATTTGCAACAGTAAACTAGAGGCTCCCAGGAGCCTGTAATCGCTCACCTGGAATCCAAATGACTTAAACTATATTAAAATTTTTGAAATTAACAGTTTCAGTCTAGTTGTTATAGCTTTTAAGTTACTGTGCAAAAACTAAACATTTCTTCAAAAAATTTGTTAAATACAATAATTCCTATAAGGTGCCATCCACAATTTCTGAAAATTAAATGGTTTTTAGGCATTGTCCTTTAGGGTACTTTAGAAATTTACAGTTTTACTCTACTAATAGGTGTGTTATAGACTAATTTATAATTAAAAAACTGTTCATATGTCCAAATTCATAATGAAAGGGCAATAACTCCTATAAAGAGTCATCTTGCAATTTTTGGACTAAGCAATCATTTGTAGGGCTTCTATTGCTGATCATTTGTGCAATTTACAGTTTTAATCTAGCTACTATAGTTTTCAAGTTACAGGACAAAAATGGAAAATTTCTTAACAAAATTGTCATTTAAGGGCAATAACCCCTATAAGGAGTCATCTGACAATTTCAGACCAATTAAATGAATTGTAGGGCTTGTATTGCTGATCATTTTTGCTATTTACAGTTTTACTCTAGCTGTTATAGTTTTAAAGTTACAGGACAAAAACGGAAAATTTCATAAAAAATTACCATTTAAGGACAATAACTCATATAAGGAGTCATCTGACAATTTCAGACCAATCAAGTGAATTGTAGGGTCTTTATTGCTGATCATTTGTGCAATTTACAGTTTCAATCTAGCTGCTATAGTTTTCAAGTTACAGGACAAAAACGGAAAATTTCATAAAAAATTGCCATTTAAGGGCAATAACTCCTATAAGGAGTCATCTGACAATTTCAGACTAATACAGTGAATTGTAGGGCTTGTATTGTTGATCATTTTTGCTATTTACAGTTTTACTCTAGCTGTTATAGTTTTAAAGTTACAGGACAAAAACGGAAAATTTCATAAAAAATTACCATTTAAGGGCAATAACTCATATAAGGAGTCATCTGACAATTTCAAACCAATCAAGTGAATTGTAGGGTCTTTATTGCTGATCATTTGTGCAATTTACAGTTTCATCTAGCTGCTATAGTTTTCAAGTTACAGGACAAAAACGGAAAATTTCATAAAAAATTGCCATTTAAGGGCAATAACTCCTATAAGGAGTCATCTGACAATTTCAGACTAATACAGTGAATTGTAGGGCTTGTATTGTTGATCATTTTTGCTATTTACAGTTTTACTCTAGCTGTTATAGTTTTAAAGTTACAGGACAAAAACGGAAAATTTCATAAAAAATTACCATTTAAGGGCAATAACTCATATAAAGAGTCATCTGACAATTTCAGACCAATCAAGTGAATTGTAGGGCTTTTATTGCTGATCATTTTTGCCATTTACAGTTTCACTCTACCTCGTATATTTTTCAGGTTATATTGTAAATACCAAAAATTTTGTCAAAAATCGTCAAAAAAGGGCAATAACTCCTACAAGAAACCAATACACAACTTCGCACTAATAGCAACTATTGTAGACCTTAATGTGCTGATCAATTTGAAGTAACGGTTTTCTCTATAGCTATTATAGTTTTTTAGATAATGATCAAAAACCTGTGTTGACCCCCATGTTCTATTTTTAGTAACAGCGGCCATATTTGTCTGTTGATCAACACCCTGGGTACGACGGACGACAGACGACGGACGACAGACGACGGACGCCAAGTGATAGCAATAGCTCACATGGACCTTCGGTCCAGGTGAGCTAAAAAGTTGAGAGTTGTTTCAATAACTTTTTTTCTAAATGATTTCTTTGATGGTAATATTTTTCACCAATTAACTGACCGCATAAAATATGAAACTATGCTTGTAATAAATTAGATAATTTTTTACTTTTATGAGATCATTTTTTAGAAGGAACTGAAAACCAATGAAATATGACATTACCAGAGGTCACTGTCCAAGTTGAATATGACATTTCTTTATTAGGTTGACAAATTATAAAAAGTCAGTAACTATTTTTTGATGCCCATGTGATACAAATAATCATCTAACTTGGATTTTCTCCTTTTTCAGTTACAAATGACAAAAAAATCTTAATAGATAAATCTATTTTCATATGATATATTAGGTGGTACCTTTTTTGGTCAGCCAATATGAGTGAAAATAAACATACATTAACATGGCATTGTGGCAAGTCATTTTACTTGCAGTCTTTGGCAAGGTTAAATACACACTTATAATAAGGAATGTCAGCTAATACAATCATAGAACAACTGCATGAGGTTTAGTAATTTTAACATAACTTTGTTTATGACCTTGTAATGTGCTTTTCCGATGCAGTCGGTATTATATTAACTTTTTACCCTTTGACCTCAATCATGACACTTCACCTCACAAAAAAGCGAATCATATAATTCTGTTTCTTGATTAGTCAAAAACCAATTGGACGGGGGTTTAGAACCGGGTGGTAAATTGGCAATTCAGCTTTCAAATTTTGTGCTATTATTATTAGATTTTGCCGTCTGTTTGTTCATAAAATTATTTCATAGTGCAATTTCAGTATTATTTAAGAACAATAGAGATGAGCTGCAGTTTGTAAAATTTTATATCAAACAACTTGTACAAAATTATTAAATATTTTTTATTTGAAGTACAGCCCAAATTAAAACGCATATTAACATGATGGATTTTTGTGCCTGGAGTGTAAAAAAGATGAAGAGAAGAAATTTTAATTAATTTATTCATTAAATACAAATAAACAATCATTTTATATACATCATGTACATGTTGATATTAAATCAAATGTATTATTATTGTTCTTGGGCGTCCGTCGTAGTACACACATAAATAGAGAGTTGTGGCTCTAATTGTAAAGTATACTGTGGATTCAGTAAATTTTAAACTCTAAACATTTAATTAAAAAATTTCTAATATTCAATTTGTTTACATTATTGTATAATGGCTTTGGTGCTCGCAGAAGAACTTCATTTCTATATGTTAGGCAGTGGGTTTTAATACATAATAGCAATAAACATTCTTGAATACATGTACATGTACAAAAAAGTACATGTAGTTGTATGTAAATGATCAATTTTAGGTTTGTATGAAAATGATCAATTTGAGGTTAACTGTATGCTTGGTAAATCTGTTAATATCAAAACCTGTAAAAAAAATAATCTGTTGAAATATAAAAACACATAGCATATGTGTTTTTATATTTCAACAGATATGAGGGGATGGGGGGGGGGGGTCACACATGTATAAATTAATAGTTTCAAACTTGTTTCACTTGAGACTAGTGTTAATTTATAGGTTTCCATCAAACATTTTTGGTTTATTGACATGTGAAATTTGTATGACAATAATGGCAATTGGTAGTTCAATGCATAACTCAATTTATATTTTTACTGCATTGGTTATCTTTTTAAAGATAGTACTTGTTTACTTACCCCATCTGTCACATTACCAATTCTATTATATGATGCTGTACATAAACTTCTAGTATCACCTCTATTAATATCATAGTCTTTAGGTTCTGCTTCTCTTGCCTGGTGCCTATAATCACACAACTAATTAATAACAGGGGTCTTTAATCATAACAAGATTCATACCACTATACATGTACTAAAGGTCACACCATGTGCAGTGTGTTTTTTCTTATTCGATATTATATTGTGCCTTTTAATGACGAAAGTCCAAAAGAAAAATATAATCCATGATAACTGTCCATATTTTAGACTATGCCTCGTTGTTTCCATGTCATAAATCACTTTGACTTTTGCTACAGGAATTTTACATTGTTGTTTCCAAAGGGACCTTATGATTTTCACAAAAAATTATATGCTTTCGTGACGTTCAATGGTATTTTAGAACGAATAATTGTACCCTGGTTTTTTTGGTTAATCTGACAAATCACAAAACTAACTTTGGATTATAACGGCAGTAAAATTCGGTCTAACGGTATTTCTGATCAACCTTATATTTATCCTGCCTGAACCGCAAATGACATTGCCCAGGGTATCGAAGAGACAAGTCATAGGTAAGTGTCCAGTTATTGCAAAGATCTTCAAAATTTTCTAACAACCTCTTTTTGACATACCGGTATTGTGTACTACCTCACCAGTTTTCGTAAATGTATGTGTAATTAGCTATGAAGGACGATTCTGACAATGAAATGCAATAAAATGTATATAATTAAAAATGTTATATATAATTTTTTTATACTGGAGCATTGATTTAAAGGATGGGCTCATCTTTAGTAATATAAGTTGAAGACATTTTGGGATTAGGGAAAGGCATTGGAATTTATATGGTACTGTGTACTTGGGATAATTTTACACATTTAAACACATAAATTGCTTATTTTTCCATTCATGAGGAGCAAATTGGTGTCCTAAAAGAAAATTGCTCACGAACAGAATACATGTGCAAAGCATGGGTCCATCAAAGTCTGAAAAGCATTGGACAGCAGAGCCTCAGGGTTCTACGACTAGCTAATTTATACTGGTCACGGAGTAGTTCTCATCGGCAAGTTATTCTCTCCACTCGATCTTTTAACACTGCGAAAAATTGGCATTTTAAAAGTTATAAACGCTACTTTTTTTTGGATGGAAGATAGAGAAATCTATCAAATGAAGTTTTTGCCATCGATTTTTATGGAAAAATAATGACACACTCACAAAAATGGCGAGAATTGCTTCTGTCATTTTAATGGCGAGAACTACTCTCTGACCAGTACAGCTGTAATCAAACAACAATATGATTGAATATGCACGTGCTTTACTCAAAGCTTGGTGGTTACATACTGGTAAAACAAATCAGTCAAAGGTTCTAAATTATCTTTTTTAATAAAATATCTAAATGGATTATAGTTCATAACAGTGCAGGTTTAGATTTACAAAGTCAAAGGAGGTAAACATGGCAATGTGTATAGTGACTGCATGCAACAGTGGCACAAAAGATTCTTTGTACTGAATAATTTTTTTAAGTGTCTGTAGAGTTTGAATACGCGTATTACCAATTAGAATTTAAAGTTGCCCGTCCATAGTTCATATGATCTGATCGCAAAAATAGGGATCCTTTCCTCTCATAATAATCAGGAACACCAGCCATGTTTACGTTGACAGCGGAAGTAGCACTTGGGCGATTTTCTCATGCTTTATTACGAAACATAATATAGTTCTGAAATGAAGAAGATGAAGTTATATACGTTTGTCGGTGACGAAATCTATAAACTACAGTAAATTAATTATCTTGCTGCTAAAATGGCACACGAATTCTACATAGAATATTGTATGATAGCTATTATTGCTGCGTATTGATTTGTTGGCCATGGAAACGTTTTCCCGCTAAAATATAAAAACTCCTTTAATTTGACAACCTAATCACATAACAACGGATCCAATTAATTATAGCTTAAACAATTGCATAAAAATATTCGAAATGAATTATACAACATTCCAGTGCTACAGTCAAAGGAAAATCATTAAATTGTACGAGAATGCAGACGTGTGATGAGGGGGGGGGGGGGGGGCGGGGGCAAGATAAATAACGTGTTTTGGCAGGGACTGGTTTCGGGCATTTTTCATGATTTTTACACGTCTGTTAACTGGTTTTTTTAATAAAGCAACTGTTAACTGTTCTTCATCAATTAGTTTTTATCTGTTTTCTTAAAATTGACATTGTTGTCAAATGTTATGTTATCATAAAACCCAGCTGTTGGCTGATATTAGTCAGAACATTTTTAACTGGGCCCAGCGCCATAAAAATTTTCTTTGCTGAGAATTTTTTTATTCTCAATTTCATCCAATCAAATCTTTCCCTTTACCTTGTTGTCATGGTAATTGAGTAAATTCTCATGCTGAGCAAAATATTTTTACTCAGAAAGGTTTTATGGCGCCCAGGCCAGATCTTAGTTTCACATATTTTTCTCTGTTATCAGGGCCCAGCGCCATAAACATTTTCTTTGCCGAGAACTTTTTTATTCTCAATTTCATCCAATCAAATCTATCCTTTTCCCTTGTTGTCATGGTAGTTGAGTAAATTCTCATGCTGAGCAAAAGTTTTTTACTCAAGTGAGTTTTATGGCGCCTGGCCCTGTTAATTCATTTTATTCACCACTTTTTAAATGTAACTGAGTTTTCTTATGAAGAGAGGAATATACACAAGATCACATTCTAGTTATGATGCTGTATGGAACCACTTATTAATCATCCTCACAAGTCAGGGTTTTTGTGTCCACATGTGTCCACGAAACCCCTGACAAACATAGCTAGAAAATTCCCGGGCTCATAGTCACTATTTTGATTGGCTACATCATACCTTGATGTAGCGAATCAAAAGCTCGCTTTCATTCGCGGCTTGGTTAGGGGATATCCCGATGTCGATTGTAAATAAACCAAACGGATGTGTTCCATAGACCATGTGAAAGTCAGTGTATTTTGTACAGTAGTGTTAATAGTTTGTTATTACCGTGTTATTTATAAGTTGCGTTACGTTTTCTTCCCACTCAAGAATGAGTAAGAATGACTACTGCCAAACACTTGCTTCTTTCAAGCAATTTCATTAGTTGATATTTTGAAGGATTGACGTCATACGAAAATCTTCTAGCCCGGGAATTTCCTAGCTAAGTTTGTCAGGGGTTCGTGGACACATGTGGACACAGAAACCCTGACTTGTGAGGATGCTAATTAATGTATTAATTATCTCTCAGCCGTATCGCCCTGCAATGACATTCTGCTGTTATCTGCTTTTTAGATTTTTTAACTCATTGTTTTCTGTTTTCTCATGTAAATTGCTGTTATTTTATTATCATTATTTTACATTTACATTTATCTGTTTTGACAAAAATAACAAATTATTAACCGGTTATAATGTACCCTCTCCAGCCCACTCTTTGACTGGCTGAAAAATATTCTCTGTCATCTGAAATAATTAAACACTGGACATATGTCAAGTTGTATTTTATCCACAATTGAAAGATACACATAGATTAGACTAACGAAAGCAGTTTGTACGGAAGCCTTGGAGGGCCATTTTGACTTTTAACTTTTAACTTACAAATTCTGGCGTTTTTGTTTTGAGTTTTGACTATTGACTTGTTATAGAAGCGACTGGGGACATTTTCACTTTTATCTTATGACTTTCAACCTTTTGACTATCGACTTTTGTCTTTTGACTTCTGACTTCTTACTTTTTACGTCAGCCTTGAAGGGACATTTTTGTCTTTCAACTTCTTACACTTGACTTTTTACTTTTCAATTTATGACTTTTTAGGCTGCAAAAATTGAAGATTGTACAGCTGTACAAACCCCAAAATTTTCCATTATATCAATTGTAAATCTATGTCTCGCTGTCCGATGCGATTTATTGACTTTTGTAAAAAAAAAAAACAACTGTCTCTTTCTCCAGAAATCCAATTTGTTGACTTTTAACACACAAAATAAAAAGTCAGAATGAAGTGTGTTACAGAAATTATGCGATTATTGAAATTTCATATTACGATTGGTTTATAGACGTATACAATAGCATAAAGAAGTAAATTTTCTGTATAAAATTGATTAACTCATACCAAAATACAAAGGAGGTTGTGGAATTTGCTCTTTTCCTGAAGATATTTTTGTCAGTGAGCTCACATTTTTATAATTAAAAGGTTTTAGTAAATCTAACTAAGGTGAGATTGTCTTTGAACATTGTTTCCCGGCTTGAAAGTCATAAGTTGAAAAGTAAAAAGTCAATTGTAAGAAGTTGAAAGACATTTGTAAGACAAAAATGTCCCTTCACGGCTTAAGTAAAATGTCCGAAGTCAAAAGTCAAAAGGCAAAAGTCAATAGTCAAAAGGTTGAAAGTCGAAAGTTTAAAGTGAAAATGTCCCCAGTCGGCTTGTATCATAAGTCAATAGTCAAAACTCGAAACAAAAAAGTCAGAATTAGTAAGTTAAAAGTTAAAAGTCAAAATGGCCATCCAAGGCAATCCGTAAGTTTGTGTTTGAATGTCCTCTGTACGAGGCATATTAGTTTAACTTAAAGTGCAGGTACATTTCAAACTAATATGGATAAAATTACTAACATTTTTATAAATATTCATAAACCAACACAGTTGTACAAAAAATGTGTGTATTACTGGTCATTACTATCATATCGACTGAAAATAGTTACGTTTGCAATATCCATGATAAAGCGAAATAGATAATAAATTTAAAAGAGACTTACATGATGATTGGTTTGATATTTTGTAAATGTGTCATTTGTATTGTGTTACCTTGACCCTTGCAAATAAAGTTATTATTATTTATTCTCTAATTTTGACCTAATATTTCAACCGCTTGACTGGTGTGGAAAAAATATTTCTCGTCACTAGTGAATTTGTTGTTCTCAGCATTTGATTGGTTAAAAATAATAACGTCACAATAAGAACTCGTGACGTCATAAACAAAACACCTTCAATTTACCGCGTATTCACGTCATGAACGTAAAATTGGGGTTGGGAGAATTTGTACTTCGTTTCGCAAATTTACTACTTTTTAAAATTAGAGAAACAGAATCTTACATTAGTACTCTTGGATTATCGGATTTCTCCAATCTCGATAGTTAAATTATGGAAATTTAACTATCTCGATTGGAGAAATCCGATAATCCACTCGTACCAATGTAAGATCCTATATATATAAAACGTTCGAGGAATATCCGTTATAAAAAAGGGATTTTTAAATATAAAAAAAATCGAACTTTTTTATATCGAAAATTAGGTCTTTATACAAATTCCAAGGATTAAAATATTAATTGTAGGGCTAGTATAGACCCTTAATTGAACCATCTTGGGCTAGATTGATATTATTTAGTCTAAAGAGTGACAGAGAAATTTTGCTTTGTAAAAAATCTGATGTTGGGCATTAAAAAAATCGTTACATTTCTATCTACCATTGCAATCTGTATCTTGTATTTTAATCACGCAAATTAAAGAGAAAATAATGTGGTGTCGTACTCTTCGTATCAATATTCTATTAGTCAGCCATTTATTGCAATAATAAAATAAACGCAGTATTTACTCGCGTTTAAAATCAAATCTAAAATCGATCGATGATCCCGTAATTTATATCGGGTAATCAATTTCTCAAGCGCTTCAGCGTTACATGATTGGACTATTACTAACGTCTATCGAGATATTTTACCTCAGCAACGGATTAACGATGGTCATTTTTGAAACTATTTACAGGGGATACAAATAACAGTTGAGAATACGTTAATCCGAATAAGGTAGGTGTATTATTCCTTTAGTAAAACAACAGATGTTGGTTACAGCAATCATGTCGATTTCCCGGTAGCATCAGCGTCGTGTGCCGATCGATACTCTGTGTTTCATTTCGCATTTGTCTGTAAAAAGCTCCGTCGACAATTTCTCACCATATCGTTTAAAACAAAGGCTAAGCCAGGAATTAAAAAAAAAGTATATGTATGAAATGTGGTGTATAGGTTTTTATCAGACTTGCCATGAAAACTTGTAAGGTGCAATTACAGAGACTGAGAACTTGAGAAGTGACACAAATTGTACAATTTAGTTAATTAGATAAGATATTTAATACATGGAATCGTAGCTTTTCTGTGATCACGGTAAGTACTAGCTAGTTATTTAACGCACCATGTTATCAAACAATAACCAATTAGAATATTTTATCCTGCATGCTTAGCCCATGGCTTTACTCTACAAACGCGATACCTATCCTTTGTTTTCGTTAGCCAAGTGTGACCGGACCGTAACACTTGGCTGGAGAAGATGCCTATCCTGTACATTATTCTGGATTTATTTACAAGATGTTTTTAAATAATATATATATAACACTGGAACATATAACTACTAATTTGATGTTGCAGTCCACTAGAGGGACTAAAATCTACCGTTTTAAACAAATATTGTTAGAGTTTACACATACTGTATCAAAGAGAACAAATTATTATTACAAAATAGACAGTATAAATGAAAATATTAAAAACATAAGAAGATATACTTAAGTTATATCGTGGAGAGCTTTTTATTGACCAGATACAGGAAATATTCAGTGAATACGCGTTTGGTATTTATTGTAGACGAAAATTTGTCTTTATATCTATACTATATATGTGAAAGGGCATTTAATTTGTACACTAGAACTGTACATAATGAAATGTGCACTGACTACCATTTGATTCTTTCACGATAATTGTGCACTGTCTACCTCCTAATCCGTACATAAAGAGTTGTGCATTGTCTCAGTTTTATTTATATATATTAAAAATGAACGATGTACATCTACATTTAATTGGTACACGGGAATTACTGCATCTACCATTTGATTTTTACATGAGAATTGTGCATTGTTTACGGTTTGATATTTAAATGAGATTTGTACATGGTTTACCATTTGATTCTTACGTGAAAAGTGTGTATGGTCTACCATTTGATTTGTGCTTGAGAATTGTGCTGTATACTACATGTATATGATACTACACGAAAAGTGTACATTTGACTCTTACATAAGAATTACATAGTCTGCCATCTCGGCTTCACATGAGAGATACATTCATTGTATCTGCGTTAGATATACACAATCTCAAGTTTTACAATGAGTGCTCCCTTCAGACACCCAAAATGAGAGATAAAACTTTAAAGTAAACTTTAATAAATACCAATGGTTCGTACCAATGTCCATCGTTGTCGGTAGTCTGTTTTACGCTTGTATAGAATAGCTAAAAGGTAATGATTGGTTTATAAAGCAATGTGTTTTGGCACACCATAAAACCTAGTTTAACCAACCATTCTTTTGAAATGCATGTACCAAGTCAGGACAATTCCAATATTTTTGGTTGTTGGTTCAGGAGTTTGCCGATTTCTCGGACTTTCATTTGTTGATTGTCTTTTTTTTACAGTTCCTGGGTGTTCGGTACTTTGTTATTACCTTAATCTTTTGTATGGCGCTGTGACTGTACACATCGACAAATTATTCAGAATAATTCACCAAATCCTTTACACTTTATTATTTATCAAAATTGATTTTGTTTCCGTGTTTTAATTAATAATGTCAATGTGGTTAAAGCTGATAAGAACTTAAAACTTTTTATTGGTCAATAATTATTCATGATGAATAGAGTGTTGTCTTTATTGTTTAAAAATGTAAAATTGCAAAAGCAAGTTCATGCACGTCTGTGTACATTTCACTCCAGCCTTTTTCGTACAAAATAAAAACATACGTAAAACTGAAAACTCACCATGTATACATTGTGCTAATCTTAAGACGATGCTTAATGATTAACTAAGGAAATTTGTTTTTCTGACCCCCAAACAGAGACTTTTCTCGAACAGTTACTTTAAAGTCATGAGTTGAAGAACTGTTCTACTACTGTCGGTGTATTTGAGTTAAATCTGCCTCCTGATATGTTTAATTTGACCCCTTGTGGAAGAAACTTTGAAAGCAGATCAGAAAACAGTTTTGTCAACTAAAGATCAAATCCTGTTAAACACAAGTTTATTTACACAACAAAAGTTAAGCTATCGACCGGGTCAAGTTTAGTGGACAATCAGGAAAATTCAAATAATATGATACAAATTAATAACTTACTAATAACCAATATAACTGTAGATTATTGTATTCGGAAATGATTTACATTTATACTATTGAACCCGCCACGTTTTATCTTGTGGTCTTGTCTTTACGTCGACCAATTTTAGTTTGCCCTACAGTCTCCCTGCAACTTGTATATCATTTCATGTAAAAACAAGGCAAGTATGCAGACAAAATGTTGATTTTTAAATGCCCTTTTAGTATAACTTGTATTTTTATTTAAAAAAAATACTATACGTCTTGGAAATATTGCTACGTTTGACATACGACTTCCAGACATGTTCTGCTGTTAAGTTTTGAAGTAGTTTTGTGATCGTCACACTATTGTTAAACACTTAATTTAACTTTCTGCATATTAACATTCCTAAAGAAGAAAGATTTTTCACCTTATGTAATGAAAGATTGACAGGGGACAAGTTCCATTATCTGTTTATTTGTAAAAATAATGCAATCTCTCATTTTCGAGATTTATATGTACCCAAATATTACTCGTCCCGACCAACAATACAAAAACTCAAAGATTTGTTTTCAATTTGTAACACAAAACTGTTATATAAACTATCACTATTTATAACACATATTTCAAATATGTTGTAATTATTTATTTACCCCATTGTTTTAGTTTTAATGTTCATGTAGTAATCATGTCTTCTTTGTAAAACTTGTATTTTCTGCACCTCATATTACACATATTTTGTGTGTGAGTGAATAAAGAAATCTGAAATCTGCATATTATGCGATGGAATATAAATCTGTAAGTGAGTAAGCCGCATGCTCCAGATCACGTTTTGCAATATCTAAATATAAAAGTTACAATATTTTAATTTGATTACGTAATGTAAGAGAAATTAACATTTACTCTTGAAAAATGATTGGGATTGCAATATAAATGTTAATAATTGCAAAGTATGTAATAAAGAAGATTTTCTCACGAGAAAATGTAAATTGCTGGTTAAGATGATATTATTGATGAATCCGCCGTGTGTAATAAACCGGTTAGCGTAACGATGGCTGGTCCATGTGCCCCTGTGTAGACTTTCCGCAAATATTTTTGTAGATATATGAAAAAATAGATGAAAAAAGCTTTAACACTCATTGAATGAAATCAAATAATTTTTCGATTTCACAACCATTATTGAAAATTCAGTAAGCTACAACATACAATAATTAACTGACATCAAGCATTAATATTTCAATTTCTTGGAAATGCTGGATTCACAGTAGTAGGGTAAACATTTACATTTCAACATGTCATGGCGTCGAAAACGCGTTGTGTATGCATCTACGTATAAAAAGTAACGCACTTGCGACCACTATATATTTTCTGATATCAAGAACTTGACAGAGAAGTTAAAATGTTCCATTTCTATTGCACGAATGTGAGAAATCGAAAACGTACAATTATATTTCTAACTAGTTAGAAACATACAACAATGGAAGAATAATCGCACAAATTAACGAGGGAGTTAGAGGGGGATTTAAAACCGGTCATATGGTGTGCATGGGTGTGTTGTCAACACTGGCTTACGAAAGAAGTGTTTTCCAACAGGAATAAATTTCGACATCAGCATTTTGCAGACTAAAGGAGCGTGTGATTGATTTATTGCTTAACGTCTATCAATTATTTCAGATATATATTCAGAACAAGAACTAGTTAACAAACAATACATCAATTCTTTGAAAGGGATGGACATAAGGAATGAAAATTTTGACTGCCAGTGGAATGATTACTATTCTTGAATAGGGACGAAAAGTTCAGCCTTTTGTGCCAAAATGCCTACTCGTATTGACGTCTGCTAATGTTGTATTTATAGTGCGTCGCACTCTCACTCACTATAGGATCCGCGTCCCTTCTCTTTGTATTATAACTATTAAGAAAACCCACATCGTGAGGGCATCCCCTATCTGCCAAATAGGACATGGCGCACTTTTCTGCTCTAGAATAAGCGTGTGATGGAGTGTGTGCCGACAACTAGTATAGCGTTACCCTTTAGTCGTAATAAATAGGCTGTATTACATTCAAATGCGAGCATCAATTGTGTTTGAGAACATCATGTGCTTAATTCATGAGTTGACTGAAATAATTTAAAACCGACCCTGTAGGTTAATACTGAAGTTCTGCTTCTACTATTAAATTTGAAAAAAACACAACTTTTAAAGTGTGAAAACATGTGTTAAATTGAAGAAAAGGCTTTCCTTTAATTATATTCCTTATGACCCAACTGTTAACATTCACGCTTTCACACATTTTCACAGAATGAAATGAAAGTAAAACCTGTATTTAACTTTGTATTATAGTTTTTCATTTAAAGTATACAAGTTATAACAGCTCTTTGAATCAGCTTTCTGTTTAGATGTCTGCCTTCATTTTTCGTTCATTTTCTTTGAAAGCAATCAGTTTTAAATTAAATTTTAGGACTCAAATTCTTGTCTTCATTAGTTTCATTGTCTTATTGGATATTTCTTCTCGGTATATATGCTGATAACATCTGAGTCTAAAAACGTGGTCAGACGCTTCTTCCGTCCATAGTATCCACAGCGATAAATTGAGATGTGGACGATTTTCATTAATAAGATTATCTTTTAATTCAAAGGATCGATGTTTCTGAAAGTGAGAAAACATACAAATATTCTGATGTAAATGACATGTTTGCTTACAAAATATTCAGTAAATAAAGTCAAGTAAAATATGTACAATCTGAACTATTCAGTTCAGTATGAGTCAGTCTATATTATTTGTAGGCCCATTTGTTCGACTTCATGCATTTATTTTAGGAGTTTATTAATTCATTTTTACTTCCCGAATGCACAATACAACATTAATCTGTAATGTTCAAACCTTCGTGCTTATTATTATTTTTTTCACTGCATTATGCAGTTCGTGTCTTCTCAAAGTTGTCATTATGATCTATGTAACTGTCGATAAAACCAATTGCTAAATGTTTTCAATGTTTGTTCCACTGCAAGATTCGATATCAGATTCGTCAATAAAGGACTAAAATTTCAAAAGACGCCTTTGATTAGATTCATAAAATGTCCGTTACACAATAAGGAATAAAACTACACTCGTACAATTTTACTTCGAATTAAGACAAAATGAAAACAAAGCGGGAAAATAGAGTAAATCTGCGATGTTAAAGTACCGTTGTTTTGTGTATGGAGTAAACTGTACTCAGTTGCTATGGAAGCTTTACAGAATAAAATACCCCCAAAAAATTAAAGTGGAATCGACTTTCCGATTTATGGGGTCTACATTTCTTATTTGAAGTCTAAAATGGATTTATTAACAAGTTTATTTTAAGTTCAGATATTAATTATGAGTTTCAAGCTAAAACTTGGAATTTAAATTTAAAGCAAGGCTGCCTTACCACCAAAAACCGACTCACTTAAAAAGATATATGTCAACTTGATTTAAATGGATTTAAATCAATATATTTTTTTTACCACGTTGATTTATCAATTTTGTATTCGTAAAAATTCGATATTGCACTGTTGGTCAAACTGCATAGAGGATAATTAAACAAAATTCGAACTTCTTCTGAACATAAAATCCCTTGCTATAATCAGCACGAAATTCGTGATCGACTTCTTGCACGTTTTCAAAATAGTACAACAGATTTCTCCCAGTAATATCAATCACTTTACAGATTAATAACCTGACCAACATGATAATGGATTAATTGGTTTTTGGCACGTTTAGGTTTATTATGGGTCAAGGTTTAGAAGTATTGGAGTTATCCTCCCCGTGCTATTATTTATTGGTTGGTGAATCGGAGTACATTTTTCCGACGACTAATCTTTTAATATGTCTACAGTCCAGATTCTTGATTTCTAGGTTGTTGAACATTTTTAATGCCTTCGATACCTATAACAAGTGCATATGTTTAGAAGTATCATATCCCCTCCTTCATTGTACTCGAAATGTTTCAGCTGCGAAAGTCTGTATTTTTAGTCGTCAATTAGCATGTAGTTCTTCACAGACTTTTGGGTCCCAGAGCCATAAAAGAATTTGTAGAAAAAAAATAGAATATAGCTTTCTAGATTATCATGTCAAACAACAATATTTCAAAGGCTAAAAACGAAATAGATTGCAAACCCAACACGTATTGAGAATAATATCTGTACAGTTTTATAGAAATAGCTCCAGAAATAACTTATTGGACATTGATTTAATCACACACACTGTTGTCGTTAAAATCAATCACAGTCACTTGAATACATTTCCATTTAATTGTGTAATAGCAGTAATCTAGTTCAGTACTCAATACATGCATGCAGATATCACAACATAATTAAATTTAATATCTTTTTAAAAAATTAACAGTAAATCAAATCAGAATAACTGAATAATTGTTAAGATTTTTGCGTCTTTTAGCCAAAATTTGAATCCCAGTTTCAAAAACACTTTCATAATTTGCTAATCTTGTACAACTTATTTTTGCAGCTCTTTCAACTCTATATTTTCATACAATCTATTAAAATATTGATGCCTATTCAAACTATTTACAACTTTTTAAAATGCTATGGTTTAGGTCGAAGTAAGTATTTAAATATTGCATATTTAATCCTGTCTAGTTCCGATGACAAAATAGATTTGAATTCGACAGCTTAAATTAATTACTTTGTTTTAGATCATTAAAAATGATATGTAAACATGATTGGCAAAATTTCGTCAAAACGGAAGGTAGAATTGATAACGTCGTGCAAATCAATTCACAGTTGCTTTTTTCGGAACGCTCCTAATGCGTGCTAAGATCGTGCCAATCTCCATTCAGAGGACGTCGGACTACGTGTTGCTATGTAGAAAGCGCCGGTTGTGTATTTTTATATTCCACAAATCCCCAGATCCATGGCCTGTAGGAAACGTTACATGGTCGGGAGTGCAGGAAAGGTGTACACGATAGGGCCTGTCGAAAATGCTTACACGATCGGGTCTATAAGAAAGGTTTGCACGGTCGGGACTTTGGAAATGTTTACACGATCGAGCCTATAGGTAATGTTTTCATTGTCGGGCCTTTAGGACAGATTGTACGGTCCAGCCTGAAGGAAAATCTACATGAACGGTCTTGTATATATGGAAGGTCGAGCCTGTACGAAAAGTTTACACGGTCAGGCCTGTAGGAGAGGGTTTACACGGTTTACACGGTAACGCATGTGGGAAACGATCGGACTTGTATTATAGTTTTATACGATCGGCCATGTAGTGAATGTTGTGCGCGGTTTGTATTAAAGGCTTACAGGGCCAGGTCATAATTGTATACCCCGGATTTCGCTCGCCTTCTTGACGAATTAAACAGTATTAACAATTTAAATAACTTTGTTAATATCTGGATATAACTACAGTTCTATACTAGATAATCCTTGCTATTAATTACCGTAAATGCATTTACGTGTAGGTTAGTTAACGATTGGCGTCATGACTCTTCTTACGTACAATAAAGTTAAATGATGTTGAAGTTCTTCAAGGCTTTTTTATCAATAAATTTATAGATAATATGTCTAACCTGTATTGTCTCTATTTTAAGAGAGGTTAATTTTAAATTTCCGTCCCTTAAATTTGTGTGTATGTGCTGTAAATATGTCATGGCCACAATGAAGTGTTATTGTTTAAAATATTAAATTATGTATAAACAATTTCTTCTTGTGTCGCTCAAATGTACACACTCACTTGGATCTTGCAAAAAGTAATTGACTTGATGCCATGCAGATTAGTTTAAAGTGAATTTCTCACTTGTTATATGGTAAAATTTAATTTGAGTGTTGATTAACAATTATATAAACCCGCACGTACAACCTATTTTTGAAACGTTAGCAGAAGCTCAATGATATTCCTGTGATATGTAAATATTTTGACACAGTTGCTTTATATGTACAATGGCGTCGCTACAGTTGGTGTTACCCGGTGTAGTAATTTCATAGTCTCACTCCTTCAAATTTCGATCACACGTTAATTTTTTTATAGTATAAAAATTGTCAAGAACTAATAAACTGAAGGTCGAAAGGCAAGAGATTTGAATAACTTAAGAACGTCTGCTTTGTAAAATTTGGAATTGTGTCAGTCGCTGCGGTCCGCACCCCCGCCATTCATCCTTGCACCTGCCAAGATTCGCCAGAACAGAGAGGATTAAATCAAACAAACCATGACAATCAAATCGCTAATAAGTGAATAATGATTTTTGATACTCCATATAAAAACCATAACTATTTATGTAGATAAAAGTTGACTTCACGTGAATACGAAGGTATAATGAATAGGGTTTATGAAACCCACACCAGCTTACTTACCACTTTTAACCATATAACCAGCTTGCTAACTACAGACCATTTGATCGAGAGAGAGAGAGACTCTTTTTACTCTGAACAAATCATCACCGTCAACATCTAATACAATATGGTTCTGTATTGTATTGACTTACTCAACCACAAACCCCTCTGTGGATATGGTCTTCCAAAAAGTAGGAATTACTCCTATTTTCAGGGTTTTTATGTGATTGACTTCTTTGTAATTTGATAGATGGGTTAATGAGATCAACTCTTGGCGTAACTTGGTTTTGCTAGTATTCTTGTTTACTTTGACATCGCCTGTGTCTTTCTTTAATAGAACATGGATATTTATTAAAAATCGATGCCTGATATTGCCCAAGGGTTAAAGTTTCTCTACTGGTTAATCAAGTGCACTGTTTACAGTCTCCTTAATGACAACGTATACCGGTATATCGTCATTTAAATAAAATAATGATCAAACAGAACTCAATTAGAACATCTTACATACATATACAACGGGATTATCAACTGCTACTATGAAAGCAACATGATGCTGGTTTGCGGATAATAGATTTCCAATGCGCATCATACTCATGCTTATTTCACTACGGTAACAGTTAAAATACAAATTCTATCCACATATTATAAAACACATTATATATGAAAATTTTTAACACGTATGGACTCGTGGACTCAAAGCTATGAGGGTATTAAAAAGCCCCCCCTCCTCTTGGAGAATGTGCGTGCCACGTCTTAACATGAAAAACACTCTCTCGACAAACAACATATAGCCAGCATTGGGGTCGAAAATCCAGCTTCGTATAAAATATACAGTTATGAGGATGTACAAACGACACAATGATAGACACCACAGTCTGATATATGAGAATGTAAAATGTCCTCTAGATATATACAACACAGCTGGCTCCAAGGAAGTAGACATGACTTCTCGATGGATAATTTATCAAACGGACAATGCAAACAGAAGATATGGTTTCCGTACTGAAAGGAATGTCGCAAATGTTCGTTCAAAACATTAAAAAAATAGCAAAGGAGACCGACCGAACAACAAGAGCAAAAAGCAAAGGGGCAATTACAAATCCGGATAAAAACAAACATATACAGCGCAACGCAAAAACAGAAAGAGAGTAAACCGATCCCAATAAAAAAATGGGTATAGAGTTTTAAGTCCAGTCTAAAGTTAGCAATTGTTTGAAACTTGCAATTATTCCTTTTCAGATAATGCAAGCCATGTAATGGATACTGTGGGTAAAGCGGATTAAAATGACGAAGACGTTGTAGTCAATAGTATGGATTACATCAAACAGTTTGAGATTGAACTAGATAAAGATGTTTATTATGCTGGGGAAACTTTGTCTGGATGTGTTCTCGTACAAAATATAGAAAATGTCAAAGTTCAAGGTATGTTATTAAGGGGTTCTGCAAAACTGTAGCTGCTTGTTAAGTACAATTAATAATGATCGAAAGTTTTAAAAGAATATTTGTGAACATTAAGAGAAGCATATAAATTATAGATTTTCGATACAATTGTATAATATTAAGCTGTTAAATTCTACATATCTCTCGTCGGTCCAACGACATTTTACGTGAAGCATGCAAATGTATTGATTTCATTTAGTTTTCATGTTATTACATTAAAGCAATTAAGGTCTTTCCAGTTTCCAATTGAAATACCTGCCTCCATAGTTGCGGTAAGATAATACCACATATACTGTTCGTGTTTCTCAACAATTATTGACCGCCCAAAGACTATTCGAGTTGACCCCGTGAGACTGCAACATTTATCTTGACGGAGTTTTCGCACCAACACCAACACTTTGTTACCTGACAACTCAGAAACTGTAGAAACGAAACCACTACTACCCATGTGGTGTTCTCTGCTGTTCGTCCGACAATGAATATAGTTCCAATAAAAGTTCAAAGGGCGTTATCATAAATTAATTGATCGTTTTATAATTTTTTTGTTGAAAAGGTTTAACATTCGTCAACTCTTTTATTGCAGTGGGGGGATGGGTGACCAGAGTACCTTGTAAACAATCCGATTACCTTGTTAATTAAAGTTACAGTCAAGCCTACCCTGCGTGCACTAAGCCTAAAAACCGCGACTTAAATGTTGACAGGCACGACCAATAGCAAAGGGTTAACTAACATAATCACTCGGCAACCGATGCCCCTGGTCGTTAATGATCTTTTTTCGTTGCAGTCCTTTATGTTTCTGGATTTGACTTTAACTGGGCATGACACCTTATGACTTGATGGTATCTAAATAAAGACATGCACAGCCTACTCGTCCGTAGCACCTGAATGTACCAATGGTTTTTATTGCGTTAGAATTACATTTCTTAATATTTTTCTTTTCTGTTTTTGTTGTCGTGTGTTTGTATGAAATCGGATTTGCAAGTTAAGCTGTTGGCCCTGGTTTCCTTGCTATTTTTCTGTATATTAGTATTTGGCATTCCATATGTTTTCTATGATCTTTTATTCAATACATTGTATTACATGCATTTTTTATATTGTTGAATTTTACATTTACATTCATCACATAAAAGTTGTCACTGTTATCCTTGCAATACAAATATACCACTGACCAATAATCTGTGTTGTTATATAATGTACAATAAAACGTCCCTAGAGTTCATTTGTATAACAAAGTATTGGTTGACTCCGAACGTAGTTATATCCATCCATTTAAATAAAATCAATCACGAGACAAATGAAATTCGTCAGTAAGGTTATTAAGTCAGCTGGAAATTCCAAACAGCCTAGTATTTACGGCAATGTAATTAAATTGTGTGATGTATATTGAAGAGCACACTGGGTAATGAAGACAGAAAAGAAAACGTCAGTTTTGCCTATAATCATACAATTAAATGACTCAAAGTTCAGACCAGTTGCAAACATTAGATTGACAGTTGTACATTTCATGTTAAATTGTTCATAATCTTTCTGTAGTTAAGCTCTTCACTTTTAGGGAAGAAAATTGATTGATTGAAAAAGATTTAACGGACGGTGAACAATATTTACAAGAACGTTAAATTCGGCTTATTGTTGAAGTCGAGTAGGAATTTCAACTGCCGCTAGCTTATTATAGAGAGTTTGTTGGTTGTTACAATTCGCGTGCTTTTAAACAAAAATGGCCTTTGTAAGAGATAAAACATATGGATCAAAGAAGAATTTTAGGAAAAGAATCGCATAATTGTCAACATATACACTAAAGTCGAGAATTCTCTGCGCTGTCCAACATTTTTTATAGCTTTAATTGGGAATTGGGGCCCCACGCTCCCATCAGTCTAAAAAGCGTTGGACGGCAGAGGTTTCGGACTAAAAGTGTTCCGACAAAAGCAGCATGAACGGAATGCAGAAAACGGTGACATCCCGGTAGTCCGACAACCAATAGTCCGAAAGCCCAATAGTCCGACAGCCCATTGGTCCCCCAAGCCAATAGCCCGACAACCCTACCAGTCCGACAGCCCAATATTCGTCATTGCGTGTATATGCAATACTATAAACCTTCAGACACAATCCAAATAACAATAAACGTTCTATAAATGCAAACCTAAATAAGTTGGTTGGTAGGAATTTCTTAATATTAGGAATACTAGCTATGATTTGGTTATATTACTTCAAGGTCATTGTTTTCTGATCTTTTCTCTGGGTACTCCAGGCTTTCTCCAATACAAACTAGACGCAATGATGCTGAAGGGTTCAGAGTGCCAGTGGGAACCGCGAAAGCGCAATCTTGTCTATTGGGACAAATTATCTTTATGATATTTCGATTAACAAAACTTAAATAAATGGAAAAACTGGGCGAAAAACAAAATAAGACGAAAAATAGGAAGACTTTTTACGTGTGAAGCCTTATATACATATATAAGTATATGGTATACACAGACGCTTCTGGAATGGAGCTATGTTTAATCATTTTCATATACTTAGTCCAATTACGAGATGTTCCGTTAACAATACAACCTTATTTAATCTTAATACTTTATAAAGAAAACTTAAATATTTTCGTAAGCCTTAGGAAATTCTATGGAAAATCTCAGTGTATTGAACTCATGTTTGTATGTTGAAATTAATATTACTGGACCATTTGGACCCGTTTCCTAACGTGTACAACTTCCATGCAATATAGAATTATAATTAATTATGTCTCCCAAACGAAGTTTTTGGGGACATATTGTTTTTGTTCTGTTTTTTATTCTTCTTTCTTTCTTTCCGTTCAATCTTGTCCGCACAGTTTCTCTGAGATGCAATGTCTAATCAATATGAAACTTTGGGAACATGTTAAGGATGACCTGAAGTTTTGTAATTTCTATTTCGAATTTTCAAAATGGCTGCCGTTGAAGAAAAAAAAGTGCAGTTCTCAGATCTCAGGCATGGCCAGAGCAATTTTAATGAAAATTTGTATACTGATACATCTAACTATCCTGAGCATTTTTGTCAAAAAATGGACGCGAACTACACCATTTTGTAATTGCAGCCATTTCTCCACACTCCCCCCCTCCCTCAACGTCAACTTAGCCCGAAATTTGATATGTAGGTAGATTTTAACGCACAGACTGAGAATATTATGTGTACTTGGGGGTTTTCAGCATGCTCAAGAATTGGGGATTTGTTTGGGAGACATCATGTGTTACATGTTAACTTCTATCTTAATGTTTATATAGGTATACGTCTCGTTCTACGAGGAAAAGCTCATGTTGAATGGAGGATATCAAAAGCGGGGGAGAGGAGAACGGTCAGAGATGACGAGTATTATATTGATGAGAAGAAAGTTGTCTGGGGCAAAGGTATATATTATTTAAATTCTAATGTCTACAGTTTCTGAAATCTCTGCTGAATTTCTATGTTAGTTTGAGAATGCCCATTTATTATGCCCACTAATATTAAATTCAGTTCTTTCTTATAGATAGATTTAATAATGTTTAGCTTAGAAATATATAGGATCTTACATTGGTAAGAGTGGATTATCGGATTTTTCCAATCGAAAGAGTTAAATTGTGGAATTTAAAATGCCATAATTTAACTATCGAGATTGGCAAAATTCTATAATCATTGTGTACCAATGTAAGATTCAGTTTTGTGAAAAGTATTCTCCCAATCCTAATTTATGTTCTCGTTGTTAGTTTATGATGTTCTTATTTCAAAACATCAACAGATGGCAGAACCACATTTTCACAAGTGACTAGAACTATTTTTCCACACAGGTCAAGCGGTTTGAATATTACGTAAACGTTAGAAAGATTGAGATAATCAGTGCAAAAATGAGAACACTGATATGTCCTAGTATTTATGCTGTGCAGTTTCAAATCTACACTTGAAAAGAATATGCATTTACAAAATCCTACAGTCTTACATTTTTTTCTCCACAAATAATTTTTTGCCGGAATATTTGTTGAATAGAAGCAATTATGGAGTTGAGTTTAAGTATGGATGTATGGTACACCTTATTCATATTAATTCAACATGCAAGATATCTGGTATTTCTTTGGATTTAGATATCCCATAATGCGTGTTTTTGATTGGTCTAAAAACAACTTTTGGGTCATAATAAATTGCAACAGTACGAAATTACATAAAACATGCTTAAACAGGTCAAAACTAGGTGATTATTGGATTCCGCTTGACTACTGCGCAAGGGAATCCAATATTGACCTTGTTTTTACCAGTTTAAGCCTCTTTTGAAAAACTGTTCCAACATAACTATAAATTTAAATTTTAGTGGCCATTGAATCGTCTGTAATTATATTATATATAATATATGAATAAATAATTGACTTTTTATACTCTTTTCAACATTTGAACTGTGACGAAACTGGAATTTCATGATTATTAGCAAATCAATATCAAAATACATTATTAACAGAAAAGAACTACAGCATTGCAATTACAAAATGTAAGCATCCTATGTTTTTTCTGCTGAAGGAAGTTGGTGATTTTATTCGTGTAATAAAACAATTACTGACTTTGATATACGGTCGCTATCAGGATTTCTCACCCCCTCAAAAATGTACATTCAACTCGCCTAGCGGCTAGAAGTGAATGTTTTTTTCTGGCTGATACATCCCGATAGCCATCTATATCAAAGTCATTATTTGTATAATATTTTACATACAATCAGACATATAATATAACATTTAAGATCGTTTTATGAAGTATGTGAGATATCTTGAACATTCGATTATAAATAAATTTTGCTGGAATACTGACTTTTGATTGGCTGGAAAATATTTCCAATCAGAGGATGGAAAACAAATTTGATCGTCATGGAGACACGCGCCATTTGACGTCATATATTACTCCACGGGAATCTAACAGTTCTCGTGTTGGTCTCTTTTTTCAAAAATGTCCAGTTACAAAAATAAAATTGTTGGGTTTATTCTATTGTTTGAATTTATTTATAAGTATTAACTACAAAAAATATTTTCTCCATCGAGGGATAACAAAATTTCCGTTGTGCACATTTAATATAATTCGCTACGCGGATTATACAATGTGCAAAGCGGAAATTGTGTTATCCCTAGATGGAGACAAAACGAAATTTTGTTATCCCTCGATGGAGAAAATATTTTTTGTAGTTAATCCTTAAATATAATTTTTACATTGCATTCCTCCTTGTATTAGCTTTAATTTGTACAAATAATAATCTTTTCTAAAATTGATAGTCGGGAAATAATTTATAGTGTGATCGCTGACAATTATTTTTAACTATAAATCAAAGCAACATTTTTCGTTATTTGACACTGCAGGGGCATATTAAAAAAGATGACAATGACGTCAATAGCTAAAACCTTTTATTTGAGCATTGGCTTTCAGTTTGTTATTTAAATAAGACTTGTTTGTATTAGCTTGGAGATGACAAGCTAAACAGACTAAACATTGGACAAATTTGTAAACGGATAATATGCCAGCAAGAAGAGAAAGATTGTGAATATTTCTAGTTGTATTACCAAGTTTTATTTTGATTGTAATGATGAAATGATTGGGGTTTTTTGAGGGGGGACGGGTCGAGTTTTTGTTGACCCGTTAGAATGGCTAAGAACTTATATATGCGACTTAGTAGCTCTCTGTCACAACTACCAAAAGGCACGTATAGATGATATTTTAAATATTATTTCATTTGACTATCGGTTTGATTCCTATTTTTAATTTCACTTCACAGATAAGCATGAAGATGGTGGGATTCCCATTATGCCAAGAGGAAACCACAGATATAATTTCCAGTTTAAATTACCAGAAAGTGCTCTTCCGTCGTCGTTTGAAAGCAAAATAGGAACGATCAGATACTATATAAGAATGACAATGGACATTCCATATTCATCATCTCCACAAGGGATTAAATATTTCACAATCGTAGGTCCTCACATTGACTGTATGGACGACAAATATTTGGTAAGTAGAATCACTACAAATGGTTCTGTAAATTACACCCAGACTTAACATGGACTTTAATATCAAGGTCCAAGATTGAACCTGGGTACTCTGGCTGTTTCCAATAATACAGTGTTTGGCTGTTTGGTGCAGGTGTCATGTGATAAGGTAATAATATAGAAAGCCTCTCAGTGGACCATACTGACTATCGAGTTTTGAGACTGTTAGACTCTTTACGCCGTTGAAGATCCCTTTCGTACATGTAAAAAGCATTGAAGCCGCTACAAAATACCCTCTATATCAAATTCTTAGTATTTTTCTAGAGGTGGTCATAAGTTCCCGTCTATTGCACTATCCAATTTCTCAAAAAGATTTAATGTTGGTTGATTTGTTTTTGTCCTTAATATGGAAGAATCAATACCGGTATATGGATACGTATGTTTCATACACCCTGACACCGTATACACTTACTGCTTAGGTATGATAACAATGCACCATTACTTCAGAAGGTTACGCTTATTATTACATAATGAATTTTAAAATAATTTCTATTGGTCAAGACCAGCCAAAACTCCCGATGGAAATTAAGAACGTCACAACCAAAAGTGCAATTCAAATAAATAAATAAATGTCATTTAAATAAATTTAAAACATATACTAAGTTTTCATATTAACATGACAATTGCTAGTTACAAATATTTATTTAATACGACACTTCCCATAAAAATATGTGCATTTAGCTCTCATGTTTTAATGAAATTAAATTGAGTAAATAATTTAATTTACTAATCATTTTAAATTCTTTTAATTCCTTTATAGACACCTACACGGGCGAGCGACAAGAGGAATTCCTGTTGTTTATGCTGTAACAGGGGACCAGTCAGTCTACAGGCTGAGTTAGAGAGAAGTGCCTACTGTTGTGGAGAAAATATCAGATTAAAAACCACCATTCAGAATGGCAGCGCACAAAATGTTTGGTTATTCTGTAAATTAGTCCAGGTAACGTAATAAAACTTGCTATAATTATTAAGGGCATAATTACAATTTCATATTTAAGTTGAGTATGGTTGACTAAATCTGTCACCAGGTTTCACAGATCTTATAATTGCATCGATCATTGATTAAATTAGCCTTAAAGGATTAATTAAAATTTAACAAGGCAATTGATGATTAATTTATATTCTCATTGATTTACATTTCTCCAGTGTCATGAATAATAGTTTTACTCACAAGCATGTTTCACAACCTATAAATATACAAAATTGGAGTAATAGTCATTTCTCGATAAAACATTTTTGTTGACTAAACTGAAATGGAATCCACTCCATTATTTACCAAACTTACTGAGGTAGAGAGGAGAATCCAGAAAGCTTGCGAACAGATGATTCTTTTGCATGAGAGACTGGAGAAGCTTAAGACTCGATATGACCGAGCAGTCCGTGTAAACATACGCTTTTTCAGATATCCCTTACGTATGAAAATTGTTACAGTTGAAGGCGTAATCAACATGTACTACGAATATATTGTGTTCAAACAAAAGGAACTAGAAGAACTGAGGTCTATCATCTTTGGTGAAGAACCATTATACAGTACTGATGACGAGGATTTTACTGAATACACTTCGCAATAGAGGAGGCGTCGACTACATACCATCGCGAAAAGTTCATACAGAAAAGATAGCGGAATGGGTTTGACTGGAACAAAAGGTTGTTACCGCACGAGTCGGAGAGCAATGGAGACGGTCCATACCTAGGTTTAATATAAGAACTGGAGATGGAGATGGAGAAATAGATTTACTAATTTTCATCAATGTTTGTAGTGCAATATTGTATCAACACCTGTCGGTTCTCTCGTAACATGTAACCAGTTAGAACAGAGACTTCTTAAGTACAAGAAAGCGACACAAGGAAGAGACATTAAATATCTATTTACTAGTGTATTTGAGACATAGTGGCATCACAGCAGAATTTTTTGATAGAGAAAAAACCAAAAACCGGAATTCAACTCGCGTTCATTGTATAGAATAGAGGAATATCGCAGCAGATATTAGTCTTCTAACGTTAGGTGAAGTATATGTTTCAGTAGAGACTTATTGACTAAATTATGTTCTCTGTAATTTGTCATAAGATATTTTTTTATCGTTTTACTCCATAAATCATATAATTTTATTAGCTCGTTACTTTCAATTCGTGTCAAATCATCCATTAGCGTCCCTTATATGCAGTTTTATAACGGTAATCAAATATTTTTTTTCTCTGTGTTAATAATAAATATTGTCTGATACAATATGTCCTCTCGATATAAATAAAATACATGGCGTAATCCAGGAGCGGATTTATAGGTAAGGAAGGCCAGGGTTTTAGGCATTGCAATTTTAAATGGTGCAAAATGCTGCGTTTTCTGCATGCATTATTTTATCTGAAAAAAGGTTTTTCTAAAATAATTTACCAAAACTGATATTTTTTAAGTGCATGAATTCCTTTAAAAAATATTCTTTCTAAAATGGAATTTTTATGTCGTTATTTAAGGAAAAGCTATTATTAACCAGTTTATATTTATTAGTGCTAAACAGGTTGATTTATATCATCATGTCACATGAATTATATCGGGCCCATTTTGGATTAATCCGCTATACACAGTTCATTATGGATTAAGCCGCTATACACCGTCCATTATGGATTAATCCGCTATACACTGTCCATTATGGATTAATCCGCTATACACTATGCATTATGGATTAATCCGCTATACACCGTCCATTATGGATTAATCCGCTATACACTGTCCATTATGGATTAATCCGCTATACACTATGCATTATGGATTAATCCGCTATACACTGTCCATTGTGGATTAATCCGCTATACACTATGCATTATGGATTAATCCGCTATACACTGTCCATTATGGATTAATCCGCTATACACTATGCATTATGGATTAATCCGCTATACACTATGCATTATGGATTAATCCGCTATACACTGTGCATTATGGTGCTAAACAGGATGATTTACATCATGTCACATGAATTATATCGGGCCCATTTTGGATTAATCCGCTATACACAGTTCATTATGGATTAATCCGCTATACACTGTCCATTATGGATTAATCCGCTATACACTGTCCATTGTGGATTAATCTGCTATACACTATGCATTATGGATTATTCCGCTATACACCGTCCATTATGGATTAATCCACTATACACTGTGCATTATGGTTTAATCCACTATACACTGTGCATTATGGATAAATCCGCTATACACTGTGCATTATGGATTAATCCGCTATGACTATACACTGTCCATTATGTTGGTTTGTTTGTTTTGATGGTGTTTAACGCCAATTTCAGCAATTTTTCAACGATATCATGGCGTCCAGTTTTTATTGGGGGAGGAAGCCGGAGTACCCGGAAAAAAACCCCGACCTGCGGTAGGACTGTCCATTATGGATTAATCCGCTATACACTGTGCATTATGGTGCTAAACAGGTTGATTTATATCATCATGTCACATGAATTATATCGGGCCCATTTTGGATTAATCCGCTATACACAGTTCATTATGGATTAAGCCGCTATACACCGTCCATTATGGATTAATCCGCTATACACTGTCCATTATGGATTAATCCGCTATACACTATGCATTATGGATTAATCCGCTATACACCGTCCATTATGGATTAATCCGCTATACACTGTCCATTATGGATTAATCCGCTATACACTATGCATTATGGATTAATCCGCTATACACTGTCCATTATGGATTAATCCGCTATACACAGTTCATTATGGATTAATCCGCTATACACTGTGCATTATGGTGCTAAACAGGTTGATTTATATCATGTCACATGAATTATATCGGGCCCATTTTGGATTAATCCACTATACACTGTGCATTATGGTTTAATCCACTATACACTGTGCATTATGGTTTAATCCACTATACACTGTGCATTATGGATAAATCCGCTATACACTGTGCATTATGGATTAATCCGCTATGACTATACACTGTCCATTATGTTGGTTTGTTTGTTTTGATGGTGTTTAACGCCAATTTCAGCAATTTTTCAACGATATCATGGCGTCCAGTTTTTATTGGGGGAGGAAGCCGGAGTACCCGGAAAAAACCCCCGACCTGCGGTAGGACTGTCCATTATGGATTAATCCGCTATACACTGTGCATTATGGATTAAGCCGCTATGACTTTGCACTGTCCATTATAGATTTTCCAGTCCATTATGTCTTTGCTTGGTCTATTATAGATATGAATTCCAGAGAGAAATGTTGATGTTTTCTACTTCAAGTTTCCAACCTTGCAATAGTCTTTGTTTTATTTTTTTTTTAAATTATGATTAAAAATATACAAAAGGAAAGACAAAGACAAAATCAAGGTTTACACAAGACTTCTACGTTAACAAACCACAAATTCACGAATAGTTATCTAATTATTAAGAGAAAATTATCTCGTTATTACAAAATAACTATCTGGTAATATCTCGTTATTACGAGAAAGTTATCTCGTAATGACGAGATAGTTATCGCGTATTTTCTAGATATACATGCAGTTTAATAACATTAGTTTTTGTGGTTATTCTAAAAAACAGACGATAGAAATAAAGAGAATACACCATACATATCTGAAAGAATCAATAAAGTTAGCTGAATGGCAAGTGATACATAACAAATCACCAAGAGATAAACATGGCAGAATAATTCTGTTTATTAATCACGTTGAATTTCAGTGGAAACATCCAAATGTAAATCGTCTCCGGGACATGGTTATTAACAACTCTTGTTTCGGAACTACATTATAAGCTGCCACCCGTTCAACCGCCCATTTGGGGCGGGGGGGGGCATGGTGGCCTACTCGTTCAGGTAGTTCGTCTACTATTGATAACGTGGCTGTCCCACTACGGTTGCGGGTTCAAGTCTCACCGCGGGCAGTTTGTACTCGACTCCAAGCATAGTTGACAAGGATTGCCAGTTTTCCCACTGAAGGTCGGGTTTTTTTTTCCGGTTACTCCGGCTTCCTCTCAATTAAAAACTGGAAGCCATGATATATGTAGCTGAAAAATTACTGAAAGTGACATTAAACAAAATTAAAATAAAGAAAACAAAGCAAGCGGTTCTGTATATGTCAGCAGACTATTCAAAGCAAGTATGTTATGAAAGTATTGAAACCAAGAATAAGCGAATGAAATAACAGTACAGGGACCATGGCGTTTCGGGCAGTTTAAATATCCAACAAACCATTGAGTTGCGTTCAAGGTTATATCCTAGCTTATAACTGGTAAAACTATTGTCAGGCACTTTCGAAACGTCAAACTCGTTTACATATGGCTGCAGGTTTTTTCCATAGATAGTTTGCTTTCTAGTGGGTCCTAATTGCCCCCCTCTGGCCAATTTAATTTATATTTGAATTAGACATATAGATGGCAACTCCAAAGAAAAAAAATACATGCAATAACGTTTGCAGTGTAATCATTGTCAGTTCGCATCTTTCCCGATCGTTAAAATAATTAATTCCACAGACACTTAAAAGTCCATTACATACTCTGCTTTTGCCGATGCGATAATAATTTTTCGACAATGCAAAATGATTTCAACTTTTTAATTTTTTTCTAAATTACACCTTAGCCCTATTTGTCTATCGGCATTAGATTCAGCACCTGCATAAAGAGTATCTATCACAGTTGATATACAAATTCCTATGCATGTGTCATTTGTGGATTGTAATTGTAGAGGAGGACATTGACATAATCGCTTTCAGTCTCTGTATACATACTAAACTTTCATTATTACCTTTTGAGTGAAACGGCGGATGACACATGTGAAGCCCTGAATATCCAGTTCATTGTTTGGTTTTTAATTTTGCCTCATGTTTTTTCTGTATTTATTTGGTTGTTTATCACGTCTTTGACTATCTCTGCATTACTTATACTATATGTTAAGAGGTTAATATATGTGGATTTTCATATTACACCCCATATCAACCCGAGACATGGGATCTACCAGAGGGCCTTAACGCCGAGAGTAGATATGGGTCGACGGTTGATATGGGTGTGATATGAAAATCGCCATATAATAACCTTTTTATCATATATTTTAGACATTTTGATGTGAGAATTTTAATGGTATGGAAGTTAATAATAAAATATGAACTTTACATTTTTAATAAATAAATAACAATGACTTTCAATGATATTTTCTTGATTATAATAAGTGTGCATATGTTCGAATCACGAACACGCGCATCTTTCAGAGATCTGGGTTGAAAACTATATTGTATACAATTATCTTCTGCAAATGTTATGATAAAAAAAAGTTCTAAGTCTGAAAAATTAGGAAAATAATCCTTGAACAATTTTATAATAGCATGTGTACAATCTAATTAAAATTAAATCTTTCACTTGCTCCCCCCTTTTTGTTATAGGTCGCTGCGCAGCGACCATAGCAAAAAGGGGGGAGCAAGTGAAAGATTTAATTTTAATTAGATTGGCATGTGTACAACTTCGTTCGATACATATGTTATCTTTTTGGAGGAGTTGATTATACGAAATACCGTCTTTTGTTATTGTTCGGAAAAAATATAAAATTCCAAATACTTATTCCATAATAGCGGGTGCACAAACATCGGATGAATCTGTATGTTAAGTTTCGATGGAGGAAAGTGTCCTGTCAACTCCAAACATTGAGTTCTCGTTTGATTTTTTTTGCAGAAGATACATAAAGGGGAAAATCCCCTAAAAATATATAAGATTACCCAAAACGGATCCAGACATGTAAATGCTACACGGAAAAATAATAAATTAAAAACAAATAGTCTTTTTCCTGCTGAGTAGAAATCTATCTCAGTTCAGCGAGGGGTGTGATATGGCATCATTCCATATCACAGGGGTGTGATATGGCATCCATATCATACCCCGTCGATATCATTATCACACCCCTTTGTGATATAAGTTGAATGACATTGTCGGTATCACATATGCAAAAACAAACTTATCATTACTAAGTATATGATAAAACTACATTATAACAGTCTTATTCTGAGATATCTTTCGATTTCTTTTGTAGCATGTAGATTTCTTCATTAACAAAGGCGTCTTGGGACTGAGTAAAACGGTGTCACACAGAGTTTGGGAATATCAGGGTGACACTGTTACACCTGACCACTGTGAAAAGTTTGACAACCTGTGCGGGCTTCTGCAGGTTCCCATTATGCCCCCAACTATCCACCTAGAAGTTTGCAGTGTCATTCAGATATCGTACGAACTACAGGTATTTTTATTTTATTTTAATATGAAGTGCTTACTTATAATAACATACATATCACACCAGGAAACATGAGCAACAGTCAAAAATTATTAACCTTTTCAACAGACCTGATAATGACAGATGACAGTTATACAAACATACAAATAAACAATATTTTTTAAATAAATAAGTTTGTCTTAGGTGAAAATTTAGCAAATTAAAATTAATTCTTTTCTTAGAATATCAAGAATTTATAATTTTAACTTGTTTTTTTGTGTATTCGTTTTATCGATTGAGATTAATTTTATTGTACGTAGGTATGTCTGGTAATGGAGGACAAAGGGCAAGTTCTAGAGTTGGATTTCCCTATAACTGTTGCAACATCTCCGTATCGTGTCACAAATGCACCATTTCCTATTTTGCAGTATGGTAAGTACCTCATAACACCTTGCTTTTTACAGTACAGATATGTTATATAGGGGGCCTCGGTGGCCGAGTGGTCAAGGTAGTTCGTCTACTATGATCACGTGGTCTGTCAACACTGAGATTGCGGGTTCGATTCTCACTGCAGGCAGGGTGTACTCGACTCCAATCTTAATTTACAAGGATTGCCAGTTTTCCTACCGAAGGTCGGGGGTTTTCTCCGGTTTTTGGCGTGGGACATAAAAGCGTTGGACGGAAGGAGATTCTCTGTCTAAAACTGAGATATAACAACAAATATAAATAACGTCTATATTTTACACAGTAATTTTTACAAAGATATAAGATTTTGAAATGAAGTACATAGTTTCTTAAGAATAAGTTTTTTCTTGCATTTGACAAAGTTATAAACATTTAGAACGAATAATCGTACCCTCACTTGTTTTGGCTACATTACGAGTAATGGGACTGAATTCTGCCGTTAATCCGACAAATCACAAAACTAACTTCGGATTATAACGGCAGTAAAATTCGGCCTAATAAACATTCAGTGCTATTTTACGTTTTTATTAAAATTTCCGCATTCTAAAACAGTGATATTCAGCTCTATAATTGGCGAACTATGACGTAATGTGCATTTACACCTTTTCCATCGCCCTTTTTCGATAGTAAAACACATTCCTTCTGGTCTACGTGGTTATTTATAATGGGACAAGTTTAAGTTTCATCATCGCCTTTCACTTAAATTTACGATGAATTCATACTGTGTGTACAACAAAATCTATATCTTTGAAGGGTAGAAGCACCTAAATATATAGTTTTAAAATATTAAAAATATATTTTCATAACAATTGTATCGCCTGAATATAGCTGAAATATTGCTGCTTGGGCGTTAAACACCATTAATCAATCAATCATAACAATTGTAAAGAAAACTTTTCTGATATAAGCTGTCCATCTTTTCCTTTTTAAATTGTCACGTTTAACTGAGTAGTAAATTTATTGGGAAACCCCCTAAATAAAAATAATAGATCACAATTGTTAATTTTATCTGGAAAACGGACAGATATTCAACTACGTTTTTGACAAAGACATATCTCTAGGCCCTGCAACTCTTTAAATTGCCAGTTTCCTATCTTTTTCAATGTAACGAAATTGATCAAACATATATGACATTTCCTTTAACAAACTTACTGCACTGTTGTACAAAACAAAATTCCAAGAAATCTTGTACCATTGTTACTACTTGCAAAACGCCCCAACCAAAAGGCCTCCATTCAACAAAAACACCTGAAAGAAAAATTAACGGGTATATACAAATAAAGAAAAATGTTTATATCATAAGTAAGGATTAGATTTGATAACTCTTTATTCTGCATCATTCAGATAAATACATATAATAAAATACAAATTCATATACAACAGAATACATAAGCATGAAGTAAACATGTACAAAAAAACCAAAGAAATACGAAATGTTTTCATTGTCAGTCAGCGAATTTATGGCGGCAAGGTGGGATAAAAGCCTGTCGTTTTAAAGTGTTCGTGTCTGACTAATGCTGACTGTACTCTGGTATTAAGTAGGCTTGTTAGTATATAAGAAAGCTATATTTAAAGCCAGCAAGACAGGTCACAAATTAACAAAAGCTCTGCAGATGGGTGCTTAAACGCATTTAAACGCATTAACATTAAGGAATGTTTTAGAATCCAATCATAGCGGTTACATATAGCACATAAGAAACCGTGATTTGAGTCCAAAAAGCGAAAACGAAATGTCTTATACAATGTTTCAATCATTATTATGGATTTTGATTGGAATATTTTTATTTGACCTATACAAAATGTCTTAATTATATATCTTTATTTCTCATAAATCAAACCAAAAGAACCCCAAGTTTTTAATCACATTTCTATTGTTTTAAAATTCTACTCTATATTATTGTCTTTATGTAGATACATACCGTTATGCTAATTATCATCAAAACAATTACCTACCGGCATATGTTGATGATCAATCAGTGTTGTTCATAAACATAGCAAGAAGCAGCGTAATATGTCCATTTAAAGTTAAATAACACAATCTTTAACAAGCTCTTTTGTTAAATTACATTCAGAAGATGGTCAAAAATCACACATTTATCATTTAATGCATATACGCCATTGTCCTAATTAGCAGTCCTAACAAAGCTTATAAAAGTTTCTTTAAAAGCATTTTTAATTCGAAAACACAATTGTATAATTCCTATATTTATTGTAGTGTTTTAAATTTTGGTCTGAATTGGGGCGTTTTGGTGAGAGGGTTTGACCTGTACCCTTTGCAACTCAACTTTTCAGCTGTTAAGACTGCACTTTTATTTTATATTCTTATGAATCGAAAGACTCTCAATTGCATTATTTAATACTAGTGCTTAATTTCTATGTGTTTTTACAGATCACGCTGTGACAAATGTAGAAGGAGGAATGTATGTCAGCTCGGAATTCCAACTAGGGCAAGTGTATATTGGTGAAGGAGAAGAACCGGTCGACGAGGTTATATTGTATAGACCTGTATATGTGTGTGTTCCTCATGAAAAAATCATGGTAACCAATGTTGATAGGGAAAGTAATATGAGCAGAGCAGGGTCAAGGATTTCTATGACTCGCCTAAATGATAGAAAGTTTCAGTTGGAATCCAGGACATCAAAGACTAAGGCTGAAGACATTAAATTGGATGATTGTGCAGATTCTCCAGCCTTTGAACGAACCAGGGGTTTTCTTAGTCCAGATAGTGCAAGCATTGATAAATGTCCTGACTCGGATAATCTTTTCTGTGATGAAGGTGAAAATCTTATGGTTGAAGCAAAAAGTGATCCTAAGGTACATAAAACGGAAGAAGTATCGTTGCATGTAGAAGATATTGATAATTCAGATCTGGCAGAACCAGAAACATATACCAAATGCAATGGTAAATTTGTGAACACGGATATTTGTAAGGAAAACTGTGTCAAAAGTGCGGTTATTGATTCTGAAAAGAGGAAACAACCAGAAAATGATGCTGCACAGCAACTAGAAATAAAAGACCTTACAGAAATTTCAAATTGCAAACCATTGTATGCAAATGATGAACCCGCCAGCATCAACTGTGAACACACACCTGAAGTGATCCTTGTTCAATCAGACGCTGAACAAACGGAAAATTATGAGAAAACATAACTACATGTACACTATACATCACCAATAATATTTGATACAAAACTATCATGCCCAGCTATTTTCTATATTTCTAATATTAGAGCACCTTCAATATTGTTGTATATTTTATAGTATAGGTTTTACATAACGTTTTATTGCTTGATTTAAATATTTATAGCATTTAAAATTACTTTCTTAATCAAATTAGTGTGAAGCTGATCACTATACACTTACTTTCTGCTAGTTTTATACAAAAATGCTCTCTCAGGGAAATTCAGGAGAAATTGTAAAAAATATACACTATTCCAGACCAGTATATATGTTGATAGCAACTTTCTACTTATCCTATCAAACAATTTTTTCGCAGAAAAATTTATAAAGAAATGGTAAAAATGTACTTAAACCCAAAATAAAAGCCATTGCGTAAAGATATAACAACGTCACAAACCCTATGTTATTTAAGGAACACTTCAAATTTCTGGATATGTTATACAATATAACATGGTTTGGGTCCGTTTACTCTTAATCAATGGTGTAAACCAAACCATGTTATAGAGTATAACGTGTTTAGAAATTTGAAATATTCCTTATAATTTATTTAAAGTGTAAATGTTGACAATTTCACGATGAAAATAGCAATGACGTCATGCATGGTACTATTTGAATTTTAGAACGTAAGAATACGTTGGGACGAACACAAGTTCTATCTATAATATGGATTTCTCAATTTGAATTGGCCAATCAGATTTCAGCTTACAATGCAAATTAAATTTTTGTAAATTATTTGTTTAAATTTAGCTATTTCAGAGTTAAATCCCAATATGAAGGTTAATGATAAATCTAGCTTGCTTTAAAAATGAATATTTGCATTACAGTCTCAAAAAATTCCTGGAATGAAGAAACGTAGCGTTAGTGAACGTTCTCCCTCTTTCCTGCAGTCAATATGTCTTCAACAACATTAATATGACAAAAATCTTCATAATTCCTGTAATGTGTTTATAAGGCTAACGAGCACAATAAAGCCCATGCGGGCGAGGACCGCGAAGGCCACACCCCTATATGAAAACTGTGGCGTATGCATTTTGTTATAGGTATGAATACACTAGACAAGAGTCATGATTGCAGAATAAATTATTTACTATAGTTGAAAACATCAACTAATTTATCATACACTTTTCGTATTAGACTAATAAGAAAATGGTACCAAAATGTCTTATACACATATATAAACTGGTCCGGAGTAGTTGTCGATCTGAAGTACACTGTTAGTTCTGACAAACATTTCCTGCTATTGTCTTACCTTTTTACAAAGTGTAAGTTTGTTCATTTTCTCCTTAAAGGTTGTCAAGAAATTTGTCGATATTTCAGTAGAAAGAGGTTGTTATAATTTGCTTCTAGTCTGTGTTAAAAATTCTGGAATACATAGATATTGGGATAGTGCGCGTTGCATAAATCTATCAATATACATGTATACAGAATAATATTTGCTTACAAATATAATTTTAAGCTTTTAATGTGCAAACATCTTGATTTGTGTGCAAAAAACTTGATTCGTATAAATAATCATTTTAAATGCGTAAACTTCAGAAATAATAGATGTTAACATATTAATTATTTACTACCGGAAATTTTTAAGTATTATTATTATTGCCAGATGTAAATAGAAACATAATATTGAAATCGACGAATTGGGTCGATTTTGTGGTCCAGTTTGCCGAAAGAACACGTTTATGTTGTTACAATAAATGCACTAAATTTGTGTCTTTTGGTTCAGTCTGACTTTTAACGCTGTGTCTGTTTAGCTAAACTGGTGCAAGGGACCTCAGTGGCCGATTGGTTTAGGTAGTTCGTCTAATATTGATCACGTGGTCTGGACGCCATGATATAGCTGAAAACTAATGTAAATTGCGTTAAACACCATTCAAACAATCACATCTTCTGGTGATCAGATCAAGAGGGAACTGCTGTGTCTCTGTTGGTAATCTGTCTGTAACTGCTCTCGGCGTAAAAATACTGGTGCTAGAATCCAGAGGGAACTGCTGTGTCTGTTAGTTCAGTCTATATTTGTCTATAACGCTGCTCTCGGCGTCTGTTAACCTATACTGGTGCTAAGATCCTTGAATGGAACTGCTGTGTCTGTTGTTTCTGTCTGTATTTGTCTATAACGCAGCTCTCAGCGTTTGTTAACCTATACTGGTGCTAGTATCCGGAGGGAACTGCTGTGTCTGTTGGTTAAGTCTATCTATAACGCTGCTCTTTGCGTCTGTTTACCTTTACTGGTGCTAGTCTGTATTTGTCTATAACGCTGTTCTCAGCGTCTGTTCACATACTAGTAAACTGGTGCTAAGATCCAGAGGGAACTGATGTGTTTGTTGGTTCAGTCTGTATTTGTCTATAACGCAGCTCTCAGCGTTTGTTAACCTATACTGGTGCTAGGATCCGGAGGGAACTGCTGTGTGTGTTGGTTCAGTCTGTCTATAATGTTGTTTTCAGCGTCTGCTCACCTATACTTGTGCTAGGATCCAGAGGGAAATGTTGTTTATGTTGGTTCAGTCCGTATTTGTCTATAACGCTGCACTCGGCGTCTGTTCCCACATACTGGTGCTAGTATCCAGAGGGAACTGTTGTTTATGTTGGTTCTGTCTGTATTTGTCTATAACGCTGCTCTCAGCGTCTGCTCACCTATACTGGTGCTAGGATCATGAGGGAAATGTTGTTTATGTTGGTTCTGTCTGTATTCGTCTATAACGCTGCTCTCAGCGTCTGTTGACCTATACTGGTGCTAGGATCCAGAGGTAAATGATGATATTTACTACATGTTAAACCTCATATTAGTTTGCGCGTTGTGCACGACATCGTACCAAGCGTAACTTGTATACGAAAGCAACACCAGAAGATGGACATGATCTCCCAAACTCTAAGAATTACTTGAAATGTCGATGTGTTCGTCAATATGAGTCAGCATCCAACCAAAAATGTCAGGTCTAGCCATTATTTGGCGTATGTCGCTATTATACGACACTTAGGCATCCTTTCAGATTCAAGAATGATTGCAAGCGCTTGGAGTCAGACTATTATTTAAAGTTGAAAACATCAACTTTCTTATAGAAACGTTACTTAAATACAATACTAAATATTTTGACCGATACATTTTATACTTGTACTTAGGCGGTAATTTTTTCAACAAGTAAGTACAAATTCCTCTAAGAGCAAATGCAATCAGCTTAGTAACAACAGAAAATTCTATAAAATCGGTCACCTCCCAAAAAACACGTGACTTGATCCTAAATTCGTACAATGGTCCTCAAATGTGTTGTATATTGTTGACTATAAATAAATATTTTTTGGTACTCTTTTGAGCTGATTCACCAGTCTAGTAAATCACGGCCTTATTTTCCTTAAAAATTGATAGAAAACTCTTTTTTTTTTCAATTCAATGGATATCGTGACGTCCAGTTTTTTATTGGGGGAGTAAGCCGGTGTCTAAGGTGTTATGTATATTTTGGATAGAAAAAAACTAAAAAATTACTAAAACTAATTTGAACTTTATTTATATCATCCGAATCAGGAAGATTATTACATGCGGGCATATCGGACCAACTATAAAATATAAACATCAAACAGATCTGGGAGTGTTACATTATCTACAAAGGAGAAATTAGAAACAGAAAGGACATATTCAAGGACATTGGTTTGATTGATAGTGAGGAATTAAAAAAATCCCAACATGTTATGCTTATTTGGTTCTTTTTTATATTTTCGCCATAATAGTATACAAACAAATCGGAGCCATATAGGTTCTAAGGTGGTCAGTTTTGTGTTGTCTGCGCAGCAGATTCAGCACATATGGCGTCATTGTAAGGAATTTTATCTCTTCTTCGTGTTTATTTAGTTTGCGAGGTTTTCAGTCTGCAGGCGAGATGAGTCTTCTGTTGAATACGCGGCCTCTGAGTTTAAATGTATCCAGAACTTTGAATAACGACAGTGTTTACTTCAAACACACGAAATAACTTTGACCTTTTTTCAAGGCCTCTAACCAGATGTAACCAATACAATAATTATAACAGTCTCTACAAGAATTAAATCGATAACCAAAGGTGTTCCGGCTTGCTCCCGCAGTAGAACTTGACTAAATGGTATAGCTGAAAGTATGCAAAGACTATTTTCAAACAAACAAACAATTGAAATATAAAGTTGCTAAAAATTAAATAATAAAGTCAATTTTCATTTGAAATTAAACCAGGAATCGTGTAAAAAGCAGCGACACGTATGGGTATATCTTCATTTAACTACGTAATTTTGCTTGGAACCATATAAGCTTTTGTAGTATTTGTTTCGAAAAAGGTAAAAAAAAATACAACATTCTAGCTATAATGTTGACACTCCAAATCAATTGTTAAAGGGAAACTTCGCGAAAAAATGAAAATTTGATATGTTATTCTTCAGCTAAAAAGAAACACATTTGCCTCTTGATGTTTTATTATATTTTCAGTGGTTAAGTTTCTGCATGGAATTTATCGTGTAAAAAATGCACTTATGGAGGTCCGCCATCTTGTCACCATCCTGTCACTAGATGGCGATACTAGACATCCAAGTACCTTAAAAGTCGTCAAATGATAATAACGCGAAACGGTCAATAACAGAAGGTTGTACTATAAGACAAGATTGTGGAAAGATTACGTTTTTTATTCCTGATCTATATATAAGCAAAAAAACCCACTTGTTTAACAAGTAGTTAACCAATTTAAAGCTTCTACTTAAGATAATTTCAGCAGCAACAACGGTAAACGGAAAAAAAGTCACAGTTTTGATAGGAAAAAAAGTCCATAAATATTAATTAAATTTATTCGTATTATTATTTTCAACTTAATCAGATTAAGCAACTTATTGAACGAAACTTTTGCGAAGTTGACTATTTAAGAAATAGCTGTCATTAAATGAAATATTTTTAAATACTCTGGTTTTCGCGCATCAAAATTTCACTTCACGTTTAGTACATTTATAATTATTATTATTGTTATTATTATAATTATTATTACTGGTAACATTTATTATGCGCGTGCGTAACACAGTTTCTAAAATTTTACATGTTGTGTATATTTGAGTTAACGTGTAAGTTTTACGTTTCCTCTGACATCTAAAGGTATTCGAAATCTTATATACATCCTGTGTTCTGACACTTCGGTGTATTCAACTCATACCTGTCTTGGCAGGAGGGGGTGTGCCTTTCTAATTTCGAATTACATGATTAACCTTTAATCTGGTTATCTTTTGAAAAAGTCCGAATATTCATACTTCAAAGTCGGCGTCAAATGATCTAGTAATTGCAATAAACATCCTGTTTGTTTACCTGCTAATTCTGTTAATTACCCTTCATAAACGAGTAATGATTTACCTGTAACATTTTCATGTCCAGGTACAACTGCCGTTTCAAGACGTGCAAAATTATCCACGGAATTTTATTTTTTATATAAAAATAACCATATAAATATATCTTTTATTACAATTATTATTTAGGTAAATTATATCTGAGTTAAATACAGACAGGTTAAAATTTGTGGCTAAAAATACTTCTATTAAAGCAAAGATCATTAAAACATTAAAACGTATTTGGTAATCTTATGTTGTCAGCCGGTCATTAGTCATTGCCACAGTTTATATATTGTTCAAAGAGCTAATGCAGAAAAACGTATTTTTAAACTGGATTATTTATCATATTTACTGGATAATTGCATTTATCACGTCACAAACGCAGTCACGTGATAAAATACTGTCAATATGGCGGCTCCCATACACACAATTTTACCACCTTTAATCCACTCTAGAAGCGTAACGGTAAAGAATACAATAAAACATCAAAAGGCAATTATATTTCTTTTTATTTGAAGAGTAACATATCAAATTTTCATTTTTTCGCGAAGTTTCCCTTTAACTACGCGCTCCTGTTGTACACATTTATTAATTACATGTAACTAAAATAATTTCTACATTTCTGACTTTTTTAGGTGTTAAAATTAATATTCTTATGCTTGTTGTTGCCCGTCTGAAACAGTGAGAGACATCTGCTATATCGTCTATGTCGACGTCAATCGTTTTTCTAACAGTGTATAGACTATAGTTCTAATAAGGACGCGTTTGCATGAAACCCAATGTAGACACAAACAAGTATTTCCCATGCACAGTCAAACAAGCGCTAACAAAATCAAATCACGTGTTTTTTGATCGTTTATGTCGCAATTGCGTTATTTCTATCAGTAGCCGTTCATGTAACAATAGCCTATATTTATATCGACTTTTTTCTATCGCGATACTTGTTTACATTTCAAAAGAAAGCCGATAAGAAAAACTGTTTCCTAGACATGACAATGAGTAACTCGACGGATGTATAGTTAGAGGCAGGCACGGCTTACTCGTTATAAGCACCTGAGTGCACCCATGGTTTTTGTTGGGTTTGGGTTACTCACTGCTTGTGTTTTTGTATTTTTTGCTTTTGTTTTGCGTTGTGTATGTTTTCTATATCCGGATTTGTAATTGTCCTGCTACACAGAGAACTCCCCGGAACAGCGTAGACGTATTGGAATTTATGAGTGACGTTTGTATCAGTACTTCCGTTTTGAACATTTATTCACCACCGTGCTAGGTTTTGTTGTGTTAAAATAACGGTATACATTTACAATATTCTATCTTAAATGGTTTCAACATACAACACGTAAACACGAGACTTAATATTTTACGGGGGAGTTGCATGGAAACCGTAAAAACAATACCGCGTACCTAGGACGAACAAAAAAGAGAAAAATGCAGTTTTTTGTCACATTAGAATAGAAATAACTATGGTGTGTACAGTTTTGTATTCATTTTCACATGGGTGGGTCTTTATATTCGTATTTTTGAATGATATACCCACATTAGTTATTTCTTTCAGTGTCTCTTGGTTCCCGTGTCCGCAGAGAGCCTCGGATTTCTACCTGTATACAAAAAAATGTTATATTTTCCGGCATTGTGCGAATATTGCATATTTATTTCTTAGGGAAACAAGTATCGGCTTGCTTCTTTCCATCTTCCCAATCGGCGTATAGACGAGCAGCGAGATACTTGTTACAGACATGTAAAAAGCATCGCAATACTTTTGAAAAGTTAGTCTTTGAAAAACATTATTCGTGAAATAAAGTAAATAAATAAAAAGCATCGGCTTAGTTCTTATTCGAGTTTAACTTTTGAAAGTCTAGTTGCAAAAATGTTGTCTTTAATAATTTAGAAAATAGTTTACACCAAGATTGTTGGTCTAGTACATATCCGCCCTAAAATAAGGTTAAGAAAAATATTCGAAACTTACTAAAGATAACATGCCAAATGATCAAAGGTTGTGGCATCAGCTGATATTGCAGTTCTGAGGAATTGTTATACTATGCAAAACTCTAACGGTTGTTTAGATTTTATTGACAAAAAAAAAGTAAAAATTCCAGTGCTGTGTATTTCAATACTATGATGAAGAGATTTTACGAAAACAAATTCCCGATTACAAACCACTTAATCAAAAAAGAAAAATCGAATCGTTTCTACTTACATACCCGGAAAACGACCAGTTCGACATTTTTTGCATGCTGTGAGTGTGCCTGCTGCTTAGATGGAAACTTAGACAATAGTGATAACAAAAGTTTAATTGGTAAATAGCAAATTCATGTAATGAAAACTTCTGAAATGTGAAATGGTTTTTCCATCTAGATGAATTTCAAACGCATCTAGATGCGTATTCATCTGCATCTAGATGATACTCTACAGAAAATCATCTAGATGCTTTTTAAAAGTATCTAGATGCGTTTCAAAACCATCTAGACGAAAAAAAAAATAATGTAACTAGATGATAAGGTATTATATCTAGATGCCTTTAACACGCATCTAGATGCTTTATTATAGATGCTTTTCAAATTCATCTAGATGGAAAAACCATCTCAATTTTGACATAAATCGCTACTGAGATTAAACCATTAACCACCTGATTGACATATCAAATTAAGTGACTTTGGGAAGGTTTTAGATTGGTCAAAGAGATACGAGTTGTATTTTGTGACATAAGCAAAAGACTCATGTTTTAATTTTAATTATGTAATTATGATAACTTTTGGCATGGTTAAAAAATTATTTATCGGAAAGGATTTAAAAGGTGGTGTTAAATGGGGAGTGCTCGGGCTGAGAACTATTGGGCAGATGTGCCCGCAGGGTTCCATTCTTGACCCGCTTCTGTTCTTAATATTCATAAATGATATATATATATATAGTTATTGACATATGTGCATGCATCGAGCTATGCTGATTACACTAACAGTGTGTATATAATTGTTGAAACTCCTGAAACCGAAACCATGACTATTTTCAGGAACTAATTGAAGCCAGTCTACCATCTCTGCTCATGAATTATAACATTTTCAAGTGGTTACGAACCACACGCACCTGGGTTTATACCTTTCTAACAATGGTACTTGGAATTTTTATATTGACTTTATTTTTAATAAGGCTTATGACAGAATTAGTTTCCTGCGAAAGGCGTTCTGTTTTTATCCTACCATTATTAGAATACAGTGACATCATATGGATCAGTAGTACCCAGTATCTTTTAGATGATACCGATGATCCAGAAAATCACTTACATTTATCGACACTTTTGTTTCAGGTGATTGGGGAAGTACATTCACTAATGGTTCAAAAGTTTTAAAGGGCTCTATTATGATTAAATTAATTTGTTTGTTTGAATATTGCATAACGCCAATTTCAGCAATTTTTCAGCTACTAGTATATCATGGCGTCCAGTTTTTAATGGGGGAAGAAGCCGGAATACCCGGACAAAACCCTTGACCTTCGGTAGGAAAACTGACAATGCTTGTCAATTAAGATTGTAGTCGAGTGCACCCTGCCTGAAGTGAAAATCGAACCAGCAATCTCGGTGTTGACAGACCACGTGATCAATAGTAGACGAACTACCCTGACCACTCGGCCACCGAGGCCCCTTTAGTGTTTATATTAACACGATCAATAGTAGACGAACTACCTTAACCACTTGGCCACTGAGGCCCCTCCATTAGTTAATAACTCACTATAACACAATGATTAAACATAAAAAGGTCACTGTCACACGTGGAAGCCGTAAAATGTGTTTATGTAGAACTGAAATCATGCCATGAGATAAATGTGTCATAAAAATTGCATTTCAATATCACAGAGAGTCTTGAGGAAATGTAAAATAAAAAGTAAATAATAAATAAGTTATATTTTAGTTTGTAAACTAAGTATTTAATATTTATTAAGCTAGAAATAAAATCTGAAGAATATGATTATTTTATGTGTCTTACTTTTAGTGCAATTAAATACACAATGCTAACGACAGATAATGGAACTGTGAAATAAAAAGATTGTGCTGAAAATATGTTTCTAGCAATTTATAGTTAAGAAAAAAAAACTCTTAGACATAATAAAAAAATTAAAAGCAAAAAGACTCCTCCGAACTACTTGTCCTGAGTGAGAGCTTTGCAAGCGACAAATACCCAGATAAATTGTGTATGATATCAAACTTTCTATTATAATGTCATTCGGAAAGGAGTTCACACTAGTGGTATGCAAGGGCTATAAGGGTACGCCGGAGAGAAGCGTACATTAATAAGTGTTTCCATAGTACATTATACGTGATCTTATGAATATCCCTCGCTTCATGGGAAGCTAAATTACGCTAAAAAAGTAATAAAATGAATAAACAGATAACAGAGAGAAAATCCGTACAACAGTTAACAGTGTTCTGACTATTTACAGCAAACAGGGTTTTTATTTTCGTTAACGGTTAACAACAATGTCAATTAAAAACAGATAATACCTGATGGTTGAAAGTTGCTTTATTAAAAAAAAACAAAACAGTTAACAGACGTGTAAAAATTGCATCAATGTCCAAAACACATTATTAGAAAGATCATGCCACTCAATCATATAGGCGTAGCAGCCGGTACGGCAGGTAAAGCTTATAAGGCTTCCGCCGTACCAATATCAAATGCAGTTACAGCTTCCGCCGTAAAAATATCAAATGCGATGCTACGCCTCTGAAAATGGTAGTAAGGTACTCGCAAAATTAATCAGTTAACAGTTAACAGACGTGTAAAAATTGCATCAATGTCCAAAACACATTATTAGAAAGATCATGCCACTCAATCATATAGGCGTAGCAGCCGGTACGGCAGGTAAAGCTTATAAGGCTTCCGCCGTACCAATATCAAATGCAGTTACAGCTTCCGCCGTAAAAATATCAAATGCGATGCTACGCCTCTGAAAATGGTAGTAAGGTACTCGCAAAATTAATCAGTTAACAGTTAACAGACGTGTAAAAATTGCATCAATGTCCAAAACACATTATTAGAAAGATCATGCCACTCAATCATAGGCGTAGCAGCCGGTACGGCAGGTAAGGCTTGTAAGGCTTCCGCCGTACCAATATCAAATGCAGTTACAGCTTCCGCCGTAAAAATATCAAATGCGATGCTACGCCTCTGAAAATGGTAGTAAGGTACTCGCAAAATTAATCAGTAAAGTTTACAATGTAATTTATTGCAAAAATATATAAATAAAAAACATAATAGAAGACTATTTTTTCTGTGCTCGCATTTCCTGGTAATGCCTATTCCACGTTAGACTTAAATAGTTTGTTTATCTTTTTTCTGTTTTCAAGTTATAAAACAGATGTTGAGCATTTTGTACATTGGTTATTGCTACAAAATCAAGTCTGCGGTATAAGGGAAGTAACCCTTTCATACATCTGACGTCATTTTTTCAATGGCGCTCTACATTTGAGCAACTTCCTGTACTTCAACTTGCGGAAAATGCTCTATTAGTTTTCGCTAACATTGAAATCCATTTAATACTTGAGTATACTATTTAATAAACCACGACTTTACTGCAAGAACGCGTGTCAAGTGTTAATCTCTATATGCACAGATAGCAGGTAATAATAATCGGAGGAATCAGGATGTTTATTTTCCTGTCTCCCGTTTTACTTTACAAATAATTCGGGAAGTAGGTTGCAACAAGGAAGACCGAATCTTGCATATGCTAACGTGTTTATAATATCGGTTTAAAAAGTTCTCCAGCACGTATGATTGTATAATTTTTTGTGTATATCTTCATAATTTTTAGACTTTCATTAGCTCAAGAGTCAAGTACACAGTCACTAATGTAGCTCCTTTTTTTTCTTTGTAGCTCCGTCCATTAAAAAAAAGGAGCTAAATAATTGTAGCTACCCTTAATGCAGTTCACAAGCACCTTGAGCTAACCATCTGCAGTTTGTAATTGTTGCCAATTTAAAAACATAATTTAATAAATATGCATGTGTGCGGACAATGATAATTTACCAGCATAATCTGGGACTAGTAAAACTAACATTCACGAAATCTATTAGCCTGGAACCCCGTTGTATCGATCTACTTATTTTCATCAACCATTTATAACATTAATAAAAATACTTATTTAGTTTTCATTCTTTGTTTACATTCACTGATATTCCTAGTCTCTGTTTATCTTGCTAATTTCTATTGGTAATCATATTTTATACTGTTAAAAGTCAAATTTATTCACCCATGTTGAAAACTGTGTATTCTGACGTCACTCCATTATATCATTGCATTGTGGGAAATAACTAGTTTGCATAAAGTATGGCAGACCATAGCTGTATAAAGATTGTCAGCATGTATGCAAACAAAGTCTAATGTTTTTAAGTAGTTGTTTTATCGAAAAATAGTTTGCCAAATTTAATATTAAACAGTCCGAAAATCCTCTATGCAGAAAAACAACGATAAAGGAGAAAACATGCTATAAAAGGTACTTACGGCTACTCTAAACATGATCCGGTGGTAACTGTGGTCAAATACGAAAGAGAAAGTAAACCGGTGCAATCAAGCATGTGTAAACAATTGGTAGTCGGAGCTAGATGAAAATTCTCGAGATATTAATGAATAGAGCGATACAATGAATAGATCGATACAATGGGGTTCGAGTATACATATTGATGGACCACATTACAGTTAATACACCACTTTGCGGATTCAAGAGGAGATAAACTCTCATTAGAAGTGTTAAACTAAAATTTGAATATACAATACTACAGGCATTGAATTCAGGAGCTGGGCTTTACTAATGGCAATGTAGCCATTTGAGATTTTTTTATTTCAATTGGTGACTAAATTTTGTCTTTGGCGATTTTTTCTGGCGACAGTATATCTTAATTGCAGAATTGACAGAAAATAAAATCAGTCAAAGAGGTTGTTGAAGATCACTCACACCCATAAGGTTTAAAGTTGTACACAATTTACAGATATTTAATGGCCTGTAAAATTGTTTAATACCACAGCAGGTGTCAATAGTGGTCATGGTTGATCAAACATAATTTCTTTGATCTTACTTCAGAGACAAAATGTAAATTGCAAAGAATGGAAATCTCAAAATATTTCAAGATAGAAATTTCTTACAAGTTTTCTGTCTTTTCTTTTTATCTGTTAAAACTTTGGTTTAGAATTTGATCAAGGACAAAATTTTGTCATCAAATTTCTTAAAATAAATTAAGCTTAATTCAGTTTCCCTTGTTTTTCAGTGAAATACACAAATTTACAAAAATGCACCTGGCATACTTTTCTGTATTTGTATTACAAAAAGTATCTAAATAAAAACACATTGTAAACATTATATTTGTAAAAATTTGTTGGTTGATTATGTTTTATATTAAACAATTAAAAAATAAAATTGAGTATTTTACCTTTAGTGCTATATTAACTAGATTACAATTGTATATATTTCAAGACAAGACACAGTTTTATTTAAAGTCGGTACAATAACAACACATAACATAAGCTCTAAAGAGCTTTATAATGGATACACAGTGCAACACTTTAGAATATGTTAACTGCTTTTTTAGGTAGTGAACATCTTGAATTAAACGTTTAGTATTTGAAATTTACAGCAAGATATTAATGCAGCTGTCCTCTATCCTTCCTTATGTTTTTTTTTAACTTCCCGCCTATATAGCTTATGAAATTTATTACATGTATTTAATAACCTCCATCAGTTAGAATAGGGAGTTATTTGGAAAAAATATTGTGCTACTCATGACTAGTCTTAATAGTCTTAACACCACAGAACTCTATAAAATATCTTTTTTTCTTCTGTGTGACTTTTTACCCAAACTTACCCAAAACTATACCCAAACATACATTAAACTAACATTTTTGCATTTCAATTATGTTTAAACATTTTATATACTATATTTTTGATGGAAAATGTTATAAAAGTGAAGCTAACATGACAATTTTCATTGTTAAAATCGATCTTATGAAGCCCCTTTTGATCGTGAAAAATGTATTGCCCAAACTTTCATTAAAATGACGTTATTGGTACTAAATAAACAACAAAAACATTTTTAAATGCACATTTATTCCATATGAAATTTCAGTTTTAAAAAAACATGGTAAATATAACACATGACAATCGCGTATAAATATCACAGAAAATAGTAAAAATGAAAGAAGGCTATGTCCAAACACACATGCCGAGATCGACAACAAAAATAAACAGTACTGGTCTATCTCTATCTAACGGCAAACCTCCATCTTTAATATAACAACAAATTGAAGATATGAAACTTCATTTAGAAAAGACAAAGACTGTGTTCTTTGAGTTGACACAACGTTTATCTTGGACCAGCATATGTGTTGTGAAAAAGTCATCGAGTGAACCTCCGATTTTCATTGGTCCTGTAATTATTTCATTGGGATAACTCCTATTACAAATATCATTCATTTTTCTCTCACCTCAAAGGGGTCCGTAGAAATACCGCAAACTACTAGTTAGTGCACTAACAAGAAGAAAAGTGCACTGACAACATGAAGGATAACAGTAATCACCACAAAAAGCATATAATATCAAAGAATAATGCATAAATAAAGTTTTTGCCAAGTTTGGTGTTTTTTTTATTTTGTAGTTTTAGAGATATGATCAGATATTTGCATTTTTATCGGCACGTGCCAATTTTTGTATTTGTAATTAGTGGTCACCTGTGTAATGCGTTAACTCAGGAACCTATAAATCAACGGGACTGGAATCTAACGATATTATATACTTTTCCTCGTCGCGCCAATATCTAATTTGCGAACAAGTGTCGACATGGATATGACCGTATATACAGCTTTTGTACAATTCAATCTGTTCGAGACTCAAGCAAGTTACATTGTACGTGTATATATCAATACATAGATGCATTTAATAACAATAATTATACTAGTCCCAGCTTAACTCAACTGAAGATCAACAACACAACTACACTAACAACCTGATAGAAAGTTCTGAATAATGAAAAATATAATTTTCATTATAATATATATTAAGTGAGCAATTAGCACATTAACTAGAACTTATTTAAACAACATCGATGTTGTTTCTACAGGACCCCTTTTGTCGCGCACGTGCTATCAGTGCTATTTTTACAATAAAATCCCAGATTAAGGTTAACATCAATTTTGAAATAATGCAATTATGCATTTATTTATGCATGAATTCATATATTACTCAATTTGAGTAATTTATAAATGGTAACAAAGTTGTAGTTCCTTCATTAAATTTGCAGGCACAATATTCCACCTCAAAGATTTTTTAAAACAAAACAAAAATAAAGCCGTGCATCAAACAATACTTCAAAGTCAGCAAGTTACTTCTTAAATGTTTATTTAGTAATAATTGTTAATCAATAAAGATCACCTGTCACAAGTGTTTATATAATTAAGAAATAATAATTATAATTATGTCGTTATTTTATCCCTCGCTATCGCTCGTGATAAAATAATAGGACATAAATGGCCACCCCGTGGTAAAACAATGATAAATCACAGCCTCCGTGAATTATTTCTATTCTAATAAGACAATTAGAGTACATTTATAATATTTTCGTACCTATAGAAAACATCATTTCCGCCATAAACTGGCTGTTCCGTCAATGTAACACAATATATTACAACGGATAATTATAGCGCGTGTCGCTATTTATATGATTTATACGTCATATGCAATAGCTTTCCGGTGGGAGTTACAGTTTTGTAATAGGAACAGCCATTTAAAACACGCCCTTCTCAGCGCGTGTTGCTCATAGATAAATCATTTTTTTACCACAGTTGTGGTCTCAAAGCCTTTAAAGCACGTCATATTAGAATATGCAATTGTTCACACCACATCGTTCACTCTAAAATCAAATGACTGCAGTGCGTGGTCACACAATTATTTTCGGGTTATTTTGTTTTTAAATTGCAATGTCTACTAAATATTCATTATTTAACATAATATAGCTTTTTCCTTTTTCTTGTTTATTTACCACCAAAAATGTCATTTTAATGAGTGTTTGGGTATACATTTTTCACGATCATAAGGGTCTTCTTCAAATCGACTTTAACACCAAAAATCGTCATGTTAACTTCACTTTTATAACATGTGATATCAACAATATAATATATCAAACCTTTAAAAATAATAGAAATGCAAAAAATGTTATTTTAACGTGTCCAGTGCTTGAAATTAGGATTTGCAACTCACTTGCCCGAATCCTGAACTTTTGGATTTTCTCCTATATATTCAATATAAATTTTATCAAAATTTCACTTGCCCGAAAGGATTTTTACTGGCCAGGGGCCAGCGGACTTGTGCTAATTTCGCAGACTGGACGTGTGTTTGGGTATGTTTGGGTAAGTTTGGGTAAAAAGTCACACTGTTTTTTCTTTGGTAAAATTAAATAAAATATTATTTTATGTGTAATTATGACTTATTGGATAAAATTATGTATGAAAACCACATATTTATTCAACATTATGTCTCGTTTTCGCTGAATACTGCGCTATCACAAAACACCACAGAACTTGATAAAATATCCTTTGTTATTTATTAAATGAATTTAAAATGTTATATGCACGTAAAAATACCTTATTGTATTAAAAAAAATTGGTCTTTAAACCTCAGATTGGTTCCGAGATTTGTTCATCAGCATGTCTTGTTTAGAGCAGTTGAAGTTTTTCATGAAAAAGGCAGGACCACAGAACACCACAGAACTTTATTTTAACACTTTATTGAATTTAAAAAGCTATTTAAAATTATATTATTAATATGCTCTACATTCTTATTATGAATATTTGTCAAAGCAGACATGTTTTCTCTAGTATAAACAGAAGCCTGAACGGCCGAATACCCAGTGGCGTAGCAAATAGCCGACAAATAGCTTCGTTATTTTTCATTTTTAGAATATAATATTATATACATTGGTCAATATTAATATGCCCTTCATTTATGTATGTCCTCAAACGACCCTGTCATATCACATTAAGTAGATTCTGTGTGTTCTTATCTTATACAGCAACTTTCTTTGATTTATTTAAGCCCCCCCCCCCCTTGGACCCATACCAGGGCCCTTCCCTGGACACTATGGGGGCCTTAAGCGGCACCCAGACCCCTTGCCGTAAGTTTTGCATGCACTGCAATCAGAATATGCTACTGACACCACATAACTTTAGTTATTGTTATGCATAATATATAACAAAAAATATATCATGATTGACGGTCATGGCGATAAACATTGAACTTTAATACTTTTATAAATATTATCAGTTGTTTAAAATACTGTTTCTTATAAATAAAAATAATCATCATCAAGCAATAAAACACACTTGTTATTTAATAAATGAAGAACCTTTTACCAAAAATGATATATGGCCCCAGCACTACACTAATAAACTGCCCCTAATAAACACATGGGGGGGGGGGTTATTTATAATGGTGCTACTAATTAACATCATTGAAGATAAAACTCAGCAGGGATGTATAACTGTGAAATGATTTTTTAATTTGTTACAGAAGTAAAATTTGAACTTCTTATAGAACAACCCTTTTCTCGACTGTTGTAATGTTTGTAAATTGAAATAATAAGGACAAACACATATTCTCTCTAAAAATATATTAGACCTGCTGCTTTTTGTTTAAACCCACCTACTGAGAGGAGAGTTGAAAAAAAATATATATAAGTACAAAACATTTAAAAGGACCTTTGCTAGGCTGTTCAGAAACTTAACAGCTTAGCAAAGGTAGAAAAATTCCCTCTTTAAATGTTTTGTACTTGTATTATACTATATATTTTTTTCATCATAACAAGTTTCTACTCTTCTCTCAGGTAGCTAAACTTGTAATTTGGTGAAGTCCAAGGACGAAACATATTTGCGATGTTATCAGTAGAATTCAAAAAGAATAATGCAATGCATACCAGAAGTACTCTTAAATAATATTACATGGTTTCATAATAAATACAACTACAGATGTTTATAATGTTTAAAACCACATTGCATTCAACATATTTATGACGAATTCCGAGTCAAAATGCCCCATTGTCATGTGCAAGCATTACCGAATGTGTTAATAATCAGTAGTTGAATATACATGTATAGCATACAAAATATATACATACTTAGTAGGAAAACATTCACATATAGCAGAATACAAAATATATACATTTATGATAGTAAGAAAATATTTACATATAGCAGTTCTGTGGTGTTAAGTGCAATTGCTGTTTTCATTGGAAACTTTATCCGCGTACGAGACATAATGTTAAAAAAATATGTGGTTCTCAGACATAATTTTATCAAAGAAAAACAGAAATTTTATAGAGTTCTGTGATGTTCTGTGGTAAAAACACACACCATTAATACTATCATGTCCAATACAATGAAATGTTTTTGCAACGAAAACTTATCTGTGTGTGTCAGTAACTGTACAAATCCTCATGATTACATGTTTGTTTTATTGTGTCAATATATATTCCAGGTTTTTGTCTCGCCTGCGACGAAAGTCGCTGGACTCAGGAGGCGAGACATATGTATGGGAATCCGGCGGCGTCGTAAATACTTGACATCTTGCTTCATATATTTGTAAGCCCAAGCCCTAGGTCCATCAAATTTGGTACAGAGGTAGCTTATGATGAGTACTTGCCAGCCAGTCACCTGACCTTGACCTCAATTTCACGGTCCAGCGACTACGTTAAAGTTTTTGGGTTACGACAGTTCCTCTGTAACCACGCATGGTAGGATGACCATATTTGGTATATAGGTTGCTGATGACTAGAACATGACTGTCTGGTAGGTGTCACCTGACCTTGACCTCAATTTCATGGTCCAGTGACTATGTTAAAGTTTTTTGGTTACGGCAGTTCCTCTGTTACCATGCATTGTAGGATGACAGTATTTGGTATATAGGTTGCTGATGACTAGTACATGACTGTCTGGTAGGTGTCACCTGACCTTGACCTTAATTTCACAGTCCAGCGACTACGTTAAAGTTTTTGGGTTACGACAGTTCCTCTGTAACCACGCATGGTAGGATGACAATATTTGGTATATAGGTTGCTGATGACTAGTACATGACTGTCTGGTAGGTGCCACCTGACCTTGACCTCAATTTCACGGTCCAGCGACTACATAAAAGTTTTTGGGTTACGGCTGTTCCCCTGTAACCATGCATGGTAGGATGACAATATTTGGTATATAGGTTGCTGATAAATAGTACATGACTGTCTGATAGGTGTCACCTGACCTTGACCTCAATTTCACGATCCAGTGACTATGTTAAAGTTTTTGTATTGGGACAGTTCCTCTGTAACTATGCATGGTATGGTGACAATATTTGGTATACAGGCCGCTGCTGATATTTAATGCTATTTACGTAATGCTTATGACGAAATTTATTTTCATTACTGATGCGGAATGCAGGCGAGACGTTTTTCTGTGTCCACACTTGTATTATATAACACTTAAATTTTTATGGTAAAATTTTATGTTTTAAATGGGTACACACAGATTAATTAGATAAATTTCAGTGTCATCAAAGATTAAAGAAAAAAAATCTATACTTGACACTTTCAGTGTTTATCTGTATTGTATGATATCAGTCTGACTAATAAGAATTTATGAGTATAGGCCAGTTGGGCCTACAACATGAAGGAACTTACAGGCCAAATGACCGATTTGAAATCCCAAACAATGACTTGATAAATTTGAGAAAAAACATTTACCTATCATTGGTCTACTTTTATTAATATCAATGTACATTGTGTCAGTCCTGGTTGAAAATAGTTATTTAGCTGAAGACATGGTCCTTACTCGTCTCATTACCAATATCATATGAACTGTCCGATTAACACCGTGTTAAGTCATCCTGAAAAGACAATACAAATGCTTAGAATTAGAAACAATGAAAGTACTGTATTTACATCATGGTGAATTCTAATTTCACTGTGTTCAACCAGAGCCTCAAGTTTGAAATTCACTAAAGTCTCCTTTATGCTTTTATTAATCCCTAATAAACAGTTACCGGTATGTTCTTATTAGGTAAAATTATACCAATGGCAAAAATTTATTACAAATTATATGTTAATCAAAAATTTCAAAACTTTGACTACCTCAGTGTGATATATCAGGTGAAATTGAATAAAGAAAAAAAAAACAGCTAAAGACTTCCATATAGTTTGAATACAAGTTTAGACTTATAATGGTGGGTTATCTGCCTCTTTTATAATAATAATAATAATAATAATAATAATAAATGCTTTATTTAAAGAGGGTAACTCAGTTACATGTAGTTCAAAACTAATCTTCCCTGAGGCCCTCATAAAGTTCATCATACAAAGTTACATGAATACAAGAGATAACATAATACATGTATTACACAATTACAAAAAAAAAGGAAAGGAAGAAAAAAAAATATAAAATGAAAGTTCACATTACAATTAAAATAATGAAGCATACAAACACACATCATCAAAACTGATGAACAAGAACATTAAACATGTAAATGTTAAGGTCCATATTGTATACAAAGTATAACATTATAAATTGTCTAAATTATCTCTTGATTTTGTGTATTCAATAAAAATGATTTTAATTTAATCTTAAAAGTATCTAGAGATTTAGAGGAACGTACAGTGATTGGAAGTCTATTCCAGAGAAAAGGTCCAGAATAGAAAAAGGATTGTTTAAAAAGTTCTGTTTTTGGTTTTGGAATACACAAATATCCATTTGTTGCATTTCGTAATTGAAAAGGATTTTCATTAGAGATGTAATTTATCTTGTAAGATATTGTGGGGCTTCATTATTAATGCATTTATGAACTAAAATACATTTATGATACAGAATTCTATTTTGAACTGTCAAAAATTCTAACTTTTTGAAAAGAGGAGCAGATGGGGCTAAAAAGTCAGCATCTAAAATAAGTCTGACAACTCTTTTTTGGAGTTTTGCAATACGATTCAAGTTTACTGCACTACAATTTCCCCAAATAGTGATACAATAGTCAATTAAAGGCAAAATATAACCATTATAAAACAGTTTAATGAATTTTTTCACAATTTGAAATCTCCAAGGGTATTGATTTAAGACGGAGATTGAAATTTTTATTTTGTGTAACAAGCTTTTGCTTAGTTCCAATAACCATACACTTTGTTTTACTACAATTTATAAACATTTTATTTTCTTGATACCATTTTTCAATTTCAAGTATGTCTTCTTGAATTTTGGGTTGCAGAACATCTACATTTTTACCAGATAAATGAATTGTTGAGTCATCTGCATATAGATCAGTAAGGGAATGTTTAACATGAAGGGGAAAATCATTAATATATAATATAAAGAGAAGAGGTCCAAGTGTTGAACGTTGGGGGACACCATACTTGATTTATCAGGACCTGCAACTCCTGAAACTGGGAAGGGTCCACTCTCTGATGTAATAAGATGAATTGAGAATGCAGAACTGACACTGCCTAGTACAATATATAGATAGGTACCAATAACTAAGTTAAACTTAATGTAATTATTCTTTGAAGTACATGTATATATATGAGACTCTTTATATATTGAGTCTCATGCTAGCTACCAACTAGCACTAAGTATCAGATCGTCAACATGACAATGCAGAATAAACGAAGATGTTTCTATAAAAATTAAATCGGTATATAAATAAACAAGACAAAATTTTCTGCCAAGTGATGGCCTTCTTCATTGTCAAATACCACTATATAATATATAAAACAAAAATTTATTTTAAGATAACAGGTCAACATATTGGTTGAATAATGTTTAATTTTGATTAACAGAAGTTGCTTTTTGGGAAATACATGTTCTATAGTTCAGGAGAATTCCTTTGCATAAAATTGTAAGTAATTTCCTTCAAAACATTTAAATATCATTTAAGTTTTAGTATACCAGAATCATGAATTATCCCCATTTAAATATTCTAGACAGTCAATCTGACACTAAAGGTAAAATACAAATTGCAATTACATTTTCCCAGTTGAGTCAAGTCATATCAAAGAAAGTACCAGTGATCAACCATAATGGCAAGCACTACATTTTTAACACCTGTGTAGTGATAATTCTTTCAGGCCAAAAAGTATATGTAAATTGTATATATATTTTAATGCTTTTGTGTTTTCCAGAGGGACTCTATTGATTTATACAACTTGAGATACACAGGCTCCAAAAAATGGATTTTGTTAATTGAAATAAAAAATTGTAAATGGTAACATTGGCAAAGCCCAGTGCATCCCTTCAGTTTTTTCATTGAATTTTGTTTTGAATGAGTGCTAGGTAAAATGTAAGTAAATGTTGGTTTTATTTTCCAAAATTCTTCAAATTATCCAATAAAACTTTCATGTCAGATTACCTTAAAATCCATAATTTCATACTAAATCTCTTCATAAATTCATTCTGTAGATATGTAGGTTTAAACAAGTTCAGCTTCACCTTATGGTGTACATGTACTTCAGGTGTTAAGATCTCCATATCTGTAGATACTATTAGTTATATACATTCATATCTGTAGATATGGAGATTTTAACACCTGAAGTGCCCCAAGTACGCCCAGGGGTATATAACGAATTTTTCCCCGGTTTTAATTTATAATGATGGATTTTTAGGTACATGTTCAGTGCAATTGAGGACGTTAATGTAATGTTTTCGTCATTATCAAAGAAAGTTGGATCGAAATTTGGTAAAATTAATGCTTTTACAAGGTGAAGGGTACTACTTTTGATAGAACACTACAGTTCTCGAAAAAACAGTATTTTTGTTGGATTCAAACAGATATAGAAAAATTAAGTATTGGCGCCGAATGTCTTGTGGAGACGTCATAATAGTGTAACCTCGATGTTTGTCAAACTGCATATCATTTGTTTCTTTTTCTGTTAAAAATAAAAAAACATTTGGATCTTTTGTTTAAGAATTCATCATCCTGTATATGATGCAAACCAATAACCATTTCTACTATAAACGCATCTAAAGTACATTTGTGCAACTAACAGTTAGCAACACCCGGTATATGACTTAGCAATGCCTTGGGTATATTGGTTTTGTAAAGACGTGTAACTGACCAATCAAATTTCAGGAAGAAAACTGATACGGGGATAAATAGGTATATACATGTAACTAATAATAATAAGGTAAAGTGTACTCGATTACAACCCGACAAAATTGCAAATTTTCTGCTGAAGCTCTAGCATCCTCGTAGGTAACTCAGACTTCCATAACAAATAAAAATCGGGCATCATATTAATATAGCTGAAAAATTGCTGAATGTGACATTACAACTCTTGAACAAGCAAATTCTGTTTATAATTATTCACATTTATAACATTTGTATTGTAGAACACTTGCAATGCCAGGCAGCATTTTGGTATACGTAGCTTTATATGACTTTTCTCCAGCGGAAATGAATGCTGACATGGAGGATACAGAAATCCAGATAGAGAAAGGTGATGTCTTAGAAGTTCAAGGCCCAGAGGAAGATTATGAACGTCCAAATAAATGGCTGAAAGGCAAAAACATAACAAAGGGAACAACTGGTTTATTTCCTGGTACATTTGTACAGTTTATAAAAATTAGAGAGGAACCAGACATCCCTCCTGACGGTAAGTGATTAAATGAATATCATTGTTTTTTTTCATATTTACCTCTATACAAATTTGATTTCAGCATGCAATATAGAACTTAACATGTTATAATCAGTTTAACTTTTTTTAGCGATGGAGTCCAGTTATTTTAATTTCTTCACCCATCACAATGGAAGTAGAGGGACAGTTTCCTCTATGTTAACTGCACTCTCCTTGGTGTGCAGTGGGTTGCCTATTACAAGGTTGTCATAAAATCACTACAGGTGTACATTTTAACTCCTGTTTTTCTCTCAAGATCTAATTATTTCTTAAATTTAAACATCAACAAATAAATAGAGAAAAAGAAAATCTCTAAGACAAAGATGCTTAAACTAGGGATACTTCTCAGTATCAATCTACCTAGTATGCATTTGTATACCATAACAAGAAAGTAAAATAACCATTCAATTTAAGACTTCATGTTTATTACTCAGCTGAATTAAAGTCATCTACCCTCCAATATAAAAAAAAGCTTTTTTGGATGTTTGAAAAAGCTTTGCTGACAACGAATGAAGGTAAGCTTCATTTTCTGTAGAAAAACCAGATTGATGATGAGCACATTTTTTAGGGTTCACGTAAGTAAAGGAAAGACCATTTATAAAATCTGATCCTGTGTGAAAAAATGTACAAGTAATGTGCAAAAGAATAGGAGGTTATGTTATTTATGGGAAGCTCATGACTTTATCACAACATGGTGGAGTTGTTAATTGGAATGATAATAGTTAACATGGAACCAGTGAAGGGAAACAACAGCTAGGAATAACAGAGTTGGGCCTGTTGGCTCCATTGACGACCATTTTGGATATGACAAATAATACAAGACAATTTTTTTCATGTCTATATCTTGTGTCTGTAACTTCAAATTATTTGTAAACATTGTTTCAGGATTTGCAGCTGGTTTCATGTATAATTAATCAGTGGAAACCAATTGTAATTCCAGGAAGTGGACTTTATCATGACTGAGAAAGTGAGTACCGAAAGGTCTCAGCAACGACAAATGATAAAGTTGCCACTTCCGTCCATGGTAATTGCCCGTTTCATTTCAAACTGGTAGAAATTATAAAAAATGTTGAGAGTTACATGACATAAGAAACTGAAAGGAAGGCTTTTTGTCTCGCCTGCGACGGAAGTCGCTGGAGGCGAGACATATGTATGGAAATCCGGCGGCGGCGGCGTAAACACTTGACATCTTGCTTCATATCTTTGTAATCCCAAGCCCTAGGTCCATCAAATTTGGTCTAGAGGTAGCTTATGATGAGTACTTGCCAGTCAGTCACCTGTCACCTGACCTTGACCTCAATTTCACGGTCCAGCGACTACGTTAAAGTTTTTGGGTTATGACAGTTCCTCTGTAACTACACATGGTAGGATGACAATATTTGGTGTATAGGTTGCTGATGACTAGTACATGACTGTCTGGTAGGTGTCACCTGACCTTGACCTCAATTTCACGGTCCAGCGACTACGTTAAAGTTTTTGGGTTACGACAGTTCCTCTGTAACTACACATGGTAGGATGACAGTATTTGGTATATAGGTTGCTGATGATTAGTACATGACTGTCTGGTAGGTGCCATTTGACCTTGACCTCAATTTCACGGTCCAGTGACTACGTTAAAGTTTTTAGGTTACTGCTGTTCCCCTGTAACCAAGCATGGTAGGATGACAATATTTGGTATATAGGTTGCTGATGAATAGTAAATGATTGTCTGGAAGGTGTCACCTGACCTTGACCTCAATTTAACGGTTCAGCGACTTCGTTAAAGTTTTTGTATTAGGACAGTTCCTCTGTAACTATGCATAGTATGGTGACAATAATTGGTATACAGGCCGCTGCTCATAATTAATGCTATTTACGTAATGCTTATGACGAAATTTATTTTCGTTACTGTTGCGGAATTCAGGCGAGACGTTTTTCTGTGTCCACACTTGTTATGAAGATAATTCAATTCTGAACAGAAATAGTTACTAACCAGTGTAGATAGGGGTAAAGTAATATTTCAAAAAAAATTTTGAAAGTTGGCGGGTATGGACTCTGTTTCTTCCCTTCTTCCACACTGTAATGAAATCGACCCCGTATCATTTGGTAGCTCCAGTAAATCAAATTTTACAGGTGCCTGTCATTTTCCTGTGCGGATTTTGACTGAAATTTTGAAATTTCAAAAGAGAAGTGGTGAATTGCGTTCAAAATATTTTATTCATTTCTAAAAAGGATTCGCGAAAGTAGAGAGCATTTGCTGGATCACTGCAAACTACCAGTTGCTCTCCAAAATGAGCTCTATCAAGAATTTATACAATTCACTTGCTTTCCTTGTCCTATTCGGTTGTGTTTTTCTTTGTCTCCCTCTTTCTCAGTCTGAAGAAGTTCTTTGGAACGAAAGCTTGGGCACCTCTTTATTGTTGTTGGAATTTTTATTTTTAATTTTATTTTTATTTGTCATTTCGATTTTACCTTTTAACCTTGTGGCGTACATGACCTTTATTACTACATTTATACAATTCATTCTGATGGGGAAACTGAATATCTTTTTAAAATTGGGTTATTACACAATAAGTCATATAAATTCTTTGATGTTCTTTTAATTTTTAGTTCTTTAAAGAAGTAAAAAATGGGTGCAACTGACATGCAAGAAAACTTTTGATGCAGAGCATCAATTTGCCACCAAATTATTCGACATGTTTCTCTGTATGATAATTATTTTACGGATGAATTTAAGTATTATACCACGTCTTTTACCATTTAACGTAATTGGACTACGAGAGGCTTGTGTTGAGTAGTCTAAATACCTCAAATGGTAAAAGACATGGCATATATGAACTCAATAGAATTTCAAATGCACTTGACATTATTGTTGTCAGACAATCACATCCTACACAGTCAGTCTTGATGATCTACGTAGTTGATTTGGTATTTTGAATGACGGTAAGAGGTGGGGCTTACACTATGCAATAACTAAAAAGTTGGTTGATTATACCATAGCTAAGCCTGCCTACTTCAAATGTATTTGAATACATAAACCATGATTTAACAAGAAAAGTCTTGTTAAAGAATGATTTTGCAACACACAAATTAAGTCTGATTTATCCATAAAAAGATCAAAGGGAAAATCGTGGCGTCCAGTTTTATTCCAGGGTTTCTCCGGGTACTGCGGTTTTCTTTCCTATTAAAAACTGGATGCCATGATATAGCTGAAAAATTGCTGAAAGGTGCATTAAAAACCATTCAAACAAACAGAAACAACCAATGCAAATGAAATCATCTGGACAATATGGCAGATCTAAGAGACAGTTAATTGGATTTAAAAATTACATGCAAAATTGTCTTTTCAATTTGAGATTGGCTTTAACAAATGTAGGTGTAAAGGTTCAGATAATCATAAATCATCCCAGTAGGCTTTTAAAGCTTGCTAAAGGCTTGCAAACCGAGCATCTCTGATTTTAGATTGAAATAAAAAACATTGGCTTAGAATCAGAATTAGAATTGCAATTTCTAAAAAGAAATTTGTCTTATATTAAATCATAAGTATGCTTGAATTAAAACTTATTTTCATGTGGTTCAATTAAATAACATTTATTAATTGCATCTTACAGAAGACAGCATACTCCTGAATTGTATACATAAAATGGCTTTTTATTCTGGTTTTCTATTTTTCAAAGCTATGCAAAATTAATAGAGCTATCACTGAAAGAAAAAGTACCAGGACAAAAATGGTCTTCTTCTATTAACTTCCGTAAATAGAACACCAAAAATTTATCATTGCATGAAAATTTTATATATAAACCCAAGCATTTTTGCAGCCAAACACTTTATTTTATCTAGATTTTTCACTCAACTGGAATGTTTGACATTCTTCTCACAAAATTCTGTTCATTCATGGTAACTAAGTATACTTGGAAATATTTTCTACTTGATACATCCTTAGCAATGAAAGTGAATACAAAATCCGGGGACGCAATTATAAATTGATAAAGTTGAATTATTTCCCCTAGTACATGTAGATTGGCAAACATAATATTGAATTATGTCCCTTTGTATGCATTTTCTACACATTAGTATTTTTTTACATACTTGACATGCAAACAGAAAAAAATATCTGTATTTGATCATTAAATTATTGACTTTTATTGACTGTCTTTTGTTGCTTGTGTGTAAATAAATTGAATTGAATTTCCCAGTTATTCCTTACTAGAAAATATTCCTGCTTTGTTCATGTAATTTGTTGTATGACATTTTTATTATTAATGTTTTGTTAGATTTTTAACTTTTTTAAGGTATTTGCAAAACTTCCTGCTTTAAACAACCAGATTGGTGGATGAATTTCCTATCAGTGTAAATATTGTTGCGATAAATTTGTCTGAACTCGGTAGTTTATATCTGATTATATTCTGTTGTATCAGTAGAGTAACTGAGTTAGTGTAAAGTACATTTCACAAATGTCTGGACAGTTATCTTAAAAATCAAATTAAAAACTAACAGTAAAGTTTGTCACATTGCTAGTACTGCAGTACTAAATATAAGTAGGTCAGAAAAACAATGATGACATAATTTTGTCATTTGTTAGCCATACTGCAGTGTAATGTTGATTAATATTTCACCTCTTTTCGTGCAAGTGTTGACACAAGTTGAATAATTAAGTTCAAGAAAAATGTCATTATAGAGTTCATGGTTGGAGTAAAAAATACAATGATAAATAAAATAAAAAATAGTGCTTATTAATGATGCTATCACAATGTAGAGTTACTTGTTAAATTAAGGGAAGATAATGAATTTTGCATAAATGGTAAGTGGGTCATTACTTCACAACAAGTTCTTAATATATTTTATGTTGGGTTAATAAACATATGTATTTTCACAGGAGAAAAATAGAGTTTTGTACTTATAGTGTTTGTTTATAGTGGTTGATTGTTTTAACTATCAAATCTTTTTTGTTCAGTTGTATATGGTAGATATATAGAGAATATAAAATAAAAGGATCACTGAATATTCAAAGTAAGCTTATTGTTATATTCAAATAAAGCTTATTGTGACAAAAATATTTATAAATAATAATCTCCTGAAATTCTTTGCCACTTGGTATGGATAATCATTAAAGGTCCTTGGTATGGATAATCATCAAAAAGTCCATGGTATGGATAATCTTTAAAGGTCCTTGGTATGGATAATCATCATAAAGTCCTTGGTATGGATAATCATTAAAGGTCCTTGGTATGGATTATCTTCAAAAAGTCCTTGGTATGGATAATCATTAAAAGTCCTTGGTATGGATAATCATTAAAAGTTCTTGCTATGGATAATCATTAAAGGTCCTTTGTATGGATAATCATTAAAGGTCCTTGGTATGGATAATCATTAAAGGTCCTTAGTATGGATAATCATTAAAAGTCCTTGGTATGGATAATCATCATTAAGTCCTTGGTATGCAGGGCTCACCACACTGGGCAAAGTGGGCGACAAAGTCGCCCTACTAGGACCTGAAGTCGCCCTATGTCGCCTCAAAAGGGAAGTCGAAGTCGCCCTGTCATTTCCCTCAAGTCGCCCGATGGTTCACATAAGATACTTGTAAATCTGGTCCAAATACTTCATCCTGACTACCAATTTATCAGTAAATGTGTAATTCCAATAAAATACGGCAAACAATATGCGAATTTAACATATTTTCAAACGATTTACGTCTTTCAAATGTATTACGCGCCATTTGTTTATTTACCGGATGTGACTAATTACCGGAAGTTACCAACGAAGAAAAGTAATGTACAACGGCCCATAATGAAAAATCGTAATATTTTTGATAAACAAACACTTTTAATAGGTTTCAAACTTCAGTTCTTTCAAAGAGTATTGTACTTTAACAATTTTCTTTGATAAGTATTTGAGCTTCACTTGAAAGAATAAAGATGTATAGTAATTATTGACATCATGACAAGCTCTGTAGATGGGTGTCCCATGAAGCAATTTGGATCAGTACAACTTTGATTAATGATAAAGGTTATGTGCTGTTTGATATTGCATACCATGAATAATAATGAAAAAGAAAGATAAAAAAATCTTTTTTGAATCTAAGTGTGTTATGGTTTAAAAACTCAAGAGAAATAATCCTGGAAATTAATGGAAATAATGAAAAATGTATGTAACTACTGCGAAATTATTTATTTGTACGGTCCACCTGACTTCTCCCTAGTGTCTCCTGAAGTCTCCCTATCAGGGCCTGACTTCTTCCTGTTTGGCTGCCAGGGAGAAGTCACTTCTCCCTACTTTTTTAGAGTGTGGTGACCCCTGGGTATGGATAATCATTAAAGGTCCTTGGTATGGATTATCATCAAAAAGTCCTTGGTATGGATAATCATTAAAAGTCCTTGGTATGGATTATCATTAAAAGTCCTTTGTATGGATAATTATTAAAAGTCCTTGGTATGGATAATCATCATATAAAGTCCTTGGTATGGATATTCATTAAAAGTCCTTGGTATGGATAATCATTAAAAGTCCTTGGTATGGATAATCATTAAAAGTCCTTGGTATGGATAATCATTAAAAGTTCTTGCTATTGATAATCATTAAAGGTCCTTGGTATGGATTATCATAAAAAAGTCCTTGGTATGGATAATCATCATAAAGTCCTTGGTATGGATAATCATTAAAAGTCCTTGGTATGGATAATTATTAAAAGTCATTGGTATGGATAATCATCATAAAGTCCTTGGTATGGACAATCATTAAAGGTCCTTGGTATGGATAATCATTAAAGGTCCTTGGTATGGATAATCATTAAAGGTCCTTGGAATGGATTATCATCAAAAAGTCCAGGTATGGATAATCATTAAAAGTCCTTGGTATGGATAATCATTAAATGTCCTTAGTATGGATAATCATCAAAAAGTCCTTGGTATGGATAATCATTAAAAGTCCTTGGTTTGGATAATCATCATAAAGTCATTGGTATGGATAATCATTAAAGGTCCTTGGTATGGATAATCATTAAAGGTCCTTGGTATGGATAATCATCATAAAGTCCTTGGTATGGATAATCATTAAAGGTCCTTGGTATGGATTATCATAAAAAAGTCCTTGGTATGGATAATCGTTATAAGTTCTTGGTATGGATACTCATTAAAGGTCCTTGGTATAGATAATCATTAAAGGTCCTTGGTATGGATAATCATTAAAGGTCCTTGGTATGGATAATCATTAAAGGTCCTTGGTATGGATAATCATCAAAAAGTCCTTGGTATGGATAATCTTTAAAGGTCCTTGGTATGGATAATCATCATAAAGTCCTTGGTATGGATAATCATTAAAGGTCCTTGGTATGGATTATCTTCAAAAAGTCCTTGGTATGGATAATCATTAAAAGTCCTTGGTATGGATAATCATTAAAAGTCCTTGGTATGGATAATCATTAAAAGTTCTTGCTATGGATAATCATTAAAGGTCCTTTGTATGGATAATCATTAAAGGTCCTTGGTATGGATAATCATTAAAGGTCCTTAGTATGGATAATCATTAAAAGTCCTTGGTATGGATAATCATCATAAAGTCCTTGGTATGCAGGGCTCACCACACTGGGCAAAGTGGGCGACAAAGTCGCCCTACTAGGACCTGAAGTCGCCCTATGTCGCCTCAAAAGGGAAGTTGAAGTCGCCCTGTCATTTCCCTCAAGTCGCCTGATGGTTCACATAAGATACTTGTAAATCTGGTCCAAATACTTCATCCTGACTACCAATTTATCAGTAAATGTGTAATTCCAATAAAATACGGCAAACAATATGTGAATTTAACATATTTTCAAACGATTTACGTCTTTCAAATGTATTACGCGCCATTTGTTTATTTACCGGATGTGACTAATTACCGGAAGTTACCAACGAAGAAAAGTAATGTACTACAGCCCATAATGAAAAATCGTAATATTTTTGATAAACAAACACTTTTAATAGGTTTCAAACTTCAGTTCTTTCAAAGAGTATTGTACTTTAACAATTTTCTTTGGGGGCCTCGGTGGCCGAGTGGTCAAGGTAGTTCGTCTACTATTGATCACGTGGTCTGTCAACACTGAGATTGCGGGTTCGATTCTCACTGCAGGCAGGGTGTACTCGACTCCAATCTTAATTGACAAGGATTGCCAGTTTTCCTACCGCAGGTCGGGGGTTTTCTCCGGGTACTCAGGCTTCCTCCCCCAATAAAAACTGGACGCCATCATATAGCTGAAAAATTGCTGAAAGTGGCGTTAAACACCATCAAACAAACAAACAAACAATTTTCTTTGATAAGTATTTGAGCTTCACTTGAAAGAATAAAGATGTATAGTAATTATTGACATCATGACAAGCTCTGTAGATGGGTGTCCCATGAAGCAATTTGGATCAGTACAACTTTGATTAATGATAAAGGTTATGTGCTGTTTGATATTGCATACCATGAATAATAATGAAAAAGAAAGATAAAAGAATCTTTTTTGAATCTAAGTGTGTTATGGTTTAAAAACACAAGAGAAATAATCCTGGAAATTAATGTAAATAATGAAAAATGTATGTAATTACTGCGAAATTATTTATTTGTACGGTCCACCTGACTTCTCCCTAGTGTCTCCTGAAGTCTCCCTATCAGGGCCTGACTTCTCCCTGTTTGGCTGCCAGGGAGAAGTCACTTCTCCCTACTTTTTTAGAGTGTGGTGACCCCTGGGTATGGATAATCATTAAAGGTCCTTAGTATGGATTATCATCAAAAAGTCCTTGGTTTGGATAATCATTAAAAGTCCTTGGTATGGATTATCATTAAAAGTCCTTTGTATGGATAATTATTAAAAGTCCTTGGTATGGATAATCATCATATAAAGTCCTTGGTATGGATATTCATTAAAAGTCCTTGGTATGGATAATCATTAAAAGTCCTTGGTATGGATAATCATTAAAAGTTCTTGGTATGGATAATCATTAAAAGTTCTTGCTATTGATAATCATTAAAGGTCCTTGGTATGGATTATCATAAAAAAGTCCTTGGTATATGGATAATCATCATAAAGTCCTTGGTATGGATAATCATTAAAAGTCCTTGGTATGGATAATTATTAAAAGTCATTGGTATGGATAATCATCATAAAGTCCTTGGTATGGACAATCATTAAAGGTCCTTGGTATGGATAATCATTAAAGGTCCTTGGTATGGATAATCATTAAAGGTCCTTGGAATGGATTATCATCAAAAAGTCCAGGTATGGATAATCATTAAAAGTCCTTGGTATGGATAATCATTAAATGTCCTTAGTATGGATAATCATCAAAAAGTCCTTGGTATGGATAATCATTAAAGGTCCTTGGTTTGGATAATCATCATAAAGTCATTGGTATGGATAATCATTAAAGGTCCTTGGTATGGATAATCATTAAAGGTCCTTGGTATGGATAATCATCATAAAGTCCTTGATGTGGATAATCATTAAAGGTCCTTGGTATGGATAATCATCAAAAAGTCCTTGGTATGGATAATCTTTAAAGGTCCTTGGTATGGATTATCACCAAAAAGTCCTCTGTATGGATAATCATTAAAGGTCCTTGGTATGGATAATCATTAAAGGTCCTTGGTATGGATAATCTTTAAAGGTCCTTGGTATGGATTATCACCAAAAAGTCCTTGGTATGGATAATCATTAAAGGTCCTTGGTATGGATAATCTTTAAAGGTCCTTGGTTTGGATAATCATCATAAAGTCCTTGGTATGGATAATCATTTAAGGTCCTTGGTATGGATTATCACCAAAAAGTCCTTGGTATGGATAATCATTAAAGTTCCTTGGTATTTATTATCATTAAAAGGTCCCAATTACCATAAAATAAAAAAAAATTTGATAAGCTGATTGACTTCAATTTTCAGTAAAAAAAATAAAATATAGACTGCAGTCTCTTGACAATCTATTTAAAAAATTAAATCTTGCATTTTCCCTTTTTAGCTCACAGAAGGTCCAAGTGAGCTTTTGCCATCACTTAGCGTCTGTCATCAGAGCTCCAGATAAGCTGTGTATTTTCATTATTACGCAATTAAATTTTCATAAAACCCACTTATTTTTATAGCTTTGCATTGCAAAATGCAATATCAAAGGCCTAAAACCCAATCAGTTTTTAGAAACATGCTTAATTCACTCACTGGGTGCATAAAATTGTTCATTGATAGCATTAGTTCATTCAAATAAATACACAAAGTTGCATAATTACGATTCCCAATATTTTGCAACGTAACAACCGAGGTATTCAGAATGTAATGTATATTTCTTGCAGCATACAGTGCTCCAAGTATGGAGATTTATTACACAAGAAGAGATGCATGTTCCCTGTTGAACATACTTTTCTTCCAAAATTTTATTTTAGGTTAGAACCAGTCTAGTATTTTTTTGTGGCATCATGAATAGACTTGTATAAAACCATAGTCAGCACAAAAAACCCAATGAAATAAATCATCAGATGGGTGAAAAACCCAAATGAAGAAAATCTTATCTGGAGCTCTGTGTCATCTGTTGTCTGTCGTCCGTTGTAAACTTAAAAAAAAATCTTCTCCTTTGAAACCACTGGGTCATTTTTTTTTAAACTGGCCACAATCATCCTTAGGGTTCCTAGTTTAAAATTTGTATCCAGGGTACAGTGTTGATCAACAGTCAAAGATGACCGCTGTTACTAAAAATAAAACATGGGTGTCGACACACGTTTTTGATTATTATCTCAAAAATTATAATAGCTGTAGAGAAAACCGCTACTTCATATTGGTCCTCACATTAAGGTCTACAATAGTTGCTATTAGTGTGAAATTGTGTCTTGGCTTCTTGTAGGAGTTATTGCCCTTTAATGACGATTTTGACAAAATTTTTTGTATTTACAATATAACTAGAAAACTATAAGAGGTCGAGTAAAACATGATCTCCAATACAAGCCCGACAATCCTCTGTATTGATCTGATATTGTCAGATGAATCCTTATAGGAGTTAACTGCCCTTAAATGGCAATGTTTTATGAAATTTTCCAATTTTGTCCTGTAACTTAAATACCATAACGAGCAAGAGTGAAACTATAAACCAAAAATGATCAGCAATAAAAGCCCTGCAGTTAACTTAATTGGTCTAAAATTGTCAGATGACTCCTTATATGAGTTATTGCCCTTAAATGAAAATTTTTTATGAAATTGTTCATTTATGTCATGTACCTTAAAAACTGTAACAGCTAGAGTAAAACTGGTAATAGCCCTACAATTCACTGTATTGGTCTGAAATTGTCAGATGACTCCTTATTGGAGTTATTGATCTTAAATGGCAATTTTTTATGAAATTTTCCGTTTTGTCATGTAACTTAAAAACCATAACAGCTAAGGTGAAACTATAATAGACCTACAAATCATTTTATTTTAAGAAATTCTCTGATGGCACCTTATAGGAGTTATTGTACTTAACCGAAATTTTAGAAGAAATGTTTAGTTTTTGCACAGTAACTTAAAAGCTATAACAACTAGACTGAAACTGTAAATTACAAAAATTTTAATATAGTTGAAACCATTTGGGTTACATGTGAGCAATACCAGGCTCCTGGGAGCCTCTAGTTTTTTATTGTTGCTGTGACAGTAACAAAAAGGGGGAGCAAGTGCAAGATTTTATTTTTAATAGATTAGTCTCTTGAAGACAAAAAGGGGAGCCTGTATTTCATGTTTTATTTGTCTGTTTAAAATATTTATATGGTTGCTGATTTTGCAGAAGATATGCAAATTAGGCATACTTTAACTCTTACCTCCATAAAACACCTAAAATTTCCTTCATCCAAATTTATATGTGATAGCATCCAGAGCATGGCCTGAAATGAATAATAACTGCCTGGAATAACAATAAAACAATTCTTTAGATAGCAGATTCTGCTCCATTTTCAGAAAAAAGACAGCTCATATTTGAAGTCTTATTAATGAAGTGAGATTGATTGATTGTCTAAATAAAAATCAATGTGGGAAAAGGGATCAACGATATCACAAGCCACTTTTTTGGCAGTCATAGCTTTGTTTCTGAGTGATTTTTTGTTTACACAGGAACTATTTTATGGTAAATTACCAATTTATCATTGGTTCCCTTTAAATTTTCATGAAAAATTGCAACTGATCCATGTATCTCCTTAATGTCCGATCAGTATTACTGTATTCATTGAATTTGACCCCTTGTTTAAGAAAAATATTTTTTATGATTCTAACAGCTGGGGTTGTTGAGTGTAGTCTTTGTGGTTACACAGGATTTAAATAGATTTGTACTTTTGTATGAGTTTAATGAGTTATAAAACTGAAGTATATAACAGTCTAAATTCAAATTTCTGTCTGTTAAATGCCCTATTTAAGTAGGATATCATAAAAAGTAATGAATTATAGATGAGATGTAAGTTGGAACTTGCTGTACATGTACCTTACATCAAAGTAGGTCAGAAAGTCTATATTTTTGCTTGTATTCAACAATGACAAAGAAAATTCGGCAGAAAAGTGGTTTTTAATACATGTTACATAATGCTGTCAGTAATATGTTGTATTGTTCTTATGTGGGTAGGGCAGCAGTCAGTGATTGATCTAGGGGGTGGGCTGGGTCCTGCTTAAGAATATAAAAATGTGTCAATAAGCCGCAGTAATAAAACAGTAAGCCCATGTAATGTGCCCCCTAGCTCCCCCATATGAGAAATCCAGGATCTTCCACTAGTATTACAGGTATACTGTTGGTGACAGTAAATTCACCTGACCTTTTCATGGTTCTTATCTTGTAATCCTCTCACAATTTCTAAAAAAAATTATGTTAGTAATGGACTCAGCTTAAAATAACCAGATCTATTTATCACATTAAATAATGATTGACAGCTAGTGACTTTAGGAACAGTTCTTTAGCACCAAAGTCCTGTACATGTACTTCTTCTGTATTGCCAGGTATACTCTGAATGGTGGTCATTTTAATAAAGAGATACATGTAACATTATGTCAATTAAAGAGGTCAGAGGTTAATTGCATGGAACCTGATTCATAATATACTATTCAACATTGTACAAGCATGCAGTACTTGACAGTTATTGATAAAATGTGGGTAAAAATTGTTAGTGGGACAAGGTTCAGCCTGTCATAAACCAGGTTTAACCAACCATTTATTTGAAATGCCTGTACCAAGTTAGGATCATTGCTGTGGTTGCTTACTTTTTGGTTCTTGGTTCTGGAGTTTGACGGTTTTATTGACTTGGATTTGTGGATTGCATTTTTTGATAGTTTGCTTCATGTTTGGTATTTTGTTATTACTTTTATTGACAATATTAAAGCAAGATTTAAACAATTATATGTAATTATCCAAGAAATTGTCCCCAACTGAACCATTAAAACTATAATGGGGATTTTCAATGGTTCCGGTGTCTGACAATTCGGTCTGGATTATGAAACATCTTTGTTTAGTTTGTATTATGACAGAATGCTGATCTGTTATGTATAACTGATAATTTGAATTAATAAATTTAAATAGGTACATACATGTATATATTTTTTATTTATTTATTATTTATTTTTCATAAAGAAAAATACTTCAAAAGAAGAACACAATTTAAAAGTGGAGCATATTTTACACTAAATCAATTTTATCCTTTGACAGATTTGAATGTTAAATATTGATTCCCTAAATATAGACTGCAGTTTAGTTTGTACAAATATGAACAGGGGTTATAATAAACTTCAAACATTTTACAGTCCTTTTTAGATGACCTATAAACACAATTTAAAATTTCCCCAAGTTAAATGTACTATTTTGACAGAAGAGTAATCCATCCAATGCAACAAAATAGGTCGACAAAAATAGAATGCCTGCCATGGTGATAAATATGACTTCTTATGGAGACCACACAGGAGAGTTGATTGATGATCAATTAAAGCAGAATTTCTTTTTTCTGTAATATCTTGATATTTTGTTATTGTATTATACAGCTAAATTTTAATGATGGCAATTTTAATTTCTAGATTTTATTTGATCCAGATAATTTTAGTTACTAAAGGATTTGATTAAATATTACTGGTGTAATTGAAGAACCAAAAATAGCTTTTGCTTGAAACAGTTAAACTACCCACTCTATTCTTACATTTATTTTGTATATAGCATTGTTCAGCTAACTTTTTAGGAAAATATCCACGATAATATCATTGTAACTTTAAAAATGGAATTAAATTGGACTCAGAATGGGCGATTTTAAGTTGTTGATGTCACATATATGAATAGTCAAACCAATTCATTTTGATGAAAAAAAAAACTTTCAAGCACAACAGATATTATATCCATGTACTGGTGTATAGTTTGTTCCCAGTAAACATTTGTTATATCCCCCCCTCCTCTTGCACATGAAAAAGGGATGGTTTGTTATAGTGATCAGGTGTTGGGTGTCTTTCCGTCAGTTACACTTTGGTTTACCCATCTCTTATGCCCAACAGAATATTTGTCACATATACCATTGTGCACTTGATATTTAACATTTTTATTCAGAATATCTTATGTTACCCATAAAAACATGGATTGTCATTGACATAAGGGGTAACTATCTCTTATCCACAATTCCTAGCTGCCACTAAATGGAATTTAATTAAACTTTCACATAATACAATTAAACATTTTGGTTGGATTATTTCCGGTTTCCCACAGAAAAACACTGGCTTTGTTATTGACACAAGGGTATAAGGGTATCCACAACTCCACCAACAACACTGAATGGAATTGATGAAACTTTCAAACAGTCATTGTCATATAGTGCCAATGTGATCCATATATTTAACATTTTTATCAGAATGATATTTGGGGTACTTTGCCATTTTTTGACATAATGGGGCACTTATTTCGTGTAATCAACTCCTACAGCTACAATTTTCAGTCTAGATTCTGAAACTGCTCAGAACGATTGCATATATATATATATGCAGAACACTGTACCTTTTTGTGTAATTGGCTCCTCCTACAGTTTTCAATCCATATCTCTCAAACCTCAGAAAAGATTGCACATGTTTTAAAGTTGTGCACCTGCTATTATGGAATTGTTTTAGGATTTTGTAACCAATTTTCCAGACTTGGGAATTTCTTAATTTTTCAGAAAATGTGCAGTAGATGATAACTATTTTGTGTAATCAACTCCCAGATGTTTTGAAAATTGGGTTAGCATGGGTATCAAATAAGTGTGCATTGCTCAATATTAACATTTTTGGGGTCTAGTTGTTATGGCTGTATAATATTATTATGTGACTCTGTATCATTTGGATATTCTGTTTCCTACTGTTACTACAAAGAAGTTGCTAAAACAATTTTTTTATATAAGAGATTTTTTTAGTTTTATCCAGTTTGCTGGCCCAAAATGTTTTCATAATGTTTTCTAAAGACATACCTGTATGCATTCAAAAATATGCCACAAAAATTTAACTTTCTTGGACTGTTTTCATTTAAAAATGGTCTTAAAGAACCAAATCTAAAAATCTTTTTCTTAAAAACTTGGACAATATGAATCATACTTTGCAGGAATGTTCATTGGGTGTTTCCAATAAAGTTTGAGCATTTGGTGCTCATCTACAAAATGTGTTTTTGTGCTTAATCTAAGATGCCTGTCAAATTGGAACATAGCTTAACGTAAGACCCTGTTGGAAAAAGTATAAATGGCTTCTTCTGAGAAACTGTTCCACATATTAAACCAAATTATGCAGAAATGAAGCCAGGATAGTGCTCTCATTGTTCAGAGTTTTTAGTGCCAATATGAAATTCAACGTGGTGGCCAGGGTAAAATGTCCCATTGTTTAAAGTATAAGTATCATTGTAGAAATTATCATTAAAACCTGTGAATGACTTTAATTAGGAAAAATTAGTACATTAACACATTTTTTTTATCAAGCAGGTTTTGTAACCTAAAGTTAATTATACAATGGAGTGCTTGGTTAAATATAACCAATGTGCTGAATTAGCATTTATTTAAAAAACTTATACAAATAAAAGAGCTCTAGAAGGATTAAAATGTGAATTAGTAACACATTTTAGTACACATGACTCCAAATGAGAATTAAAAATGTTTACCTAACTACTTTGATTTTTAACCATTTGTCACACCATATAATCCTAAAAAGGAATGATATTCTACTTTGTGTAATATAAAGTGTAACTAATAGACAGAGGCTTCCAAATTTTGTAAATCCAGTTTCGACTACTTTATACATATATGTAACAATAATTCAAAAAGGGGTTTCATGACAGATTTGACCACATGCACATTTGTTCACATTATGAAGCCTAAATATGCACAAAGAAAGAAACTTTGAATTTTAATTCATGTATACCGGGTAGTTATCTAAATTTAGTTCGAAAATTTAAAGGGATATTTTTTTCATGTACAAGTATAAAAAATTGTAGATCAGTGGATCACCACTGATAACCCATTTCTGACTAATCAAGCCAAAATATTTAAATTTGTGTGTATTGATTAACCATTAATTTATATGTCAGTAGAGCAAGGGATATTTATATACCCAGCCACATGGTGTTTCTGACTACAACATTGATTTTTCATATCAAATTAATATTAACATTTTTACTAATGGATTTTTGAGATGGATCCTATTTAGACTTCTAATTAAAATATAGACCATTTTGTAATCCTCTATGAAACACTAGTTTTTTACTTTGTGTTAGGTGTCAGCTAGCAGCCTTTCAGACAAAATTTTATGTTGAATTTTATATCCTGGAAATATATATACCAGTGTCATATCCTATTTTAAAATACAGTGGAAAATTGAACCAAAGCTTCTTTAATTGTGAACCCACCGTTAAGATTGACCCCAACCACCATTGCACTTTATAGTTACTTGTTAGGGTTCAATTTCCCGTGTTAAGGTTTAAAATACTATTGCACTATTTGTTTCAAAATAATTATGTGTGCCACAGTAAAGGAAATGGGTTGAGAAATCAGTTTTCATTATTATACGACTACAAGTATTCTTTCATTTGATTGGCTTAAAATGCCTTCAAAAGTAATGATTTTCCATGATAACAACCTGAAATGTGCTTATAAAAGAATCAGCTGTCGATCTAAGTGTGCTGGAAAGTGAAGTCACCCTGGAGTATCCTAAAAATAGAATCCAGAACCCTGACAGTGTCTGAAAATAGATATGTACAATGTATGATGTTGTTGCTTGAATGAACTTTGAACTGGATATCATTACTTTCATATTAAATTTATTCATATAATTATTCATATAATAAAACATTTGTCGACTTTAACATAGGTTGACATTATTTTTGTCAACCCTTATAAAAATATATGACAACCTACGTCAAAGTCAATAATTGTATAAAAACACATTTTTATGGAGTGGATCTTTCTGGTTGTGAATAATGTGTTACATTATAATTAAAGGGGTTCAGTCTTTCTAGTTAGTGGCTTCACAATATCCTGGCACTTAATAACTGTTTTACAGATATAGAAGGGTTACATGTCCAATGAAGGTTTCAAAATACCATAGCATTTAAAATGTGGTATTGTATTTTAAACCCTCTAGATTAATGTTGAACCACATTCATTTACTAACTTTTACCAAGGGTGGAATTTGCCATTAGGAGTCCAAAATATATGGCAAATGTTTGACCATTTGTTAAAAGTACCATAGAATATGAGTACCGGTTAAAGATACAGAAAGAAAAACTGACCTCTGGGCAAACTTTTAAGGGGTTCAAACTACAATATAAGGCAGCTCCTCAGAATTAAATGAAAAATGATTGAAGAATATGTACACAAAAAAGCCACCCCTAGGTTTTAATAGTCAAATGATAAAGTGTTTATTGATCCCAGGGTTTTAACAATCAAAAACTTTAAATGTTACAGTAAGTGATTCTTAATTCTATTTGATAAAAAGCAATAAGGAGTGGATCCAAGAATGATTATCTAAATATAGATTGTTTGACATGTTGACTGTTACTCCAGTGCTCTAGAACTAAACTATAGTACAAGTGAACGTATTTTGTTGTGGTTTTTTTTTATTTTGATAGGGCCATTTTCGTAATAAACAGGTAAAATATGGAATATAAAAACATGCAAGGAAAAAATGCACTCCATGGGGGATTTGCATTTAGTATAAGCTGAAAGCTTCCACACATGGCATGCTCTTATTCTGATGGCAATTCATGTTCTCTTTATCCATTTACTGCCAAAGGGTCATGTGATTGCCATCACTTGGCGTCTGTCGTCGTCCGTCGTCGTCGTCATCGTCGTTGTTGTTAACTTTTCTTCAAAAATCTTCTCCTCCAAAACCACTGAAGGGATTGCTTTAAAAACTTTGCATACATCATCACTAAAATGCCCTCTACCAAGTTTGCCCAAATCATGGCCTCAGACCAACCAACATGGCCACCATGGCTAAAAATAGAACAGAGGGGTCAAAAAACAGTTTTTTGCTTATAGTTCAAAAAGTATAACAGATAGAGGAAAACCAAAAGAGACTTTCCTTCTTCAGCATCTAAAGCTCTACAAAACACTCCATTGGGTCAAAGTTGTATGATGACTGCTTGTAGGAGTTATTGCCCTTTTATTGTCAAAATTTATGATTTTTGCCATTTTTGCCTCAAAATCTTGAAAATTATTAGAACTAGAGAAAAAGTTAGCATTGCTTAATTGTTCTGCTCTATGAGGGCTACAAAAATGACTTTAGGGTCAAGATTGTCTGATTAACTGTTTAAGAGTTATCCCCCTTGAACTGTTTTTTTTAATCTGTTTTAATTGATTTTTTAAAATCTTCTCCTCTGAAACAACTGAAAGTACTGCTTTGAAACTTTGTACACATCATCCGTCAAATGTCCTCAACCAAGTTTGCACCAACCATGGCTGCAGATTAACCAACATGGCCACCATGGCTAAAAATAGGATGGGGGGGGGGGGGGGTAAAATACAGTTTTTGGCTTATATTTAAAAAAGTGTAACAGATACAGGAAAACGGAAGAGACATGCCTTCATCTGCATCAAAGCTCTACGAAACACTCCATTGGGTTGTAGTTGTATGATGACTCCTTATAGGAATTATTGCCCTTTAATTGTCGAAATTGATTATTTTTGACATTTTTGCCTCAAAATCTTGAAAATTATTAGAACTAGAGAAAAAGTTAGCATTGCTTAATTGTTCAGCTCTATGAGGGCTACAAAAATGACTTTAGGGTCAAGATTGTCTGATGAACCGTTTAGGAATTATTCTCCTTGAACATTTTTTTAATCAATTTTACTTGATTTTAAAAAATCTTCTCTTAAACCAATGAAAGGACTGCTTTGAAACATTGCACACATCATCTTTAGGATGTCCTCTACCAAAATTGTGCAAATCATGACACCTGACTACCTACATAGCTACGTTGGATTAAAATAGAAAAAATTAAAAAGGGGGGAGGGGTGGGGGGGTCGAGAGTTTTCGACTGATAGTTAAAAAAGTATAACAGGTACAGCAAATTTGAAGTGTACCTCCCTTCTCCCTCTAACCATCAAAAGATACTCCTTATAGGAGTTATTTCCCTTAAAATGTCAAAATTAATGATTTTTGCAGAAGTTTTGGGCAATTCCTTATTGCAAAGAAAAGCTGGAAAAAAAGGGTTGTTTGGTTTCAGGTTCAGGTGAGCAATACAGGCTCCTGGGAGCCTCTAGTTGGTAAATAAGGTTGCTGAATACTGAACCCTTTATGATGAAAATATACAATTAGTTTGGCCAAAAAGCAAGTGCACCAATATATCCAGTATTAGTCTTCTGAGCAAAGTTAATATCTGCTCTTTTCCACAATCGGTTACACTGCACTAATATGGCTGTCTTTTTGCGTTTCTATATGGGCAAAGCATTTTTTATGGCTCCAGTGTATTACAATATCCTCTTTTAAGCACTTTCTGTTAGTTTTCAATCAGAAGATATTGAGGAGTCATTGAAGTCATTTCAAAATTTACAAGGCCATGGCCAACAGAAAACTATCGAAAACAACATGTAACAAATAAGAAACATGAATGTACATTTAGGTGATTTAAGGGCTTCTGTAAGGGTTTGCAGTAGGCAAAAGGTCTGAAATAAATCTTATCAATTTGGGATATTTATAAATAAGTAAATAAATTACAGGAACAAATTTGGATAGCTTTTAATGAATTGCCTTGACCTATTTCTTTTATCAGTTTTTAAATTGAGATTTTATATTGTTGTGTAATAAACAGTTGATAAATACCATCAGTTGAGAATTATGTAATACTTGACACAGTTAGGATATCAGATGAAGCAGATCAGTTTTACCAGCTGGCCGATATACTATGTGTAAACCACAGCAAATAAAACAGTCATAAATAGCAAGTTGGCAATTTTATGTGAATGCATTTTTCATCAACTTATTATGCAAGACATATGATTAATGATTGTAGGCACAGATTCATCAAATGAGCTTCTTATCAGTATGTCACTCATTACCTGTCATAATGGGATAGTTTTACCTGGGTTAGGCCTGCTAGACTTAAGAGATGTGTGAAATGTATGTTACATAAAGATGAGTTTTATTACTAGGATTGCCTTTGTGGCTTGCTTATGTTAGTCTATCGTTTACCCATTTTCATCTATCTTGTGTATTTCCTAGGTCATGCAAGATTTTCCAATTTTAATCTTCAAAAAGAAATATATTGCCATCAAAGCCTTTTTTATTGCTTAATACACTTGAACACAACTAGACTTGCCACAAATCTCATTGCATTTTTTGCTATTGGAGAGTTACACCTTTTATTATCAACCATGTCTTATCACCAAATTACTATACACAAGTGAACAATATTCAAACAAATGTGGATGTTATAGGAAAGATTGATAATAAAGATGTAAAAAATGGTACTTTGGGAAGTCTCTAAAACTCCTGTTATATAACCTATTTTGACCTTTGTATTTACATTGTATAAGATAATTTTAGCATGCTGTATTGTGATTGGTCATTACAAAAGCACAGTTTTATGTTCACCATTAATGATCCCCACAAGCATTCAGGGTCAAAGGGAACAATATAAGATATGCAGTGTTCAATCTAGAGCGAGCCATTGCGCCATTCCCGCATTTTTTGTTGAATTGACACGCTTAAAAAACCTCCTGGGTCATTACTGGCGCAACGTAATTTACACTGCTTTGAGAAATTCACCCATAGTCAACAGTTTTGACAAAGTCCCTTTAAAATATACCAGAAATTTAACTGTTTTCTCGGTCCTAAGTACGCTTTTTATCATGTACAATTACAATTTAGCAAGCGTCTAAATCACGTAGACAATATATTATCGATTTTTAGCTCACCTGACCCAAAGGGTCATGTGAGCTATTGTTATCACTTTGCGTCCGTCGGCGTCGGCGTCGTCGGCGGCGGCGGCGGCGTCTGTAAACTTTTACATTTTAATCTTCTTCTCTGAAACAACTTGGCCAATTGAAACCAAACTTGGCCATAATGTTCATTGGATGGACCTTTACAAAGTTTGTGTTTTTTATTTTGATTGGTAAACTAATATGGCCGCCACCTCAAGACTTAGTTTTACATAGGACCCTATGGGGAAAAAGTTAAAAAGGGCTTCTTCTCTGAAACCGTTTAAGCAATCAAAACAAAACTTACTAGCAATATTGTGTGGATGGTCCTCTATAAAGTTTGTGTTTTTGATGGGAATTGGAAATTCAAAATGGCCACCACCGCAGGACTTAGTTTAACATAGAACCCTATGGGAAAAAGTTTTAAAAGGCTTCTTCTCTGAAACCGGTTAATCAATGGAAACAAAAAACTTACTAGCAATATTGTTTGGATGATCCTCTATAAAGTTTGTGTTTTTTATGGCAATTGGAAATTCAAAATGGCTGCCACCGCAGGACTTAATTTAACATTGGACCCTATGGGAAAAAGTTTGAAAGGCTTCTTTTCTGAAACCGGTCAACCAATGGAAAACAAAACTTACTAGCAATATTGTTTGGATGGTCCTCTATAAAGTTAATTTTTTTTTATCCCAATCGGAAATTCAAAATGGCCGCCACCACAGGACTTGGTTTAACATTCGACCCTATGAGAAAAAAGTTTAAAAGGGCTTCTTCTCTGAAACCGTTTAACCAATCAAAACAAAACTTACTAACAATATTGTTTGGATGGTACTCTATAAAGTTTATGTTTTTTATGGCAATTGGAAATTCAAAATGGCCGCTACTGCAGGACTTAGTTTAACATAGGACCCTATGGGAAAAAGTTTTTAAAGGCTTCTTCTCTGAAACCGGTTAATCAATGGAAACAAAAACTTACCAGCAATATTGTTTGGATGGTCCTCTATAAAGTTTATGTTTTTTATGGCAATTGGAAATTCAAAATGGCCGCTACCGCAGGACTTAGTTTAACATAGGACCCTATGGGAAAAAGTTTTCAAAAGCCTTCTTCTCTGAAACCGGTTAATCAATGGAAACAAAAACTTACTAGCAATATTGTTTGGATGGTCCTCTATAAAGTTTATGTTTTTTATGGCAATTGAAAATTCAAAATGGCCGCCACCTCCGCAGGACTTAGTTTATCATAGGACCCTATGGGCAAATAAAAGAAATCTTCTCTATACAACTGGTTAACCAATGAAACAAAGCTTTCTAGTAATATTGTTTGGATGGTCCTATTTAAAGTTTATTGAAAATTACAGGACTTACTTTAACATCAGGAAATGCCACCTTCATTGCCTATAAAATCAGGTGAGCAATACAGGCTCTTAAGAGCCTCTGGTTTTTATATGGTTTTTATAAACCACTGTTATAAACGTGTTGTTCATGCTTCAAGATGAAGCGTATTTCTTCATATTTTACTCTCATTAGACATAAACGTGCAAAAACGGATGAAAATCAAAATGAAGCGGGTACCACGCCGACAGAACAATCGGCACCGCGGACTGCATCAAGCTCTCAGTCAACATTGAATACTATCAGTGTCACACGAAAATTTCAGGATCGTTGGTTATCTGATATTAAATATAAAGATTGGCTTCATTTTTGTTTCGCCTGCGACGAAAGTCGCTGGAGGCGAGACATATGTATTGGAATCCGGCGGCGGCGGCGGCGTAAACACTTGACATCTTGCTTCATATCTTTGTAAGCCCAAGCCCTAGGTCCATCAAATTTGGTCCAGAGGTAGCTTATGATGAGTACTTGCCAGTCAGTCACCTGTCACCTGACCTTGACCTCAATTTCACGGTCCAGCGACTACGTTAAAGTTTTTGGGTTACGACAGTTCCTCTGTAACTACGCATGGTAGGATGACAATATTTGGTGTATAGGTTGCTGATGACTAGTACATGACTGTCTGGTAGGTGTCACCTGACCTTGACCTCAATTTCACGGTCCAGCGACTGCGTTAAAGTTTTTGGGTTACGACAGTTCCTCTGTAACTACGCATGATAGGATGACAATATTTGGTGTATAGGTTGCTGATGACTAGTACATGACTGTCTGGTAGGTGTCACCTGACCTTGACCTCAATTTCATGGTCCAGCGACTACGTTAAAGTTTTTGTGTTACGACAGTTCCTCTGTAACTACGCATGGTAGGATGACAATATTTGGTGTATAGGTTGCTGATGACTAGTACATGACTGTCTGGTAGGTGTCACCTGACCTTGACCTCAATTTCACGGTCCAGCGACTACGTTAAAGTTTTTGGGTTACGACAGTTCCTCTGTAACTACGCATGGTAGGATGACAATATTTGGTGTATAGGTTGCTGATGACTAGTACATGACTGTCTGGTAGGTGTCACCTGACCTTGACCTCAATTTCACGGTCCAGCGACTGCGTTAAAGTTTTTGGGTTACGACAGTTCCTCTGTAACTACGCATGGTAGGATGACAATATTTGGTGTGTAGGTTGCTGATGACTAGTACATGACTGTCTGATAGGTGTCACCTGACCTTGACCTCAATTTCACGGTCCAGCGACTACGTTAAAGTTTTTGGGTTACGATAGTTCCTCTGTAACTACGCATGGTGTGATGACAATATTTGGTATATAGGTTGCTGATGACTAGTACATGACTGTCTGGTAGGTTCCACCTGACCTTGACCTCAATTTCACGGTACAGCGACTATGTTAAAGTTTTTGGGTTACGGCTGTTCCCCTGTAACTATGCAGGGTATGGTGACAATATTTTGTATACAGGCCGCTGCTGATATTTAATGCTATTTACGTAATGCTTATGACAAAATTTATTTTCGTTACTGATGCGGAATGCAGGCGAGACGTTTTTCTGTGTCCACACTTGTTTTATTATCAAGTGCAAATCCTTTGAAACTACTGATCAGAATTTTATGAAACTGTGTATAATTGAAGGACACCATTAGGCATATAAACAGAAAATTGTGATAACATATTTGTTGTAGGAGTGACCTTTGAACTTAAAATTTCTCAAAAATATGTGTTTGAAACTCGTGGGCACTACTTCTCTCAAACTATTAGGAATATTATGGAACTTGGTAGATATGTGGGCATGTGTATTATGAGGGTGTACTAACTAAGGTTCTTAATTTTTTTTCACTAGAGATAAAGAAAAGGAGCATCTTAATTTACAACATTGGTTGAGAGAATGTGGTGTTCTTTCTTTGTGTATATTGTTTTACTACACTAAAAGAACACATGATCATCCTCTTTGGTGTCTTTTTTCTGCACTATCAATGAAGAAAACATGGGCATCATTCTGGTGTCTTTTCTTATGCTATAATGTAGATGTATAGAATTTAGCATTCTTTTGAGTACTTTTTCTATATTGGAGAAGAGAGCATCTCTTTTGGTATCTTTTAAGTTTTACTACACTGAAGATGAAAATTTGTGCATCTCGTTACTTTTCTTATTTTATAACACAAGAAGTAAGAACATGAGCATCACTCTTGTTGTCTTGTTTTATTACACTGTAAATAAGGACAACATTATTATTTCCCTGGTGTCTTGTTTTATTACACTGTATTAAATAGAAAGAACATGATTATCTCCCATGGTGTCCTGTTTTTTACACTGTAAATATAAGGAGAACATGATTATCTCCCTTGGTGTCCTTTTTAGCTCACCTGACCCGAAGGGTCATGTGAGCTATTGCCATCACTTGTTGTTCGTCACCGTTGTCGTCGTCGTTAACTTTTCTTCAAAAATCTTCTCCTCCAAAACCACTGAAAGGATTGCTTTGAAACTTTTGCATACATCATCAGTAAAATGTCCTTTACCAAGTTTGCACAAATCATGGCCCTCAGACCAACCAACATGGCCACGAATAGAAAAGGGGGGTCAGAATACAGTTTTTTGCTTATAGTTCAAAAAGTATAACAGATACAGGAAAACCGAAGAGACTTTCCTTCTTCAGCATCTAAAGCTCTACAAAACACTCCATTGGGTCAAAGTTGTATGATGACTCCTTGTAGGAGTTATTGCCCTTTAATTGTCAAAATTGATGATTTTTGCCATTTTTGCCTCAAAATCTTAAAGTATTAGAACTAGAGAAAAAGTTAGCATTGCTTAATTATTCTCCTCTATGAGGGCTACAAAAATTACTTTAGGGTCAAGATTGTCTGATGAACCGTTTAGGAATTATTCTCCTTGAACATTTATTTAATCAATTTTACTTGATTTTAAAAAATCTTCTCCTCTTTAACCAATGAAAGGACTGCTTTGAAACATTGCACACATCATCTTTAGGACGTCCTCTACCAAAATTGTGGGGGGCCTTGGTGGCCGAGTGGTCAAGGTAGTTCGTTTACTATTGATCAAGTGGTCTGTCAACACTCAAATTGCGGGTTCAATTCTCACTGCAGGCAGGGTGTACTCGACTCCAATCTTAATTGACAAGGATTGCCAGTTTTCCTACCGTAGGTCGGGGGGTTCTCTCCCGGTACTCCTGCTTCCTCCCCCAATAAAAACTGGACGCCATGAAATAGCTGAAAAATTGCTGAAAGTGGCGTTAAAACACCATTCAAACAAAACAAACCAAAATTGTGCAAACCTGACTACCTACATAGCTACGTTGGCTTAAAATAGAAAAAATGAAAAGGGGGGGGGGGTTGGGGGAGGGAGTCGAGAGAGTTTTCGACTGATAGTTAAAAAAAGTATAATAGGTACAGCAAATTTGAAGTGAACCTCCCTTCTCCCTCTAAGCATCACAAGGTCATCCTTATAGGAGTTATTTCCCTTAAAAGGTCAAAAATTAAAGATTTTTACAGAAGTGTTGGGCAATTCCTTATAGCAAAGAAAAGCTGGATAAAAAGAATTGTTTGGTTTCAGGTTCAGGTGAGCAATACAGGCTCCTGGGAGCCTCTAGTTTTATTACACTAAAAGAACACATGATCATCTTCATTGGTGTCTTGTTTTATTACACTGTAAATAAGGAGAACATGATTATATCCCTTGGTGTCTTGTTTTATTAGACCATAAATAAGGAATCTCTCTTGGTGTCTTTTATGAAATAACCTCGAAATGGTAGAATGTAAGCATCACTCTCGGGGAATCATTTACTTTACTACACCCGAGACAAGTAGAATGCTAACTTTCCAAGGTTTTGAGTATTTCCATTGTAGTATTGTTTTATTACACTAGAAATGAGTAGAATATCTCCCTTGTTGTCTTTTGTTGTACTACACTGAAGATCATGAGCATTTCCTTTCATATGTTTTGCAACTAAATTTTTTTATGTTCTAGTACATCAACTGTTGTTTTATGTCTTTTACTATGTTCTGTTATCATAATTGTAATTCATTTTTGTCATGCCTCCTTAGTGACCATGAATCTATTATGTCAATATACACTTGTTATCACTTTTATGTTGATTTTCTTTTGAGCAACATTTTTTTTGTATAAACAACATGTTTTGAAAATACTTTTTTTCTGTATTTTTTCATCCTCACAAGTCAGGGTTTCTGTTTCCTCATTGTGTCCACGAACCCCTGACAAACTTAGCTAGGAAATTCCCGGGCTAGAAGATGTTCATATGACGTCAAACCTTCAAAATATCAACTAATGAAATTGCTTGAAAGAAGCAAGTGTTTGGCAGTAGTCATTCTTACTAATTCTTGAGTAGGAAGAAAACGTAACCCAACTAATAAATAACGCGGTAATAACAAACTAATAACACTACTGTACAAAATACACCGATTTTCACATGGTCTATAAAACACATCCGTTTGGTTTATTAACAATCGACATCGGGATATCCCCTAACCAAGCCGCGAATGAAAGCGAGCTTTTGATTGGCTACATCAAGGTATGATGTAGCCAATCAAAATAGTGTTTTCTAGCCCGGCAATTTCCTGTCTAAGTTTGTCAGGGGTTTCGTGGACACTTGTGGACACAGAAACCCTGACTTGTGAGGATGGTATTTTTTGTGTCCAGTATATACTCAATTTGGCGAGATTTTGTTTAACAAGATAAACATCTTGATTGTGGTATACAAGTTTTAATGGTAAAAAAAAACAGTATATCATTATGTATCCAATAAACCTTTCAGTTAAATTGTGACCTTCTCTCCATTGTGTATTTTTGAGTACCAATGTTTCTGCTTAATGAAATTTCTAACTTCATTTTTATGTCCTGCCAATGTATTAATTTTCTGTCTGTTCCTTCGTTGGTTCATTCTCTTCTAGTCTGTCCCACCTCAGGTTTACCTTTGTGTTAAAGCTATTTTTTTTATAAAGATTACTTCATAGTCTTTCTAAACAGTTGATTTTGGTGTTCTACATTTTGATTCAGTAGACTGATTCTATCCATAGGGATGGGATGTTCATTGTAACAAAATAAAGTTTAGGATTGATGATGGGTATTGTTGCAATTTATTAAAGTATTCTTGGAATATTTTTACTGTAAGTTGTCTCTTTTAGTTTTTGTCTCGCCTGCGACTTAGAAGCCACACATATGTATGGGAATCCAGTGGCAGCGGCGGTGTAAACACTTGGACATCTTGCTTCATATATTTGTAAGCCCAAGCCCTAGGTCCATCAAATTTGGTCCAGAGGTAGCTTATGATGAATACTTGCCAATCAGTCACTTGTCATCTTATCTTGACCTCAATTACACTGTCCAGCAACTACCTTAAAGTTTTTGGGTTACGGCAGTTCCTCTGCAACTACGCATGGTAGGATGACAATATTTGGTATATAGGTTGCTGATGACTAGTACATGACTGTCTGGTAGGTGTCACCTGACCTTGACCTCAATTTAATGGTAAGGGCCTCAGTGGCCGGATGGTCAAGGTAGTTTGTCTACTATTGATCACGTGGTCTGTCAACAATGAGGTTGCGGGTTCAATTCTCACTGAAGGCAGGGTGTACTCGACTCCAATTTTAATTGACAAGGATTGCCAGTTTTCCTACGGCAGGTCGGGGGTTTTCTCCGGGGACTCCGGCTTCCTCCCCCAATAAAAACTGGATGCCATGATATAGCTGAAAAATTTCTGAAAGTGGTGTTAAACACCATCAAACAAACATCAATTTCATGGTCCAGCAACTACATTAAAGTTTTTGGGTTACGGCTGTTCCTCTGTAACGATGCATGGTAGGATGACAATATTTAGTATATGGGTTGCTGATGACTAGAACATGACTGTCTGGTAGGTGTCACCTTACCTTGACCTCAATTTCACGGTCCAGTGACTACATTACAGTTTTGGGGTTTTGGCTGTTCCTCTGTAACCACGCATGGTACGATGACAATATTTGGTATATAGGTTGCTGATGACTAATACATGACTGTCTGGTAGGTGCCACCTGACCTTGACCTCAATTTCACGGTCCAGCAACTACTTTAAAGTTTTTGTCTTAGGAAAGTTCCTCTGTAACTATTCATTGTATGGTTACAATGTTTGGTATACAGGGTGCTGCTGATAACTAATGCTATTTACCGGTATGTAATGCTTATGACAAAATTTATTTTCATTACTGATGCGGAATGCAGGCGAGACATTTTTCTGTGTCCACACTTGTGATAAAGATAAGCAACACATGACATGTTCCATCTGCATAAAAACTAATAAAAGAAATCCCCCCACTACCGGTTGCTGTAATTTTAGAACGTCCACTTGAACGAGGCACATTAACAATCGTTAAAGTGGACTAAAATTACAGCAACAGGTAGTGAAGGGATTTTGTGTTAAGCAAACTAAATCATAAGCCTTCACTATTTGTCCGGTTGTCATGTCTCTATATAGGTTTTATTGACCCCTAGCTATAAATTCTGGCCCCCTATGGTAAGTTATTAGGGCCATCATGACCCCCTTAGGCCAAATTCTAGATTGAACACTGGATATGTTTGAGTTAGATTGAGGATGGTTATTAAATGTATTACATCATTGTATTAAGGTAGTCTGCATTTGATGTTTGTAGTGTAGCTTTATTAAAATGCTATTTTCTGGTTGTCTGTATTCCTTGGCCCGATTTGTTGTTTTATTGTGCTCTTGCTTTTTTTGTGCAGGTAGATTATCTCTAGTTCCTAACCAAGTCAGGATGTCATTGCTGTTATTGCTTTATTTCGTGTACTTTTGTTTGTGTAATTTTTTTATAAGTGTCCTTGTTGTTCACCATCATGTTATTACCTGTTCATTAAAGCTGTACCAGTAGGGTCAGAGTAAGAGTCCCACTCAGGAGGTTTTCTGAATTTTGCCAGCAGGTTTCTCTGCCAATACAACATGGCTACCTAAAAAACTTTTTGTCATTCATAAATGCTAGATAATGCAAATCTGTGTATTGAAAACAGAAGTATCTTACCAGTATGAGTAATAGTTTCAAAAATTTTCTATAATAAATGCAAAACAGAAATTGTATACCATTCACAAAAGCTACAATGATTGATTGAAACCAGCATAAGTTGAGAATAAAAGTTGCATGCTGTAGAGAAGAGTATATGAGTAATGGATAATGTTAGACAAGAATGGACATCAGAATGGAAAACATGCACATTATCAAGAATATCATTCACAGCATAAATAGCAAACAATGCAATAAGATTATAATGATCTGCTACAGAAATAGCACAGGTGGTGATGCTTGTCTGATAAATTATTCAAAATAATTATCCGATTCAGAAATTAGAAACTAACTTTTTATGTCTGTCAAAATAATCATTTTGTGTAAGGTTTGGTCTCAGAACAGAAATTGAAAATGCTTTATGCATTATATCAGAAAAGATTGCAGATGTGAGATAATACGATTGCATAATAAGGTAGCAAGCCTTGATTTTATTGATCACCTCGGAGGACATTTACCTCATCACTGGTCGTTGACCCAGACTAAGTATCCCATCACTTTTACTTTTGGAGAAGACTCAAATGGGGCTTGATTGTATTAGGTCCATATATGATCAATGGTTTTAGCATTCCTATATGTCATTATCAAGGACGTATCAAGGATACAGAAGATGGGAAGCAATAAATTATATAACTTAAAGACATGTAGACTATAATAAGTAAATTGATTTTATTTATAAGTTTAGAGCTTCTATTATACTGTACACAAAATTTCAATTTTGTGAATTAAAAGATATTTTACAGTGTATACTAAAAGGGTTTTTAAAGATTTATGTATGCAAATTTTTCTCTCCTACAAAGTTGATCAGAGCCAAAATTTCTATTCAACCATACATGTATGTCATTGAGTCAGGTACTGGGGTGAAAGAGGGTACTTGTCTACAGAGGGGAAGTCTAATTGCATACAACTTTATTAAAATTAGAATTTTTTACTTGCTACCTTCTTTGTAAATGTGAAAATATTGGTGTTTTGAAGATCTTATAACATTCCATTAAAGGTTGATCAATGCAAGTAGACATAATTTTATGGTCGTCTATTATGGACAAATTATGGTATACAAATGTCCGTCCGTGCATGCTTTTGTTTGTGGCAAAATCTTGATTTTTCATTATAGAGCCAAATATCTAAATAAGAACTTTTTTCCTTCCTTTCTGTCATGCACAGTTCATTTACAGAGCCATTGTCATCAGTTGAGCTGCTTGCAGTTTACCTAACTGGGACCATCTGTTTAGCTACTTACAATTTACCTTACTTGGACTATATGTTAAGCTACTTCTGTTTCACCTTTACTGGAGCTATCTGTTGAACTTCTAGTAAATTACCTTACTTGGACTATCTACTGAGCCACTTGGGTTTTACCTTACTGTCTGTTGAGATACTTGTTTACACCCTATAATGAATACTTGTACTCCACCCTACTGGATCCACTTTATTGCTGTGGTCCACCTATTTACCTGTTACTCATGTTCATTTTCTATTTTAGTTCTTATTGCAATCTTCTGAAGAATACCATATTATTAATGGCTGCTTTATTTTTTCACTATTTCTCTCCCAAGTGTTCATCTAGGGGTGGGGGAGTTTGCTAACATTATATTATATACTTTATATGGGTTTGTTGGTTCTTGTGAAAGTTAAGAGTAGAACCACAAATATAAATTGTTTTATATAGTTAGTATTGATATTCTTAATTTTGTATCATTGCAACACAAATGGCTAAATATGTACTAGTTTTCCTGTTAAAGGTCCTCCCAAATGAAAACTGAATGCTATGGAATTGCTAAAAATATTTCTGAAAGAAGTGTAAATCCTCAATAAATCATACAATAAAAAAAACAACCATACTATAACAATGATCCTCTTTACTTATATTTTATTGATGTCACCAAAAATAGCAAATAGATATCATACATAAAGATATAAATGTGTCAATGTTTTGAATCTTTTCCGGGTTTGTTAACACTTAGGTTATTAGATGACATAAAATATAACAAACAAAACAGAACAATTATTGAGTGGTTGATTTCTACAATGTTATTTTGGGTGTGTTGGAATGGAACAAAACTAAAATTTATAGTTAATATTATTTACAAAGTTCTTTTGACAATAAATATCAAAAGCTTTGAAATTAAGAGTGCATCTTTTCTTTAAGTTCTGAACCTATGTTTTTTGTAAACATTTCCAGTCACCTAAAACAATCTGGAGATTAAGTTTGTGATAAAATCTTCAATTTTTTCTGTTGTTGTTTTGAATGCAAAATGTAATGTATTATTTATAGACTTTTAATTTGACAAGAAAGCAAGAAAAAGATGTTACATAATTGATTGATCATGTTAATGATGTGGTAATTAGGCTAGAGCATGACTTATTCTTTAGACAGTGATTTACAAGTCTCCATCATGTCCCACTAAACTGCCACCTTATCATAACTCTACATCCAATTTTGATAAGAACTAATTCAAATCGTTTTTTACCTTTGTTTCTGGCATGTCTTTAGTACACATCATAGGTTAGATCCTCAGTTTGGTCAGAACATAGACCAGATGTACAGTATAGCAAAGTCACATTAATGTGACCAGTCCAGTATAAACAGAACATTTTGGTCCAAAAAGATTAAAAAAATGCTGGTCATCAAATATCATACAAATATATACATCAAAAATCCCATTTTTTTTCCTATGAATAACCATTATTTTTATGATTGCAAGTTTTCTGACACTAGTTTATAAAGTGTTGAAAAATGCAAATATAATGAGTTATTTATGTGATATCTTGTATTTGGTCTTGTTTGAAACTTCTTAAAAGTGTACTTATACTTGCAGCACACTTTATATAATAAGTTAATAAATATCAAGGTGTGTTCCTTGATGGCGCTATTAATATATGTTGGGAAATATGGATCTGCCATAAATAATATAGTGCAACCTATTACTGTCATAATTATAACAGTTTATCTTCTAAAAGTACACCTCATATTTACAGTGCAGAAAATCTCTTATAATGTAAGCTAATCAGATTATGATCAAATGAAGTTAATTCACATTTGATTAATATGAAATGTGATTCAGCTGTGCACTTTTTGTTCTGCTACAGCATGATACATGGTTACTGATGTTCCTAATATCAGCAAGATTATAGTGAAAAGCAAGAAAAGTTTGTAAACTTGTTAAGTATTTTTTTAAAATTTAGTTCAGACCAGTTTTAGTGCATTTATTTGTGGTCTGTTTGATACAAAATTACAAAACTTGTAAAATGTTTTATCTAACATTATGTGTTCTTTTGTTTGTGATTGTTGTTGTATGAAATGACAAACCACAGGTTGTACTGGTTCTCTAGTAACCTGGAAACCTATATTAATTTTCTAGCACAAATAATTGTGGTTTGCTGTTTATTCTCCTCTCCTCAGCAATGTGTACAATTGGCAATTAAGAAATCTGCATCAATCCATTCTGTGATAGAAATGATTTTTACAGAGTCTGATCACTGTATGGATAAACCATTAATGTGCCAAGATCAAAGTAAAGAGAGCAATGAACTCCTCAGTCAGATTGATTGACTGTACCCTGCCCTTGATCTGGTAATACTCTGACCTTTAAAATGGAAATCCACAGGTATATACATAGGTCCAAATCATTTATTGCCTTTTTAGATTTATTTATGTAATGGGATGTTTAATCTTGTGGGATGTTTAATCTTGTGGAAAGTAAAAGTTGTTCAAAAAAATTTTCAATTTAGAACTCTGAACCAAATTACTTTTTTTTTTTAAATATTAAATTTTAATGTTGAATGTGTGTTATATATATTTGATACATATTAATTTTTTTGTACTGATTATACTCTTTTAATTAAATCTGATCTTAGGAATGTTGATTTTTATATGATTTTGAGCTATGCGTGCAGTCAGGTGCATGTTATGTGCAACAAATGGATTGTATTGCACTATGTTTCATGCATTGCACCAGTTGATTGCATTTTGATACCTTATGCATAATAGTAGTTAAGTACCTAATTTATGAGTTGAAATATAAGCCAATGAGTGCCTCAGATCACATGCAAAAATTTACTTCATTGATAATAAAAAGTTAAGAGATAAACGATAATGAGTGCAATCTGTAAACCTATTTATAGGGCGGAGAATTGCTTGGATGCTTATTTATTCTAAAATATGTATAGCTTAGTATTAAAAAAGAAAAATGGTTGGGCTACATTATATAGAAATGCTAATTTTTAGCTCACCTGTCCCATAGGGTCATTTATGCCAATCTTGTTGCTTTTCTTTTTGTCATCATTGTTGTCTTCAGTAAATTTACATTTTTATATTCTCTGAAACTACTGTGCCAATTGAAACCAAACTTGGTCACAATGTTCATTAGATTGACCTTTACAAAGGTAATGTAAAGTTAAGTTTTTGGGTTATGACAGTTCCTCTGTAACCACACATGGTACATGTAGGATGACAATATTTGCTATATAAGTTGCTGATGACTAGTACATGACTGTCTGGTAGGTACCACCTGACCTTGACCTCAATTGCACAGTCTAGTGGCTACGTTAACATTTTTGGGTTACGACTATTCCTCTGTAACCATGCATGGTAGGATGACAATATTTGGTATATAGGTTGCTGATGAATAGTACATGACTGTCTGGTAGGTGCCACCTGACCTTGACCTCAATTTCACAGTCCAGCTACTACATTAAAGTTTTTGTATAAGGACAGTTCCTCTGTAACTATGCATGGTATGGTTACACTATTTGGTATACACGCTGCTGCTGATAACTTATGCTATATACGTAATGCTTATGACGAAATTTATTTTTGTTACTGATGCGGAATGCAGGCGACATGTTTTTCTGTGTCCACACTTGTTTATTCTGATCAGAAGACCAAAATGGCAGCCCTATGGAAACTTTTTGTACCCTCACTGGACAAGTACGGGGTATATAGTGGCCCTTAAGTGTGTCCATCAGTTCGTCTAAATTTAGTTCCCTGATAATATTTGAAAACTCTTGCATCTTATTTCAATGAAACTTGGGGATATTGTTACATATCAGGTGGGTAAGAAGCCTATTGATGCTGTAGGAATTCTGTTAACGGTCAAGGTCACATTAGAAAAAAAAATCGGAAATTTTACAAAAAAGATGTTTTTGGACATTAAAGGCATATTGTCTACGAAAAGCGTAATTTTTGTGTCAAGTATTTTGTACCAGAATTATATTACAATGTATGAAATATGACGATAGAAAATTTGTTTTCGGTAAACAAATTAGTTTATCAGTGAATTTTGAAGTAAAACATTGACTGACCTCCAGTGGAATCTCATTAATTATGCACTGACCTCGATTCGTAAGGATGAAGTTTAAGTTATTTTTAGAACATAAACATAAACAATCATGTACATCGTAATTGCATTCCTTTTGCGCAATCGTGGGATTCTTATCAAAAAACACAAATGTTGATTGTTTGAAGTGAAATATTGCTTGTCTCATTACAAAAAATATATAAAACATATTGACACATGCAAAATGATAAAATATTATAGAGGAAATTTGAGCCATTTCCACGTGTGAAAAGCATTCTTTAGATGCGCAAGCTCAGTGTGAGTTCAAACTGCAGGTCATATGAATAAGGGCGGGTTTACATCGAATTATTGTACTCCTTGACAATAATTCATAAGTCGTATTTTATTGCTTATAATTGCTATAAAACACGATAAAACTGACTTTTTTCACATAAATCTGAATAAAAATAATCATTTATTTATTCAAACATGTTTCACAAGTTGTTTAAAATTTATGTGAAAATCGTAGACAATATGCCTTTAATACAAAAAGTTTACATTTTGAGATATAGTTTCATATAAGGTTGGTAAAAAGCCTATTGATTTTTTTTGGAAATCCATCACAGTTTCCAAAAAATGTTAAAAGTTTTTACAAAAAAAGATGTTGCTTGACAATAACTTAAAGTTAGCTTTTAATTTATATATATGAAACTTTAGGATATAGTTTCCATATTAGGTGGATCAAAAGCATATCAATTTTTGGTTGGAAATCCATCAAATTTTAAGGTCACAGTAGCAAAATATGTTATACATTTTTACACAAAAAAGACATTTCCAGTTAACAACTTAAAAATTGTATAAAATTGCAATGAAACTTTGTGGAAATCCATCAGACAGTTGCGAAAAAAAATATTTTTTTTACAACCAGACAATAACTCAAAAAGTTTGCTTTCAATTTATATGAAACTTTGGGATATAGTTTCATATTAGGTGGATCAAAAGTGTATTGATTTTTGGTTAAAACAAAAATTTTAAAGTCACAGTTGCCAAATTTTTAGTATAAATTTTAAGAAAAAAGGCCTTTCCATGTAATTACTCAGGACTTGAAATCTATTGCCTATATAAATCAGGTGAGAGAGACAGGCACTTGAGAGCCTCTTGATTCTGAATTGAGAATTAGTGATTATGGATATGATCATTTTGCCTAAAAAATGGTTTTCTTTTAAATAATTACCATTTTTATACCCCCCCACAAACCTGTTTGGGGGGGTGGGGGGGATATGGGAATCACACTGTCTGTCTGTCTGTCAGTGAGTCTGTGTGTCTGGACAGACAGTCAGTCCACATTTCTTGTAAGTGCAACTCCTCTTAAACTGCTTGATAAAATTTAATGAAACTTAGCATAAAGGAAGTACATTATATATATATATGTGCATGAACGATTTTTATTTACGCAAGATATAATTAAGGGGAGATAATTGGACTTGAAAGCAAAGAAGGGGTATCCCTTTGTGAGCGTGATCACAGTCCACACTTGTTGACTTTGGTATATTGTAATCTTGTGACATCAACTCCTTTATTATACCCCCCTCAAACTTGTTGCGGGTATATAGGAATCACCCTGTTTGTTATTCTGACTGTCTGTCAGTCAGTCCGTCTGTCCATATCCCTTGTAAGTGCAACTCCTCCTTAACCCCTTGATGAAATTTAATGAAACTTTGCATAAAGGAAGTACATTATATGTAGATGTGCATGAAGAATTTTTATTGACCTCGGGAGTATCCCTTTGTGAGCGTGCTCACAGTCCACGCTTGTTATTCAACTGTTTACTATTTCATCTTAGTATCATAATAAAGATGCTTGTAACAATTTTTATAAAGGATAATTTCTTTCTTTGTGTATAACCATATTTCAATCTTGTTAAATTAGTAAGAATATTAAAAACACGATGACTCTTCCAGAAGTTTCATTATTTCTTCCAGTACAAAAATTTACTTCACAAATTGTATATTTAATGAAATATTCGATCTGCATTACCACTAGTGTGTCAGTAGTATAGAAAATGAAATAGGACATTGAACTTGGGTTAATATTATTCACAAGTACAGGTAAACTAGTGACAAGAAAATCAATTTTGTAGACTGTAAGTTTAGTTTGAAGAGGGATAAGGATTAGCCCACGCTTTTGTGTCTTGCTTGCATGTTTTTCATGCTTTGCATTTTGAAATTCTAAACTATGAAATAATCATATTCCTAATTCCTTAGTATTAAAGGACTACAACTGTACTTCTGAGACAGATATACTGGCTGAGTGAACCATATACTATATAAATGTATGTTACAAGAAGTTTTAAAAAATAATAATAGCTGGAGATTTTCCAAATCTGGGAAATATTTATCACCAGTACTATTTTGTGTGCAGCAATTGTTTAGTTCCTTAGAACCATATCTGTTTAGTTCATGAACACCATATCTGTTTAGTTCATGGGCACTTGAGTTTGAAATTAAACTTTACATTTTAATCATTAAAATCAATAACACTAATAACATTTTACTGAATGTAGTGTAAGTGCCTATATCTTACTTAACATGAACTAAAAGCTTAATTTAATATAGTAAAATATAATACTACAGGTGCAATAAAAAGAAAGTTAAATTTGTGGCATGCATACAATAATTTGAATTTTCTGATAAATATCTGTACACTTCATTACTTTCTTGTTACAATTTGACATTTCTGTAAAGTACAATTAATGATTCAAATAAAAGTACAACTCATGTATTATGCAGTTGTTAGTTATTGATGTTATTATAGCCTTGATATACATATAATATTCACAGCAAGATGTGACATAGTGATAAGATATAACTTAGTTTTCTTTTAACCAGTACTTTTAACTAAGTTTCCTACAGTACAGCAGCCCTGACGAAGCTAATCTGCATGTTAAAGTAATTCAAGAACCACAGTTTTGGTTAGTTACATTGTTAGACAGTTTAACTTAACACTGTGATAGCTAGTTGACAGAATATAAGCTAATTTACAATCTGTAAGCTTTTATGCTTTGAGCAACACTGGTTTTATTTGATGTATGTTCAACAGTCCCTGCCACCTTTACAGAAAATTATTTGTGTAAAATTACACCTATCCGGTGTAAAAGTTGTACAATTATGTTGTCAATACTGTCTGAATTAATGCTAATTCTATACTAGATGCTTTCAGTACAAAAATCTAAACATTTATTTCTGAATTGCTGTAAAAATTTAATTTGTAATAAATTTTGTGAAAGATTTTTTCTTGCTGCATGGAAATATACTCGTACAATATCATTATCAACTAAAAAAATGAACAGTATTACATAAAATGTCAAGAAAAAATTCAGTCAGTAAAATGAGTTTTCAGAGCAATAAAGTTAACATTTTTTGAAACGACGAAATTATTTCAGTCAAGTTACTCTGAAAGTAATAAAGTTGACTTTACAGCACTGAAGCAGGCTGCATTGTTATTATTGAAAATAAATTGACAGACTTTTTAAGTTTAAGTTTGTATTTCAATCTTGTTTCCTCACAAATTAATTTCTGAAGACCTAATAAGAATAACATGCTTAACCCACATAAAGTCGAGGTTTATTTTTTTTATAAAATTTTGTAATATTGATTTTATCTTTATTTGGTTTTTGTCATACTTTATTTATTTGAGAAGAAATAAAGCCATTGTATTGCTCTTGGAAAGACATGTAAAAATTTCGGAATAATTATCTTTTCATTTCTTTATTGTTTTTCACACTTTCAAAAGAAGAAAAGGTTAGCATGGTTGTCTGGAGTGCTGATATCAGATTGAACCAAAGACCTTTTCAAATGTTTAGATGCAACTTCCTGCTTCTCTGATCGAATTTACAATATAATTGAAAAAGGAAAGAGGGGATTCTAAATCATTTGTCCTAATGTGACCGGTAACTTAGCATTTTTTTCAGTATGCATACACAGTCATGAAACCCATAGTGCTGGTCTTGTTCTATCTTGCTAAAGATTGCTTGAAAAAAATTATCCTTTTACTATAAAACTATGCATAAGCTAAAATTTTATTTTTTATTTTAATTCTACTTTTGTTTTCCCCATGTGAAGAAAGTGAATGGCAAAACATAGATTAAAAAAATGCATTAGGCAATAATGTTCAAATTGTCAGCATTTATGCAAGAAATTTATTTAGTCCTTGAGAAAGACCATTTTAGTTATTCAGCAATAGTAGTCCCCTCTTTCAGGAAACCCCTTATCTAGGGCCACCCCTTTACTACAGTTATAACCTTACAGTGAACCATAAAAGATGGAATACACAGTTATTTACTTGGTGCATTATTCATTTTTCTATAGCATTGGAAGCTGCAGTTATTTATTACCCTATTATTAAAAAAAATCACTATAATATGACATGATTTCCATCTGCGATAAGAATGTCTATCTGAGGAATTTTTTGTTACCTGAAAAATGTTTATATCACATGAATGGATGAAGATTGAGAATATTTATATAAATTGTCACTAAATCAATGAGAATTAAGAAAATGCCTTAAAGAAAGATTGTGATATTTCTGGATTCTCCAATTAAATAGATTTGACATTTCCATAGAGGCTTGACCTTATCAATTTTCTTGATTAGGTATTAGAACCTAAGGCAGATTAAATCTTGTCTAAATGAGGCTGACAGTTATAAAACAGGCTAAATTACTTTTTTCATCTCTGCTTGGGTTAGTAATATTCAGTATCAGAAATTTTAGTTTGAATTATATAAAGAAGTAGGCATGCCTTAAATAAATTAGGTTTTAATATCAAGATGGAATGCACTTCAGATTTACTATCTAGATATGCAAAACCACTAAATGCAAGGACTGAATGAGATCTCTTATAAAAAAAGTTAAATTTTACCCCCCAAAGTAAGCGTAATAGAGACTTCAGTCTATGTGTATAATGTCAAAGAACACACTCAAAAAAAAAAAAAAAAAAAAAAAAAAGAAGAAGACAAAAACACTATAAGCATACAAAAGATGTTGATGATAATGATAAACATTGTGGTGACTTGGTTTTTGCATGTGCTTGATATAAACTAATCCTAAACCCATTTAAACAAGTGTGGACACAGAAAAACGTCTCGCCTGCATTCCGCATCAGTAACGAAAATAAATTTCGTCATAAGCATTACGTAAATAGCATTAAATATCAGCAGCAGCCTGTATACAAAATATTGTCACCATATCCTGCATAGTTACAGGGAAACAGCCGTAACCCAAAAACTTTAACATAGTCGCTGGACCGTGAAATTGAGGTCAAGGTCAGGTGGAACTTACCAGACAGTCATGTACTATTCATCAGCAACCTATACACCAAATATTGTCATCCTACCATGTGTAGTTACAGAGGAACTGTCGTAACCCAAAAACTTTAACGTAGTCGCTGGACGGTGAAATTGAGGTCAAGGTCAGGTGACACTTACCAGACAGTCATGTACTAGTCATCAGCAACCTATACACCAAATATTGTCATACTACCATGCATAGTTACAGAGGAACTGTCGTAACCCAAAAACTTTAACGTAGTCACTGGACCGTGAAATTGAGGTCAAGGTCAGGTGACACCTACCAGACAGTCATGTACTAGTCATCAGCAACCTATACACCAAATATTGTCATCCTACCATGCGTAGTTACAGAGGAACTGTCATAACCCCAAAACTTTAACGTAGTCGCTGGACCGTGAAATTGAGGTCAAGGTCAGGTGACACCTACCAGACAGTCATGTACTAGTCATCAGCAACCTATACACCAAATATTGTCATCCTACCATGCGTAGTTACAGAGGAACTGTCGTAACCCAAAAACTTTAACATAGTTGCTGGACCGTGAAATTGAGGTCAAGGTCAGGTGACACCTACCAGACAGTCATGTACTAGTCATCAGCAACCTATACACCAAATATTGTCATCCTACCATGCGTAGTTACAGAGGAACTGTCGTAACCCAAAAACTTTAACGTAGTCGCTGGACCGTGAAATTGAGGTCAAGGTCAGGTGACACCTACCAGACAGTCATGTACTAGTCATCAGCAACCTATACACCAAATATTGTCATCCTACCATGCATAGTTACAGAGGAACTGTCGTAACCCAAAAACTTTAACGTAGTCACTGGACCGTGAAATTGAGGTCAAGGTCAGGTGACACCTACCAGACAGTCATTTACTAGTCATCAGCAACCTATACACCAAATATTGTCATCCTACCATGCGTAGTTACAGAGGAACTGTCGTAACCCAAAAACTTTAACGTAGTCACTGGACCGTGAAATTGAGGTCAAGGTCAGGTGACACCTACCAGACAGTCATTTACTAGTCATCAGCAACCTATACACCAAATATTGTCATCCTACCATGCGTAGTTACAGAGGAACTGTCGTAACCCAAAAACTTTAACGTAGTCACTGGACCGTGAACTTGAGGTCAAGGTCAGGTGACACCTACCAGACAGTCATGTACTAGTCATCAGCAACCTATACACCAAATATTGTCATCCTACCATGCATAGTTACAGAGGAACTGTCGTAACCCAAAAACTTTAACGTAGTCACTGGACCGTGAAATTGAGGTCAAGGTCAGGTGACACCTACCAGACAGTCATTTACTAGTCATCAGCAACCTATACACCAAATATTGTCATCCTACCATGCGTAGTTACAGAGGAACTGTCGTAACCCAAAAACTTTAACGTAGTCACTGGACCGTGAAATTGAGGTCAAGGTCAGGTGACACCTACCAGACAGTCATTTACTAGTCATCAGCAACCTATACACCAAATATTGTCATCCTACCATGCGTAGTTACAGAGGAACTGTCGTAACCCAAAAACTTTAACGTAGTCACTGGACCGTGAACTTGAGGTCAAGGTCAGGTGACACCTACCAGACAGTCATGTACTAGTCATCAGCAACCTATACACCAAATATTGTCATCCTACCATGCGTAGTTACAGAGGAACTGTCGTAACCCAAAAACTTTAACGTAGTCACTGGACCGTGAAATTGAGGTCAAGGTCAGGTGACAGGTGACTGACTGGCAAGTACTCATCATAAGCTACCTCTGGACCAAATATGATGGACCTAGGGCTTGGGCTTACAAAGATATGAAGCAAGATGTCAAGTGTTTACGTCGCCGCCGCCGCCGGATTCCCATACATATGTCTCGCCTCCAGCGACTTTCGTCGCAGGCGAGACAAAAATTGTAAATTTTAATTGATTTGCCAAAAATGTACAGAACTTAGTAAATTTTGTGTCATCACTAGGATCACTGATTCCTGAAAGATTATTTGTTTGTATTGTTTGAATTGTGTTTAACACCATTTTCAGCAATTTTATCATGGCATCCTGTTTTTATTGGGTTAGGATTCTGGAAGGTACCTGAAAAAAAACCCCAACCTTCAGTAGGACAACTGGTTATATTGTAAATTACGATGGAGTCTAGCACACCCTGCCTGCAGTGAGACTTGAACCTGCAACCTCAGTGTTGACAGACCGTGTGATCAATAGTACACAAACATCCTAACTACTAAGCCACCAAAACCCCAAATTCCAGAAAGAACCAATTTACATCTATTATGGTTTAACCTTTGACACAATATCATAATAAATTCTTAACACAAATGTTCTTTATTCACAATAAGTTTTTTCTGTACTACAATAAAAATGTCACAAATATAGCTAACATTATTGCTGCCTAGACTTTATGCAAGAATTAAAATTTAAATCAATCATCTAATAAGTTTTGAGATCAACCAAGGGAAGTAAATCTTTGAAATTAAAAAAAAAGGAAAGTCATGCAGGGTTGTTTTAACACCCAAGCAGGCAGTCATTCATGTTAATTGTTTGCAAATGCAAAACTTTTTAAAATCCCAAATTTAGCAACTATGTTCACTTTAAAAAAAACAATACTAGATTCTCAGCCCTGCCTGCCCTGATTTTTTTATATTTCTTAAATCACATTTAACAAAAAATATAAATTCTGGAAATATCCAGTGTTGTGTCAGATCTACTGGTATGTTCTGTTATATTGTTTTTCAGGTAACTTCCACTTTAGGCAGTTTTAGAAAACAGGGTCTTGGCTGTTATTTCTATACACAATTGCCCAAAACTAAAAAGCAAAAACTTAAAATGTGCCAAACATTCTTAAATTTGTAGAAATATTGGATGAGAATCTAGCATTTGTTTTATTATAGCCTAACAGTTTCAGGTTGTTTCCTACTTTTATAATTACTCTGTTAAACATTTTAAACCCTTAGGTTGCTGAATTAAATACTAATGTGATGAGATTAAGATGTTTATCATTGTGTCACCGCTGTATTCATTCTTTCTTCTTCCTAGTTCTGCATCTGTTCAGTATGATTCAGACCAAATGTGTCATACTCTACTTCCTTGTTACATAATTCTGTCTCTAGTGAATCATTTACCTGATGGCTTCTACAACTTTAAAATTGATTTAAGCACCAAGATGAATGTGTAACAGAAATTGAAGAATATCAATGCAGTAACTATTAGACTGTTCTCTACTGAAAAACACTAGGGTTTCTAATTTATATGGAAAATATACTGTTACAAAAACGATGGTTGTTTGATTTTTTGTTGTGAAGATTTGCTAAACTTAAAATTTGTCAATTTATCAGCTAGTGTTTGTACAAGTTGGGTAATAATTATTATTTTTGTGCTGATTGTTGATTTTTTGTTGGGTACTGTTAGGTAAAGAATGAATTATTTTACAGAAAGAAGTTTAATTTCCTTTTGTTCTAAAAAAATCCTGAGTCACATATAGTTTTATATGTTTTCTCTAGATTGGAAGACAATTATAATTATAGAGGTTGTTATTTATTGTACTTAGACCAAAGATATATTGCATAGAAGGCTTCAGATGCCCAATACATTAGAATTATCTTACAAATGGTCTAGTGATGACCATATTGGTCAGGTGTTTGTCAGTCAGTACTTTTCCAATTGTCCTAATTTTATCCTGTTCTCATGAAGTTTACCAGAAATGTCTTGTTATATTATATTTGAGTTTCTTGTTTTTATTGTGACCTGGATATTTTGATGTTTATTATGGTTCTCTTTATTCTTCTTGCAATGCTGTTGCTCTCTGCTTACAGATTTTTTTATTTTATAAGTGGTATTGTGTTTTGTTTCTCATTGCTTCAAATACCAGATCAGCAGCATCTGAAAAAAAATTTCTACTAACATGAACTTTATTGCATGCATTATACCAAAAACTGAAGCTAGCTAACCAGCAAATGGCATCAAAGACTTTTGGGTCTCTCTCTCTCTCTCTCTGTCTCAGTTTAACACCAATAAATCAATACAATTTATAACAACACTGTCCATCTGTCTGCAAAATTAAACAAAATTCTAAAAGATTATGTTTAAGTGAATAATATCACTTTTCTGAGAGTCATATAAAATATACTTTTTACTTAAGTGCAATAAAGCTCAGTAAACTACAAAGCTGACAGCATTGATGGTGTAACAACTAAATCTCTTTAGTGACAGATATGTGTGCTTTTAAATTGTTACATTTAAAGTTTTTGTTTACCTGAAATTGCCAAAATGGTACTCAGGAAGCACAAATAAATAACACATGCATGTGACTCAAGCTAGTACCTGTACTATGGGATAAACAAAAAAACTGTCTGATAATTTATAATAAAAAAAACCCACAGAATATATATAGGTTAAACAAAAAATGCATTTAGCACTTAGAAGACTTTTTATTGTCAATAAAGGCAGTATATCATTTGTTTAAATACAACCAATCACATAAATGTTCTATTTATAGATTCATTATATATGTATTTTTATGTCTGTAGAGATTAATAAATCAAAATAAACCAAAGAAATAATTAAATGTATAGCAAAATATATATAGTATTAGTCACAACTATTTAAAAAAAACAGTTGGTCTGTTGTTTATATTCTTGTGTCTGTCTAATGTCTTTGTAATGCCAGTTACAAATACAACAGTTGAAACCACTAGATAATACATACATAATAAACAGACTTTTGAGAATTTTTTTATTTTCAAAGAACAGGATAAAAATAAAAATTATTATTAATTAAGGAATTTTGAACAGGTTTTAAAAAACTAAAATACAATTAATCCTGTTCAAAACCCACGAAAACACCATGTGTTTGTTACGTGTGATTTGATGTGTTTTGCAACTTAAATCTGAAACAGATACAAGTAATGAAACATGTCATGTGGTATAAAATGAGCAATTTAATAAGTTATAGTCATTTGGATTATAATAATAGCCTGATACAAAGCTATTCAGTAGTGCATTTTTAGTAGCAAAACAGTAAAAGACTACAATGCCAAATAATGTAATTATCTGTTCCAAATTATTTTAGAGGGGGATAGGGGGTTCGTGCAAGACATGGGTCATATTTTAGCTAAGACATGGGTTATATTTTAGCTTTGTCTGAAATGTCTGACTGTAGTTATTTAAGGATTGTTTTCAATTGCTGGTTAGATTATTGGATATAGACAACTTTGGGTCGGTTTACATCAATAAACAGTGAAGCGATTTATGTACAGCGTAAACCAAACAAAAGTTGTCTATATCCAATAATCTAACCAACAAATGAAAACAATTCTTATATTTTAAATTCAATATTATGAAAAGAAATAACAAAAACAATATTTAAGAAGTAGTCAAATATTATTTGCAATTCACAATTATTAGTGTCGTCACTTGTTGTTTGCAGAAGAATTAATGTTTTAGTCAACGTCATCAATACATATAATTATGATGTCAACAATCAGTCACGTGCTGAGATACCAAGTTAGGTTACACAAAAAAGACAATGTTGCTCAGCTATTGAGTAGTTAGTTAAAGGAAATTAAAATATTTGTGTAAATTAAGCCAATCTTTATATTTAATATCAGATAACCATCAATTCTGAAATTTTCGTGTGACACTGATAGGATTCGATGTTGACTGAGAGCTTGATGCAGTCCGCGGTGGTACCCGCTTCATTTTGATTTTCATCTGTTTTTGCACATTTATTTCCAATGGGAGTAAAATATGAAGAAATACGCTACATCTTGAAGCATAAACAACACCTTATAAAAAAATCGATAATATATTGTCTACGTGATTTAGACGCTTGCTAAATTGTAATTGTACATGATAAAAAGCGTACTTAGGACCGAGAATACAGTTAAATTTCCAGTATATTTTAAAGGGACTTTCTCAAAGCTGTTGACTATGGGCGAATTTCTCAAAGCAATGAAAAATTAAGTTGCGCCAGTAATGACCCAGGAGGTTTTTTAAGCGTGTCAATTCAACAAAAAATGTGGGAATGGCGCAATGGTGCGCTCAAGATTGAACACTGTTTAACCACATAGCTTTTGATTGCTATTTTTCAGTCTTAAGTTTTCCATCTTGTCAAAGTTGCCTGTTTACATGATCAAAGTTTTTGATGGTTTTCTGCTATTAATAGAAATAAATAACTGGCAGGAATCTTTATAAACAACATAAATATTGAGTTTAAAGAGTTTTTAGTAGTGTATGTGCATTTTATGTGCAATTTTGCGATGTAGGATGTTAGAAATAGGATTAGGCCAAGGAGTATGTAGTGTAGGGTCTGGGTGCAAAAACAAAGAACTAAGTAAAGTTTTGATTTAATATTCCAAATAACTTCTCTGTCTTAAACTAAATCTTCTAATAATTCATTAGTCCATTTCAATTTTGTTTGCTTTCTTTCCTGCCATTTTTCCATGTGCTTTTGTTTACAAAATATTCTGATGAGTTCCTACCGAAGGACGGGGGTTTTCTCCGGGTACTCTGGCTTCCTCCCCCAATAAAAACTGGATGCCATGATATAGCTGAAAAGTTGCTGAAAGTGAAAACACCATAAAACAAACAAACAAACAATATTTTGATGAGCTCCAAAACATGTTTTGATTGGTCAATTCCCATCAAAGTTCATCAAAGTTTTTAGAAAAATATGATGAGGTTCTATTTTGTCAAAGTCCTTCAAAGTTTTTGATGCAGGTTAAATGGTCAAAGATCTTTGTCAAAGAAAACTTTGATAAAGTTTTTGATGGAAAACCTTAATCCTGTAAACCGCTTTACTTTCAGATTGTGGGCAGTATTTCATTTAACATCTATTTTTAACAGCATGACTATAGATTAACTGTTGATTAAAAGCTGTACATTTCAACTATGTTAAATAAAAATAGAAATTGATTTACAATAATACCATCTCATCAATTTATCATACTAACTGAAAATAAATCAGTCAAAGAGAGCTTTGGATAATAAATGATTAGATTTGGCCATTTTTATATTGATCACTATTTTAGTGTCACAAGATGTCACTGGGGATGTGTGATCAACTACATGTTTAGGAGTGATCACTGCTCCTTAAGGCTGTATAAAGTGTAAAGTAGTATGCCATCTTAAATGATTATTGTAGATTTTTATGTTGTTTGCTTAACTGCTTTGTGCAGAATAATTTGTGAATACGGTTTTATCCTGTTCTTTTAGTGTTTATATTGTTTGTTTGTTTGATGGTGTTTTTAACGCCACTTTCAGCAATTGTTCAGCTATATCATGGCGTCCAGTTTTTATTGGGGGAGGAATCCGGAGTACCCGGAGAAAACCCCCAACCTGCGGTAGGAAAACTGGCAATCCTTGTCAATTAAGATTGGAGTCGAGTACACCCTGCCTGCAGTGAGAATCAAACCCGCAATCTCAGTGTTGACAGACCATGTGATCAATAGTAGACGAACTACCTTGACCACTCGGCCACCGAGGCCCCTTTAGTGTTTATATTAACAACAATAAATATACATGCCTCGAAATATACATGTACAAAAGTTGATTACTATATGTACGACACCTATTTCTAACTTCCTTTCGTTTACAGACCGAAATATACATTTAAAGATTTGTCAGACTTGTACCGCACAGTGTATGTACTTGGTTTCCTTCTGGGTACAAGGTCATCCTAGGGACTTTTTGGTACATTTGACAAACACGTCAAGAATAATCAGACTCCAGGCACCTGAGTGGAACAGGTTCTTCAATGTCTTGGGCTATCTTTGACAACTGGTAGACAGGTCTCTACAAGTCTGACACTATAAATTATCTTACAGTCTATTTTAGAGTAGATTTGTCTGAGAAATGCCATTGTGGTACTGGTGTGTTAGTTTTGCAGTACTGGGTTTGGAGACCTAGTTCTTGTCCAATGTACTAAAAGTTTTGATGTACTGAAAGTCTGTGTTGTGATAAGATGACCGTGTGTGTAATTCAAAGCTGTTAGATTCAACATGATTTCCTAGTGCATCCTTACTGTATTTAAGTGTTATTTGGACCACATTGCGTTAGTCTTTATAGTTGTAATTTTAAATATTTATCCTACACTAAATGATTCTTTATCCACACCCAGATGTATTGGCTCTTCATCTCTTGGCTAATGATCTTTGAACAAAGTTATTATGTGTTGAGTACTTAAGTAAGTCATTGGTCATGTCTAACAGGCTTTAGAGTACTCAGGGCATCTGATGTAAGAACTAGGACTCATTATTCAGTTTGATGGCCCTTTTGTAACCCTGTGGCAGGTTCAGAAATTTTTATTTAAACAATCCTTCTTTCTCTTTATATATTGGACATTTAGGTTACATTTGGTAAAAATGAAAATTAAGTAGAGGTGTCCACAAAGATTAAAAAAACCAAACCTTTAATTTAAAGGATGATTTTCTACATTTCAATGTATAGGTCATATTGTACCACACTGCACACTTTCAGAAATGCTTTACCATAAAAACATTGACTGGAAACAAAATAATCATGTTGTACAGTTATGACATACATTTTAAAATATCCAACTCTAATCTAGCATTTAAAAGCACAAAAAGAAACAAAAGAGAAAAATGGAACTATTTTTTCAATTCTGCCATAATAAGAAAATAATGCCATTATTTTTCTGTTAGATTAGGTATGATATCTGTAGTCTGTTACAGGTTATATATTGTCTGTGATTGCTGTTGATGTAATAACCAGGGTTTGTTCTTTGATGGGCACCACAGAGGACAATCCACAGTCTGTGAAGAAAATTTGTTTGGCTGCTAGTCCTTCGGACTAGTGACCTGCTTAAGGTTTCACAAGTCCAAACCATATTTTACCAGTCCAAAAAAAACATACAAATTATCATTGGTTTTATGTGCCCCTCTAGATCTATTGATGGCATATAGCTTTGTCTCAATATACAGGTGCTGATTAAGTAACAGTAAATAAAATCGATAACTGATGCAAACTGTTTTCAACTTTGTTTTTAAGTTGTAACACGACAAATTAAATACAAACAAATCAAAAACAAGTAAGTTCTTGTTCAAATTGTTTACTAGTCCAATCGGGCTAGTGATTTGAGAATTTTACTAGTCCGAAACCAAAATTACTAGTCTCTGGCTTCTTTGGCTAGTTGCTAACATCGCAGACTGAATCCACATGATCTACTTTATTGTCTACATCACTTCTTAATTATTAAAAATATGTTAGTATATAAACCACCTTTTGCCATGGACAAAAATTTTATTTTTTGGTTGTCAAGCTGAATACAACAATGTAAATATGTTGTATGTGTCATATGTTTAATAAAACCTTAACTTTAAGGCATTTATAATTGCATACTGCAAACAGCAGTGAAGAGTTCTTTAAGGCTTCTGAATTGTTTCAGTTTCAAAATTATGCTCTCTGTATTTTAAACATTACAAAAAATTGTTAGTTAGGCTCAATTTTTACCTCAGGATGGCTACAATTACAGTAAAACAAATTTTGAAAATAAGATAAAATGAGCATTTCATGCTGAGGTAAAAAAAAGTGTAGAAATCAACTACAGTGTTAGGTATCATCGATGGTATGAAAACATAATCTTTGAGATATTTCAACTAATTTACATACTTTTTACTGTAAACATTGATTTGAAACATCTGAAATTTAATGTTACATAACAACTAATGAAGTAGTAAGTGTTATTACACTTGTGTCATTGATTTGACAAAAACATTCTTGTTCCGTGTTTCTTCTCTTCTTGATATTTCCTGGTCAACGTAAAACTTGGAGTGTACAAAATAACTGAAGACATAATTTATCTTATATAGTAAAACAGCCTCAGGCCAACACCAAAATATACATGATCAAACCACAAGAAAGACCACCCTGGTTGAATATTCAAGATTTAAAAGTCCAAAATTTGCATGTGATTGATAATTGTATCCTTATTTGTATATAAAGTTATATACAAACAGTTACTTCTGTGCTATTTTAAGCACAAGACAATATGTTCCTATATTGTGGCATGGTTTGAAGACTACATGTTTGGTCATTTTATAAATCATTATAGAAGAGAAAAGCAGATTTTCAGAAAAAAATGTCAACAAAATTGAGCAGATGTCAGAGATCGGGATACATTTTTCCTTGATGAGATTATTGCCATGTTTACAAAAAACTACAGGCACTTGTCAAACTCAATGGGCAGTTTTGCAAAATTAATGGGCACTTAAACTTGTTTATACCTTGAAAACCCAATGCTATACATTATACAATTTCAAGGCAGAGAGTAGAATTATAGGAAGATGTCACTTATCTTTCTGGGGCTAAAAAGGAGAAGTGGTGATATAATAGGGAGTAGAGCTGGACAACAGGGAAAACTTGTACTGTGTGCCTTACTTAGTTCCAAGGCAGAGAGTACCTGGAGAAAACCCCCGACCTGCGGTAGGAAAACTGGCAATCCTTGTCAATTAAGATTGGAGTGGAGTACACCCTGCCTGCAGTGAGAATCGAACCCGCAATCTCAGTGTTGACAGACCACGTGATCAATAGTAGACAAACTTCCTTGACCACTCGGCCACCGAGGCCCCTCATGTAAAAGTAGTTAAGTCTGTTTAGGATTGGAACCTCATGTAAACTCTAGTTTACCATATAGAATTAAGGTTTGGTTTTCATGTTGTTACACTCTGAAGAACAATAGGATCTCATTTTAAAACAAGTTTACCTTTGAAATGAAAGTCTGGATCTCTTGAAAATCATGTAAATGTGGCTAAATTGAAACCCATAGTGAGATAGTGCAGAAATGTAATGTAAACAAAACAGAATGGCTTAGAATGTAAGGTTCACATTCAAACATAAGTTTATAATCTCCAAAGTAAGGATGTGAAGAAAGTTTATCCCCAAATGTACCAGTAAAGTTTGATAGCTATGGTTTCTAATTATTTAAATTTCAGGTATTTATTAGGAATATAACAGTCTAGTACAGTTGCTGTGAATTATTTTGTTTCCTTGGATTCCTGTATTTTGTTATTACTTTCACTGAACTTAGAATGAAACAGCCTTCACATTTACTACATGACAAATTATGTGGAACATGGCTGTTTCAGACATTAAATTTTTTTGACAAATTTGAGACAAGTTTGACCCACAAAACCCAAGATATTTATTCATGTAATACAGGTACTAAATAATTATGTACTTGCTGTCAGATATTAGATGGTACACCTGTCATTTACTTTACAGGGACTAATGTGTCACATAAATGGTCATGTGACAAGTCACCTGACAACCAAGGTATTATGTCATTCAATTTAAAGTTTGCAGAGAACAGTTCACTTAAAGGATGCAAATGCAAAGAACTTTTCCATATAATTATCACTTCATTGCATTTAAACAAAAACTTAGTGTTAGGGTCAGCACTTAATATTTAACATCCTCTGTATCATAACCGTAACAGCAGCTGACTACTAACAGCATCTCAATTTAAAATAAAGAAAGGATAAACATGTGTTATCCATCAACAGTATATTTAAGACTGAATTAGTATATTTGATATCCTGAAGTACTATTTCCATATAAATATAATGTTTCCTATAAGGGAGGTAATTCTGTATTTTTTACCTGTCTAGTGATTTGTCATGTATTGTCATGTTCAGAATAAATTATATGGAGAATACCTTAAGGTGCCTTAAACCAACAAGAAAAATGCTTTCTAGTGCATCAAAATAAATGTCACAGTGGCTCCACATATCTGTACCAAGTCGAGCTTGTTGGACCAGGTGAAGGGCTTCAGGGAAGAACAGTGTGGCCATGTTTGACGGTTATTGTTACAGAATCATTTGTTCCGTGTTACTCCCAACATATGGAAAATGTCTTTTTCCTGCTTTAAAGAAGTTAATTAATTATTTACTTTGATGGAGTGGGTGGTGGCTTAATTAGAAAATACACAGGTTAATACTTGACTGTAATTAGAAAGCTGTCAGACTTATAGACCATGTTTCATTACAAAAATAAATCTATACTACATTATAACAGCTAATGAGGACTGTTGTACCAGGCTTTGGTTCAGTCTGAGGCACCAGATAATAAAATTTTTATGTATTACACAGTTATTGGTGTTAATGTATTCATTCCTGTATTACTTGATTGTTATTCATTAGACTTTGTTCATAGATTCCAATTTTCCTTCAGAAATTCAGACGTGTAATTTTGACCAGTGTTCATGTAGTGCCTATTCATCAGTTTGTCCATTACAAACATGTCTTCTGGACTTTTTTCTAAATTTTTTACAGATATATATCAGATACTTGGTATGAGAGTGAAATATAATGAATTAAAGCTAAGTTAAAATGTGTTTGGGTCCGATTTTTTTTGACAAAATTATGGCTCTTGTAGTTTGAAAATTTCCTAAAAATAACAGTAGCTTTTATAACAGTAGCTTTTTCTTCTAAACAGTTGCTGATATTGAGCTGATATTGGTATGCAAGTCAACCATCACGAGTTACATATCAAGCTTGAATATCATTGACAAAATTGACTTCATTACCCTGTAAGGCCACACCAATTTAATTTTCTGTTCTTCGGATTTTTGTCATTTTAAAATGGAGCCAGCGAGCGATTTTAATATTTTAATATTGTTTTGAGTTTTAAAAAATCATAAGCAAACAGAAAAATCTGGAGTGAGCTATAACTTTTTATTATTATTTGTTTTATATATCCAAGATACAGATACTAAATGTATAAATTTCAAAGCATGATAAATTGCTGTAAGCAAAAGAATACCTGTCACTTCTTCATTTGCAAAAAAAAAAAAAAATTTTCAGACCTTATATAACCAGACACAACTGACTAACTGCACATCATTATTGATGAAAATTTTAATGTCATGAAAAAGTTAAATATCCCATTCATTGTATTTGTCTTAATATTCCCATTTAGGAAGGAAGACTTTTTCTTTTAAAAGAACAGTCAAAGAAAATCCAGAATTATAGATACATGGTGGTCCAAAGTATAAATTTTAGAATGGGATGTTGTTAGATCTTCACAACGACAATAACAAAAAGGGGGAGCTTGTGAAAGATTTGATATTCTTGTTTGTAGATTCAATAACATGGTAGTTACATTAAATGCTCACAAGATAATGATTTCTAAGAGTAAAATAGTGGAAAATTAGTTAAATTATTTTTTTTGATTTTGATAAGATATGTATGGTTGGGTCGTGGAACAAAAAATTGATTTGATGTGGCCTATAGGACTTTTAATACAATACATACAAGTCAGGACCATTGCTGTACTTGCTAAATTTCTGGTAGTTGGTTCTTAAGATTTTTTTGTTTTATTGGAATTTTGTAGGTTGTCTTTTTTGACAGTTTCGTTATTGTTTGGTTTTATTTATCATTACAAACATTATTTAAAAAGTTGAACAGGTCAGAAAAAAACCTTCTTGTTACACTTGTAAAGTGTCCATGTTCATAGTATTTACAATAGTAGGTTTGGATCTTCAGTTTTGAGAAAAAAAAAAGTTGTTGAATTTTTATGTAGTAAAAAAGTCGCCAAAAACCAGCTAAATAATAAAGAGGACATTTGAGCCAGTGTGCATAAATTTGTATAATAGTACATTGTAATTCTAAAAATGTGTTTTTATTCAATCTATTCATGATTTAGCTGGATTTAGTTTAAACTAGTTAGAATGTTAGAATGATCTCTGTTTGTGCTCCACTTAAAATGGGGCAATGACACTCTCTTTTAATAATCTAGATTTTAGATTTTAGTTCAATATTTAAAGTTTTAATCAGATCTTTAAATATATTATTTCATGATAATTTTGGGTGACTGTCCTTTGTCCGATAATAAGACACAGACCTCAGGTCAAGTATCCTGGTCAAATGACATAGTTTTGTGGTGCCCTGTGTAATTGATTTTGGTGAGTTTAAATTGTAAATATTTCTGGATTAAGCAAATAAATCTCCAATGAACAGATTTACATTTTTGAACTGAATACTAGTGTTGGTCGAATGATAAATCAAAGGATGGTTGGTTATTCTTTTCTGATAATCTGTATTTTAAACAGTGAATACAAAATATATGAAAATTCTCATTTCTATAGCAGTGTGGTCTGGCACCCATTTTAGTGATATTTATTACTTTATTTTTAGAATTTGTACATTCTCTATTTATTTTTTTTAGCTCACCTGACCCGAAGGGTCATGTGGGCTATTGCCATCACTTGACATCCGTCATTGTCTGTCGTCTGTCATCATTGTTAACTTTTCTTTAAAAATCTTCCCCTCCATAACCACAAGAGATTGCTTTGAAACTATGCACTCATCATTAATTAAATATCCTCTACCAAGTTTGCACAAATGATGTCTGCAAACCAACAAACATGGCCACCTCCAATAAAAATAAAATGTGGGGGGTCAAAAAACAGTTTTTGCCTTATAGTTTCCTTATGAGAGCTACAAAAATTACTTGAGGGTCAAGATTGTCTGATTAACCGTTTAGGAGTTTTTTCCCTTTAACTTTTTTTTAAAATTAATTTTAATTGATTTTTGGCTGGATTTCACAGCCTTTTCTAAAAGTATAATGGGAAGAGGGGGTCAAAATACAGTTGTTGCCTTACAGTTCAAAAAAAATAACAGATACAGGAAAACAGATGAGACCTTCTTCCTTCAACATCGAAAGTTTTACAAAACTCTTCATTGTGTTGAAGTTGTACAACCATGCATTGGAGGAGTTATTGCCATATTCGTTAAAATTGATGGCTTTTGCCATTTTTTCCTAAATATGTTGAAAATTATTACAACTAGTGAAAAGATTAGCATTGCTTAATTGTTCAGCTCTAAGAGAGCTAAAAATGACTTTAAGGTCAAAATTGTCTGAAGAACCATGTAGAAGTTATTCCCCTTGAACTTTTTAAAATCAACTTAAAAAATCTTAAACCAATGAAAGGACTGCTTGAAACATTGCACACATCTCATTAGGATGTTCTCTACTAATATTGCACAAATCATAAACATCAGACCAACCAACATGGCTAGCTTGGCTAAAAATAGAACATGGGGTCAAAATAGCTTTTCGCTTAAAGTTCAGAAAGTATAACAGATACAGGAAATCTAAAATGAACCTCCTTCCTCAACATCAAAAGCTCTAAATGATTCTTAAATGTGGTGAAATTGTGTGACGATGCCTTAGAGGAGTTATTGCCCCTAAATTGTCAAAATTGTGGATTCTTATCATTTTCCTGAATATATAAATGGTTCAGGTGAGCCATACAGGCTCCTGGGAGCCTCTAGTTTTGTAATCTGCTTGCACAATTGATAATTGACTGTTTTATACAATTGTTTAAATATTTATAAATAATTTATTTTGATATTTGCCCTATTGCCCAACAGAAGTGAATGTTGAAATCATGGACTTTAACAAGTTATTGGTTCTATGTTTCTTACAGTAGTGGACCAATGCAGCCTGCTGGACCAAATTTGTCTGATGTTGCCATCACTTACATGCAACTACATTATATACATGTATATACAAACATAAACGTTATTTAAAACTTCATAAGATTCATATCTGTTGGGGAGGGACATCTCATGTAAATCTGGGCAAAAGTGTCAAAAGAATATAAATAAAATGAAAAGTCATTTGTTCAAAGAACAAATGTGAGGTCTTTCCCGGCATTTTCTTAGTGTTATGTCTAGGTATATGGTTGCTAATTTTTAAAATTGCTGCCCATAACCATTGGACTTTGGTCCTAAATCGAAGGGCTTGTTGAGACGGTCACAAAAAACCTATGTTCACTATATTATCTCTGACGTTTAAAAGTTATAAGCCATAAACTGATTAGCCAAAAAATGTCAAAGGCCATAACTTGAAAACTGTGTGTATATCAAATGTAGATCTCAATGAGAGGAACATTTTTCTGATATATTGTCTGCTTCAATTTTTTACGGTTTTTGAGTTATTTCGTAAAAAAATTTAGCCGAAACCTGTCAAGGGCCATAACCTCTAAAACGGTTTGTCGCACAGTTTTTGAACCTGTATATCAAATGTAGATCTCAATGAGAGGAACATTTTTCTGATATATTGTCTGCTTCAATTTTTTATGGTTTTTGAGTTATATTGAAAACAAAATTTAGCCGATACGTGTCAAGGGCCATAACCTGGAAAACGGTTTGTCGCACAGTTTTCGACACTATATATCAAATGTAGATCTCAATGAGAGGAACATTTTTCTGATATATTGTCTGCTTCAATTTTTTATGGTTTTTGAGTTATATTGAAAACAAAATTTAGACGAAACCTGTCAAGGGCAATAACTCCTAAACGGTTCATTGAACAATTTTTGACATAAAAGACCAAATGTAGGTCTCAATGAGAGGAGTATTTTTCCAATTTATTGTCTGCTTCTATCTTTTACGGTTTTCGAGTTATAAGTGAAAAACCAATCAACCGAAACATGTCAAGGGCAATAACTCCTAAACGGTTCATTGAACAATTTTTGGCATTAAAGACCAATTGTAGGTCTCAATGAGTGGAGTATTTTCCCAATTTATTGTCTGCTTCTATCTCTTACGGTTTTCGAGTTGTTATGATAACAAGATTCGAGGCCTAAGGTTGAGGTCATATCTGAACTTTAACATTGAGATTTTCCTTAAGGTCATGTCACAGGACAACAAATGGTGATCACCCAAGGCATTTTCGACTTCCGATTTGTGTGTTTTGGTGATAACCGGAGTCATTGAAACATTCAAGGTATACCGCTCGCCTTCGCTCGACAAAATTTTTTGGTCAAATTATGGTACAAAGTTGTCTCAAAAGTTCCTTAACATTTCTCACTTTTCAGTTTTTCTCTAAATTTTATAGTTTCTGAGTTGTTCTGATAACAAGGTTTTCGGTGTTTGGGCAGATAACTCTGTAAAGAAAAAGTTTTCGGTGTCGCAGGGTGAATTCCAATCAGGGTTTAAGTGTACGATACTTGGTATAAAAGATGAAAATGATATGTCGCGAACTCTTTTGTACAGACGCGGCGGAGGAAAGAATAATAAGAATAATAATAAAGATAGGCCATTTGTTCAGAGAACAAATGTGAGGTCTTTCCCGGCATTTTGTTAGTGTTATGTCTAGGTATATAGTTGCTAATGACTTAAAGGTCAGTTATTATGGTTTTAATGTACAAAGCAAGTCGTCTTAAGTCAGAAAATGTATGGTTGCTAAGGACATTTAGGTGGTTGCTATGGACAAAATGCCACTTCCGGTCGTGATATGATTTATCTCAGTAAAGAACATCATTCTGATTCTAAAAATATATGGTTGCTAAGGACTTTGTATAACAGTTACCTTGTTGCTAGGGTATGACCTTGACCAATGACCTTTGACCTTTGGCTCAAATTGAAGCTCTTTTGATACTGATCACTTTAAACCTATATATTTACTATATTATCTCTAACCGTTTTCAATTTATATGTCAAAAACCAATCAACCGAAACATGTCAAGGGCAATAACTCTTAAACGGTAAATTGAACAGTTTCGGACATAAAAGACCAAATGTAGGTCTCAATGAGAGGAGTATTTTTCCAATTTGTTGTCTGCTTCCATCTTTTACGGTTTTCGAGTTGTTATGATAACAAGATTCGAGGCCTAAGGTTGAGGTCATATGTAAACTTTAACCTTGAGATTTTCCTTAAGGTTATGTCACAAAACAACAAATGGTGAACAACCAAGGTGTTTTCGACTTCCGGTTTGTGAGTTTTGGTGATGGCCGGAGTGATTGAAACATTCAAGGTATACCGCTCGCTTTCGCTCGACAAAATTTTTTGGCCAAATTATGGCACAAAGTTGTCTCAAAAGTTCCTTAACATTTCTCACTTTTCAGTTTTTCTCTAAATTTTATAGTTTCTGAGTTGTTCTGATAACAAGGTTTACGGTGTTGGGGCAGATAACTCCGTAAAGAAAAAGTTTTCGGTGTCGCAGGGTGAACACCGAACAGGTCTTAAGAGTTCGATACTTGGTTTAAAAGATCAAAATGATATGTCGCGAAGTCTTTTTCACAGACTGTTTTGAAATGTGGCGGAAGAAAAAGAATAAGAATAATAATGAAAGGTCATTTGTTCAAAGAACAAATGTGAGGTCTTTCCCGGTATGGTAAATAAGGGGATTCTGTTGACGTTTTGTCTGTTCCTTATTACAAAATGTCACTAGCAGTCATGAAAATTAGTTATTTGAGTAAAGCAAGTCATCTCTATTCACACTTCATATGGTTGCTAAGTACTTTTGTGACCGTTGCTAAGGACAAATTATCACTTCCGGTTGTAAAATAGTGTATTCCACCTAAATACTTCATTCTGATTCTAAATATATATGGTAACTAAGGACTTTTGATGATGGTTACCTTGTTGCTATGGTGTGACCTTGACCCATGACCTTTGACCTTCGGCTCAAATTGAAGCTCTTTTCATACTGATCACTTTAGCTTGCATGTTTACCATATTATCTCTAACCGTTTTCAAGTTATTAGTCAAAAACCAATCAACCGAAACATGTCAAGGGCAATAACTCCTAAAAGGTTCATTGAACAATTTTTAACATCATAGACCGATTGTAGGTCTCAATGAGAGGAGTATTTTTCCAATTTATTGTCTGCTTCTATCTTTTACAGTTTTCGAGTTATAAGTCAAAAACCAATCAACCGAAACATGTCAAGGGCAATAACTCCTAAACGGTTCATTGAACAATTTTTGGCATTAAAGACCAATTGTAGGTCTCAATGAGTGGAGTATTTTCCCAATTTATTGTCTGCTTCCATCTCTTACGGTTTTCGAGTTATAAGTGAAAAACCAATCAACCGAAACATGTCAAGGGCAATAACTCCTAAACGGTTCATTGAACAATTTTTGGCATTAAAGACCAATTGTAGGTCTCAATGAGTGGAGTATTTTCCCAATTTATTGTCTGCTTCCATCTCTTACGGTTTTCGAGTTATAAGTGAAAAACCAATCAACCGAAACATGTCAAGGGCAATAACTCTTAAACGGTTCATTGAACAATTTTTGGCATTAAAGACCAATTGTAGGTCTCAATGAGTGGAGTATTTTCCCACTTTATTGTCTGCTTCCATCTCTTACGGTTTTCGAGTTATAAGTCAAAAACCAATCAACCGAAACATGTCAAGGGCAATAACTCCTAAACGGTTAATTGAACAATTTTTGATATATAAGACCAAATGTAGGTCTCAATGAGAGAAGCAAATTTCCAATTTATTGTCTGCTTCTATCTCTTACGGTTTTTGAGTTGTTATGATAACAAGATTCGAGGCCTAAGGTCGAGGTCACATCTGAACTTTGACATTAAGATTTTCTTTAAAGTCATGTCACATAACAACAAATGGTGAAGACCCAAGGTGTTTTCGACTTAAGTTTTGTGAGTTTTGGTGGTAACCGGCGTCATTGAAACATTCAAGGTATACCGCTCGCCTTCGCTCGACAAAATTTTTTGGCCAAATTATGGCACAAAGTTGTCTCAAAAGTTCCTTAACATTTCTCACTTTTCAGTTTTTCTCTAAATTTTATAGTTTCTGAGTTGTTCTGATAACAAGGTTTTCGGTGTTTGGAGAGATAACTCTGTAAAGAAAAAGTTTTCGGTGTCGCAGGGTGAATTCCAATCAGGGTTTAGGTGTACGATACTTGGTATAAAAGATGAAAATGATATGTCGCGAAGTCTTTTCTACAGACTTGGCGGAAGAAACAAAAATAAGAATAATAATAATAATCAGAAGAAATACAGTAAGGTCTTCCCACTGTAGTGGGAAAGACCTTAATAATCAGAAGAAATACAGTAAGGTCTTCCCACTGGAAGTGGGAAAGACCTTAATAATGAAAGGTCATTTGTTCAAAGAACAAATGTGAGGTCTTTCCCGGTATGGTAAATAAGGGGATTCGCTTGACGTTTTGTCTGTTCCTTATTACAAAATGTTACTAGCAGTCATGAAAATTCGTTATTTGAGTAAAGCAAGTCATCCCTATTCACACTTCATATGGTTGCTAAGTACTTTTGTGACCGTTGCTAGGGACAAATTGTAACTTCCGATTGTTAAATAGTGTATTCCACCTAAATACTGCATCCTGGTTCTAAATATATATGGTTACTAAGGACTTTTTATGATGGTTACCTTGTTGCTATGGTGTGACCTTGACCCATGACCTTTGACCTTGGGCTCAAATTGAAGCTCTTTTCATACTGATCACTTTAGCTACGCATGTTTACCATATTATCTCTAACCGTTTTCAAGTTATTAGTCAAAAACCAATCAACCAAAACATGTCAAGGGCAATAACTCCTAAACGGTTCATTGAACAATTTTTGACATAAAGACCAATTGTAGGTCTCAATAAGAGGAGTATTTTTCCAGTTTATTGTCTGCTTCTATCTTTTACAGTTTTCGAGTTATAAGTCAAAAGCCAATCAATCGAAACATGTCAAGGGCAATAACTCCTAAACGGTTCATTGAATAATTTTTGACATTAAAGACCAATTGTAGGTCGCAATGAGAGGAGTATTTTTCCAATTTATTGTTTGCTTCTATTCTTTCCGGTTTTCGAGTTATAGGTCAAAAACCAATCAACCGGAACATGTCAAGGCAATAACTCCTAAACCGTTCATTGAACAGTTTTTGACATAAAAGACCAAATGTAGGTCTCAATAAGAGGAGTATTTTTCTAATTTATTGTCTTCTTCCATCGTTTACGGTTTTCGAGTTGTTATGATAACAAGATTCGAGGCCTAAGGTCGAGGTCATATCTGAACTTTGACCTTGAGATTTTCTTTAAGGTCATGTCACAGGACAACAAATGGTGATCACCCAAGGCATTTTCGACTTCCGATTTGTGAGTTTTGGTGATAACCGGAGTCATTGAAACATTCAAGGTATACCGCTCGCCTTCGCTCGACAAAATTTTTTGGTCAAATTATGGTACAAAGTTGTCTCAAAAGTTCCTTAACATTTCTCACTTTTCAGTTTTTCTCTAAATTTTATAGTTTCTGAGTTGTTCTGATAACAAGGTTTTCGGTTTTTGGGCAGATAACTCTGTAAAGAAAAAGTTTTCGGTGTCGCAGGGTGAATTCCAATCAGGGTTTAAGTGTACGATACTTGGTATAAAAGATGAAAATGATATGTCGCGAAGTCTTTTCTACAGACTTGGCGGAAGAAAAAAAAATAAGAATAATAATAATCAGAAGAAATACAGTAAGGTCTTCCCACTGGAAGTGGGAAAGACCTTAATAATAATAATAATCAGAAGAAATACAATAAGGTCTTCCCACTGGAAGTGGGAAAGACCTTAATAACATTTTATTACACGATGAATCATTCTTTTGTTTTAGCACACTTCAACTTGCACTTAGCTGTGCTCTAAGCAGTTACTTCATGGGGCACCTATCTACAGACATTATCATGAGGTCTTTAATAACTAGCTATCTTTATTCTTACATTTTCAGCTAAATAGTTAATATTTATAAAAGCCAATGATTAAAGTAAAATGTATTGTGAAAGAGTGTTTATCAACACAACAGTTACTATTTTTCATTAAAGGCCGTTTAAGTCTACTTTTAAGCTCTCCTGATGCGTTCTGATTGGCTGACTTTCAAAAATCTTCTTCTCATAAACTGCTTGCCATTTTGATTTGAAATTTTGCAGAAATGTACCTTAGATGATCCTCTACAAAGTTTGAGTTTTTTGTGCCGATCCCAAATCCAAGATGGTGTCCATCGCAGGACATAGTTTAACATAGAACCCTATGGAAAAACATACAAACAGCTTCTTCTTTGAAACTTGTCACACAATGAAGCCAAAATATGAAGGAAATGAAGTTTGGATAATTATCTTATTATTTTGGGTTTTTCGAGCCAATTGCAACTTCAACATGGCTTCCAGGGCAATTAATGTGTTCTGATTGACTAAAATTCAAAAATCTTCTTCTCATAAACTGCTTGGCAGATTGATTTGAAATATTGCAGAAATGTACCTTAGATAGTCCTCTACAAAGTCTGAGTTTTTTGTGTCGATCCTAAATCCAAGATGGCCGCCATCACAGGACATAGTTTAACATAACATAACATAAACTATGGGAGAAACATATAATCAACTTCTTCTCTGAAAGTGTTCCACACAATGAAGCCAAATTAATAAGGAAATGAAGGTTGGATAATTATCTTATTATTTTGGGTTTTTCGATCCATTTGCAAATTCAACATGGCTTCCAGGGCAACTAATGGGTTCTAATTGGCTGAAATTTCAAAATTTTCTTTTTACAAACCGCTTAGCAGATTGATTTGAAATATTGCACAAATGTACCTTAGATGGTCCTCTACAAAATTTGAGTTTTTTGTGGCGATCTAAATTCCAAGATGGCGGCCACGGTGGAACACATCTTAACATAGGTCCCTATGGGAAAACCATACAAAGAACTTTTTCTCTGAAACTCAGTTCCACACAATTTAACCAAATAATGCAGAGGAGAATCTTAGATAGTAATCTTATTATTTTAAGTATTTTTCGACCTGATAGGTAATTCAACATGGCTGCCAGAGCTGCAAATGCGTTCTGACTGGCTGAGATTTCAAAATTTGTTTTCTCACAAACCGCTTGGCAGATTTTAGGATATGTGATATTGTTTGGTCCTCTACCAATTTTGAGTTTTTTGTTCGACCCAAAATACTAGATTGCTGCCACCATTGAACATCACTTAACAAACTAACCTATGAAAAAACATAAAAACTTCTTCTCAGAAACTCTCCTACTGCTGATTGTAAATTCAACATGGCAACATTCATAGAAACAGCATCTTCACATAAACTCTTTAGTATTTAATATCAAAATTTGCAAGAAAAGTCTTGTCTTAAAAAGTTTTTTTGTAAGTCAGCTCTTAAGAGCCTCTAGTTTCTGGTTCTCACTGTTGGTAATTAGATGTATTCCGGAAATAAACAAATGGTGTCTAATCCATTTACAAAACATAAAACATTGGAGAAATAAGTTTAATAAGCAAATTCTTACCTATTTTTATTGGTTTTACATTCTTGCTAAAAACATTGAAGTCTTGGTAAATGTGTACGACCAGGTATACAAGTATTTTTTGTAAACAAACCATCAGGGCTATTTGAACTTCAATAATAACAATGTCGGACTCACAGACCGATGGAAAATGATTTTTTGTACGTCCAAACATTGGGTCTTTTGGACGGGCAGCGTCAAACAGGGTTTTTGGTCAATAACTTCAGTTTGGATAAACCATTCTTGCTAAAACGTTGGAATTTATATCAAGCTTGCACGATGACCTAGCTTGGGATTGGATTTGGTGCCAATCAGGTCAAGGTAACTGTCACTTAAAATAGGAAAAAGTTTCCACTTAGTCTTCTACAAAAATTAATTCTTAAATGGTTGAAAACATTGTTTCTTGGCATTGCCATGTTTCTTGTCCTCTGTGGAACAGGATGTAAAAGGTTTTTCATAAAAGGCCATTGAAGACTTAGGGGATATGCTTTTAAAGGTTTCTTGTCTGAACTCTTATCTCAAATAAAAATCCACTGTCTTATACTACTTTCCGTATACATCTTAAAACATTACCTAATTTTTTGAAAATATGGCTATTAATTCAAATGGGGGATTATTTGTTCAATGAAACTATGAGGATATTGACCTAGAATTTGTATTGTTTTATTTAAGAGTTCAATCAAATGTAAGGAGGTGTTGACCTTGGAAACAGGTTTCTAGGTTAAATTCAATATTACTGTATTAAGCCTAGATAAGTTTTCAGCTTCATGACATCTGCTGTATTATTAAGAAGGTTTTATGGTACAACACTGGAATGTGAATTAGTAGTTACATTAAGTGCAGATAATACAGTATGTATTCACTTGGTACAGATATTGCTGCTCCAACACAAGTAGATTTAGTCATGATAAATTTTTCAGTTTGTGTGATTTAAGAGCATTTCAGTTTGTGTGATTTATGAGCATATATATTTGTTATTTTTTTCTAGAACTACCAGACTTATGGTTTTTTTTTTGCTCCCACTGACCTTTATCCTAATTTTTATCAGTTACTTTAAGTTACAATAATGCATGGTACACTCAAAACAACGGTCCATCCTAATAAAATTTAACTTTTTAGTTGGAAATGTTTGTAGTGATTTGTTATACTCATAAATGGAACATTACACTCTAAAAAATAAAACAATTACAGATTAAATATGTAAAATATACCTGAAGAATCCAGATTATTCATTTTCTTTGTTACTTGCTGCTGTACGAATGAGTTACTTCCCTTCCATGCTTGTAAGATAAAATGTGGTATCTTCATTGTGCTGGACAATTGGGGTATTTATTTTTGGAAGGCCTCTTATGTATTATTAAAACTGTACAGATATAGGAAATAAACATATTTCTGTGCTCATTTTCTAGCAATCACATGGCAATCACACAAATTGTTGGAGACTCAAGCAAGTTACGTGTATATATCAATACATCGATGCGAGTTGAGGTTGAACAATTTTTTATCCTAGCATATGACTGTAGACTACATGAGCTATATTTGAGCTCAGTGTATGTTTAGGATGATAACATGTTAACAAATACCGGTATTATATGTTGATTGGGGAAATGATATGGACTTATAGGAAGAACAAATTGACTGCTAGTTGAAATATGGAATTTGTGATAAGGATGGAGAATTGAAGCCTTTGAAGCAAATATGCCTTTTCTTTTTTAAAATGTACACAAGGGCTTCAGTCCATGGTTCCTTGTTGAAACATACCAATGGAATCATTTTAAGCTTGTCTTGTATTTTCTTAGCTTGTATGTGCACTGAATAACCTTTGCTTTCTTTGCACACAACAAATTGATACCTATCTTTTATATACTTTTATATTTATTCCTTTGGAAAGTAAAATATTAGTTATATTTATGAGATGAAATGCTGAGATTAGGGATAATTATTTAAGGATTTTATTCAATAACTGTGTGATATGTCTGTGTCAGAAATCATCTTCATGGTTTTTCCTGATCAATACATCCATTTGTCTCAAGTGACTGTATAATTGTGTCACAGAAAATCCTGCAGTAATCAATATATAGACCTAGTAACCTAGAGATGACACTATAGAGATGGTTATAATTGTCAGTGGTGGCTAATGGTAATTATTGTCTGGCATCCTGCATTCCAGGAAAGGAATATTGGTTAGGGTAGTATGGCTTAACATGCTGTTATTGTGACACTTTGTTTCCTTAAATTGTTTTCACCACCATATCTAATCTGATTCAAGTCTTGTCAGCCTTTTCACTTTTGTTATAGAAGCATTTATTTAACCTTCATCCAATCCTTTTCAGTTTAATTTATATTGCATAAATTAAAGCTGAATTGAGCTGAGATGGGAGAAATTAGCACCTGTTCTGAAATATACATAAAATACATAGACATGAATAACTGTGCAAACTGTGGATATTTGTATGATTAGCCACATTATTTTGCTAGCATGCATATAGAAATGTTTATGAAAAATAGAAAAAAAAATGTGAACAAAGTCATTGTTGACTGGATTCTGTTATTTCTAGATATTTCCATTAAGTGCATGGTCATGATACCATATTTAAACAAATATTATATACACAGCTTGTTACGGCACATATTGTCGCTTGTGAGGTAAAAATACAGCGACAATTTGTGCCATTAAAAGCTGCATATATTGTCATTTGTGACAATATATGCAGACGACAATTTAACGCTACAGTAAAGATTGCCCATATTTACTCCCCTGCACATACTATCACCAGGGACAATATGTGCTGTGCGACAATCTGTTCACCGCCAATTCTAATAATGGTAACATACATAATGAATGTAGAAAACCTTCCAGTCATATGCTTGCTATTTGTACTTTGTCTTTCAGCTTCTGAATCACATCAGAGTATGCAACAGCTCAGCATTTTTCAGCATAACTTTTGCTGCATACAAAAATGAATGCTAAATGTTTAATTTAAACCTGATCAAAAACTCGGAATGGCTGCCACCTCAGGACTTGATTTTATACAGGACACTATGGGGAAAAATGCTCAGATGCTTTACAGAAACTGCAAAGGTGATTTCATTTAAAATAGAAATTTCTGGTGAGAAATGCCTTGTTTTAAGTTATGGAAAATGTCTTCTTAGCGACCTATATAAATCAAGTGAATGATTCAGAATTTTGAAAATCCTTTTAGGAGGTACAAACAGTAATAAAAAGTTTATCAGAGTGAAGTTGTCATAATTATATAGCCTGCCGCCTTTGTTGAATACTATGCTGCTGGTTTTTAGTTCACCTGGACATGTGAGCTTTTGCCATCACTTGGCGTCCGTCGTCTGTAGTAAACTTTTTCAAAAATCTTTTCCTCTGAAACCACTGGGCCAATTTTTTTCAAACTTGGCCACAATCATCCTTAGGGTTCCTAGTTTCAAGTTTGTACCCAGGGTGTTGATCAACAGACAAATATGGCCGCTGTTACTAAAAATAGAACGTAGGGGTCAACACAGGTTTTTGATCATTATCTAAAAAATTTTATAATAGCTATAGAGAAAACTGTTACTTCAAATTGATCAGCACATTAAGGTCTACAATAGTTGCTTTTGGTGTGAAGTTATGTATTGGCTTCTTATTGGAGTTATTGCCCTTTATTGAAGATTTTTGACAAAATTTTTGGTATTTATAATATAACCTGAAAACTATATGAGGTAGAGTGAAACTGTAAATGGCAAAAATGATCAGCAATAAAAGCCCTACAATTCATTTGGTTGGTCTGAAATTGTCAGATGACTCCTTATATGAGTAATTGCCCTTAAATGGCAATTTTTTAATGAAATTTTCCATTTTTGTCCTGTAACTTCAAAACTATAACAGCTAGAGTAAAACTGTAAATAGCAAAAATGATCAGCAATACAAACCCTACAATTCACTGTTTAGTCTGAAATTGTCAGATGACTCCATGTTATTGCCCTTAAATGGCAATTTTTTATGAAATTTTCCGTTTTTGTCCTGTAACTTGAAAACTATAGCAGCTAGATTGAAACCGTAAATTGCAACAATAGAAGCCGTACAAATTATTGCTTAGATGACTCTTTATAGGAGTTATTGCCCTTTCATTATGAATTTGGACAAATGACCAGTTTTTGAATTATAAATTAGTCTATAACACACCTACTATTGGAGTAAAACTGTAAATTTCTAAAGTACCCTAAAGGACAATGCCTACAAACCATTTAATTTTCAGAAATTGTCTGATGGCACCTTATAGGAGTTATTGTATTTAACTAAAATTTTTGAAGAAATGTTTAGTTTTTGCACAGTAACTTAAAAGCTTTAACAACTAGATTGAAACTGTTAATTTCAAAAATTTAACCAATTTAAATATAGTTGAAGCTATTTGGATTCCAGGTGAGGGATTACAGGCTTCTGGGAGCCTCTAGTTTTTAGTACTACATGTATCATTTAAGGAAAAACATTCAAGTTAATGTTGTGATTGGTCCAAAATGTGGGTAAAATCAAATGCATATACAAATAAACTGAAAAGTTTTGATATTAGTAGTGCTGCTCTATTTTACTTTATGCAATTGATGACATAAAAATTTAATTTTGGACAGGTAGGCAGGGAAATAAGGGTCATTATTCTGTGTACAAGCTAACCATAAATCTAGAATTGTATAACTTAAGTGAGAATTAAGTTTTGATTGTTTGTAATAATGGCTAATGAACTCTCGACTTGTTATTTTAGATCAGTCATAGTTCGAGTTTACAGGCTTTTTTTTTTAAATCAGTTTCCACTGAGATTGAATTCCAGCCATGTGGCTGCCACTGCTGGACATGGTTAACATTGAACCTTATAAAATATTATCTAACTCCAAATGATTTACCCCCTTCTAAAATTTTTGTTGCCTCAGCTGTTCATCCAATTTTGTTCTCCATGGTGCGGTGTAACAGGTAAAGGACACTATGTGGACAAACATTATTATTTACACATCTGCCCAAGTAACCTAGTTATCCAGCAGAGTATCTTACCCGCCAATGTTCCATTGTTACTGCATGACATGGTTGCATCCAACAAAGGTTTTGAATGTCAAGGACTGGTTAGAACTTGTTTAGGTCATTACTGAGTCAGGGTTATACCTATGTCTAACCATTATAAGTCTGTCAACCAGAACATTGATCAAGGTCTGTACAAAATGCAGTTCTTTGTTTGTGGTCAACAGATGGATTATTGGGGCAGAAAATTGCTCATTGACTCTGTTCAAATGCAAGGCCAATCAGAGGTCACACCAGTCCAATAGGTTGTTTTGACTTTCAAACAATGGAAATATCTGTCAAGGTTTAATTTTAGAAGAAAATTAACTTGCCCATTGAATGGAAACAAAGAGTTGGAATAGCATGCTATTACTTGACAGAAGCTTCATCAGTCTGAACCATGGCTTCATAATTGTGTTTTTAAAAAGCTGTGCTGATTGTTATTAATTTTTTAAATTTTTTTTTATTTCTTTTAACTGTAATTATAATCTGACATGTTGTAGTTGCTAGTTTTGTTAAAATATTTATTTTATATCAGTTACTAAGTTGCCAATATTGTTTTATTTGAAAACACCAGTTGTTCTTTGATGAGTATTGTAATAAGCTGAAATGGACCAATTTACATTTATAAGTTTAAGACCCATCATATAATCATTAATCATTATTAAACTTTCTGTACTAAACAGCACAATGGAGGTGACATTTTGGTCATCCTACTGACCTGAAGATCGTTAATAACTTGGTACAAATAGTTTATTTGTTTAAGTGAGATTTTTTTGTAATAATTGACTACTTATGAAACAGAAAAACTGTATTATGTAAATGTTAATACAACGGTAATGGAATCAGGAGGTTTAGCATGCCATAAAACCTGGCTTAACCCACCATTTCTTTTGAAATGTCTGTACCAAGTCAGAATCATTGCTGTTGTTACTATATTTTTGATTGTTGGTTCTGAAGTAAGTCAGTTTCTCAGACTTTGATTTGTGGATTTTCTAGTTTGACAGTATCATCTGTATTTTGTTATTACCTTCATTTTTCAGCTAAGCATACCTGTAGGATATTAAGGATGAGGGTGATCCTTAGAATAAAGCCTGAGGTTCATATGTTTGAATACATTTATGGCTATACAGGGGATATTTTTTTTCACTTGAACAATTTAAATCCTTATTTATTATATGTATTGTGTTAAAGTGGTCAGTAATTATCAGTTGCCCCTGCCAAGATTATAAATGGCTACATGCTTGAATGGAGCCAGTCATTGTAAGTGACCATTGATTCATTCATTAACCAGCTGCTTGACTGACCTAGTGAGGATGACCACATAGAAAGTACAGAAAGTTCAATGCATGCATCAAGTTCATTCCAGCCATGAAATAATTTTAACTCTACCTTATGTTTTTGTATATGTATGCATGTATATTTGAATCAGACATGTTTTTTGTTAGATTTTGAGATTGAGATGCTACCAATTGTTTGTCACTGAGATATCATGCTTGTATTAAATAGAATATCATTTTAATTCAAACTTTTATCATCTTTCTGATCCAGATCTGAATAAAATGGTTAGGTTTGTTAAATCTGAATTTTTATCGGTAACTTAGGTGTCCTAGATAACTTGAATGTAAAAAGAATAGCTTGAACTTCATTTGACTGTAATAGTATCTTCTTAAACTGATATTTACATCAGAATAATTTACCTACATAATTTCAACCCAGTATTGTTGTCCATAAACTGTTTTATTTGTCTGTTTCTTTGAGTGTCATTTAATGCTAGTTTCAGAAACTTTTCAGCTATATGATGGGTTCAAGAAATGTTTTCCAATTTTTCAAGACATTGGGTCATTATTTTGCACATTTTATGCATTATAGTTCTGTTTTTGTGGAATCATTTCCTCCTAGATATTTTGACACAGACCTAAAATCTTCTTCCAACTAATTGTAAACCATTCCCTATTGATTGCTTTACAACTCAGCTATTTCTGATTTTTGAACTTTTTTTTATACTAATGCAGATAACTGTTTAATTATAGTTATGGAATGTAGTTGTAAGCTGAGGACTTTGTATGATTTCTTTAACAAGGCAATTGCATGACAGTTTGTTATTACCAATAACTCTTTTGTTGTGATATCAAATGTAGTGTGTTAGTCTTGTAAAAAAATGCTGACATTATTAAAGTAATATATAACGTTTAAAGAGCACAATAAATATTCTAGTAGTGTTAGTAGGTCAGTAAGTCATTTTTGAAATAACAGCAGAAGAGTAAGTTGTATTGATATTTTGTGATATGTTGAAAGTCTTAAATGTTAAATATTTATATAGTAAGTATTAGTCACAGGTAAGTTAAATATTGATGTCAGTAGTTTTAGAACAAATCACAATGTACATACCAAGGTTCATGCTTCATTAGGCCATTGATAACAAAGTAAGTTCTTTGCTGTTTCTCAACTGACCCATCAAGTTGAAACAAAACTATTTTTACTAAACAAATCTGTCTTTTGGCAATTTAGTGCGTACCTATGAACAGTTCAGATTGTAGTATGGGAAAAGGAAAAACCAACTTTTAATACAGGAACTTCTCACTGGTCAGTCAATTATGACCTACCCTTGAGTCACTTCATAACAGCATCTTGTGCCTGCACTGAATATAGTGGGTGCTGGATGTCAATGTGCAACTACTCTACCCTTTTCTTCTTCTGTTTAGTTCTATTTTTTTGCAGTGCCTTCTAGGGATTTAGACCAATCTTCCTTCAGTTTTTAGTGTGAACTTGCTCATATACAAGAACTGTTTTGTTTATTTTTTCTGAAAATGAAAATAAAAACTTAAAAGGGGGTGGAACATCTCTGAATATAAACGATGTGTGGGGTGGCATCTCTTATCGGCAATTTCTGAGCTATCTGTTTTCTTGTTTGGTTTTGGTTTTTCTTAATATATGCCATGGAAGACTGACATTATTGTAGACTTCCAGTGTTAAATGACATAAAGTTTACCTAGCTATGGAAAGTTTCTATTGTGATTCTTTCAAATAATTAGGAATAATTGTTTTTTAGTTTTGAGTTTACCAGTATTTGATAAAGTCCTAGTGAGAGAATGTAGTCAGTAGTACGATTGTTATGTGTTGTGCCAATCTATAGAAAACCCTAAGGTTAATGAGATATAACAACAGTTAATGAACCCTGTTTGTCCTTGACTTGTACAAGGTTTACACAGAGTCCTGTATTTGTTCATTGTTTGTGATTTACATTAAATTTTATCTGAATTCAGTTGTAAACCTTTATATTTATTTGAGTTGTAATCTAATAACTGACATTCTTCAAGGTCAGTGCTGGTAAAACTGTGACCTCCAATAGAGTTAAATGAAATTAAGAATTTTATTTCAAAAAAACCCAGCTCTCTCTGGTTGTATAAGATAAATAGTTAGTCCAGTATAAACATAGAAACAAATCTAACTGTTTTCATTTGATGAGCATCACTTGATGTTTATTACACAAAAAAATTAATTATATGGCACATTTGCCAAAAAGTGTATCAGACAATGAGCCTGTCATACATTTGTATTTTATGGTTCTTTTCATTTTTTCTTGGAAAATAACCACATTTTTTTCAATATTACCACCAAGCATTGAAAAGAAATTAAAAAGATAGCAACTTTTGAAGTATAGGTGACAATAATATACAATTACTGTCTTTTGATGAGGTAAATGTGTGGAGTTATTGACTTTTGAAAAAACTGTTATTCACCGAGCCCAGCGGGCGAGGTGAATAACAAAGAGTTTTTTCAAAAGTCAATAACTCCACACATTTACCGAATCAAAAGACAGTTATTGTTTTATTCAATAAAAAATGATATTCACTAAAAATAAAATGGTTATTCACCGCGGAAAAATGCATGCGATTGTTATTTAAAAAAGGGAATAACCGGGATTCTATAAATAACAATCGCATGCATTTTCCCGCGGTGAATAACCATTTTATTTTTAGTGAATATCCTTTTTTATTCAAATTTTTCAGTCACATTATTTTTATACAAAATGTTTTATATATTATTGAATAATGACATTTATTGGAATAGGTGTTTATGCCATACAGGTGTCATTAAATAATGAAAGTTAAGTGTGCTGGTACCCTGTGGCACATAGTACTAGTAATTTAAACCAGACAATGAACAACATATGTATTTGGGGTTTGTTTTGTACAGGTACACTTTTATTACATTACTGTCTATTGCGGAGTCGAAGGACAGTCCACTATTTACAGTTACATATATCTATAATGTGTATAGCTGTATTGTGTAATATCATGTATTGGAACAATATTGTGAATGCAGTGTCATGATATAAATTTACACGTGTTTTTACACAGCAAATTTTCTGTGTTTGTAGTAAGGTTTGAGAATGTTGTTGTTGATGGTATTGTTGATCTGTAGACAGCATTGTTTCTGGGCTTTTCATTTTGATCTAGTAGACTAGTAGATTTCATATTCCATCAATATGTCCCTGAGACAAAATAAAACATTGATTGTTAACAGCTATTATTGACTATACAGTTTTGGAAAAGAGGGGTCAGACTTTGTTGTAGTCTTTTTAAAGCTATACCAGCAGCAACCTTCCGTATCAGGTGCTACATAGCATGAGTGCATTATTTATATAATAATGTTGTGTTTAGCATTCACTATGCCAAAATAGTGGCCAGGGTTGAAGACATAGTGCACGATCCGAAGGGAAGTGCACTATATCTTAAACCCTGGCCACTATTTTGGCATAGTGAATGCTTAACACAACCTTATTATAATTATTATACTGACTTGGAAAATTATAACAAGAAGAAAAATAGGGCATTAATGGAACATTAAATGATACCCCGCCAAATTGTGATGTAAAGTATTTCTTACAAAATTTACTGGGATGTCCTTCCCAAACCTAGACATTTTCAGGATTTCACCGCCATTTTGTTTAGTTTTTTTGCAGATGTTAAATATTGATCGGCTTCTTTCGTTGACTAGGATAAAAATACCTTATTTAAAGTGCAGCAGTGATCAATCATTGATTACAAGTTAACCCCTCCCATTTGCGTGAATTACAATTGATTGACGTCCAAATCAATAGTTTTCTTAGGCAGGTGGAGAAACTATGAGAGCATAGTGCACGGAGCACAATTCGTTTAGAAATATATATCAAATAGTAAAATATTTCTATTTAAGAAATAATTCATGGCTGCCCCAATTTTATGGATTATTTAAATATGGGTAGGCATTATATTCATGAATATTTCGCCATGAGCGTTAGCGAATCGTAAAATATCATGAATATAATGCTTACCCATATTTAAATAATCCATAAAATTGGGGCAGCCATGAATTATTTCGATTCTGATATGAAAATACAGACATTTTACATTTCGCGACTACCTAGGTAAAGGTTTATTTTGGCTGTTCCAATTTCCGAGAACCTCCCTTGTTTCGAAATTATTATATTTCTCGTGTAAAACTTAGTAGAAAAAAACGAAGAAATATAAATTAAAAACAAACAAACATATTTATTAACATTTACAATAAAATTTAACAATCAAAACAAAGAACGACTAAATTAAATGCTTCATTACATCAGTCGTAGTGTGGCGTGTCTGGGACTGTTCATGTGTTGCTGTGTTTGAGTGAGAAATGAAAACCACTTACAGCATTTGGTCGATCTTATGCTCCTGTTTTAGATCCACAATGGTGCAAATTTAAATCGACAGTTATTTTCCACAATAAATCAACATTTTGATATTCGGTTGCATTTTCATTTTGATACTTAACGGTAAATGCGTTTGTGTTGGGGCGGAAAAAGTCTCGTGGTTTGCATTGAACGTCATTGTAAACGCAACGTCCCTTGAAAACACAACCTAGCTAAAGTCAAGGAAGACTTGTAACATGTAAAAAATAAAGGCATAGAATACAAAATGGACTTGTTATCATGAAAACATGTTATCTATTGGATTTTCTTACAAAGGTACAAAATAAAATTAATTTAAAGCAAAAACATCAACACACGGGGGTTTTTGAAATGGCTGGAACAGCCATATTTTGTTGAATATTTAAATAGAGGTGTTTGAAGGACGTCATATTAGAATAAAGGATATTCTTACAGAAAGTATAATAATGATGATTAATTATAATTAATAGTCATTTGATTTAGAAAATTATCATATGCTGCATTCATGAAATAGACAGTGGAGTATACAGTTATGACCTGTATTGACTGCAGTTGTTATTAGTAATATCTGTTTGTTTGGTAAATAAATAGTTCTATTTTCAGAACTATAGCAGCAATATTACCTATCCATAGTCCATATAAAGCATACTGACCAAATAAAAAGTCTGTAATTGTTATATTGCATATGAAAACCACATTGCAATTACTTACATATTTTTCATCTGTACATCAATCATATTGTTTATATTGATTGTTTTATCAAATCAAACTGGAATGAATATCCGGATCTATATTTAGTAACATGCATCAGATATTGGGGTTTATTTTTAGTAACATAGCTTGAATATGCATAATATTAGAAACATAGTGTCAATATTTTGAAAATTAGAAACAAGGCTTACATAAGGTCTTTGGTTGTAAAATAGACAAAATATTCTGTAAATCATGCGATAGGCTAAGCTAATCAGGAATATTTTAATTTCTTTGAATTTTCAGCAGCTGATCTACATGTCTATTTCGTATAACCTAACTTGTTATACAGGCACGTGACTAATTGTTGACGTCATAATTATAAGTATTGATGATCTTAACTATACATGGATTCTTCCGCAAACAACAAGTGACGACACTAAGAATTGTGAATAGCAAATATTAATTTACTGCTTGTATTTTTTTTGTTATTTCTTGTCATAGCATTGAATTTAAAATATAAGAATTGTTTTCAATTGTTGGTTAGATTATTGGATATAAATGACTTTGGGTGGGTTTACGCTAAACATAAAAAGCTTCACAGTTTATTGGCGTAAACCGAACCAAAGTGGTCTATATCGAATAATTTAACCAGCATGAAAACAATGTTGTATAATATGTGGTATACAGTCTGCAGTGGTATATGTAATATAATGTCTGGTATTTAGTCTGCAGTGGTATATGTAGTATAATGTGTGGTATATAGACTGCAGTGGTTTATGTAATATAATGTGTGGTATATAGACTGCAGTGGTATATGTAGTATAATATGTGGTATATGGACTGCAGTGGTATATGTAATATAATATGTGGTATATAGACTGCGGTGGTATATGCAATATAATGTCTGGTATTTAGACTGCAGTGGTATATGTAATATAATATGTGGTATATAGACTGCGGTGGTATATGTAGTATAATATGTGGTATATAGACTGCAGTGGTATATGTAATATAATATGTGGTATTTAGACTGCAGTGGTATATGTAGTATAATATGTGGTATATAGACTGCAGTGGTATATGTAATATATTATGTGGTATATAGACTGCAGTGGTATATGTACTATAATATGTGGTATATAGACTGCAGTGGTATATGTAATATAATATGTGGTATATAGACTGCAGTGGTATATGTAATATAATATGTAGTATATAGACTGCAGTGGTATATGTAATATAATATGTGGTATATGTAGTATAATATGTGGTATATAGACTGCAGTGGTATATGTAATATAATATGTGGTATATAGACTGCAGTGGTATATGTAATATTATACAATTAATGACTTTGATATAGGTCACTATCAGGATTTATCAGCCAGAGAAATGTAATATTCACCGAGCCGCTAGGCGAGGTGAATATACATTTTTTGGGCTGATAAATCCTGATAGGGACCGTATATCAAAGTCATTAATTGTTTTATTACATGAATAAAAACACCATCTTCATTGATCAGAAAAACTGAGGATGTATATTCTATTGGTGCGCCTGCTTACATTTTGTAATTGTTGTAATGTTAGTTACCCTTAATATGTTTTATTTAATACTGCATTTTGATATCATTTTGCTGATAATCCTGAAATTCCAGTTTCAAATATTGAGAAGAGTATAATTGAATGAATATATCGCAGAACCGACGTGTTGTTTACACGCACGATGTATGTATAGCTGACGTCATTGAATTGTGTACAATTAATACAATCGATATGATTGGACGACTGAATTTATTAAGACGGCTATTCTGATTGGCTAAAACATAAAAACCAGGTCGATATCGGATTCCGCTTGACTACTATGCAGCGGAATCGTGCAGCGTACAAACATTTTATGTAATTTTAGTACTGTTGCGAATTATCGTGACCCGAAAGTTGTTTTTTGACAAATCAAAACCACGCAAAATTCTATTCATGTAATAAAATATGTGGTATATAGACTGCAGTGGTATATGTACTATAATATGTGGTATATAGACTGCGTTGGTATATGTAATATAATATGTGGTATATAGACTTAAGTGGTATATGTAATATAATATGTGGTATATAGACTGCAGTGGTATATGTAATATAATATGTGGTATTTAGTGTGCAGTGGTATATGTAATATGATGTCTGGTATTTAGACTGCAGTGGTACATGTTAGTGTATATGTAATATAATATGTGGTATATAGACTGCAGTGGTTTATGTAATATGATGTCTGGTATTTAGACTGCAGTGGTATATGTAATATAATATGTGGTATTTAGACTTCAGTGGTATATGTAATGTAGTATATTGTATAAAGACTGCAGTGATATATGTAATATAATTTCTGGTATATAGACTACTGTGGTATATGTAATATAGTGTCTGGTATTTAGACTGCAGTGGTATATGTAATATTATATGTGGTATTTAGACTTCAGTGGTATATGTAATGTAATATATTGTATAAAGACTGCAGTGATATATGTAATATAATTTCTGGTATATAGACTACTGTGGTATATGTAATATAATGTCTGGTATTTAGACTGCAGTGGTATATGTAATATAATGTCTAGTATATAGACTGCAGTGGTATATGTAATATAATGTCTAGTATATAGACTACTGTGGTATATGTAATATAATGTCTGGTATTTAGACTACTGTGGTATATGTAATATAATATGTGGTATATAGACTGCAGTGGTATATGTAATATAATATGTGGTATATAGACTGCGGTGGTATATGTAATATAATGTCTGGTATATAGACTGCAGTGGTATATAAAATATAATGTCTAGTATATAGACTGCAGTGGTATATGTAATATAATGTCTAGTATATAGACTACTGTGGTATATGTAATATAATGTCTGGTATTTAGACTACTGTGGTATATGTAATATAATGTCTAGTATATAGACTGCAGTGGTATATGTTATATAATGTCTGGTATTTAGACTACTGTGGTATATGTTATATAATGTCTGGTATTTAGACTGCAGTGGTATATGTAATATAATGTCTAGTATATAGACTGCAGTGGTATATGTTATATAATGTCTGGTATTTAGACTGCAGTGGTATATGTAATATAATGTCTAGTATATAGACTGCAGTGGTATATGTTATATAATGTCTGGTATTTAGACTACTGTGGTATATGTTATATAATGTCTGGTATTTAGACTGCAGTGGTATATGTAATATAATGTCTAGTATATAGACTGCAGTGGTATATGTAATATAATATGTGGTATATAGACTGCAGTGGTATATGTAATATAATGTCTAGTATATAGACTACTGTGGTATATGTAATATAATGTCTGGTATTTAGACTACTGTGGTATATGTAATATAATGTCTAGTATATAGACTGCAGTGGTATATGTTATATAATGTCTGGTATTTAGACTACTGTGGTATATGTTATATAATGTCTGGTATTTAGACTGCAGTGGTATATGTAATATAATGTCTAGTATATAGACTGCAGTGGTATATGTAATATAATATGTGGTATATAGACTGCACTGGTATATGTAATATAATATGTGGTATATAGACTGCGGTGGTATATGTAATATAATGTCTGGTATTTAGACTGCAGTGGTATATGTACTAAAATGTCTAGTATATAGACTGCAGTGGTATATGTAATATAATGTCTAGTATATAGACTACTGTGGTATAAGTAATATAATCTCTGGTATTTAGACTACTGTGGTATATGTAATATAATGTCTAGTATATAGACTGCAGTGGTATATGTTATATAATGTCTGGTATTTAGACTTCTGTGGTATATGTTATATAATGTCTGGTATTTAGACTGCAGTGGTATATGTAATATAATGTGTAGTATATAGACTGCAGTGGTATATGTTATATAATGTCTGGTATATAGACTACTGTGGTATATGTAATATAATGTCTGGTATTTAGACTGCAGTGGTATATGTAATATAATGTCTAGTATATAGACTGCAGTGGTATTTGTAATATAATAAGTGGTATATAGACTGTAGTATGTAATATATGTATCTTTTTTTTCAGAGCCACCTCCTCCAATTGTACCACTACCACATCGCTTAGTAGACTGTTACTTTGTCAAGCCTGCTATTTGTTCCTATTGTAAGTACTTCAGTAGATTTAGATATACATTTTTTTCATCTTGAGTAATAAAGTTGCTGTATCCGATAAAATACATGAGTTTAGAAGCAGCTGATGTTTTCTGTTTAAATTGTTGTTAATCTTTTCTGAAAAATAATTTTCTAAGAAGTCTAGACCATAATTATGAATCAGTGGGTATGATGTCAGCTTTTTTATTGTTGTATAAAGATTTTGAAGTCAGTCTATTATTTGTTTTATAAAGACTTTAAAGGACATTTTGTTATCTGCTAATTTTTGTACTGTATATTGGACATTGGAGATTTTTTTGTAATGATATAGAAGTATTTTAAGTTGATACTGATTTAGCAGTCGAGTTCATCACCATGCATATTTTGACAAGTCAGATATGTGTCTTTGTAGGAATAATAAGGTACAGAAGGTTACCTCATGTAGTAGTAATGAGGTACAGGAGGTCTACCTCAAGTAGTAGTAAAGAGGTGCAGGAGGTCTACCTTATGTAGTAGTAATGAGATACAGGAGGTCTACCTCGTGTAGTAGTACTGAGGTACAGAAGGTCTACCTTATGTAGTAGTAATGCGGTACAGGAGGTCTACCTTATGTAGTAGTAAAGAGGTACAGGAGGTCTACCTCATGTAGTTGTAATGAGGTACAGGAGGTCTACCTCATGTAGTAGTAATGAGGTACAGGAGGTCTACCTCAAGTAGTAGTAAAGAGGTGCAGGAGGTCTACCTTATGTAGTAGTAATGAGATACAGGAGGTCTACCTCGTGTAGTAGTACTGAGGTACAGAAGGTCTACCTTATGTAGTAGTAATGCGGTACAGGAGGTCTACCTTATGTAGTAGTAAAGAGGTACAGGAGGTCTACCTCATGTAGTTGTAATGAGGTACAGGAGGTCTACCGTATGTAGTAGTAATGAGGTACAGGTCTGCCTCATGTAGTAGTAATGATGTACAGGTCTACCTCATGTAGTAGTAATGAGGTACAGGTCTACCTCATGTAGTAGTAAAGAGGTACAGGAGGTCTAACTCATGTAGTAGTAATGAGGTACAGGAGGTCTACCTTATGTAGTAGTAATGAGATACAGGTCTACCTCATGTAGTAGTAATGAGGTACAGGTCTACCTCATGTAGTAGTAATGAGGTACAGGAGGTCTACCTCATATAGTAGTAATGAGGTACAGGTCTGCCTCATGTAGTAGTAATGAGGTACAGGAGGTCTACCTTATGTAGTAGTAATGAGGTACAGGTCTACCTCATGTAGTAGTAATGAGGTACAGGTCTACCTCAAGTAGAGGTAAAGAGGTACAGGAGGTCTACCTTGTGTAGTTGTAATGAGGTACAGGAGGTCTACCTCATGTAGTAGTAATGAGGTACAGGTCTGCCTCATGTAGTAGGAGGTCTACCTTATGTAGTAGTAATGAGGTACAGGAGGTCTACCTCATATTGTAGTAATGAGGCAGTGTTCAATCTAGAATTTGGCCTAAGGGGGTCATGATGGCCCTAATAACTTACCATAGGGGGCCAGACTTTATAGCTTGGGGTCAATAAAACCAATATAGAGACATGACAACCGGACAAAAAGTGAAGGCTTATGATTCAGTTTGCAAAATAAAGGCATAAATTGAATAATTATATTTGAAGTAACTAACAAACATTACAGTTGTTTTATATTCAATTATGTTGAATAAACTGAGTGTTCCCAAAAGTTGTTTATTTTACTTTAGGAAAAGCCCTTTTGTGTTTTGTATGAAGAAATATGCTTCATCCTTTTTGTTATAAAAAATCGATAATATATTGTCTAGGTGATTTAGACGCTGGCTAAATTGTAATTGTACATGATAAAAAGCGTACTTAGGACTGAGAATACAGTTAAATTTCCAGTATATTTTAAAGGGACTTTCTCAAAGCTGTTGACTATGGGGGAATTTCTCAAAGCAATGAAAAATTATATTGCGCCAGTAATGACCCAGGAGGTTTTTAAAGCGCGTCAATTCAACAAAAAATGCGGGAATGGAGCAATGGCGCGCTTTAGATTGAACACTGATGAGGTACAGGAGGTCTACCTCATATACGTAGTAATGAGGTACAGGAGGTCTACCTTATGTAGTAGTAATGAGGTACAGGTCTACCTCATGTAGTAGTAATGAGGTACAGGTCTACCTCAAGTAGTTGTAATGAGGTACAGGAGGTCTACCTTATGTAGTAGGAGGTCTACCTTATGTAGTAGTAATGAGGTACAGGAGGTCTGCCTCATGTAGTAGGAGGTCTACCTTATGTAGTAGTAATAAGGTACAGGAGGTCTACCTTATGTAGTAGTAATGAGGTACAGGAGGTCTGCCTCATGTAATGGAGGTCTACCTTATGTAGTAGTAATGAGGTACAGGAGGTCTACCTCAAGTAGTTGTAATGAGGTACAGGTCTACCTCAAGTAGTAGTAATGAGGTACAGGTCTACCTCATGTAGTAGTAATGAGGTACAGGTCTGCCTCATGTAGTTGTAATGAGGTACAGGAGGTCTACCTTATGTAGTAGTAAAGAGGTACAGGAGGTCTACCTTATGTTGTAGTAATGAGGTACAGGTCTACCTCAAGTAGTAGTAATGAGGTACAGGTCTACCTTATGTAGTAGTAAAGAGGTACAGGAGGTCTACCTCAAGTAGTTGTAATGATGTACAGGAGGTCTACCTCATGTAGTAGTAATGAGGTACAGGTCTACCTCATGTAGTAGTAATGAGGTACAGGTCTATCTCATGTAGTAGTAATGAGGTACAGGTCTATCTCATGTAGTAGTAATGAGGTACAGGACGTCTACCTCAAGTAGTAGTAATGAGGTACAGGTCTACCTCATATAGTAGTAATGAGGTACAGGAGGTCTACCTCATGTAGTAGTAATGAGGTACAGGAGGTCTACCTCAAGTAGTAGTAAAGAGGTACATGAGGTCTACCTCATGTAGTAGTAATGAGGTACAGGAGGTCTACCTCATGTAGTAGTAATGAGGTACAGGTCTACCTCATGTAGTAGTAATGAGGTACAGGTCTACCTCATGTAGTAGTAATGAGGTACAGGAGGTTTACCTCATGTAGTAGTAATGAGGTACAGGAGGTCTACCTCATATAGTAGTAATGAGGTACAGATCTACCTCAAGTAGTAGTAAAGAGGTACAGGAGGTCTACCTCATGTAGTAGTAATGAGGTACAGGTCTACTTCATGTAGTAGTAATGAGGTACAGGTCTACCTCATGTAGTAGTAATGAGGTACAGGTCTACCTCATGTAGTAGTAATGAGGTACAGGTCTACCTTATGTAGTAGTAAAGAGGTACAGGAGGTCTACCTTATGTAGTAGTAATGAGGTACAGGAGGTCTACCTTATGTTGTAGTAAAGAGGTACAGGAGGTCTACCTCATGTTATTGAACGTCTTTTACAAATATGCCTCTGACAATGTCAAAAACAAGGTGAAGGTCCTCCTGGATTGAATGTTATTTATTCCTTATAGTTAAGTACTGCGGATTCTTTTCAGTTCAACAAAAAAAATCATCTTAGGTTCTTGTTCAGACTATGTTTGACTGTTAAATTTCATGCTTATTTATCACTTAAGAAATGTTCACTCCACATCTTGTCACACACTTTTCACATTTGCTGATATCAGCTGGTTTGTGTTCCAGATCTTGGACAGCAGTTACTTTATGGCATTTTAAATTAACTATAGGAAGGACATTTGATTGGAATATAACAGTACATGATTATTGACATGGGTCAAGGTTTGTCCAAGGCCAGAGATTTTAAAATTTATTACAATATTTTTATTTGTGTTTAAAAAGAAAAATTTTCTTAATAAGCAGTTGTTAAAATCATTGTTTCAAAATACAAAACATAAATTACAGGATCGTTTTAAAGATTTAAATTGACTTAATAGACATTTTAAAATTAAAATCATAATGGTGTTTTGATGATCATTTACAACAAAATATCAGTCAATTTCAATGTTCGACAACAATAAGTTTTGAAAACTATATAATTAATGATTGGTTTATTTTTGGAAAAAAGCAAAATGACTACTTTTGTCTGTTTATAAAAACTGCGATGACAAGAACAACAATTCCTTTAATAAATCTTTGAACTGAAAGATTAAGTTAAACAAATATACACTATGCACCTTGAATTTGAAGGCCACGAAAATGAACACAGTAATGATAATAGCATTGTTCTTAAATCTTGCTATTTACTGGTATTTTGAAAACTTGTAAAATTGTGTAAATTCATTTTGATTGCATGAATCAAACAAGTACAGTCTCATCATTATATCCCCACTCGACAGAGTCGGGGGTATATAGTGGTCCTCATGTCCGTCCATCCGTTCGTCCGTCCACATTTGGTTTCCGGATAATAATTCAAAAAGTTTACATTCGGTTTGAATGAAACTTTGGGATATTGTTATATATCAGGTTGGTAATAAATAAGCCTATTGATTTTGGGGGAACCCGTCAAATTTCAAGGTCACAGTCCATGAAAAACGTTAGAAATTTTAACAAAAAAGTTGTTTCCGGACAATAACTCAAAAAGTTTACATCCGATTTAAATGAAACATTGGGATATTGTCATATATCAAGTTGGTAAGAAGCCTATCAATTTTGAGGGAAATCTGTCCAATTTCAAGGTCACAGTCCTTGAAAAACGTTAGAAATTTGTACAAAAAAGATGTTTCAGGACGACAACTAAAAAAGTTTGCATGTGATTTGAATGAAACTTTGGTATATTGTTATATATCAAGTTGGTAAGAATTCATCGAATTTGGGGGAACTCCGTCAAATTTCAAGGTCACAGTCCACGAAAAACGTTAAAAATTGTTACAAAAGCAGGGGTATCAGTGATCGCTAGATCGACTTTGTCTAGTTTAAGTTTGATTTCCTGAAACTCATTGATGTACAAATAAAAAGAATGGTAAGCAGTATTATGTTTTGATGAAAAAAAATTCTGTGGACAACATGGCTTCAATTGTGAATAAATTAAGACAAGCAACTGCTTGTTCATATATAACAGTATAGTTTTTCAAGGTAAAGAAAAAACCCAATTACCAGTATCACATTTTAATGTCTCTGTGCAACTATAAAATCAACAGTGTGCATTAGAGTGCAATAATGCTGACAATGCAAAACCCTAAAGCCAATTGATTGAAGATTGTCCTGCATCAGCTGATAATGATAGATGATCAGTTACATATACCAATTGAACATCACTACAGAATCATGACAGGGTTTATTTGATCCCCAAGAATCCCCCTTGCTACTCATCTGAACTATTATAGGATTAAACACTTATTTTCGGTAATTCATGGATGTATGAATGAGGTCGACTAACTCACAAACAAATAAACAATAAGTTTGTGAGTGAGTGGACCTCGTTCATACATCGTTGAATTAGTCATTTGCTTATATTAAAAGACATTTGCTTATGGTAGAGTTCAAGATAGCTGGTCAGTCCCCTACTGGTATCATTGAAAGGGACTCAAAATTTCCACTCTGTCAGTCCATCCATCAGTCCGTCACACATGTTTATCATACTTTTTTCAGAATGGTTGCAGTATTTGAATTGATCTTTGGTATGAATGTTAACCATCATAAGTTATGGATCAAGTTTGAATTTCATTTTGCTTCAATTCCTCAAATGTATAAAACCATTTAACAGGTCTTAGTCACTGAGGCAGCAGGTTCAAGGAATCAATCCATTTAGCAGGCCTTAGTCACTGAAGTACCTGGTTCAGGGCTTGGTAGCACAGGGATAAAACTTTACAGTCACTCAGTCGCCATTGCTAGTAGAATTTCTGGTGGGTGACCAAATGCTTGTGTCTAGATCGACCAGTTGGCAAACTTAACAAGTGTATACGATTCACCGATTAACAAATACATTTCAAGTTTTTTCCCTGAAAAAATGTTGTTACTTGCAAAATCTTTTGCGTATATGATATTTGGCGAAGGGCCATAATTATAATCCAGATCGGGAATAGACAGAACAATTTAATTTACATTTGCATCAGAAAGCGTCTTGAAATGTTGTACACAAACATTTTTTCCAAAGGGGAATAATCAAAACAGTGTAAGCTGGTTCCTTCCTAACTTTAACTTTCTGCGTATAGCATGAAGTTAAATACTGGTGGAAACCAGTCCGAAGCAAATAAAATGTGGAATTCACCAGAGTAGATATGAATTTGATGCCATAGATTTTAATTACTTATAATGTTCCTGTATGAAATTACAAGATTTAAACACGATTATAATAAATTATAAAAAAATATACAATAGCACCCTATAGATTTAGCTATGTCAGTCATACATTTGTCAAGTGTGTTAATTATATCTATTGTTAGTGTCTGTGGCAGTTTTTTGTGTCTCACAAATCTTAAATCTAGATTGAAAATGGGTAGAAATTTTTCTGCCTAAAATAGAAATAAGTTAATTTGTTATATAAATTCCTTATTTTGAAGAATAACGGTAGCTAAAAAATGCAATATATGTAGGGTTTAGAGTCGAATACCTGGTAGCTTTGTGGGGGTTAGGTTCCTAAATTCTGGGAGGTAATCCATTAATTATTGTTGTCCACCTAATAATTCTTTAATTAATCTTAATTTCAGAAAAAAAAATACATGCATCCTACAGACTAAAATATCCAATTACTTTTATGTAGTTATCCAATCTATGAAGTAAAAATATCAAAACAAGGCAATAACTTCTAGATTCATGTACATATAGTATAATCAAAATTGTACACATGATCATATGATTTATAATTAAAACACATTTGAGCTAAAAAAAAATTGAGCCCCAAACTGTATTGTTGGGCCCCTGGATTTTTTTTATGTCTAGGCCAGTAGCTGGCTACTGCAGGAAAAAAGTTAAGCTCTATCCCTATAGCAGGAGAGTATTTGTTCAAAGAGTACTGTATTCCACTGACAAGATTACTGGTAGCCACAATGTAGGCAGTTATATGCCAGGTTTTTAATTTTACTGTATGCATGAATGCCATGGATTATTTTATGGAGTGGTCTTAGATTGAAATTTTGGAATGGTCTTGGAGGGAGATTTTTATGAAAAGAAAATACCTAAAAAAATTATCTATTTCATTAAAAAATATAACTACCATATTTAGCTGTGTATTGTTCACATTTATGTATTGTCTGCACCCCTTTCTTGCACTTGAAAATTGTGGAAAAATACTTATATGCCTGATAATCTGCAAAATGGAGAGGATATATATAGGCTTTGCCTGCTATCCAATCCATTTCAGATCTATTACTGAATAAAATATGTTTAAAACAATAATCTTCAAAAAGCAAGAACATTTATTATGAGCAATAATACAAGACTAAATACCGAAGCTAGATCAATAAAACTAGACAAAGTCGAACTAGCGATGACTGATACCACCGCCTTTGTAAAAATTTCTAAGGTTTTTCATGGACTGTGACCTTGAAATTTGACGAATTTCCCCCAAAATCTTACCAACCTGATATATAACAATATCCCAAAGTTTCATTTAAAAATCGGATGCAAAATTATCATCCGGAAACCAAATGTGGATGGACGAACAGACAGACAGACTGACATGAGGACCGCTTTATACCCCGGCTCTGTCGAGCACACGTATAAAAAGGTGTGTAGCCCCATTTTAATGGTACAGAAACATTTGAAAAAAAGATGTACAGTAAAATGACCTATTATTGATGTTTGCTTATTACTAATGCATTGGTTTACTTCTTAAATACTCCTGCATTACTTCTAAAAAATGACTTAATGAATTGTGGAACATATGAGTATACTGTATATAGTAGACATATTGCTAAGACATTTGTTAGAAATTTTTGCATTTATGGTAAACAGAACAAATCTTCTTAATTGCCAAAAGGTAATTTCTTGTCTCTTCTGGCATGTCTGTTACAAAAATAATTCATATTTTCTGAAGTGGGTCGAGCCATCTAAAACAAACTTTATGTAAAACAAAAAATCAGGTCACGACCATTCATGTGTGTCGACAACTAAATTTGAGAACTGATCTATAAAGCAGAGCATTCTTAAGTTTGACAAAACTATATGACTATGTTTTTTGTTTTCTTAATAAATGAATAAAAAAATGATACAAGAATGAAACAAAGACGTTTTAACAAAAAGTAATCTTATTTTAAGAGTGTTGGTACTTTGTGAGTTTTGGTTTGCTGTTGACAATGGGGCAGAATATCAGCCCCAAAAGTAAAGGCAGGAAAATTCCTGTTATCGTTACATAACTGATAAAAAATTAAATTTTTTATAAAAAACTTAATTGCTTCACTATAAAACTCCACACCCCACTCCATTCAGTAAACCATCCCTGCATGAACTAGCTCATATACATTGTAAATATGCCATACATCTCTTCAACCCCATGCAATCATAATGATTTTTTTGGTTCCAAGTTAGAAGTTTAAGCCCTTGTGTTAGTTCTTTCTGTTGTTTTCCGTTTATTTTTGGTGAATTGTAGGACTTAATAGTAAGGTTTGTGTTTGGTTTATCTACTCTCTAGATACTGAAGTTTTAAAATTTCCAGGTCAAGGTTATAAATAATAAAATGTACACAAACTTAAGTAAATCTACTGATTGCAGAAAAAGGTTTTCACAAATCATAATTGGACACTATTTTTGTCATTGTGAGGAGAGTTGGTGTGACACAACTGACTAGATTCATGTAAGCAGATATGGAATTGGATAACCTTTATCTAAATTAGAATTTAGGCAAACATCAGTCTAATTTAGAACATCCTGTCCTTGACTTGCATTATTTATATAGTACAGTAGAAACCACAAGTCTTGATAATATCCTGATATATTGTCCTTCATGTAGGAAATGATCAGTTTAACAATTTTATGAATCCAGTTGTCCAGTCAGATACAGTGCTAAGTATAGCTGATTAAGTTTGGATGCTTCTTATGGTACATTTACAATTGTCCCTTACATGTATGATTGAACATTGTTGGGAAGGGGCAATTGTGATGTGAAATTTAATAGTAAATAAAGTGTGTTTACTTCTTGGTAATAGATTATATAACCATATACTTACTGAAGTTTTTCTCTACAGATCAAAATTTTTGACATATGTCATCATGCCATATATTGCATATGCATGTAGACAGTTGCTTTCTATTGCAGACTGACAAAACAATATAGAACCAGTGGCGGATCCAGGGGGGGGGGTGTAGGGTCATACCCCCCTTTAAAAAAGGAAGTGAAAAAAAAAGAACATGGAATGCAAAAATGTAATCCCAGCTCGTCCTCGCCATAAATTAATGCATTAACAGGACTAATTCGTTTATAATGATATACTGAACACAAAAAACCTTGTTCATGGCCTTCCTTTTCTGATATCCCCTTTTTACGCCCCCCCCCCCCCCTTTCGAAAATCCTGTATCTGCCCCTGAGAACAATAAAAATAATACATGCAGATAACAAAAGTAATTTATCATAAGCTAAATTGTTCAAGATATATATATGTAAACTTGACATTTTTATAAGAGACAAATTGTTCATTAGGAAGGAACTGGAAATTAATTTAGGGCTGTCCAGTGCCTGAAATAAAGGCTGGTTCAAAAATAATTTTTGAGGCTACACAATTTTCCAAGCTGCTGGCCCAACTGAAATATTTCAGAGCAATAACTACAAGAAAAAGGCAATACATCATTGATACAATTTTATTCTTCAAGTAGTCCTTCACAGATCATGGCTTATTAAACTCCAGCTAAAGTCAAAATAAAATATGCATATCGTATCTGGTTCAAAGATAGCGGGTCCTCTAAAGAATAATAATTTTCCAGTCCTACTGAAAGTGACTGGATATTTAATGTTTGAATAATTTAGTACATGTATCTCGTTTAAGTTCAGTCAATATGGTAAAAATTTAATTGGTCTGGTGATCAGATCGCCAGTAATATTTTTGCTGTTTTTTATTGAAAATTAAAAATTTCCAAGGAGGTTTAGACAGTTGCTTGGAAATTATTTTTTAGAACAGTAAATACCTATCTGATTAATCCCATTTGGTGACTGGGAATACTGCCATATCATGCATGCACTGTGTGTCACATATAAAATGTTTGGCCAATCCCTGGAATATACTTATATTAGAATGAACAAGCACTTTTTAAAAACATTCAGATTGTATCAGATATGTGGAACTAGTTTATATGCCTATATGTTAATTGTTCTGCATTTCTGATACATTAATTTGATATTTAAAGATTGTTAACAATCAAGTGTGCTTCAAATCACATTAAATGCTCTTCCAATGTTTGTTATAAAGGTTAGTAGAACCGAAAATCTTTTAGTTCTCTGGAATATGAAATACAACTGAAAATTGCTTCACAGGGTTCTAAACAATACATATTGACTCCTGGCAGAGTTGAATGATATTAATGTAAAAGGTTTCATTGGCTCTTAATAAAAGTATAAATTGCACAACCTAACTATGGGATTAGGATTTATCCCACCACTTAGTGAAAATAAGTCAGTGAATGTAGAACATTTTTATTTGTTTTTAGTGCAGAGAGGTAAATAAGGAAAAGGCTCTTAGCAAGATTGTAGCATAAAGTACATTCCAACCTTTAGTTAGGGTTTTTTGCTTTATTATTCAGTCAGATAACACTATTTCAGCTAATGAGAAAGTTTTGTTACAATATAAATTAGTCTTACATTGTCTGTGCCTTGGTGCCAGAGCAGTTAAAGTAGTTTGTCTACTATTGATCATGTGGTCTGTCAACACTGCCCAGAGATTACGGGTTCAATTCTGACTGCAGGCAGGGTGTACTCTACTCCAATCTTAATTGACAAGGATTGACAGTTTTCCTACTGCAGGTCGGTGTTTTCTTCGGTACTGAGGTTTATTTGTATGCATGGTCCTCTGCAGTTCTCAGCAATGGGGGTGCTGGGAGCAGGGTCCCCTCCCAGATGCTACAATTTTTTTTTAGAAAAATGAAAAACTTTAAGAACTTTTGAACTAATTTTGATAAATTTGATATATGGTGCTGCCATTTGCATATCTATAATATTAAAGTGGACACAATACATTAGGCTAAAAAATATTTGAATTCTCAGTAACAAAACTCTATTTTTTTGTAAAGGATTAGTGTGATCACCCCCAATGTACCTACCTGTTATGACTACCATGAAAAGTGCCATAGACACAGGAAGAAATGTGATACTCGTGTACATTCATTGGGTGATCAGAAACCTATCTCTGCTGTAGTAAGGAAACCCTTTCTATGAGGAGTCAGAAACCTGTCTGCTGTAATAGAGAAAACCCTATTATGAACCAATTAGAACCCTGTCTCTGCTGCAGTATTTAGAATCTTTCTATGAACCAGTGAGACACCAATCTCCATGAAGCAATCTTAAGCGATCTCCTTAAGTAGAGAGAATCCTGAATCCTGCTAACTTATTAAGCATGAGTAGAGGGAATTGTTCATGCAAATTTCAAATCAATTTCCTAAAGTAGGACAACAAGCTGCTTTAAATCAATCACAAACTTTTTAGACCAGTGAATCCAGCTAATGGAGACTCATGCCCTGAACTTATAGCCTTCTGAACTGAGCTATTTCAATATTGATGATTTGAGCTGATGACAAGCTTATCATGTCATGGTTATGATTTCTGAGTGCTGACTATATTTGCTTTTGTTTATTTGTCTTGTTTGTTAGCTACTGTAGGCTATCTTGAAGTACCATTCAAAACATCTGACTTCATTAAATAAAGTTTTATAATTATCAGGCCAATGTTTCAGAAAGCTGTCAAGACCTACATGCAGTTATTCACGTAATTTACATTCATCAAAGTTACATGCACATAGGTCTTAAAACTGGGCCCAGACCTTTAAAATACTTTATCTCTGATTTTCATTTTACAGGATTTAAATTGGTAACCACAGATTAATGTATTTATCTTATCCTGTTACCGCTTACTAAACATGATAAATTAATGGCCAACAGGAGGTTTGTGTCTGACCACAACATTATAAGTGTTACTACAAGTAACTTATGTTATGCACATATCCAGAGAAAAAGAGTATAAAGAATGGAAACAAATAATTCTTTATCAGTATAGTTAGGGAGTCTCCAATGCCTTTGGTTTGTAAACAAACTATTAATCTTATAAGATATTTTTTTCTGTTTCTATTTTCTGTTATTTTCAATTGTTCATTTCTTATTTTATGGGAATACAACTTATATGGCATGCAAAATATTCAATTAAAGTTCTGCTTCAGGACATATGAACTTGCATGGTTTTATTCATCAAATTTATTTACCTTTCAATATGATTTTCTATTGTTAAGAATCAATCAGAAGGTACAACACTGCCATTAATGCCTTGGTCAATATTTGTCTTGGGTATTGTTAGGATCAGCTGTTTGTGCAAAAGGAACCTTGTCCTGCATCTAGTTCAATGTGAAACAACTTATTATAAGTACATTATCAATTTTTTTTAATTAACCTGCAGTTAAGGTAACATGTACTTTGAGATGAAGTAAAACACTTACACTCCCAAAAACCTGTCTGCTAAGTAAATAAATGGACTATGCACAGGCTAAGTCATTGTAATAAATTGCTTACGAAACATGAACATATAGTTTCACTCAATAATTTTTATCTTGTACTTAATCAAAAGACCCAGGGTATGTGTAAAGAGTATCTAAACTACATTTTATTCCATAGCGTGAGATGAATAAAAACCAAATTTATTTATTGTTTTTCTGAGACTATAAATCGGAGAAAATCTATGCAGAATGGTTTACTGCATGGTATTATATAATTGTCTACGGGAATATCACAGGTTTTCTGCATGGTATGTTGTCTACAGGAATATCAGAGGTTTTCTGCATGGTATATTGTCTAAGGGAATATCAGAGGTTTTCTGCATGGTATATTGTCTACGGGAATATCAGAGGTTTTCTGCATGGTATGTTGTTTACAGGAATATCAGAGGTTTTCTGCATGGTATGTTGTCTATGGGAATATCAGAGGTGATCTGCATGGTATATTGTCTACGGGAATATCAGAGGTTTTCTGCATGGTATGTTGTCTACGGGAATATCAGAGGTTTTCTGCATGGTATGTTGTCTACGGGAATATCAGAGGTTTTCTGCATGGTATATTGTCTACGGGAATATCACAGGTTTTCTGCATGGTATATTGTCTACGGGAATATCACAGGTTTTCTGCATGGTATATTGTCTACAGGAATATCACATGTTTTGTTTTGTTCATTCCATAAAACTTTCAGCATGGACTTGTTCGGTTTTCACGGATATATGATGCTATAAGAAATGAAAGTGAAATAAACTTGTAGTTTTTCTATCTAAATTTAAATTTTCAAGAGAAACTGTTGGTACTTTCATGCAAATTCTGCTGTTTACTGGCATTGAGGTTCCCAGCAGTTAACTGTTGAAATTAAATAAAACTAATTTGGTCAATATTGTACACAGTGGTATCAAACTGTTACTGTCTCAGTATCAGGTGACAACTAGTTAAAATGGAAGACAAATTTCAGTATTTTAAAAAGAAGAGATAACACTGCCTCAAAATCTGACATATCTTTGAGATGCTGTTGCAGTATGAAATGACATAAAAAAAGAACTACTTCTCTTTTTGCCTTCTTCTGGAGGATTGCTCAAAATTACCTTTTAATTAACATGGCATTCTTTACAATCTGTAAGGTCCCATGGCCCTGTACACTTATTTTCCATATGATCATATGTAAAAATTGTTAGATGTAGATAAGAAAATTTATTAAATATTATTGTTAAAAAAGTGACTACAGTTTCAAAATTTAATACTTAAAAACATGATCAGTTACTGACTTTGCTTCTAACAGAAATAAATTGCCCTTGTCAACTTGTATTATTCAATTGTACAAAGTCATATTTGTTAAAGTTTGTCACCTGTAAATAAAACATTATTGTCTCAACTGGGTTGGGTTATAGTAAGGTGAATAAGATGGGTATGCAGGGAAAAAAGGTTATCTATTTGTGTCATCAACTCCTCCCACAGTTTTTAACCCAGATCTCACAAGCTTCACACGTCCAAAATTTAGTTGAAAGATTGATTGCTGGACGTAAAACAACAATCAGTCATAATCATATAAAGATTGCACATTTATTAAAGTTTTGCACTGTCTGTTATGGAATTCTTCGAGAATTTTTTTCCTAATATTCCAGACTTGAGAATCCAATAATTTTTCAGAACATTTGCTGAAGACAATACCTTTTTAGTGTAATCAACTCTTTCTACAGTTTTCAACCCAGATCAGTAAGATTGCACAATGTATTGAAGTTGTAAACCTGCAATAATGGAATTGAACAACTTATCCTTACTTTGGAACTTTTTCAGGACATTTGCAGAAGACAGTACCTATTTTGTGCAATCTACTCCTCCATTTTTTACATAGACCAAAACCTTCCTTCCAACATAATGTAAATTACTGACTATTTCGGCACTTAATTTGCAACCCAGCCATTTCAGACTTTCTTTTGTAAAAAATGTAGAAAAAATCATATGTAATTATGTTTAAAGTATGTTGATTTTTTTAAATAGATGTGTCAGTAATGCTTTACATCAATGCATTTGAATACAAAAAATTGCTGAATGTATGGAAACAAGAAAAAGTACACATTTAATCATAGGCAACTAAGATTTATAATGAATAAGTTTATCCCAAACAGAAAATAGGCTTGTCTAATGTATTGACACACATACAAAGACAGAAATCATTTAATGATAATAAATAGTTTTTAGAAAACCACAACAATATTATCATTTACAAATGACATACACATTAAATAGAGATAATGAGTTACTGTGGTTGGAATTTAAGCTATGCCATGTTTTTAAAAAATTTTTTAACCTTAGCTGTAATAGGCTTATCAAACCCTTTGTGGACAGTGATGACTGTCATAACCTTAGCTGTAATAGGCTTATCAAACCCTTTGTGGACAGTGATGACTGTCGTAACCTTAGCTGTAATAGGATTATCAAACCCTTTGTGGACAGTGATGACTGTCATAACCTTAGCTGTAATAGGCTTATCAAACCCTTTGTGAGCAGTGATGACTGTCATAACCTTAGCTGTAATAGGCTTATCAAACCCTTTGAAGACAGTGATGACTGTCATAACCTTAGCTGTAATAGGCTTATCAAGCCCTTTGTGGACAGTGATGACTGTCATAACCTTAGCTGTAATAGGCTTATCAAACCCTTTGTGGACAGTGATGACTGTCTTAACCTTAGCTGTATTAGGCTTATCAAAACCTTTGTGGACAGTGATGGCTGTCATAACCTTAGCTGTAATAGGCTTATCAAACCCTTTGTGGACAGTGATGACTGTCGTAACCTTAGCTGTAATAGGCTTATCAAACCCTTTGTGGACAGTGATGACTGTCGTAACCTTAGCTGTAATAGTCTTATCAAACCCTTTGTGGACAGTGATGACTGTCGTAACCTTAGCTGTAATAGGCTTATCAAACCCTTTGTGCACAGTGATGACTGTCATAACCTTAGCTGTAATAGGATTATCAAGCCCTTTGTGGACAGTGATGACTGTCATAACCTTAGCTGTAATGGGCTTATCAAACCCTTTGTGGACAGTGATGACTGTCGTAACCTTAGCTGTAATAGGCTTATTAAACCCTTTGGAGACAGTGATGACTCTCATAACCTTAGCTGTAATAGGCTTATCATACCCTTTGTGGACAGGGATGACTGTCATAACCTTAGCTGTAGTTGGCTTATCAAATCTTTCTGGACAGTGATAACTGTTGTAACCTTAGCTGTAATAGCTTATCAAACCCTTTGTGAGCAGTGATGACTGTCATAACCTTAGATGTAATAGCCTTATCAAACCCTTTGTGGACAGTGATGACTGTCATAACCTTAGCTGTAATATGCTTATCATACCCTTTGTGGACAGGATGACTGTCATAACCGTTTGAAGTTTTACACAAACCAGTCAGAATTAAATCAACTATATGTTCAGATCTAATTCGGTCCAGGTGAGCTTTTGTCATCATTTGAGCCCGTCGTCCGTCGTCTGTCGTCCATCGTAAACTTTTTCAAAAATCTTCTCCTCTGAAACCAGTGGGCCAATTTTTTTTTCAAACTTGGCCAAAATCATCCTTAGGGTTCCTAGATTGAAACTGTAAATTGCACAAATGATCAGCAATAGAAGCCCTACAAATGATTGCTTAGTCCAAAATTGCAATATGACTCTTTATAGGAGTTATTGCCCTTTAATTATGAATTTGGACTTATGAACAGTTTTTGTCTCGCCTGCGACGAAAATCGCTGGAGGCGAGACATATGTATGGGAATCCGGCGGCGGCAGCGTAAACACTTGACATCTTGCTTCATATATTTGTAAGCCCATGCCCTAGGTCCATCAAATTTGGTCCAGAGGTAGCTTATGATGAGTACTTGCCAGTCAGTCACCTGTCACCTGACCTTGACCTCAATTTCATGGTCCAGCGACTACGTTAAAGTTTTTGGGTTACGACAGTTCCTCTGTAACTACGCATGGTAGGATGACAATATTTGGTGTATAGGTTGCTGATGACTAGTACATGACTGTCTGGTAGGTGTCACCTGACCTTGACCTCAATTTCACGGTCCAGTGCCTACGTTAAAGTTTTTGGGTTACGACAGTTCCTCTGTAACTACCCATTGTAGGATGACAATATTTGGTGTATAGGTTGCTGATGACTAGTACATGACTGTCTGGTAGGTGTCACCTGACCTTGACCTCAATTTCACGGTCCAGCGACTACGTTAAAGTTTTTGGGTTATGGCAGTTACTCTGTTACCATGCATGGTAGGATGACAATATTTGGTATATAGGTTGCTGATGACTAGTACATGACTGTCTGGTAGATTCCACCTGAACTTGACCTCAGTTTCACGGTCCAGCGACTACGTTAAAGTTTTTGGGTTACGACAGTTCCTCTATAACCACACATGGTAGGATGACAATATTTGGTATTTAGATTGCTAATGACTAGTACATGACTGTCTGGTAGGTGTCACTTGACCTTGACCTCAATTTCATGGTCCAGCTACTACATTAAATTATTTGGGTTACGGCAGTTTCTTTGTAACCATGCATGGTATGGTGACAATATTTCGTATACAGGCCGCTGCTGATATTTAATGCTATTTACGTAATGCTTATGACGAAATTTATTTTCGTTACTGAAGCGGAATGCAGGCGAGACATTTTTCTGTGTCCACACTTGTTGAATTATAAATTAGTCTATAACACACCTACTAGTGTTTAGTTTTTGCACAGTAACTTAAAAGCTATATCAACTAGATTGAAACTGTTAATTTCTAAAATTTAAGTTTAGTTGAAGTCATTTGGATTCCAGGTGAGCGATTTCAGGCTCCTGTGAGCCTCTAGTTTTAGCTTTATTAAGATGTGTGGCTTATTTTTTAAATAATATCTTTACGAATGCCAATGTAAATTTTATTGAACTTAAAACTTTTTGGTAACAATTTTGGTTGTCTAGCGGAGTTGTGGGTTTGTGGTGAAATCATGTGAACAATGCCCCATAAGCAGAGTGATAAATGATATAATTTAATGATTTAATATTGTAACTTAAGTAATAATTTTCTTAGGCATCTTGACACTAAATTAGATGTAGCATATGATTCTAATAGAGTGAATATAACTGTATTTTCAGGTGCTGACTATATTTGGGGAACTGGTAAAGTAGGGAAAAGATGTACAGGTATGTTATAAGTGGAATACTTTAATAGTTAGATTTTGCAGCTGTTGAATAGAAGATTCAACAATTTTATAAGTTGAAGGTAAAAACAATTCTTGTTGGAGCTGGATTGATGTTGTACATATAATAATATGTCATAAATTATACCACCGCTTTGAAGAAGAGGGGGTATTACCCGGTAAACTGGTTTACCTCTGTCTGTCTGTCCTTCTATCCTTCTGTCCTTCCGTCCGCAACATTTCATAAGTTTTTTCAACAACTACTTATCACTTACTACCCATTTCGGGTCTGTTGCTTATCTACTTTCTGTTTATCGACTTATGCAAATTTTCATCCATTGACCACCAACAGAAAGAGATGTGAATATCGAAGGTATGATGTGTGAGCAGTAGCTCACAGGTTCTTTGTTTATCCTGTAAGAGAAACCTTTAAATAATAACTTATTTTTCTTGACCTATTTGATGGAAAATTCTAAATTGATGTACCTTGATAAATTCTGTTGAAAAGAAACAATATTAACATTACAAAATGTATGTTTTCATACTTAGATCTCATCTTTGTATCTTTATTGTTTTGTCATTGGTCATTAATGTACCGTTACCAGGAAAGAAAATTAAACTTCTAAAGAGCTAAAATACCATTTAAGACAATACATAAAATTGTAACACATGTATGCATAATTCAATCTTATGTTGTACAGGAATGAGCTGATCTTACAATGACCTAAATTTTACTTTGGGGTATTTTCTCTTTGTTAAATTTTTCTTCATTATAATTTCTACTAGAAATATTGATTATTATAATACCTTGTATATTGTAACCTAATTTTTACAGGACCACAAACTAATGTAAAATTTTCCAGTATCTATATTATATATTCTAATTTGAGTGCCTAAGACATCAGGTGTAAAACGAGTATCTATTCTAATCAACTTCATAAACCATCAACTATCTTTTTTTCCCCTTGCTAACCCTTAGGGTTAAATATTTGGCATAAAGAGCTAAAGGTGGTATAATCACTATATATTTGTGCCCCAATGAATTATTTCTGAAATAATTCCTTGATCCAACACTCACTGTTTGTTGTTTGATATATAAAAGAGATTAAATGGGTTAAAATGAAACATTATAATAGATAGAACCATATCAATACATAGGCACCAAACTAACATACAAATTCTTTATATTAATTAATTGAAAATTTGGTTTATTAAATACCAGAAGTTCATAATGTACTATTTAGGTCAATAGAAAAAAAACCCAAAAATTGACACATTTTTCTTCAGTTATCAAGATCAAAACATGTGTTATAATGTTGGCAAGCATTGTAATAAAAGATTGAATTTTTCAAATTGTATACTGTTTTATGATTGAACTTCTGAGTGACGTAATCATCTTAATGGAAGGCTTGGTAAATGTAAGGCAACCATTGTATTTGCTTGTTGGAAAGTAGATCAAGCGAGATATAATCAGTTTTTATTGTAGAGTACATGTCAAAATCGTAGTCAAATTCTCTCTAGGGGACATGTAATCATTTCGGTGTAGGAATTGATAGTCATTTAAAACTGAAAGTTTTAAAGATCTATCTAAAGTGGTCTTTTAAGAGAAATAAAAGAAAAACATAGTACAAGAGTTTTTCCTTATAATTAATAAACACCAACAGATATGGGCTGAATTGTTATCAATGAAGGACCAAGGAATACTAGTCTCTTATAAGACTTTTGACCTTACCTAATTTAATGATATAAAAAATGTTCATGTCCATTGTTTCCAAAATAAAGAAAGTACTGGTATATGTGGATACCAATCACCTGGCATGGTAAGAAAGATTTATTCAATCTCAGCTAATGATATAAGAGGGATGTTATGTTATAATGTCCAATAGAAGGATTTTTTAAACTTCAGCTTAAACCAAGTGAAAGATTATTTGATGAGTCCACATTATTTGTTTCACCTCAAGCTGAGGGGATGTTATAATCAAATAAGGTGTTAGTCTGCCAAAGTCATGGGTCTTTTCGGCCCTGACCATCAAAAAATGCTTGGGTCAGATATTTTTATGCCCCCGCGACGACATGTCGGGGGGCATTAAGTTTTACTCATGTCTGTCCGTACGTCCGAACAAATTTCCGTCAAGCTTTTCTCAGAAACCGTACATGAGAACAATTTTAAATTTGGCAGAGTGGTTCAGTATCACAAGTTGTATGTCCTAAGCGAATTTCAGACCTGTCGGACAACTACTTCCTGTTTGGGACTTCATTTGTAAGTAAATACGTCCGTCTGTATGTACAAATTTCCGTCAAGCTTTTCTCAGAAACCGTACATGAGAACAATTGTAAATTTGGCAGAGTGGTTCAGTATCACAAGTTGTAGGTCCTAAGCGAATTTCAGACCTGTCGGACAACTACTTCCTGTTTGGGACTTCATTTGTACGTAAATACGTCCGTCTGTATGTACAAATTTCCGTCAAGCTTTTCTCAGAAACCGTACATGAGAACAATTTGAAATTTGGCAGGGTTGTTCAGTATCACAAGTTGTATGTCCTAAGGGACTTTCAGACCTGTCGGACAACTACTTCCTGTTTGGGACTGGGCCGATATGAAAATGTGTTAACACAAGTATGAAAATTTCCGTCAAGCTTTTCTCAGTAACCGTACATGAGAACAATTTGAAATTTGGCAGGGTGGTTCAGTATCACAAGTTGTATGTCCTAAGCGACTTTCAGACCTGTCGGACAACTACTTCCGGTTTGCGACTCGGCTGATATGAAAATTTTCTAACATGAGTATGAAAACTTCCGTCAAGCTTTTCTCAGAAACCGTACATCAGAACAATTTTAAATTTGACAAGGTGGTTCAGTATCACAAGTTGTACATCCTAAGCGAATTTCAGACCTGTCGGACAACTACTTCCTGTTTGGGACTTCATTTGTACGTAAATACGTCCGTCTGTATGTACAAATTTCTGTCAAGCTTTTCTCAGAAACCGTACATGAGAGCAATTTGAAATTTGGCAGGGTTGTTCAGTATCACAAGTTGTATGTCCTAAGGGACTTTCAGACCTGTCGGACAACTACTTCCTGTTTGGGACTGGGCCGATATGAAAATGTGTTAACACAAGTATGAAAATTTCCGTCAAGCTTTTCTCAGTAACCGTACATGAGAACAATTTGAAATTTCGCAGGGTGGTTCAGTATCACAAGTTGTATGTCCTAAGCGACTTTCAGACCTGTCGGACAACTACTTCCTGTTTGCGACTGGGCTGATATGAAAATGTTCTAACATGAGTATGAAAACTTCCGTCAAGCTTTTCTCAGAAACCGTACATGAGAACAATTTTAAATTTGACAAGGTGGTTCAGTATCACAAGTTGTACGTCCTAAGCGAATTTCAGACCTGTCGGACAACTACTTCCTGTTTGGGACTTCATTTGTACATAAATACGTCCGTCTGTATGTAAAAATTTCCGTCAAGCTTTTCTCAGAAACCGTACATGAGAACAATTTGAAATTTGGCAGGGTTGTTCAGTATCACAAGTTGTATGTCCTAAGGGACTTTCAGACCTGTCGGACAACTGCTTCCTGTTTGGGACTGGGCCGATATGAAAATGTGTTAACACAAGTATGAAAATTTCCGTCAAGCTTTTCTCAGTAACCGTACATGAGAACAATTTGAAATTTGGCAGGGTGGTTCAGTATCACAAGTTGTATGTCCTAAGCGACTTTCAGACCTGTCGGACAACTACTTCCGGTTTGCGACTGGGCTGATATGAAAATGTTCTAACATGAGTATGAAAACTTCCGTCAAGCTTTTCTCAGAAACCGTACATCAGAACAATTTTAAATTTGACAAGGTGGTTCAGTATCACAAGTTGTACGTCCTAAGCGAATTTCAGACCTGTGGGACAACTACTTCCTGTTTGGGACTTCATTTGTACGTAAATACGTCCGTCTGTATGTACAAATTTCTGTCAAGCTTTTCTCAGAAACCGTACATGAGAACAATTTGAAATTTGGCAGGGTTGTTCAGTATCACAAGTTGTATGTCCTAAGGGACTTTCAGACCTGTCGGACAACTACTTCCTGTTTGGGACTGGGCCGATATGAAAATGTGTTAACACAAGTATGAAAATTTCCGTCAAGCTTTTCTCAGTAACCGTACATGAGAACAATTTGAAATTTCGCAGGGTGGTTCAGTATCACAAGTTGTATGTCCTAAGCGACTTTCAGACCTGTCGGACAACTACTTCCTGTTTGCGACTGGGCTGATATGAAAATGTTCTAACATGAGTATGAAAACTTCCGTCAAGCTTTTCTCAGAAACCGTACATCAGAACAATTTTAAATTTGACAAGGTGGTTCAGTATCACAAGTTGTACGTCCTAAGTGAATTTCAGACCTGTCGTACAACTACTTCCTGTTTGGGACTTCATTTGTACGTAAATACGTCCGTCTGTATGTACAAATTTCCGTCAAGCTTTTCTCAGAAACCGTACATGAGAACAATTTGAAATTTGGCAGGGTTGTTTAGTATCACAAGTTGTATGTCCTAAGCGACTTTCAGACCTGTCGGACAACTACTTCCTGTTTGGGACTGGGCCGATATGAAAATGTGTTAACACAAGTATGAAAATTTCCGTCAAGCTTTTCTCAGTAACCGTACATGAGAACAATTTGAAATTTGGCAGGGTGGTTCAGTATCACAAGTTGTATGTCCTAAGCGACTTTCAGACCTGTCGGACAACTACTTCCTGTTTGCAACTGGGCCGATATGAAAATGTTCTAACATGAGTATGAAAACTTCTGTCAAGCTTTTCTCAGAAACCGTACATCAGAACAATTTGAAATTTGACAAGGTGGTTCAGTATCACAAGTTGTACGTCCTAAGCGACTTTTAGACCTGTCGGACAACTGCTTCCTGTTTGGGACTTGGCCGATATGAAAATGTGTTAACATGAGAATGAAAATTTCCGTCAAGCTTTTCTCAGAAACTGTACATGAGAACAATTTGAAATGTGGCAGGGTGGTTCAGTATCACAAGTTGTACGTCCTAAGCGACTTTCAAACCTGTTGGACAACTACTTCCTGTTTGGGACTTACTTTAGCGGGGGCATCCGTGTCCCATGGACACATTCTTCAATTTTTGTTTTATGTGACAGTCCTGATGACTGGAAAAAAAAGGGGCTGTCGTTGGTCCCCTCTTTTTGTTATCTTTGGTCTTCAGATGTCGCTAAAAACAGTTCCTGTACAATAAAATCAAAACAAGTTTATATACAAGTACCTGGTATTGAGAATATGGTCAATACAGTTTTTTGCTGCTTGAACCTATCTAATAATGATCTCATTTACTCTGGTGATGAAATGGGTAGTGACACTGAAGATAATTTTCATTATTAACAAACAGAGGACATTAATGCAACCAAGCAAGGAAACCCTAATTTCACATGCAGTAAGCAGTCTTAAACTAAATCCACTGCTCACCATTTTTGTATCTGGCCCAGAAAAAGATCTAAGTAAATAAAAATAAATAAAGGTTCAATAAATTTTAGTACTCAGCAGCAATGTTATAATCAACAGAATTATTCCTTGAAAGAGTAAATTCAAATAAACTATAAGCAGGGCAAAACTAAAGTATAAATGTCTTAGAACTTATGTTGAAAATGTATCCAATGCAGATCAGAAAAAAGTAACCTGAGACAGTCTAGAAGAAATCACTTAATCTGTGATTGTGCAAGTCAAAGTTTCATGTTCATTTATTTACCAGATTTATTTATTGTTTGCTTAAATCTTGTCTTATAAAGACTTGTGCAGAAATACTGTTGATTTAAACAGCCATTCAGTTAACCAACTAACACCATTGTTTTAAGTGGGGTAAGCACTTCATGGCTGCATTCTGTAGGTAAAAGACACTGATCTAGTCATAACTATACGTGTTTTGCTAAAAAAGTATGCTCTTTGCAAATAGAGTTTGTATTAATATATTTGCTATTTGAGAAAATTGTATTCTTTGCAAGCTGTAATTGCTTGTAGGATTAGCTTATAAATTTACATTTAGTTTTTATTAAATTGTCAAACGGGTAAATGAATATATTAGAACAGTTTTTAACCTACATTTCAGTAATGGGGATACATAATGCTGGAGGTATTCTACACAAAGACCTAGTTAACTGTGGAGTCTTAAGGTCTTTAAATATCCGCCAGAGTGGAAAATAAGACTTGTAATACTCTGTTTTGTGTGGTTAGAATTTTAAATTAGAATTAAACAAATATTTTCACTGCATATACTTTACCTATTGATTAGTGGTTAAGTGTATTTAGTAATAAATACTTATTTGTGTCAGCCAATTAATATAAAATCACTCATTCTTTGGTAACAATAAAACAATCTGTTTCTTTAGATCAAAAATGGAAATGGACCTGTCGAGATTTATGACAAAATAATGTCTCCACCAGTTATGGTTTTTTTCCTTTGGTCATTTTTTGAGCTGACCTGAGCCAAAGATTCAAGAGAGCTTTTCTGATCAAAATTAGTCCAATAAAAAAGAAATTGTTAAAATATGATGTTATAAATTTGAAAAAAATCTCCTTCACAGTACTTTTGTGCTAATTTTAATCAAACTTTGCACAAAGTTTCCTTGGGTGAAGTTTTTTCAAATGAAGGGTCACATCATCTTCAAAGGGGAGATTATTATATAAACATTTCAACTCCAGATAGAATTCAAGGGACTGTCCTTAAAATTGAGATACATGTAATAGGAAATCGATTTGATGATGTGAGCTACATGTGCTCTGATTTATAGAACATATTGTGAATAACTTTAATACTCTTAGTTGCTACAAATGCACACACAAAAATTTGTCAATTGATTATCTTCTAGTTAACTGTATTTCAATGATGGTTGAAAATTTGTCGATTAATTGTATTTCAATGATGGTTGAAAATTTGTCGATTGGTTATGTAAAGTTGATTGTATTTCAACAATGGTTGAATGTAGTTCTAATGATCTGGCTCAGTGTACCAGTGTGACGTTGGGGAGCCCAGAATTTTTTTGTCTTTTCAGTTAGTTTTTTGAAATTTGGTATGTGGGTAGATAATAGCAAGACATATGTCGCATACCATGGATGGTGACCTTTGGCCTTAAACTTTGACCTCAAGGTATGTGGGCCCGCAGAGATAACGTCTCACTGATAGTTTTTTACTGTGATCTGTAGGTTGTCATGCATATATCATGTTTTTACTTTTCACAAGTGACCCCTTGATATTGACCTGATAATCCTTGTTTTTGTGAAAAAAAAACAATATTTACAGAGATTTAGTAAGCAGTTTCAAAATTCAAAATTAAAGGTTGCCAAAATTTGAACACAGATAAACATTGGAGTCCAGCTTATGTGACCTTGTTTGCTTTCAGAATACTATGGGATAAACTGAAGTTAGATTGTAGATTACATTTTTTAAAATTTCCGAATAAACCAATACAATAAAAGATCACAATGAACATCTTTACAGCAGAAAACATTGAACTAGTTTGCCCTTTAATCTTTCTGCTAGTATAAGAGTACATCAGGATACAGTTTGATGGAAGAGAATTAAAAGCAAAGTGTATACTATACACACAGGATAACAGACATATAGACACCTATTTTATTTTTTGAGTAATGACTCTGTCATGTTAGTTTGACTTATAAGAAATCATTAGTTCAATGACTTGTGTGCCCTCTTTGTACTGAAATATATCTAATATAACAATACTCGCTCTTTTTTCAGAATGATAATCTCTGATATATTTAAGAAATAGATTATTGCAAGCAGACTCTACGTGAATTAGAACACGGTCAGACCTTATTTTTGTCAATATTTTATATCGAGCCATAGTGAGGTATAAAATGAAGACAAATAAAAGGTCTGACCATGTTCTTATTCGCATAGTGCCTAATTGCAATATTCTATTTCGATTCTAATATGTCTTACAATTGTTTTAAAATTTCTAAGTGGCTCTATGAGGACTCTTTCAATGGTATTATTGTTGTTTTTTTTTAAACTAATAACATATATCCCAAAACTGTATGTTAAAGCAAAAAAAAATTGACATAAAAATATATGCTCATAATTTTATTGAATATACGTACCTTTAAAGCTAAAGCAAAGCAATATTAAGATGTGTTCTCAAAGTGTACCATGAAAGATGCCATATTAGAATCATGAACACATAATGCCAAAGAAAAAAATGGCTTCTTTTAGTATTTTAATACCTTGTGAATGATGGGTAGTCGGGGTTCCCACTGTCATTTGAAAAAAAAGCCATTTTTCAGTAAAGCCGAAATCTTTCGTCAATTCTGGGGTGTAATCTAGTCCAGGAATTCCTTTTCTATGCATCTATGCAACACTTTGGTGTACAGCATTAGAGCATATTGGACACTCTCTGGTAAAATGTATAAAGCAAGTAACTGTTCTTTGTTGTGAAGTAGAAGTAAATCAAGCTGCAAAGGTCAGTGTAGACACCAAAACCACATGTTAACACTGGGAGAACTGACATCAATACATTTAGTCAAATCAAAAACAGAATAGGTAACTACATTGAATTAAGCACTAAGAGCTACATGTATGCCAGCATTGATTTGACTATTGGATGGATGACTCACAGCATAAGCTTTGGATAGGGAATAAATCTTCCACTGCCCCTATAGTAAATTTGCCAGCTTTTACACGCCTTCTTCCTCTGCCCCTATAATATGTTTGCCAGCCTTTCCATGCCATCTTCCTCTGCCCCTATATGTTTGCCTGCTTTTCCACGACATCTTCCTCTGCCCCTATAATATGTTTGCCAGCTTTTCCATGCCATCTTCCTCTGCCCCTATAAAATGTTTGGCCGCTTTTCCACAACATCTTCCTCTGCCCCTATATGTTTGGCTGCTTTTCCATGACATCTTCCTCTGCCCCTATATGTTTGCCAGCTTTTCCACAACATCTTCCTCTGCCCCTATATGTTTGCCAGCATTTCCACGACATCTTCTTCTGCCCCTTTATGTTTGCCAGCATTTCCATGACATCTTCCTCTGCCCCTATATGTTTGCCAGCATTTCCACGACATCTTCTGCCCCTTTATGTTTGCCAGCATTTCCACGACATCTTCCTCTGCCCCTATATGTTTGCCAGCATTTCCATGACATCTTCCTCTGCCCCTATATGTTTTCCAGCATTTCCACGACATCTTCCTCTGCCCCTATATGTTTGGCTGCTTTTCCACAACATCTTCCTCTGCCCCTATATGTTTGGCTGCTTTTCCACAACATCTTCCTCTGCCCCTATATGTTTGCCAGCATTTCCACGACATCTTCCTCTGCCCCTATATGTTTGGCTGCTTTTCCACGACATCTTCCTCTGCCCCTATATGTTTGCCAGCATTTCCACGACATCTTCCTCTGCCCCTATATGTTTGGCTGCTTTTCCATGACATCTTCCTCTGCCCCTATATGTTTGCCAGCATTTCCACGACATCTTCCTCTGCCCCTATATGTTTGGCTGCTTTTCCACGACATCTTCCTCTGCCCCTATATGTTTGCCAGCATTTCCACGACATCTTCCTCTGCCCCTATATGTTTGGCTGCTTTTCCACGAAATCTTCCTCTGCCCCTATATGTTTGGCTGCTTTTCCACGACATCTTCCTCTGCCCCTATATGTTTGCCAGCATTTCCACGACATCTTCCTCTGCCCCTATATGTTTGGCTGCTTTTCCACGACATCTTCCTCTGCCCCTATATGTTTGCCAGCATTTCCATGACATCTTCCTCTGCCCCTATATGTTTGGCTGCTTTTCCACGACATCTTCCTCTGCCCCTATATGTTTGCCAGCATTTCCACGACATCTTCCTCTGCCCCTATATGTTTGCCAGTATTTCCACGATATCTTCCTCTGCCCCTATATGTTTGCCAGCATTTCCACGACATCTTCCTCTGCCCCTATATGTTTGCTAGCATTTCCACGACATCTTCCTCTGCCCCTTTATGTTTGCCAGCATGTCCACGACATCTTCCTCTGCCCCTATATGTTTGCCAGCATTTCCACGACATCTTCCTCTGCCCCTATATGTTTGCCAGCATTTCCACGACATCTTCCTCTGCCCCTATATGTTTGCCAGCATTTCTACGACATCATCTTCTGCCCCTATATGTTTGGCTGCTTTTCCACGACATCTTCCTCTGCCCCTATATGTTTGCCAGCATTTCCACGACATCTTCCTCTGCCCCTATATGTTTGCCAGCATTTCCACGACATCTTCCTCTGCCCCTATATGTTTGCCAGCATTTCCACGACATCTTCCTCTGCCCCTATATGTTTGCCAGCATTTCCACGACATCTCCCTCTGCCCCTATATGTTTGCCAGCATTTCTACAACATCATCTTCTGCCCCTATATGTTTGGCTGCTTTTCCACAACATCTTCCTCTGCCCCTATATGTTTGCCAGCATTTCCACGACATCTTCCTCTGCCCCTATATGTTTGGCTGCTTTTCCACGACATCTTCCTCTGCCCCTATATGTTTGCCAGCATTTCCACGACATCTTCCTCTGCCCCTATATGTTTGGCTGCTTTTCCATGACATCTTCCTCTGCCCCTATATGTTTGCCAGCATTTCCACGACATCTTCCTCTGCCCCTATATGTTTGGCTGCTTTTCCACGACATCTTCCTCTGCCCCTATATGTTTGCCAGCATTTCCACGACATCTTCCTCTGCCCCTATATGTTTGGCTGCTTTTCCACGAAATCTTCCTCTGCCCCTATATGTTTGGCTGCTTTTCCACGACATCTTCCTCTGCCCCTATATGTTTGCCAGCATTTCCACGACATCTTCCTCTGCCCCTATATGTTTGGCTGCTTTTCCACGACATCTTCCTCTGCCCCTATATGTTTGCCAGCATTTCCACGACATCTTCCTCTGCCCCTATATGTTTGGCTGCTTTTCCACGACATCTTCCTCTGCCCCTATATGTTTGCCAGCATTTCCACGACATCTTCCTCTGCCCCTATATGTTTGCCAGTATTTCCACGATATCTTCCTCTGCCCCTATATGTTTGCCAGCATTTCCACGACATCTTCCTCTGCCCCTATATGTTTGCTAGCATTTCCACGACATCTTCCTCTGCCCCTTTATGTTTGCCAGCATGTCCACGACATCTTCCTCTGCCCCTATATGTTTGCCAGCATTTCCACGACATCTTCCTCTGCCCCTATATGTTTGCTAGCATTTCCACGACATCTTCCTCTGCCCCTATATGTTTGCCAGCATTTCTACGACATCATCTTCTGCCCCTATATGTTTGGCTGCTTTTCCACGACATCTTCCTCTGCCCCTATATGTTTGCCAGCATTTCCACGACATCTTCCTCTGCCCCTATATGTTTGCCAGCATTTCCACGACATCTTCCTCTGCCCCTATATGTTTGCCAGCATTTCCACGACATCTTCCTCTGCCCCTATATGTTTGCCAGCATTTCCACGACATCTCCCTCTGCCCCTATATGTTTGCCAGCATTTCTACAACATCATCTTCTGCCCCTATATGTTTGGCTGCTTTTCCACGACATCTTCCTCTGCCCCTATATGTTTGCCAGCATTTCCACGACATCTTCTTCTGCCCCTTTATGTTTGCCAGCATTTCCACGACATCTTCCTCTGCCCCTATAATATGTTTGCCAGCTTTTCCATGCCATCTTCCTCTGCCCCTATAAAATGTTTGGCCGCTTTTCCACAACATCTTCCTCTGCCCCTATATGTTTGGCTGCTTTTCCATGACATCTTCCTCTGCCCCTATATGTTTGCCAGCTTTTCCACAACATCTTCCTCTGCCCCTATATGTTTGCCAGCATTTCCACGACATCTTCTTCTGCCCCTTTATGTTTGCCAGCATTTCCACGACATCTTCCTCTGCCCCTATATGTTTGCCAGCATTTCCACGACATCTTCTGCCCCTTTATGTTTGCCAGCATTTCCACGACATCTTCCTCTGCCCCTATATGTTTGCCAGCATTTCCATGACATCTTCCTCTGCCCCTATATGTTTTCCAGCATTTCCACGACATCTTCCTCTGCCCCTATATGTTTGGCTGCTTTTCCACAACATCTTCCTCTGCCCCTATATGTTTGGCTGCTTTTCCACAACATCTTCCTCTGCCCCTATATGTTTGCCAGCATTTCCACGACATCTTCCTCTGCCCCTATATGTTTGGCTGCTTTTCCACGACATCTTCCTCTGCCCCTATATGTTTGCCAGCAATTCCACGACATCTTCCTCTGCCCCTATATGTTTGGCTGCTTTTCCACGACATCTTCCTCTGCCCCTATATGTTTGCCAGCATTTCCACGACATCTTCCTCTGCCCCTATATGTTTGGCTGCTTTTCCACGACATCTTCCTCTGCCCCTATATGTTTGCCAGCATTTCCACGACATCTTCCTCTGCCCCTATATGTTTGGCTGCTTTTCCACGACATCTTCCTCTGCCCCTATATGTTTGGCTGCTTTTCCACAACATCTTCCTCTGCCCCTATATGTTTGCCAGCATTTCCACGACATCTTCCTCTGCCCCTATATGTTTGGCTGCTTTTCCACGACATCTTCCTCTGCCCCTATATGTTTGCCAGCATTTCCACGACATCTTCCTCTGCCCCTATATGTTTGGCTGCTTTTCCACGACATCTTCCTCTGCCCCTATATGTTTGCCAGCATTTCCATGACATCTTCCTCTGCCCCTATATGTTTTCCAGCATTTCCACGACATCTTCCTCTGCCCCTATATGTTTGGCTGCTTTTCCACAACATCTTCCTCTGCCCCTATATGTTTGGCTGCTTTTCCACAACATCTTCCTCTGCCCCTATATGTTTGCCAGCATTTCCACGACATCTTCCTCTGCCCCTATATGTTTGGCTGCTTTTCCACGACATCTTCCTCTGCCCCTATATGTTTGCCAGCAATTCCACGACATCTTCCTCTGCCCCTATATGTTTGGCTGCTTTTCCACGACATCTTCCTCTGCCCCTATATGTTTGCCAGCATTTCCACGACATCTTCCTCTGCCCCTATATGTTTGGCTGCTTTTCCACGACATCTTCCTCTGCCCCTATATGTTTGCCAGCATTTCCACGACATCTTCCTCTGCCCCTATATGTTTGGCTGCTTTTCCACGACATCTTCCTCTGCCCCTATATGTTTGGCTGCTTTTCCACGACATCTTCCTCTGCCCCTATATGTTTGCCAGCATTTCCACGACATCTTCCTCTGCCCCTATATGTTTGGCTGCTTTTCCACGACATCTTCCTCTGCCCCTATATGTTTGCCAGCATTTCCACGACATCTTCCTCTGCCCCTTTATGTTTGCCAGTATTTCCACGATATCTTCCTCTGCCCCTATATGTTTGCCAGCATTTCCACGACATCTTCCTCTGCCCCTATATGTTTGCTAGCATTTCCACGACATCTTCCTCTGCCCCTTTATGTTTGCCAGCATGTCCACGACATCTTCCTCTGCCCCTATATGTTTGCCAGCATTTCCACGACATCTTCCTCTGCCCCTATATGTTTGCCAGCATTTCCACGACATCTTCCTCTGCCCCTATATGTTTGCCAGCATTTCTACGACATCATCTTCTGCCCCTATATGTTTGGCTGCTTTTCCACGACATCTTCCTCTGCCCCTATATGTTTGCCAGCATTTCCACGACATCTTCCTCTGCCCCTATATGTTTGCCAGCATTTCCACGACATCTTCCTCTGCCCCTATATGTTTGCCAGCATTTCCACGACATCTTCCTCTGCCCCTATATGTTTGCCAGCATTTCCACGACATCTCCCTCTGCCCCTATATGTTTGCCAGCATTTCTACAACATCATCTTCTGCCCCTATATGTTTGGCTGCTTTTCCACGACATCTTCCTCTGCCCCTATATGTTTGCCAGCATTTCCACGACATCTTCTTCTGCCCCTTTATGTTTGCCAGCATTTCCACGACATCTTCCTCTGCCCCTTTATGTTTGCCAGCATTTCCACAACATCTTCCTCTGATATGTTTATCAGCTTGCTGGTGTTACAGTACATATACTTGCATAAAATATGCCCTGTTCACATTGAAATATACCTGGCAGATTACTCATAATGTACACACACTTGTTCTGATATATAGGGTAACTAATTTGTCAAAACTGATTATGGAAGTGTTTATTTTAGGATGTAACCAGATATGTCATTCTACCTGCTGGGATGTAGCGGTCAGGTCAAGTTGTAAACGAGGATCCCAAACATCAAGTATTGCTGTACACAGTACATTTGTGGTAAGAACACTTCGTTCAACAACATATATATGCTATTCACTGTTAAGACATTGTGCAATAAGATTACAGTACACATGCCTTAGGATGACTGTCACCTCAGATGTACGGTAATATTATAATGAAGGTGCATATGTCTATGTATTTGTAGGTACCTCAATGTACAATTGTACATGTATACTGGGTAAAGATGGCTGATATTAAATATTGGTAAGGAGGCTCACATGATATCTCAATCCACTGGTGCTAAGAACACATGTCTGGTTGTAGACTTCATATTTCCTTCCTAGATGAGTCACTATAGACAATTGAGCTTATGAAACATATTTTCGAGTCGTGTTAAGTGCAAGAAAGAAAATTAACACATCCATCTTCCTACATTGTTCTCATTGATGTAAGAATTCGATTGTCTAGATGTTAGAGCGTGTATGCAAGAAAGGTGATAATTGTGAAAATTATTCTCAGTATGGGTCCTATGACTTCACCTATAGCTTTATAGCAGGTGGCATGTAGAGGGAGTGTAAAAAACCTTGTCATTGACCGTTGTCAGTGACATGCCTTGTTGGTAGAGCTCCATGGTTCTTTAATAGACCTTGTTTGTAGATGTAGAAAGTAAGTTGGTGCTTTTAGCCACAAAACAAAAGGTCCAAATTCTCTCTTACATTATTTAGTAGTGAGGACCAGAAATTCTATACATTGCTTTTAGTTGATTGAAATCCCATTTCCTCAAATATAGCTGAAATATTGCTCACTGGCTGCTGATGTTAAGCATCCAATCAATCAATATTCACAGAATGTAAAATGTAAGATGTTTTCTTATTTGGCAAAATGTGATGAAATAAATATTGGCATCATAAGTCATATCAGAAAACTTGACAGACTGTGGGTGTATGTCTTGGTACAGATTGTCTCTTCACACTGCTTGTTACTAGACGTCATCTAGTCCACCTTCACTGTAATTTATAGCTAGATATATTGTCTATATATTACTCTGTTTTATTAAACAGTCAATTTACAATTGAGGTCTAATATATATATCAAAAATGGTAAGTCTTTTGAATGAAAAGGGACTGTTGTGAAGCTTTTTCAAGCTTTTTGTCAGTGCAGACTCACATTTTACGGATTTTAATCATTTTCTGTACAGTTATATCATTATGATGGGCTCACATATGGGTTATTTTGAATTGATTTTGAAGCAGTAAGTTGTTGGATTATAATATTTTGGTCATCTTATATATTTTGTCTGTTAAAGTACAAAATGGATGAATTATATTTGGTTTATTTCTTACTGGTATGTTAAGTTGCCGTCACAATATTTAAATGAGACTGTACTGTACTTATAATGTTACATCCAATATAGGTATCTGTCTAAAAATATTAAAATTTATTCAGATATGTCAAGAACCTCTTTAATCAAACAGATTTCATAGTGACAGTCTGGTTAATACATTCATGTCACCCATCTTTGGTAATTAACTGATACATATATATTTCTACATATGTTATGTATAAATGGACCATTTGTTTTATGTACAAAATTGTCTGTTTCTTTTAACACTTTTTTTCATTATGATAAACATTAGTTTTAATGATGAAAATCTTCGTAGCTTTATTTTAATATTATAAAAAATTGAAAAAAGGGAACTGGATGTAGTGATATTGTGAACTTGCCTTCTTAAATTAAACACCTTGTTGGCTATTACTTTTTTTATAAATGGAGTTTCAGCAATTTTTCAGCTATATCATCTTGTCCAGTTTTGATTACGTGGAGGGATCTGGAGTATCCAGTAAAATCCTCCAACCTTGAGCAGGGAAACTGGCAATCCTTGTCACAGGAATGTTTGAACCTGCAAACTCAGTGTAGACAGTCACATGATCAATAGTAGATAACTAACATGGCTGTCAACACAGAGTTTGCAGAGTCTGCCTTACTGCAGTCTGGGTGTTCTGGACTCGAACCTTATTTAACAATTGCTGTCTATTTATATCTGGCTTTCTGAGGTCAGTAAAGAGATTCATGGTTACAATCATCATGTTATAATGGTGCCTATATTACATGTAGAGCCTAAGTGTTCTTAACTAAATGTTAAAATAAAAGTCATTTCATGTTCCATTCCTTAGAATATAACATGTTCACAATTAATTGTAACTTTAATTTTCATTGAAACTTTCTTATGTAAAACCATTTCGACAGCTTGTTGATGGTTTAGTTGGTGTGTTTCACATCAATCTGTTTTACTTATTGTTTGCTTATGTTTCAGCCAATAGAAACATGGACTTGTGAAAATGTTGTAGACTGGATGGCATGTGTAAGACTCTACAGATATGCTCAGATATTTAAAGACAGCAACATTGATGGAAAAGAAATAAAAAACATGGACCCAGAAAAGTTGGGGGTAAATACATTATGTGATGAAAACAATTCCCAATATTATTATAAGTGTCTATACATAAGATATCATATTAAGTGGTTATATGTACAAATGCCACACATAACCTTAGTGCAATAAGAAGCATTGACTTGATTCTAATCAGCACTGAGGATGTTTATATGGCTTCTACTGTATACAAACAAAAATGAGTTAAAAAAATGATGTTTTTTTTAACTTGATATTGAAAAATATTGTGTCACAGTGCAAGAAATTTACTCTTATGCTAGAATGGAACTTATTACTTTTGGGACTAATAATAACTGAATTCACTGCCAGAGTTAAAGATTTTCTCAATAAATCTGGTAGTTCGTTGTTATGGCTTCCAGTTCACTGCTGTCATGGTTTGTAAAAAAAAATTGCATTTTCAAATTTTCTTAATGGTTAATTTAAATGATAGCACAGTCTGTCTTATAATAATCGGCAAATTCTAGAAAATGTTCCAATAATTTGGTAGATTTTTATTATCATTTGCTGTTGCCATAGCTCTTTTACTAAAGAAGTATATGATAATTTGTACTGCTTGGATGTTACTGCAGGTAATTTTTTAGGTAACCTTGGAAATATTTAGTATAATTTTTTTTTAAATTAGTGTGAACATTATGGTTATCATACCATCAAAATAAATAAATTCATTGTATCATAGATGAAGTTATTTCCTAACATTTTATAAGCATCAAAACAATATTATGATTAATTTCAAGAATCATCTTTAATTTAAACTAGAAGAATTTGATTAGATTGGTTTTGTTATCAAATTTTTTAACAGTGTAGTCATACATAACCCAATAATTCCAACCCTCAAACGAAAATTCTTTGCCAGTGGCAGGATATTTTGATGAATACATTTTACTGCATATATTTTAAAATGATATGTTATTATAAATCAGGGTGTACTCGACTCCAATCTTAATTGACAAGGGTTACCAGTTTCCTTCCAGACGAGAATATTCTCCCCATACTCGGGCTTCCTCCCCCAATAAAAACTGGATGCCATGATATAGATGAGAAATTGCTGAATGTGGCATTAAAAACTATTCACACAAACAAACAAACTGGCTGTATTTTGTATATTTTTGGCTGGATTTCACGGAGTGAAAATCTAGGTATTAAAATGGTGAATGTCTGGCGGGCGGCGTGTGGGTAGGGAAAATATTTTCGTAGCAGCTTACTCAGCAACTACTAATCACAGCCTCTTGAAATGTTGTATGCAGCATCAGCTTGGCTTCCCATACTGTGGGATTCGATTTCAGGTCTTTCGCTCACCTACTTCCTGTTTAACAAAATCCGGCCATTTCTCTCTTTGATCGATTTTTGTTTACTTTTATCGATAGATAAATTTAGGAAAAAATTAAAATAAATTTGTATCTGGATATAAATTATTTTTCTACCTGCACCAACCGGCCATTATTTACATTGGTTCTTATATCATAGTAAAAAGGCATTAAAAAGTCAAGAACAATCAAATGTCAGCAATTATTTTGTTATTAATCTATATATACATTTAGTTTTGGAGAAATCTGTGTTGCAGTCCGTCATTTATGAGATTGTTCAGAAAAGCATTTTAGTAGGTCCTACTTTCATTTTCCTGATTAAATTGGAAATTGACTCACATTTACTCTCAGTTATGTTAGAATTATGTCATCAAAGCCATATCTTGTGTGTAAGTCAATATTGTTTCTTTGTCCATTCAAGATCATATTGACGAAAACACAAGACCAAGAAGTTTCTTTGATAATACACATATTTTTCCCGTCTCGCATGCGAGACGGGATAAATAATCAAAAGCTAAACAGCGGAAACCAGTCGTATCTCAAGGTTAACAGATAAACAATGCTGTGTCTTGATTGGCTGCTAAATCGGGAGATAGTTGCCGATTGGAAAACAAATAAGCAGAGCTAAGTTAGGGATGAAAACCCAGCATAATTACGGGGCGGTAGCAATCATAATAGGCTAAATCGGGATTGGCCAACTGTCTTGTCTTGTTCAAGTTTTATATTAGGATTATACATAGTTTATATATTTATAGAATCCTGCCCCCTCCTTTAACTGTCTCATCCTTTCCATATGTAGGTTATAGCACATGTTCCTGGTTAGTTCATCCAGCTCTATATAACCTTGTTTTTTCAGCTTACTGATATACGGCATCTGTTGGTTTGTACAGTCCAGTATGAGTTGAAGTAGGTTGTTTTGGGTGGCAAACTCTTGGTAAACATCGTTTCTGAGGTTATCTAGGTAGCTTTTGATATGTCGGATATGCCTTCTCCGAACGTTTTCCAGCTTTGGACACTTGAGAATAAAATGTTGTAGATCATCTGGCTCATCTCCGCATAGGCAGCATATAGTTTTGATATAACTCTCTCCATTCTTTTTTTTCTTGTTGTATTAAACAGGTATGTTTGAGTTACAAGCTGATCTTGTGGCGAAATCCAAACTAACACGGAATCAGGTTTCTAACTTTTATTAACTGCAAACTTCTATTTACAATATGTACAGCTACTTTCACTTTCAACAATACCACATTGGATAACTGCTATTGTCACTGTCTAATTTTACAACTATTACTTGAACTTAAACTTAAACTTGAACTCCTATAAATGTTACAACCATGTCTTATATACTATTTTATAAAAAAATATTGTAGAAAGTTCTTTTTCAAGTAGTTTCTATAAAAAAAAATTATCTAAATCTTTCTTATCTAATAATAGTAACCTGTAAATTCCAGAAGCTTCTAGATACACAATAGTACAATCAACTAATTTCTAGAATAAACCATAACATCCTTGTTCTAAACAAATTATATAACAATAATAATATGGCATAATTAAAAAAATAATCACAAGTAAAAATAATTACAATTGTTCATGTAATATCGTGAATACAGTTCGCGACAGATCTTGACTTCTGCCGCTCTAATTTTTCTATGTACATTTTCTGCGCCTTCCAAAATATTATGTGGTTGTGGCATCGGGTTTTTCTGTAATTGGAGGTAAAAGGGTTGACTTCTTAGCTATATCTTTCTCACATTGTTGAGACCAGTATAATTTTTGTGCCTTCCTTACTTCTTTTTTCCACGCCTTTTTTGATCTAGGGTTTTTCATTAGTTCATGTATTGTCTCCATTCCATATTTCTCTAAAACTAGTTCAGCCCTTTCTGTAAAAAGTTCGTTGCTATTTCTGTTGAAGCAATGTTGTCTAATTAAGATATTATACTCTGCTGATGATGGGCATCTGATTATATTCTTAAGGAGTGACAGTATATTATTAAGATCTATATACATCTATATACATCTGTATTGGAATTGCGGTAGCAATAATAATAGGCCGACCGCCGTTCGTTGCCACTCGAGAAAAGCCGAGCGATCACGAATCGGTTACGATAAAAAAAAGAAAAAAATATGCAAGATAATGGGAATTTAACTGTTTTAAAAGGAAAGTCGCATTGATTTGTGTATGTTTATCATAAAATGTGTATCATAAAACTCAATAAACGGAGGAAAACGGAAAAACAAGTGAGAAAAGGAGAACAATTTTAATCTTGTCCTGCTTACTGACAAGGTTCACATCAACTATCTTACCGCGTAGAATGATGCATCTAGAGATGCTTAGCATAGTGCATGCTTCATATGCTGACTCTGACCTATATTTTGCGGTTGCCTGATTTGGCTATCTAAACATTGTGTACTTATAATGAAGTGATGTTAATAATAACAATACATAATAACATTAAAAAACAGTACGTATTTTTGTCCACGAAAAATAAAACTTAGAGACGGCTAGCTTTTTAGAAAAGCTAATACTTGTAACCAGATTATGAGGTCATAGAATAGGGGAGGGTCCAAAGGAATATGGGGTAGCCCTTCTATTAAAATACTTATTGAATTGAACAAAGGCAGCTTTTATCCATTTTAATTGTGTTACATATATTTTATATATACCCTCACCACTTTGTTGTTTTATTACAAATTATTTTTTTTCTATCAGAAAAATGGTACCAGAAAAATCACATAGTTAATTAAGTAATAATTGTAGTTGCTAAAGATAAGCCATGTGGTTTTTTTTTTACCAGATGTCCCCCTGGGGGCCCATATTAATAACTTCAGCTGCAATATTGATTAATTTTGATGTTGAACTACTGACCTGGAATTCTAACCCAATGACCCAGATTAGTTCTGCTTCACTGGGAAGTAAAATCATTTAGCTTGATGGTAGATAATGAGGTCCTTATCTATTTGAAATAAGATTTCATGAAATATCTTTATTCTACCATTGATTTTATGACAGTTCCCTTCGGGAGTGATGCATTCCTCTTGAGTATATACCTAATAACACTATGGGACATATTAATTGAAATTAACAAATTCTTTGATGAAAATTGTGTTTCATTAATATTAATTTTTTTCTAAATGTTGAATTCTCCAAAAAATTACCATTTTACCTAGATTTAAACATAACTTAAAAATTTGCATCTCATACGAGGCATCAAATTATTATAATAATAAAAAATATGGTTCTTTCATTCTGTGAGGCAACAGATCTCTTCATGTCCTTCTGTTGGTTTGTTCGTCCAGCCAAATTTGGTGTCTGGATAATAATTCAAAAAGCTTGCATCTAATTTCAATGAAACTTTAAGATATTGTTACATATCAGGTGGGTAAGAAGCTTTTTCACTTTAGAGAAATTATTTTGAAGGTCCGTGCAACAGTCTCCAAAAAAATGTTAAAAATGTTCATCAGTTATCAACAAGATCAACTTTTTCTACTTTATTTTCTTTTGACAAAACATAGAGGGCAAATTACATTTCTGAAGATCTAAATGAAAAAAATGAAGTCAAAAATAATAACAATAGCTAGCATATGTAAAAATTTGTTTACAATTACTAAAATGTTTAAGCATTAAAAAAAACTTGATAAAATATAGACATTCTACACTATGTGCATCTGGAAAAAGTACCCAACATTGATATAAAAAACATGGGTAGTAAAATTAATACTCAGGTAGTTAGTATTTATGCTACAGGGACCTTGATTTAAAAGGGAAGTTTCTATTTAACAAATTGTAAAGAAATTATTTGAAAAGTATTTCATTCCTTGTGAAATTGAAACTGAGGCTTGACTGAGTTGACTTACACAAAGTTGATTAATTTGTCATCATTTCTATATATTGTATAAGCATAAAACAGCAAGGTACTGACAGTATTTATGTTGCAAGGTTATTGCCCTGAGATTCTATTGTATAATTTTCTGCAAAAGTATTTAGTTATGTCATGCACATCGAATCCTAACCTACCTCTTAGTACAGACATGCTGAGAATCAATAATTAGGTGTTAAAAATGGGTCATCCCAAATGGGATTTATTGTAAAACCTATTTATATATTGTCATCTATTTTTATTGGTTTTCTTTTTTCCTTTTTTTATGCATAGTTTTGTGTATTGCTATTGTTTCAATATATTAATTAACAATTCAATTGAAGTCTCTAGACTTTCAAAAACAGAAGGAAGATTTGCCCTTTAATTTTTCAGTAGAAATAAGCTACTCAATCAAAAGAAAAAAAAACTGACTAGGCAGGAATATACAGTATAATGAAATCTGTATTGATCTGGAGTGAGTCATGTCTGTGGTCAAATAATATAGCCATCAGGAAGATTGTATACTTGGCATTAATTAGGCCACCTTATTGATTACTGTGTCAAATAGATGTGTATTGCTCATCAATAAGTTATAACACATGGAATAAAGGGCTGGCAATTAACATGGTGTCAGTAGGTGAAAAGTAGGTCAGCAATGACATTATGCTATCACCATGAATCTGAAATTAATGGTTTATTCTGCAGTTTAAAAAGAGATGAATAGCAAGTTTATTTTTGATCAAAAATGCATAATTTTGTTTCTTTGCCACTTTTTTCTTTTACATAACAGGATCTACTCTCAAATGAAAAAAGTATGTTTGTTTTAGATTTGATATTAATATTCAATTTATTTTTTATTTACAAATTTACTTCCAGTCTTTACTTACCCTAAGATCTCCCCTTAACATAATTCTCATACATTTTAATTAAATATGTTACCTGAAGTTCTGCATCACGATTTTTCTATAAAAAGATAATGCCAGCAAGGTAGTTTAGTACAGATGTAGATTAATTAAAACGTCAGTCAGTTCATAGAGATATGTATCAGCTTATCCATTAAACATTGCAATAGTTATATAGTAATATTGTATTTTCTGATTACTCCCAGATCTAAGAACTATGTATTTTATCTTCTTTGTTTAATTCTGTACACATAAAAAAAGAACGAATTGTATTTAATCTGGTAAGGTAGTTAGGTTATGTAACCTGGTTTTGATCAACAAAATAGTCTTCTATTTTAATTATAATGATAACTTAATTTAAAAATTTAAAAAAAAAATTTCTGGTTGCAAGTTAACTTTATTTTTGGAAGCATTTTGACAGATACTAATTACCTAGAAATAAAACGAAGGTTTGATTGACCATTATAGTGCATACATATGTTGTATATCAGCTGCACTATATTCTAAATTCCAATGTAATACTGACCCAGGAACAGCTGCATTATAAGTGGGTTACTGGATTTTAACAATGAATAAATATATGATAATGCAAAATTGGCCAAAAGAAGATTATTATACAATTTATATTTGAGATGGTTACATGTACATTTATAGCTTTGGTGAGACAAATTTCCCGGGCAAATTTAACAGCAACACTAAACATACAGCTTTAAAAAAAAACTTGAAGAATCTCCATGTTTTTAACTTTGGGAAATCATAGGACATTCAGTTTGCAAGCTGGGTGGTTGAGTTAGGGGTACATGTCTTTTCTGGCCATCTTCTCCTTTTTACTAAACCTGTCTGGTTCAGAATTAAGGGAGACAAAACACTTGTAGACTCTAGAACAACATTTTGTTGCTAAGTGTACTAACATTGACACTCTTTAAAAATGTCCACCTCGATTATATGATGTTGATCATCATTATTTTCCTGTAGTTAAGAGGTCCTTGACTAAAAGTGTTCATATCCTTCAGTAAATTGGAATATTTTCACCTTAGTTTTAACTACTGTACATATAAGTACGGAAATGCAGACATAACTTTTAACACCCATATTAGAAGGTCATTTTTGACCTATTTTTGACTTCTTACCACCAATATTGTCGGTCAGATAAGAAATGTAAGACAGTTTTTGTCAAAGTTGTGACTTTTTAAAACATTTTAAATTCAGGTACATTTAGTGTAAATATATAAAATATACACTCTTCCATTTGACATTTATATGCCTCCCAGACGGCATGTCGTGGGGGGGGGGGGAGGGGTTGTTCAGTATCACAAGTTGTATGTCCTTATAGCAACTTTCAGACCTGTTGGAGAACTACTTTCTGTTTGGGGTTTCATTTAGCGGGGCATCTGTGTCCATATGACACATTCTTCGATTTTTTAACCCTACCAGAAATGCAGAAATAAGTAAGGTCATTTTTGACCTATTTTTGGCTTCTTACTATTAAAATATATGGTCAGATAAGAAAAGTAAGACAGTATTTGGTAAAGTTGTGACTGTTTAAGACATTTAGGTACATTTAGTGTAAACATATAAAATATAACCTGTTCCATTCAAACAAGATTTGACATTATTTATTCTTTAGTGGATTGAAGAAAAGTATTAGACCAGCTAAATTTATTTGTGTCCTGTGTACACCAGCAAAAAAATTGTTATGATCACAATAGATGTGGTTCCTCTTATTAGAAGTACATACATGTATCTACTTTTATCAGGGTTTGTGGTAAATAACATAAACTCAATTTCCCAGTCTTTGTTTGAGAAGGATTTGGTAATGAACTCCACGGCTTTTTACAAAAAAATTGTCCAGTAAATTGGACAAGATTTCCGTAGGCAAAATAAAAAGTCATTTAGGGTTGTTTATTCTGTTCCCTAAATGATTGCTAGAGAGAGCCAACAGCATGGGTCATTAGACAGGTGGTCATTAATTACAGGTTTAATTACTAAGAAATTTACTGCTGAGTCATCTTATGGCCATATAAAGCAGGCTAAATAAAGGTGGTCTGGCTTAAGCATCCAAGTTTAGATCTGACCTTGAATTAGTACTAAATTTCATGGCACATAGTTTTTTTTATGAGAGAAGCCAATAAAAGAGTAAGTACTTAGACAAAAAGATAAAGGTTAGAGAATAAATCAAACTTGACAATTATTTGAAGAAGATCCAACTAATCTATTTTAACCTTCATATAAGATTACATCAGTGGCTGTGTTTTCCATCTTTTATACAAGCTGGAAACATGAAAAGCAGAAAAGTTCACAGAGAAAAATTTGTCTTAGATACCACTCATTTTAATATAATCAATAGTCACTAAATCTCAACTTATAAAAAGATCCTCATTTTTTACAGACATCTACGTCAGAAAATAAAGATTTCTTGTATCATTGAATCCTACAAGAACAAAAATATTGTGTAAAAAGGATAGTTTTAACTTCATTTCAGAATTTTTTTTTAATAATACAAGAAAAATAAAAAATGTGATATGAATCTAACAAAAGAAAAAGGAATTTCTTATTGAAAGAATAAAGTATAATTTATTTACAGAAGAGTGGAATCGATATGTAGATGGTTTAATTTCCTTTCCATGAACTGACATTGACCTTATCTCAGCTCTAACATGTTGTAATTTCTATTTTAAATACATTCTTCACCTTTCATGTTTCAGAATTCTGAAAAACTAAGTATACATTTGGCATGTGGCCAGGTCAATTTTTGACAGAGCCATGTGTCCGTTACCATAGTAAACCTGGTAACCTATGGTTCAGTTGTCTTTTCTGTTTTTTATTCATAATTACTGATCAATATAAGATAATTATTTAAAGAATGTTATTAAAAAAACCTTGAAATGAATTTGACCCGATGGCCATATGATGAACTCATGTCATGAAAAAAGATAATAATTGACGGAACCTATTCTTTTAGAGTACAAAGAAAATCTCCTGTGTATAGTCAATTCTTATCAGGTTTTTTCTTTCAAGTGCTTTTTGTGTTACATGTGGGTTGTTCCAGAGCTTTTATCATTCCTAATCAATACTTTATTAAATACAGTTAAATATTCTATCAATTGGCATTACGATTATATTTTTTGGCATATTCAAGGTAATTAACCCGATGACCGAATGATTTTCAATAAAAAAACCATTATTGTGGGAAAATTTATATTTGACATGTTATGGTATCAAATGTATTAGCAAATGATATAAGTTAAGTTTAAAAAATAACTACCATTTATTTAGTTTGTAAGTAAAAGTCCAGATAAAGTACAAAGTAAGACAAAGTCATAAATATTTGGAAATATTTGTCATCTTTCTGTTGGATCATAAAGAGAATTACAGGTGGTAGTCATCTGACTGCATCATATGTCTTCATATGGTAAAATTTGTATATTTTATCTGTGTGTATCATTTTTCATTTTTGTGCATTTTAGTCATATTCATAGAATTATTTGACTGTTAAGTAATTTGTTGTAATTGTTTATACATGCAGGACATAAAAATGTGTTTGTTTGTTTGTTTGAATGGTGTTTTAACGCCACTTTTTCAGCTGTTTCATGGCGTCCAGTTTTTACTGGGGGAGGAAGCCGGAGTACCCGGAGAGAACCCCGGACCTGCGGTAGGAAAACTGGCAATCCTTGTCAATTAAGATTGGAGTTGAGTACACCCTGGCTGCAGTGAGAATTGAACCCGCAATCTCAGTGTTGACAGACCACGTGATCAATAGTAGACGAACTACCTTGACCACTCGGCCACCGAAGCCCCCATATAAAAAGGTGTATTTATACTTCAAATTTTGAAGTATACCTGCAAATTTTAAAATCTATGAAAATGTTGATTTTGTGAGGTAACCTAAAACAAAACAATTAACTCTCCAACTTAGGAATTCAACTTTAATTTTGTAGCATTACAAGTTCGATCTTCACTTAGGTCATGTAATGATATTTGCTTGTCATTGAATTCACATATATAAGTTACTTGAGTCATCTTTCAATAAAATTAAATTTTATTTATCTTTCTGTAAAATTTACTAGTGTCATCTTTCTGTAGCATTTAATCATTCAGCTGTGTCAACTTTTGCTCCTAATGTTAAACTGGTAAAAATTACATCTTTTAATGCTTATATATTTTTGAATAAAAGGAAATTTTGATGACAATTTAGAAAAAATTTGGTTGATCAAATTTGTTTCTCAGAATGTCAAGCAAGAAGTATACCATAAAAGAACAAATTAACGAACAATTTGGGAAATGGGATGACAAACAGCACTAAAACAGTATGGAGAGTTGGGGAGATTTGTCTTCTGTAGACATGCCTACTTTTTTTAGCAAAAGAAAGGCATTCTTGATCCCCCCACCCAGGATTCATTGTTAGTCCTGTTGGTCATCCCCTGAGAACTGTCCCAGCATCTAAGAGAGAATATAGTTTATTTGTGACATCAGTAAATAAACTTGCAACATTTTCTCTAGGATTTATTTGTGTCTTTGTCACATGATTGACATGTGATCTTTTCCAGTTTTGTCTGACTGTCATAACATATGATACTGTTGCTGCAAGGTGTATGTTGAGACAGAATCTGAGGTTGAGTTTGCTCACTGTATTTTCTATGTAGTGTTATTATGTGGGTCACTGAAAACTGATTATTCAGCAAATGTGACAGATAAGTCACCATTTTAAACCTAAAAGGATTTTGTCTTTGTTCTCTGTTCTTAACAATTTTTAAAATTGGTAGGATTAATTTTATTGATTTGAACTGGTATTTTATATATATTATCAAAGTGGTACCAAATGATCTCAATCATAAAAGTTACAGTTCCATACTGTCTTTTTAAACACACCATAATGCATAATGCAAACATTAGTAACCTGTTGGAACCTCGGTACAATTTAAAAGATCAAAGAAATCTTATATACCCATTTAAATATAGAAAATAATATGTATATATATAATATTATAGGATCATTAGCATGAAAGGGTTTTAGGTTAGAAGCTGGTGGACTGAGACTTTATGGCACATTACAGAACAAAAAGATTGTATCTTACAGTTTAAAAAAAGATTTGTGTCTATTGTTCTTAATTAATTATGTTGATAGGACTACTTATTATAAAAGTATGTCATTCAGTACAAAGTTGATTGCTTGATATCTGGAACACACATGATCAATTCTGAGTTCAAATTCGGTTCAGCACATTATACTTGATCAGGCAGTACAATGTATTGGTCTGCAAAGTCTCCTCATTACACTTACACCAGAACTTCAGAGGCTAACTGGACCATTATCTTCATAGGTGCACTTTTAAATTTGCATGTACAGCCTGTTAACACAATTTTTTTACCTGTTAAAGTTAATTAATGTGTATGCAGTTAATGGGAAGTCTACATAATTGCTCCCAGCTGTTCGATTACTTCTCTTTATTGCAGGAGACTAAAATCACCTAGGAAATTAAATTATTTTTAATTGCATGGGCGTTGGGAAGTGGGGGGGGGGGGTAATGGAAATTAAAAAAAAATAATGGAAATATATTTCTAAAGTTATGATTTGAAAACTTGTATTAATTTGCAAGATTTAGAGTGGAACCAATGTCCTGAAAAAGACATGAGAATTTCTGAAAATGTCCAGAAGATGTACATATATGGGCATAACTTTTTTATTTCTGGTTTGATTGGGCTCAAAATTTGGTCATTTGAAAATATAAATATGTATATTATAAAATTTACAAAAAAATAATATATTACAAGTTTATTGCCAAATGTTGTTCATTTGTCTACAATATTGAATACTCAAAATTGTAAGAATTTATATGGGCAGTAAATTTTAATTCACAGACTTAGAATTTTTCCAAGTACAGTCGGTTTAAACGTTTTTCGTGAAGATTGTCAACCCCTCCTACATTTTTGATGAAGACCCAAAACTTTCTTCCAACAAATTGTAAATAATTCTTTCTTTGCAACCTGGCCATTTCTGACTATGCAATTCTTGTAATGGTCAAAAGGAGAAAATCTGTCCATATATAATAACCTTTATCAATAAGTACAGACTAGATGTCAGGGAAAATTAGCATGTAATGTTAGCTAGAAGAGACATACTGTCACTTGCTAGACATCACTTATCTTTTAAATGTTATTTGTTAGATATCTGCAGCATCTTAAAGGTGTTTAAAAATAATACATGTGTATTTACTGCTTATTTTCAGTACATTATAACTACATCTACTGAAATCAATATTGAAATATGAATATTAATTCTTTTAACACATGACTTAAAGCACCAGCACACTTCTTCCACACTATTAAAATGTTGATATTCAAAACACATCTACGTGACTTGCCACATCAAAGAATATAATATTGGTTATTAGTAGGTTAAATTCTAGAATGAATAGCCATTGATGTTTCTGTATGAATCAATATGTTTAAGACATATGTACTCATTTGTATAATGACTAATCTTTAAAGATCAACTCAAATATCCACAAAAGCCAACGGTCAAATGACCTTTCTTGCTCACTTTCCATTAGGGTTAGCTGTTACCAGAACTTTTACTCCATTGTCTGTCTGTCCATCATAGTGCCCCGTGCGGGATCCGGGTGGCTAAAAGAATAGACCGCAGTCGCGCTAGCTTGTCGTAAAAGGCGACTAAATAGCGCCCAGTACCCTGACCGGCGTGTCAGGTCGGTTTGCCTAAAGACCGACTGGGATGTGTGCCCCAGGTGGTTGAATGGGGTACCCCTGGCAAGCTGGGGTTGTCAGGCTATAATACGGAAAACCTGACCGCAAACCATATTAGTGCACCGTGTTGGGAAAAATGCCACGTTCCTCGCACGTTAAAGAACGCTGCTGTAGTATTCGATATGAGTAGGGATTTCGATCCCGCTACAGGAGGCTAAATTGCCCGACCCTATCCATCCTCCCATTTGCCAGTGGCAATCTAAAATCCGTTACCCCTATTTTTCCTTGTGTCCCATCCCATTTTCATTCATCATCATTTCATGTTCATTGTATCATCCATTTCATGTTCATCGCCTGAATATAGCTGAAATATTGCTGCTCGGGCGTTAAACACCATTAATCAATCAATCAATCCATCATAGTCTTTATATTTTAATATTTCTCCAAAATTACTCAGAGCAATATGAACCAAAGATTACTGAAATTAGGTTTGTGAAATTGTCATATATATAACATATATCACCATGATTATACTCAAAAGATGGCCATCATGGCCCATTTCTTGCCTGTGATTGGCTGAACCTTAGACATTTTACTTTTAAAGTTTTGTAACTTGGTACAGATAATGTGTATGTGATTTCCTGGACAAAGATTATAAGTTAATGGAAACTAAAAGTAAAATACATGTGAAGTTTAAGTTTCTCATACCAGAATAGTTTTGATTTGAGTTGATTCCCTTACTTAGGTGCATAGTGATGCTAAAATAATAATTTGCAAGCATTAATTCTGAAAACCAGCTGTAAATGGATAAAATACAAAAACTACAAAGAACATTCAGTAAAAAATATATTGGTGAAGTAGGATGGTATGCAATGAAATTTTTTTTCAATTTTTTTGTGTGGTTTCAGAACACAACTTCCATATTACAAGCTAGCTAAAATAATAGCAAGTCAGTTTGTACATTTTTTATTGTTCAGGTGTTGACATGTCTTGAGAGACCAGGAATATTTAAGGTCCATTTTGATATTTCTAATAAGTGTAATAAATCATGAAACATATTAATTTTTTTAATGTGAGTTGGGATAATGGATTTATGAAGTCACTCTGTATTAATGCTGTTTTTCAGTTAGTCTCAGGACTTCTTATTATATTTATAGGAGCTTGGAATCAAGGATGATTTCCATAAGATGTCTTTGATGGTGTGTATAGATGAGCTGTGTGGAAGAGATCCATCTATGGTAAGATCAGCTTGCTGTCCCTATTCTTGTCATGCTCTCTATAGATTGATGCAGCGCATTTACAACTTATCCTTCTTCCTTTTGGGGCCTCAGTGGCCAATTATTAAGGTAGTCTGTATAGCTATAGGAAACTGTAATATATGGTTATAAAAGGAGCAGGTAATGAAGATGCACAATTCAGGAGTTTATAGCCCTTAAATGACTTTTTGTTTAAAAAAGTTAGCAGTTTTTGCAGACCCAAGATTGTTTTTTCCATATTCTGTTGGAACACTGTATATTCAAAATGATTTTCTTCACGTTTCTCTAAGTCTGTACATTTAAGTTTACTTTTTTCAAGTCCTGTGAGGACATTTTAGATCTGAAGTACTGGATGATATTCATATTCTCCAATAGACTTGATCCAGGAGTTACTGTTCAAATGTTCTCTGAAAAAAAACATAGGTCCATTCCAACAATTTTTTTTATATTAAGGAATTATGTAATGAAAATCTGTTTAACTAATACAACTTTACTGTTCATTTAGAGAACATTGAACCTAATTTTACAGATTTTGTTCAGTTACATTCAGGAGTCTGCCTGGCAGAATATCAAAACTCTTTTGTTAATTCACTATGGAGCAAAGCATATATTTTTAGCCTTACCAACATGTAACCTCTGATTGACAAATCATGTCTTGATTTTTACCATTTAGTATCAGATTGATCATCTATGAGGCGCCACAATTAATTCATGTCATTACATTCAAATTATAGAAGTGATGGTAACCTTCATCAGACCAGAACATAACAGTGCTGTGTATGAGAGTTAAAATACAGTTTTAAGTTCAATAGTGTAGGTCTTTCTACGGAACTAAATATGAATATGTCCTTGTATTTCTCCTTAATTATATTAACAATAGTAATAATAAAAATATCGTCTTTTAGGTGTGCCCTAATGATCATTTATAAATATACCTTGAGGCGCTCCTAAAAATAAAACAGGCATTGAAGAGAAAATAAGTTTAAATGCACTCACTACATAACATTTTTTTAGCTAAATGATGCTGAGAAAAAAACTAATTTATGGAATCATTAGGTACTTTGTATATGTAAAAGATTAACTATCAATAATTTACTAAGTATCCATCAGATAATTATATTCCCAGTGTGAAATGTAAAAATTTTCTTATGAATTATTTTCTGTTTTAAATTTAGAAATCGTATTCATAAATAATCCTGTGTCATTCTTTACCTATTCTCTATTTTCACAGAGGAGTGTCATATAGCTAATGTAAAATTTATCCAGCAAGAATTCTCTTTTATGTGATCAGTCTATTTTTATCTCTGTATGTTTGACCTAGATTTTCTTCCAATACAGAGATAAATCACACTTGTGCAAGTGTGTATGGTGTGTTGAATTGTTAAATATGGCACACATTATTTCCAATACATTTTCTAGGCCATTGTGGTCACATTACTTTTCACCAGGTAAAACCTAGGAGCCATTATCACATCTGACATGATGTTACAAATCTGTTGGCTCTGTGCCAACTGTTTTGTGTAGTATCTGGGTTAAGTATTAAGCATTTGGTTGGTTGACTGACTACCCTAACCTAGATGTCAGTTCAGTGGAACAAATCTCTCAGTAGAGTGTATAGCTGTCTTAGAGAGCACAAGTGTTTTCCACATGGATATTATTTATTGATTGTGTAATTATGTAAGAAAAGGTTTAATTTGTGTTTAAAATAAGAAACAATTGATGGCATTTGAACCTGTTGATTGGAAGGATTTTGTGTGCAGAAATTAACAGAAACTTGAATATATTTTTATGTCGCCACAAAAGATTTGTCATATATTAAAGGATTTTAACTTATTTGATGTGCAATTCAATGACTTTTTGTTCATGGGATTTAACCAAAATGTACGAATTCCCTTCATCCTGTGGTTGTGTACAAGGATCTAACTTATGTGAGTTTTATTCACAGAGACCTTATGCTACTTCCCTCCCTGGATCTGGTCAGATTGTTGAAATGGAAGGTAGGTACTGTAAATCTATTCACCATTATTTCCCTTTTTTAGTTTGATTGTTTGTTTGGTTTTTTGTACTTTTTAGGGAGGGGGGGTGGGGGGGGGGGGGTTGTGTTGTTTTTTCATTTCATTATTTGTAAAATTTAAGCAGAATTAATGGGTAATAAAAAAAGTTGGGAAATGTTATATATATTTGGTTTATGTATATATATTTTTAACATGCTGATCAAAAACTTTAAAATGAACCCCAACATAAATAATTTTTTTTGTATTTGACTGCAAACAATAGTAGTCTATACATGTAAATATAAATAGGTATGGATTGGTATTAACTTTCTTCCTTTTTTGCCTTATTGTATAATCTTTGTTATTTTTTGCCTTGTTGTCTTAAATTAAGTAAGAATAATATTATAATTTATAGTTGGTATTGAAGATAAATTATAAAACAAGAAAAATCTTTCAGAATATTCAGAAAAACTTACTTCTTTTTATGGAACATGTAAACCACCTTGTTTTGAATTTTTATTTAATATATCTAGCAGTTATAATTTTGATAAATGGTCTGACACTGGTTAGAATCGGTGTAACAAATCTTTTTTTTTCCAACTGACATTAGTGATGACATTATGTTTCTTGCATGGATATTTTGTCGGACAAATTCTGCCTACGGCACATTTCATGTACCACATAGGGAAATATGTTTGAAATATTTCATGTTATTCTTATTTTTATATGCTGGTTTTATATTTTATAAAGTTTATTTTTTTTAAATATAACAATACGGATACATATAAGAACCTTATTGTGTCATGTAACTTAGATTTTATGACAGGTTGTTTATTTTCATTAACTTGACACCTTTGAATTGCGATTTTTTCTTGATTTATATTTATTATTATATATTATTTGTCCAAGCGTATGGCTTTTTTTTTTAATTAGAATTTACCGGCGGTACTAACATTTCTATTTTAGTTATTTTGTGATATATATATATATATATATGAAAACTGGACAGACTTACTTTCTGCCTAAAATGTATTATATACAACCCCATGATTCTGTATAAATAATACATTTGACCTGTAATACATTCCATATTAAACTCATCAGAAACTTTAGTTTTTTAAAATAGAGTGTATAATTAAAGAGACAATTTCTGGTTTTTTCTGGATTCAATATTGTTACCTTTTTTTTGCTGCACAGGTACAGTTACAGAACTTATATTTGGGTTGAAAACATGAAAAAAAAACCTCAAGCTATGAAATATTAAGATAATTTAATTTTATTATTTCATTATTTTTTTACTTTTTTCAGCAGATGGTGCAGCCTCGGAACATAGATTTTCAGAATACAGTTTTCCGTCAATGCAGAGATGTCATTTATGTGACAAATTTTTGTATGGTTTAATAAGCCAGGGTTTACAGTGTAGAGGTGAGCTAACAGAAACTGCACTTGATAAAAATGAGAACATTTGTTATATAATTCCCAAATTCTCTTTAATCTATAACATAACATCCAGATCTACCATTTATATACTAAAATACTTGCCTAATTGCTTCATTTGGTACTATAAGGTTACATTAGATGTGATCATATCAGTTTTCTTTATTACTAACCTCATCCTAAAAATAACAACTGACAGATACTCATTTAAAATCATGATAAATTGCAGGATTTATTTCATTTGGCATCTTTGTATAGATTTAGGCCAACATATTTTTCACTCTGTTTGACTTATTTAGCTTTAAAAATAAATGTGCCCCTCATTAAAAATTTAGGTAATACTTGAAATAGGTTAGGCTAACAGAATTCTATTGTTCATAACCAGTTCTTATATCTGAACCTAGTAAAATAATTGAATTTGCCTAATATTAGAAATTTGATGTTTTACAGAGTGTGGTATGTGCTGCCATCGATATTGTTCTGCATCTCGGCAATCTGAGTGCAGCGTGCCAAAGTTAGAGAGATTACGACGACCTAGTTTTACAATTAGTAAGTTCTCATTTTACCTCATATTTCAGAATTTAAATCTCCTAAGCTTTGAATCTCTAAATCTTATCCTGAAAATCTCAAATATAATCATAGTTTGTAAGTCTGTAATGACTTTGAAACAGAATATCTTTTTCCTAATGCCAAACCCACATTTCAGTTGAATCATTTTTTGGTTTTTTTAATGAGAAATTTCATACAAAATGTATTAACAGATTAGTTTATTAGAAATTTGTAGAAGTGGAGATAATATTTATTTTTTTTTTTAAATGTATTTTTAACTTAGATTCAGTTTTTGGGGAAGATTTGTCTGAGGAAACAGAAACACCTTGGGTCATTTCTAAATGTACTGAAGAAATAGAAAAATGGTGTGAAAATCATCGTAAGTATTCAACTTATTTAAAGTAAACTTAAATTATAAATGTTCTAAATATTACATCTAGCATTAATATACTAAAGAAACTTTAATATAAAATTGTAATTATTGTAGTAATAAATTTCTGGACTGAAATACACATAATGGAAACCTTTGACTTCAAAACTTTTTGCCAGATTTATTTATTTGTTTGTTATGCCCTATTATCTTTATATAAAGGAATGATATGACATTTTTTTGTTTCCTCAGTTGAACTTGAACTTATTATTTTAATTGAATTAAACAAGTAGCAACTGTTAAGGAGAAATATTTTTAGAAATGTAAACCTTTTATCACACTCAAAATAGATGGAATGCATTTAAAGTGCATTAATAGTTAAAAGTACATTGTTCTGACGTCATTTGTTTCAGAAACAGAGGCTTTGAGTGTATATAGAATGTATGCTAAGTCTGAGGAAGTCAACACAATCAAAGTTCAATTAAATCTGGGTGAGTTGAATATTTGGGTTTATTATTTGTTCAGGAATTCCACCTAAAATAACAATAAGATATTGTGATAAAATATTATCTCTACCTTACAGTCTCAAGCTGTAAATAAAAGGTATTTCTCTTAATCTTGTTAGAATATAATTTGTAAAGAAATTATTTAATTACTTTTAAAGAAGAAGTCCGAAGAAGAAATGGATTAATTTATTAGTCCAGTAATTAGATATGACCTACACTGGAGACAACATCATATTGATTGGTATATTTTCCTTTATTCTTTGTCAATAGAATTATCTCTGTTTGTGTAGGATTGAGATTTATTTTCTCTTTATGTTATTACGGTCCAGTAATTCAATCCACATATATTTTTTTTCAAGTTCATAGACCTACATATTCTTTTATGCCTGCTGTTGCTAAAATCCATTTTGACCAGTTGTGCTTACCGTGTTTATTGTGTTGAATGGACAGATATTATGCCACTCATTTTCTTACAATGAAGTTACGGTTCAAATATTGAATTATTATATTCACTGTCCATCAGAAATAAATAATTTTGAAGTAATGACATCTTTTTCCATTTTATAAGGCACCATAATGTTAATTTGTGACAACTCTCTTTTTTTAACATTTTTTCTTTGAATTATTGGTATTTTTTTCTTTCTCTGTGCAGTGCAAGGGAAGTAACCCAATCTGTTCAAACTAATTAATTTTTATTTTTTAATTCTTTTGTTGTTGGTGTCTTAAATGTTCATAGATTAGTTTAATTTTAAAAAAAACCAATATTTTTCTATTAAGTTTGTTCACAGACTAAAAAAATCTCATTGTAGAGAATGCTGGTTGCCAAAGTTATGTATTGCAGTTTATTTGGAAGATCTCAATGTCTAAAATGTTTTGCATTCTTTCAGCTACAGAACCATCACAAGTCAATTTGTCACAGTATAATGTACATTGTGTTGCTGGAGTTTTAAAGAAATACCTCAGAGAACTGCCTAACCCAGTCATCCCTGTAGAAATGTATGATAACTTTATCTCAGCAGCTAGTAAGTAGAAACAAGATCTTACAATTAACTCTTGAAATATTCATTTTATTGGTTTTTTGGACAAATTTCTAAATATTGAACTTTTAAATGTTTTTAAATATTTGATTCTTATAGTTGTATTTAAAATTGTATTGCTAATTAAATTATCAAGAAACATTAAATTGTTATGTTTTATAAATCAAAATATATATTATTATAAAATATTACATTTCACATAAAAAGTTAAATTGAAACAAAAATCCTTTTCAGAAAGTACTGAAACTACGAAAAACCACATTATTGATCTCGTAAACCAACTACCCCAACCACACAAATCAACCTTACATTTTCTGATGGGACATTTTATACGACTATGGAGAATACAACATGAGTCTGGCACCTCAGATGGACTTGATAAATTGTCACATGTGTTTTGTCACATACTGCTGCGACCTCCATGGGAGAAAATCATGTAAGACATTGATTTTTTTTAGCTTAAACTTGTTAAGGTAGAGCCATCTATTGATATTTCTAAAACTTTGAATAATCTATAATTAGATTGTCTTGTACTTTATGTCTGTGGTGACATTTTCCTAGTATTCAATAGATCTCAGAAAATATATTGTAGCATTCAGCTTAATGAGGGTGATAAATGCCACAGGACCAGAGAGTAGTTTCCTTGAAATTAATTTGCTAAAATTTGCCATAGGCTTGTCAAATTCAACTATTTTTTCTGTAGATATGTGGGTTAAAATATGGGTAAAGAGATTCAATTACCCAAGTTAAAATTAACTGGATGTATCATAGAACATGTAATAATTTAAAAGGATTCTGGTAGTGTAGCAACTAGTTAAATATACATTAAAATTATTTTTGAAAGATTATATCAGGAACACTTTTAAAAGCACATTATTAACGTGAATATATTTTAACGCCTTGATAAAATGAAATTTAAATTAAAATGCTCATATCAGTGTAAATACAGTCTAACACCGAACATATAAAATCAGTTAATATATTCCATTATAACTTTTCCTCGGGAGTACCTCTGTCCTCTTAAGTTAAATTATATTGGATTTAAAGACTCCATAAATTTATTTCTGTTTTATTACATGTTCTTGCCAAAGGTCTTGGGTATTTACCTGGTACTCGGGCATTCTCCCCAAATAAAAACTGGGGGCCATGATCAACCTAAAATACACAATGACTGAAAATTATATGTACCCACTCAATCGATTAAATCTTTGGACAATGAATTACTGGCCAAATTAATTATTTAGAGGACGTGACAATGAATTACTGGCCAAATTAAATATTTAGAGGACGTACACATTTTTACTTATGTAAGTGGAAGACCACTCAATCAATCACATTTCACTTCTTGAACTTTCAATAGATGTCAATCAACTTTAAAAAATAGTCCAGCTTCCTACAGAAAGCTCTGGGCATTATTAATCTAATGTAGTAATTTGACCTTCTATCTATCCTATACAAACTTTCTGGTAAATCAATAAACTCGTATCTGACCAATTTGTGCATTTTACATGAATAACTTTAGTAAGTTTTAAAGTTATGTTGTGCTATTTTAAGAAAACTTAATAGGAATTGTATTGGTTTTTTTTTTTTTTCTTGAAAATGAAAATCTATAGGGCAGATTGGAAATGAAATTGATCTGAATGCGTTTTTTCATCCCTTAGTGTACCCCTGTAAGAAATGTTCAGAGAGATCAGCATACAGTAATCATTTAAGTTAAGTTAAAGAGATTATTCTCTTTATGTTTACCAGTGTTCCTGTTTACAAATGATATGGTTATTGACCAGGAATTTCATGACCCTGATTAGTTTTTACTTCCTTGTTGTTATTTACAGAGAAATTGTTGATAACACAAAACTGCATATAGATATCATAGAGGAAATGTTGAAAAATGGGAACTGGGGCGAGACTACACCACCATTGGCCCCACCTATTCCTCCTCGCCCTGATGATAAATCGGTGGGACGTGGGCTGGATGTTAGTATCAGTGCAGAGGAACAGTTACGTGAGGCAGACTGGTACTGGGGCAATATTTCACGTGAGGAAGTGAATGAACATTTACGTGATAAAGCAGATGGAACATTTTTAGTTCGAGATGCAACAACGCCAGGAGACTATACTCTGACTTTACGGAAGGGAGGAACTAACAAACTAATTAAAATATATCATAAAGATGGAAAATATGGATTTGTGGAGCCATTAAATTTTGATTCAGTTGTGGAATTAATAGAACACTACAAACATAATTCACTAGCAATTTACAACAAGACATTAAACATCAAACTACTTCATAAAGTGTCCAGAACTGTTAATCCTGTAAGTATATAATGTCAAGAACTGTTAATCCTGGATGTTAGGAGTGTGGGGTTCAATAGAAACAACTCTATTAAATATTTGGAAAGTTAAGGATGTGGGGGAGGGGTATAATATAATATAACAAGATAAAGGTAGATCAATAACTAGATGAATGTCTAGAATTTAAAATTGAATTTTCCTGTATGTATGAAAGATATGGAAAAAGGGTACTTAGGTTTGCACAATAGATTTGAGGAAAATGCATTATTCAGTAACAAGAAGATGAGCGCTTGTCTTTAAAAAGAACTTTTTGCTATACATCATTTGAGTAACCCTATAAGTAATAAAAAAAATATTTTCTTTGCAAAATAAAAATACCTGCATAGTATAAAACTAGTAGGTACAGTTATTGCATAAAACTGGTTATCCAAGTAAAAAAAGTTGACAATTTCTTATGATGGATTTCAGGTATTTACCGATGTCTCTAAAGAAGTGATGAAATTGCAAGAAGTTCACAAAGACTACCTCAAAAAGATGGCCGAGTATGATAGACATTATGAACAACATTCTAAACTGAACCAGGAGTTACAGCTGAAACACCAGGCTTTAGATGCTTTTAAGGAAACAGTTAAAGTGTTTGAGGAACAAATAGATCTCCATAAACGACACCATAATGATGCTGACCCTAGGGATTTGTACAGGTACTGAGCCTTCTTTTAATACTCGTAGAATAGTTTTTAAAGCAATTCAACCTATAGTAGCTGACATATTTTTCAGGCTTAAAAATTGCTTGTGTATTCAGTTTAAAAAAGATTTCATTATTTATATTTCACAATGGTATTACTTCATTAGTTGAAAGTTGATTGTATAAATTTGTGTACAGAACTATATGCGTGGGATGTTTATATCCTACAAAAAGTGTGATTTCTATGTAGGCCACTGAGATAGGTTTATTGTGACAGGTTGGTTTTGTGTGTCATTTGATATGGACAGCTTGTCAAAATATTGACATTGTTAACTGACCAATGACCAGCCCACATGTCCAGTTTTATATACCATACAGGTATATACAAACAGCCTTGTCACTACAAAGATAGCAAAACTGTTGATTATAATTTTGTTTTAAGCTAGTGTATTTAAGGACACCTTTGGTACATGGTAGTTAATTATCTGTAATATGTGATTAAATAACATTTTATTATTGTATATAAATGGACATAAATGATTCATAAATCTGGTACAAATCCACTTGTCTTGTATAAGTAATCTCAGAATATTGATTGATGTACAGCAGCTGTTAATTATTGGCTTGTATAATGAGGACATATTGATTTATATATATGGCTAGCGTGTTATAATTGTACCAGTTTTTTGACATCTCGTGTCTGCATTATTTTTAAAGGAAACGTTGTATCTCTAAAACCTTTTAAGGAAAATTTCAATTAGAAAGTTTAACTGCAAATATCTTATCATGTCGTGATATAAACAAGATCTTTTAATGTAATTTCACTTGACAGTTTAGTGCTATTTAAAAGCAATAAAAAAGAAATTAAATGGTTTTAAAACTATTTAAGAACAAGTACGAATCTTCCTGATACAAGTAGTGACAACCACTAAAAAACATTCATTGTTTACACTTAAGTGCTTATACTTTACATTAAAACCACAATCTTCATTCATAGACATTATTTAATATTGGGAAATGTTTTAGTGTAAACTGCCAAAGAATATAGTCATTGCAACGACTGTTATAATTTCAGGCTGCGTGAGAACTTTAGTCTACTAAGTGGTCGTTTAGACAGTATAACCAAAAGTAAAATACAGCTGGAGGAGGACATAAGTAACAAAACACAGAGGAATCGCTCCCTTATTAGTGATATGAATGCCCTGCGACCAGAAATCAAACGATTAAATAAACAAAGAGATCAAATAAAGAAGTTTTTACAAGACCAAAATTATCCTACAGAACTTATTGATAAAATATTAGAAAGTGAAAGGTAAGCATAACTACTTATAAACTCTTGTATCAGTAGTCCCTAGTTTCATGTGGCATATGTTCAGTAGAATCTGTTAAAAATTTTCTTTTTCTTTTTTAAATTCTATGTACAAGTCATTGATTGTAATAAAAAGGCTTACCACCTGTTTATACAGTTCAGATTTTGGAGTATTTCACATTCTGCCTCCAGGCATGACCTATAGCAAAAAAGACACAAGCTTTTTATGTTAACATGAAGTAAAGCAATGTGGCAAAATTTTGCATGCTTTACCTTGATTTGACATTACAAATTTTTAAAACCTTCAGACATTGAATTGCAGCCAACAGGCAAACACGACAACACAACTTCTGTATTTAACATATCATTAACATATCGTCATGTTACTTTCTTACATAATTTACGCAGTTAGAATGTTTCTATATTCAGAGAAAATTTTAAAAACCACAAAAAAAACTTTGCATAATAACCAGCATACATAGATTGCATCTTGAAGAATTTTGTTAAATTGATAGACTCCATAAATTTGACATATTAAATAGGACAAGAACCATTTAGTGTGGTTTTTTTTAAAATAAATTGACAGGCTTAAAGTGCTGACAGACATTAATTACATTACAATATATATAGTATTAGTATTTAATTTAATGTTAAAGTTAATTAAATGAAGTAAAATACTGCAAAGAAGACAATTTATATAATATTTATTGTACATTATTGCAGTAAGCAAAGATATGATGAAAAGGACTGGTATGTTGCATGTGATCGGGGTGAGGCAGAAAAGTTATTATCAAACCAAAGAGATGGCACTTTCTTGATCAGACCAAAAAAAGATGACGACAATAAATATGTACTGTCTATTGTGTAAGTTAAATATAGTCATTCAAGCAAATTGTTGTGTCGCAAGGCATTACAAAAAACCCTGTCTTAGTTTTAAAAACATCTTAACATTATACAGTATTTTAACCTTCTAGTAGGGCTTGAGTTATTAAGGAAGGATTTCTGATATAAGTAGTGATCTTTTCTTCATTGATCACTATAGCAAATAGAACTGTTTACATCGAATTTTAAATGTGTTTAAAGACATAAAGTTCCCTGATAAGTTATCAGTATGTCACATGTCTATGTATAATGTAGGGTAGCAGATAAGTAATTCGGTTACCGTATTTAGAAATGACCTACTTCAGTGGTTAATATATACATGTAAATTTAGGTGAAATTGATAAGAAAAGTAAGACAAAAATGGGAAACAATCTACCAAATAGAAGCGTCTTGGCATATCTATTGTTTGTTCATTATATATTTTTAATTTAAAAGGAGAAAATGTACTCTTCAAAACTTTCTGGCACAAGAAAAGAGGAAATTTTTGGATATTGTTTATTATAGTATATTTGTACCTTTTAAAAGTAATATATACAGTTATGTAAATGAATTTTTAAAATCTTAAATTAAAACACAGGAACATTGATATGATTTTCTCTTTTACAGATACCAGGGAACAGTTGGTCATTGTTTGATTTATAAAGAAAACGGCCATTATGGCTTTACATCCCAAACTTGTGAATTTGCTAACATAAACGATTTAGTTGAACGTTACAGCAGGGAGTCTTTACGTGAGCACAATGCGAGATTAGATGTTCGATTGTTACATCCTGTGAACAGTGAACTTCCGTCTGCTGGTCAGCAAAACATGGAGAGTGCTAATTATTTACAAATGCAAAATGAAATGAACTAATATAAACAGTATTTATAACGTAGGCCTTGAGCATGGACAAAAATAAACTCTACCCACTTGAAAAGTCTTTCATTTTATATCCATGCAAGCTATTGACTTAATTATAGTGCTTTAATATGGATTCAGTCTCCCATAATGGCAGGATTGAATGAGGTCACAAAGCCTCTTAATGACAGTCCTTGTTGTTATCTGTGATTTTTGTTTGTCTCCAAAGGAGCAATTGTTTTTAAATTAGAAATGGCAAGGTATGACATGATGTTATCCGTAATGGAGGAAATATTTTACAAAATGCCATTCCTGGGATTTATACACAAAGTGCTGATAAGACAATGTTATTTTATATGTTTGTTCATTAATTCATTGAGAATATGCTTTGTTGTCATTTTATGAAGAAAAACATGTAAAATGTGATTATTTTGTGCATAATATGTGTGATCTATAGGGACCAACAACACAGCATGGTTGGATAAAATACAGTTTTTGCTATATAACACCTCCAAAATTTAATTTAAACAAATCAATACAGTACAAGATATGATTGTCAAAAATCTTAACCAAATTTTAATTAAAACTTTTGCTTATGGAAAATATATTTGCACAGCAGAATGTATAATTTTATAGATACTGGAATTCCCACTTTTTTAAAACTCTTTATGATGGCTTTCAGAATATACAGCAGAAGAATACCAGTAATTTTATCTATTTCTTTTGTTGTTAACCATTTTTTTCATTATACTGTTAAAGACTTTTATCATGTGGCCTTAAAACTGCTTTGAAATGCTGATCATGTTTGATTGTATAATTGTTATTGTTGTTGAAAATGAAATCATTTTTTCAATTGTAATCATGTTTGTGATCAATGATATTTCATTGGTGCTAAATGAGGCGGCAGGTTATAGGGCAAGTTGTTACATGAGGGCACTGGCAGTTTGACTGCATTCAAATTACTTCCCTTACAGCTGGAGAATAATAAAGTTGAGTTATCACTCTTTGTATTGGTGATTTGGTGTTATTCTCCCTTGGATCGGAAGTACTTTAAAATGTGCCAAGAAATATTCATTTCAATGTTTAGACTCCATTTCTTTAGAAGTCAGTTCACATAGGTTTTCTTCTGTTTCAGGTTAGAAAATCTTTAGATATCTGGTATTGAAATTATTGTTGTGTAACTAGTTAAATGTATAAAAACTGCTGATGTATGTAAAACAGGGTGTCTGTTAAACTGGAAGAGGAACTGTGAATGTTCATAAAGTGCAATTTGACTAAGACCACTATTTTAGTATGTTACAAGTGATTCTTGCATGTATTTTTTGTTTAGTCAGCCTATCACAGAAACTTGAATCTCTCTGGAACAATGAAAACATTGGAATGTAGAATAAAATGATTACAACTTTTTATTGACTGGCTCTGTCTTTCAGATTTATTTAACATAAAGTTTGTTAGATTTATATACTATATAGTATAATTAAAATTAGACATATATTTAATAATTGTTTTGAATAATAAAACAAGCTGAGTTTATCAGTTGTTAATAAAACTAAGCTGACCAATTCTTGTAAATTTATAATGTGTCAAGTAAAATGGCAAAATTCACATTCCATGATATAATTGTGTGAACTTTGACCTTGGCTCTTTAGCTTGCAATCTTTCTGGATACCATGTTGTGTACTGTGCATGCCTATGTAAACGTTGATAACATGTATAGAATTGCTCATCCAAGTCACATTAAATCCTACAAAAATAAAGTATAACTTGTTTATTTGTTATTGTTATTTATTATTTATGCCAGAATTTTATATGCTTTGAAAGTCAAGTTTTGAGTGCTATCTCAGAGTTCTTAGTTGGCATCATCCATGTGAACTTGAGAAAAATAGTAAATTGATTCAACCATCTAAAACAGGATAGGAACTTAATTGCTACAAATTTATTAAAATAAAACGACTAATAATGGTAACACAAAAGCCTGGGCAGACACAAAATTTTTGGCTCTGCCTGGTGGGGACTTGTCCCTAGACCCTTTACTGATAAGGGGGTACACATGAAACTATAAATTGTTGCACCCCAGTTGAAGTGTGATCTCAACCCTCCACATATAATATTTTTCTTACACCCTTTAAAATGAAAACTGCATAAATGTAAATAGAAACACAAGGCCTACAATTGGATAGAAAAAATTCTAGGAGAAAAAAGTTCAGTTTGTAGAATAATTACTGGCAGTAAACATGTAATGTAGTAAACACCTAACGAGCTTCCTGCAGTGTCTATCAAAATTCAAGCTGATAATGAAAGCAACCATACATTATGTGGGGTACAATTGAAACCAGGACGTAGGCACATAAGCCCGAAACTAACGTATCAACATTAAATGCAGTGGTTGTGTACACGAACAACTTTGTGAACCAACACTCAGTCCCTCTGATCAATAACCACAGTCCAGACTGTCATATCTAACACTTATTGTACGAACTAGACATGCGAATCAGATAGCGCATGCATACCCGGTACAACCGTGATGAGATCAATGTTAAGGCGCGTGGACACACCTGCTGATCAGGATAAGGTAAAATATTGGACACATTGGCAATTCGATCTCATCTCACAAATAATCGAAAAAAAGTAACCTAAAACAATCGTGTTTTTTTTCATTGAGATTAAATTAAAACTCAAGGTAACCAATTAAGGGATAACATTGAAATCAAAGTTAGGAGAACCAGGGACAGTCTATACTATATAGTATAGACTGTCCCTGGGAGAACCAAACATCGTTGAGCAACAGTCAGCTTCAATATTTTACGGCGTATTACTAAGTGACACCGTCCCAAATGAGATAATCAGTCGATAAACAGGTTTCGAGTTCTACCATTGACCAGTTTGCTAATGATTAAGATATTGTATTTGCATCAAGTGTTATTACTTAGCCGTTTGGTAGTGTCCAGTTTTGAATGAAGGGCAAAATACCAAAAACCACCCTTGCCATATTTCGTCTAGTGGTTTCAGAACGGAATATTTTTTATCAAATATCCCCAGTAAATTACTCTGCAGATGTAACTTTTCCCGGAAAATAATGTAAAATAATGTAAACTATCCAGTTAAAAAACTTTAAAAATCTTGCAGTTTTACGCGTTTAAATAAAAACGTATGTTAAGGATCAAATAATTCAGCGATGAATAAAGTTGGATTTTTTGGCAAAACTTGTGTATAACATTGACAGCTGTGCTAGAACCTCTAAGCATATGATGCAGTACTTGGTGCATGTCCAAATATTCACATTAAATATGATTGATTTACTGTCTTCTAAATGTCAAGTGTGCACATTTTCAGCTGTATTCATGACGAATAACAAGTTTACAAAAAATAATTTAAAAAGAAAAGGATGTGACTAACTGGAACAAATTGGACTGCCACTGCAAAGTATGGCGTATTGGTTAGGTACGGAGATTGTAACATTTGTATGGCGTATTGGGTAGTTATGGAGATTGTAGCCTTTGTAAGGCGTATTGGGTAATTACGGAGATTGTAGCCTTTGTATGGCGTATTGGGTAGATACGGAGATTGTAGCCTTTTTATGGGGTACTGGGTAGGTAAGGAGATTGTAGCCTTTGTATGGCGTACTGGGTAGGTAAGGAGATTGTAGCCTTTGTATGGCGTATTAGGTAGATACGTATACGTAGATTGTAACCTTTGCATGGCGTATTGGGTAGGTAAGGAGATTGTAGCCTTTGTATGGCGTACTGGGTAGGTATGAAGATTGTAGCCTTTTATGGCGTATTGGGTAGGTAGGGAGATTGTAGCCTTTGTATGGCGTATTAGGTAGGTAGGGAGATTGTAGCCTTTGTATGGCGTATTTAGGTAGGTAAGGAGATTGTAGCCTATGTATGGCGTATTGGGTAGGTATGAAGATTGTAGCCTTTGTATGGCGTACTGGGTAGGTATGAAGATTGTAGCCTTTGTATGGCGTATTGGGTAATTACGGAGATTGTAGCCTTTGTATGGCGTATTGGGTAGGTAAGCAGATTGTAGCCTTTGTATGGCGTATTGGATAGGTAAGGAGATTGTAACATTTGTATGGTGTATTGGGTAGGTAAGGAGATTGTAGCCTTTGTATGGCGTACTGGGCAGGTATGAAGATTTTAGCCTTTTATGGCGTATTGGGTAGGTAGGGAGATTGTAGCCTTTGTATGGCGTATTGGGTAGATACGGAGATTGTAGCCTTTGTATGGCGTATTGGGTAGATACGGAGATTGTAGCCTTTGTATGGCGTACTGGGTAGGTAAGGAGATTGTAGCCTTTGTATGGCGTACTGGGTAGGTAAGGAGATTGTAGCCTTTGTATGGCGTATTGGGTAGATACGGAGATTGTAGCCTTTGTATGGCGTACTGGGTAGGTAAGGAGATCGTAGCCTTTGTATGGCGTACTGGGTTGGTATGAAGATTGTAGCCTTTTATGGCGTATTGGATAGGTAAGGAGATTGTAGCCTTTGTATGGCGTATTGGGTAGGTAGGGAGATTGTAGCCTTTGTATTGCGTACTGGGTAGGTATAAAGATTGTAGCCTTTTATGGCGTATTGTGTAGGTAGGGAGACTGTAGCATTTGTATGGCGTACTGGGTAGAAATGAAGATTGTAGCCTTTTATGGCGTATTGGGTAGGTAGGGAGATTGTAGCCTTTGTATGGCGTATTGGGTAATTACGGAGATTGTAGCCTTGTAAAGCGCATTGGATAGGTAAGGAGATTGTAGCCTTTGTATGGCGTATTGGGTAGGTAAGGAGATTGTAGCCTTTGTATGGCGTATTGGGTAGGTATGAAGATTGTAGCCTTTGTATGGCGTATTGGGTAATTACGGAGATTGTAGCCTTTGTATGGCGTAATGGGTAGGTAAGGAGATTGTAGCCTTGTATGGCGTATTTGGGTAGGTATGAAGATTTTTGCCTTTTATGGCGTATTGGGTAGGTAGGGAGATTGTAGCCTTTGTATGGTGTATTAGGTAGGTAGGGAGATTGTAGCCTTTGTACGGCGTATTCAGGTAGGTGAGGAGATTGTAGCCTTTGTATGGCGTATTGGGTAGGTATGAAGATTGTAGCTTTTGTATGGCGTATTAGGTAGGCATGGAAATTGTAGCCTTTGTATGGCGTACTGGGTAGGTATGAAGATTGTAGCCTTTGTATGGCGTATTGGGTAATTACGGAGATTGTAGCCTTTGTATGGCGTATTGGGTAGGTAAGCAGATTGTAGCCTTTGTATGGCGTATTGGATAGGTAAGGAGATTGTAACATTTGTATGGTGTATTGGGTAGGTAAGGAGATTGTAGCCTTTGTATGGCGTATTGGGTAGATACGGAGATTGTAGCCTTTGTATGGCGTATTGGGTAGATACGGAGATTGTAGCCTTTGTATGGCGTACTGGGTAGGTAAGGAGATTGTAGCCTTTGTATGGCGTACTGGGTAGGTAAGGAGATTGTAGCCTTTGTATGGCGTATTGGGTAGATACGGAGATTGTAGCCTTTGTATGGCGTACTGGGTAGGTAAGGAGATCGTAGCCTTTGTATGGAGTACTGGGTTGGTATGAAGATTGTAGCCTTTTATGGCGTATTGGATAGGTAAGGAGATTGTAGCCTTTGTATGGCGTATTGGGTAGATACGGAGATTGTAGCCTTTGTATGGCGTATTGGGTAGATACGGAGATTGTAGCCTTTGTATGGCGTACTGGGTAGGTAAGGAGATTGTAGCCTTTGTATGGCGTACTGGGTAGGTAAGGAGATTGTAGCCTTTGTATGGCGTATTGGGTAGATACGGAGATTGTAGCCTTTGTATGGCGTACTGGGTAGGTAAGGAGATCGTAGCCTTTGTATGGAGTACTGGGTTGGTATGAAGATTGTAGCCTTTTATGGCGTATTGGATAGGTAAGGAGATTGTAGCCTTTGTATGGCGTATTGGGTAGGTAGGGAGATTGTAGCCTTTGTATTGCGTACTGGGTAGGTATAAAGATTGTAGCCTTTTATGGCGTATTGTGTAGGTAGGGAGACTGTAGCATTTGTATGGCGTACTGGGTAGAAATGAAGATTGTAGCCTTTTATGGCGTATTGGGTAGGTAAGGAGATTGTAGCCTTTGTATGGCGTATTGGGTAGGTAAGGAGATTGTAGCCTTTGTATGGCGTATTGGGTAATTACGGAGATTGTAGCCTTGTATAGCGCATTGGATAGGTAAGGAGATTGTAGCCTTTGTATGGCGTATTGGGTAGGTAAGGAGATTGTAGCCTTTGTATGGCGTATTGGGTAGGTATGAAGATTGTAGCCTTTGTATGGCGTATTGGGTAATTACGGAGATTGTAGCCTTTCTATGGCGTAATGGGTAGGTAAGGAGATTGTAGCCTTGTATGGCGTATTTGGGTAGGTATGAAGATTTTAGCCTTTTATGGCGTATTGGGTAGGTAGGGAGATTGTAGCCTTTGTATGGTGTATTAGGTAGGTATGAAGATTGTAGCCTTTGTATGGCGTATTGGGTAATTACGGAGATTGTAGCCTTTGTATGGCGTAATGGGTAGGTAAGGAGATTGTAGCCTTGTATGGCGTATTTGGGTAGGTATGAAGATTTTAGCCTTTTATGGCGTATTGGGTAGGTAGGGAGATTGTAGCCTTTGTATGGCGTACTGGGTAGGTATGAAGATTGTAGCCTTTGTATGGCGTATTGGGTAATTACGGAGATTGTAGCCTTTGTATGGCGTATTGGGTAGGTAAGCAGATTGTAGCCTTTGTATGGCGTATTGGATAGGTAAGGAGATTGTAACATTTGTATGGTGTATTGGGTAGGTAAGGAGATTGTAGCCTTTGTATGGCGTACTGGGCAGATATGAAGATTTTAGCCTTTTATGGCGTATTGGGTAGGTAGGGAGATTGTAGCCTTTGTATGGCGTATTGGGTAGATACGGAGATTGTAGCCTTTGTATGGCGTATTGGGTAGATACGGAGATTGTAGCCTTTGTATGGCGTACTGGGTAGGTAAGGAGATTGTAGCCTTTGTATGGCGTATTGGGTAGATACGGAGATTGTAGCCTTTGTATGGCGTACTGGGTAGGTAAGGAGATCGTAGCCTTTGTATGGAGTACTGGGTTGGTATGAAGATTGTAGCCTTTTATGGCGTATTGGATAGGTAAGGAGATTGTAGCCTTTGTATGGCGTATTGGGTAGGTAGGGAGATTGTAGCCTTTGTATTGCGTACTGGGTAGGTATAAAGATTGTAGCCTTTTATGGCGTATTGTGTAGGTAGGGAGACTGTAGCATTTGTATGGCGTACTGGGTAGAAATGAAGATTGTAGCCTTTTATGGCGTATTGGGTAGGTAAGGAGATTGTAGCCTTTGTATGGCGTATTGGGTAGGTAAGGAGATTGTAGCCTTTGTATGGCGTATTGGGTAATTACGGAGATTGTAGCCTTGTATAGCGCATTGGATAGGTAAGGAGATTGTAGCCTTTGTATGGCGTATTGGGTAGGTAAGGAGATTGTAGCCTTTGTATGGCGTATTGGGTAGGTATGAAGATTGTAGCCTTTGTATGGCGTATTGGGTAATTACGGAGATTGTAGCCTTTGTATGGCGTAATGGGTAGGTAAGGAGATTGTAGCCTTGTATGGCGTATTTGGGTAGGTATGAAGATTTTAGCCTTTTATGGCGTATTGGGTAGGTAGGGAGATTGTAGCCTTTGTATGGTGTATTAGGTAGGTAGGGAGATTGTAGCCTTTGTATGGCGTATTCAGGTAGGTGAGGAGATTGTAGCCTTTGTATGGCGTATTGGGTAGGTATGAAGATTGTAGCTTTTGTATTGCGTATTAGGTAGGCATGGAAATTGTAGCCTTTGTATGGCGTACTGGGTAGGTATGAAGATTGTAGCCTTTGTATGGCGTATTGGGTAATTACGGAGATTGTAGCCTTTGTATGGCGTATTGGGTAGGTAAGCAGATTGTAGCCTTTGTATGGCGTATTGGGTATGTATGAAGGTTGTAGCCTTTGTATGGCGTATTGGGTAGGTAGGGAGATTGTAGCCTTTGTATGGCGTATTATGTAGGTAGGGAGATTGTAGCCTTTGTATGGCGTATTTGGGTAGGTAAGGAGATTGTAGCCGTTGTATGGCGTATTGGGTAGGTATGAAGATTGTAGCCTTTGTATGGCGTATTAGGTAGGCATGGAAATTGTAGCCTTTGTATGGCGTATAGGGTAGGTAAGCAGATTGTAGCCTTTGTATGGCGTATTGGATAGGTAAGGAGATTGTAACATTTGTATGGCGTATTGGGTAGGTAAGGAGATTGTAGCCTTTGTATGGCGTATTGGGTAGGTAGGGAGATTGTAGACTTTGTATTGCGTACTGGGTAGGTATGAAGATTTTAGCCTTTTATGGCGTATTGGGTAGGTAGGGAGATTGTAGCCTTTGTATGGCGTAGTGGGTAGATACGGAGATTATAGCCTTTGTATGGCGTATTGGGTAGATACGGAGATTGTAGACTTTGTATGGCGTATTTTGTAGATACGGAGATTGTAGCCTTTGTATGGCGTACTGGGTAGGTAAGGAGATTGTAGCCTTTGTATGGCGTACTGGGTAGGTAAGGAGATTGTAGCTTTTGTATGGCGTGTTGGGTAGATACGGAGATTGTAGCCTTTGTATAGCGTACTGGGTAGGTAAGGAGATTGTAGCCTTTGTATGGCGTACTGGGAAGGTAAGGAAATTGTAGCCTTTGTATGGCGCATTGGATAGGTAAGGAGATTGTAACATTTGTATGGCGTATTGGGTAGATACGGAGATTGTAGCCTTTGTATGGCGTACTGGGTAGGTAAGGAGATTGTAGCCTTTGTATGGCGTACTGGGTAGGTAAGGAGATTGTAGCCTTTGTATGGCGTATTGGGTAGATACAGAGATTGTAGCCTTTGTATGGCGTACTGGGTAGGTAAGGAGATCGTTGCCTTTGTATGGCGTACTGGGTAGGTAAGGAGATTGTAGCCTTTGTATGGCGTATTGGGTAGGTAAGGAGATTGTAGCCTTTGTATGGCGTATTGGGTAGGTAGGGAGATTGTAGCCTTTGTATTGCGTACTGGGTAGGTATAAAGATTGTAGCCTTTTATGGCGTATTGTGTAGGTAGGGAGACTGTAACCTTTGTATGGCGGACTGGGTAGAAATGAAGATTGTAGCCTTTTATGGCGTATTGGGTAGGTAGGGAGATTGTAGCCTTTGTATGGCGTATTGGGTAATTACGGAGATTGTAGCCTTGTAAAGCGCATTGGATAGGTAAGGAGATTGTAGCCTTTGTATGGCGTATTGGGTAGGTAAGGAGATTGTAGCCTTTGTATGGCGTATTGGGTAGGTAGTGACATTGTAGCCTTTGTATGGCGTACTGGGTAGGTATGAAGATTGTAGCCTTTGTATGGCGTATTGGGTAATTACGGAGATTGTAGCCTTTGTATGGCGTATTGGGTAGGTAATGAGATTGTAGCCTTGTATGGCGTATTTGGGTAGGTATGAAGATTGTAGCCTTTTATGGCGTATTGGGTAGGTAGGGAGATTGTAGCCTTTGTATGGCGTATTAGGTAGGTAGGGAGATTGTAGCGTTTGTATGGCGTATTTAGGTAGGTAAGGAGATTGTAGCCTATGTATGGCGTATTGGGTAGGTATGAAGATTGTAGCCTTTGTATTGCGTATTAGGTAGGCATGGAAATTGTAGCCTTTGTATGGCGTACTGGGTAGGTATGAAGATTGTAGCCTTTGTATGGCGTATTGGGTAATTACGGAGATTGTAGCCTTTGTATGGCGTATTGGGTAGGTAAGCAGATTGTAGCCTTTGTATGGCGTATTGGATAGGTAAGGAGATTGTAACATTTGTATGGCGTATTGGGTAGGTAAGGAGATTGTAGCCTTTGTATGGCGTACTTGGCAGGTATGAAGATTTTAGCCTTTTATGGCGTATTGGGTAATTACGGAGATTGTAGCCTTTGTATGGCGTATTGGGTAGATACGGAGATTGTAGCCTTTGTATGGCGTACTGGGTAGGTAAGGAGATCGTAGCCTTTGTATGGCGTACTGGGTAGGTATGAAGATTGTAGCCTTTTATGGCGTATTGGATAGGTAAGGAGATTGTAGCCTTTGTATGGCGTATTGGGTAGGTAGGGAGATTGTAGCCTTTGTATTGCGTACTGGGTAGGTATAAAGATTGTAGCCTTTTATGGCATATTGTGTAGGTAGGGAGACTGTAGCCTTTGTATGGCGTACTGGGTAGAAATGAAGATTGTAGCCTTTTATGGCGTATTGGGTAGGTAGGGAGATTGTAGCCTTTGTATGGCGTATTGGGTAATTACGGAGATTGTAGCCTTGTATGGCGCATTTGATAGGTAAGGAGATTGTAGCCTTTGTATGGCGTATTGGGTAGGTAAGGAGATTGTAGCCTTTGTATGGCGTATTGGGTAGGTAGGGACATTGTAGCCTTTGTATGGCGTACTGGGTAGGTATGAAGATTGTAGCCTTTGTATGGGGTATTGGGTAGGTAAGGAGATTGTAGCCTTGTATGGTGTATTTGGGTAGGTATGAAGATTGTAGCCTTTTATGGCGTATTGGGTAGGTAGGGAGATTGTAGCCTTTGTATGGCGTATTAGGTAGGTAGGGAGATTGTAGCCGTTGTATGGCGTATTGGGTAGGTATGAAGATTGTAGCCTTTGTATGGCGTACTGGGAAGGTAAGGAGATTGTAGCCTTTGTATGGCGCATTGGATAGGTAAGGAGATTGTAACATTTGTATGGCGTATTGGGTAGGTAAGGAGATTGTAGCCTTTGTATGGCGTACTGGGTAGGTATGAAGATTTTAGCCTTTTATGGCGTATTGGGTAGGTAGGGAGATTGTAGCCTTTGTATGGCGTATTAGGTAGGTAGGGAGATTGTAGCCTTTGTATGGCGTATTTAGGTATAGGTAAGGAGATTGTAGCCTATGTATGGCGTATTGGGTAGGTATGAAGATTGTAGCCTTTGTATTGCGTATTAGGTAGGCATGGAAATTGTAGCCTTTGTATGGCGTACTGGGTAGGTATGAAGATTGTAGCCTTTGTATGGCGTATTGGGTAATTACGGAGATTGTAGCCTTTGTATGGCGTATTGGGTAGGTAAGCAGATTGTAGCCTTTGTATGGCGTATTGGATAGGTAAGGAGATTGTAACATTTGTATGGCGTATTGGGTAGGTAAGGAGATTGTAGCCTTTGTATGGCGTACTGGGCAGGTATGAAGATTTTAGCCTTTTATGGCGTATTGGGTAATTACGGAGATTGTAGCCTTTGTATGGCGTATTGGGTAGGTAAGCAGATTGTAGCCTTTGTATGGCGTATTGGGTAGATACGGAGATTGTAGCCTTTGTATGGCGTACTGGGTAGGTAAGGAGATCGTAGCCTTTGTATGGCGTACTGGGTAGGTATGAAGATTGTAGCCTTTTATGGTGTATTGGATAGGTAAGGAGATTGTAGCCTTTGTATGGCGTATTGTGTAGGTAGGGAGATTGTAGCCTTTGTATTGCGTACTTGGTAAGTATAAAGATTGTAGCCTTTTATATCGTATTGTGTAGGTAGGGAGACTGTAGCCTTTGTATGGCGTACTGGGTAGAAATGAAGATTGTAGCCTTTTATGGCGTATTGGGTAGGTAGGGAGATTGTAGCCTTTGTATGGCGTATTGGGTAATTACGGAGATTGTAGCCTTGTATGGCGCATTGGATAGGTAAGGAGATTGTAGCCTTTGTATGGCGTATTGGGTAGGTAAAGAGATTGTAGCCTTTGTATGGCGTATTGGGTAGGTAGGGACATTGTAGCCTTTGTGTGGCGTACTGGGTAGGTATGAAGATTGTAGCCTTTGTATGGCGTATTGGGTAATTACGGAGATTGTAGCCTTTGTATGGCGTATTGGGTAGGTAAGGAGATTGTAGCCTTGTATGGCGTATTTGGGTAGGTATGAAGATTGTAGCCTTTTATGGCGTATTGGGTAGGTAGGGAGATTGTAGCCTTTGTATGGCGTATTAGGTAGGTAGGGAGATTGTAGCCTTTGTATGGCGTATTTAGGTAGGTAAGGAGATTGTAGCCGTTGTATGGCGTATTGTAGCCTTTGAATGGCGTACTGGGAAGGTAAGGAGATTGTAGCCTTTGTATGGCGCATTGGATAGGTAAGGAGATTGTAACATTTGTATGGCGTATTGGGTAGGTAAGGAGATTGTAGCCTTTGTATGGCGTACTGGGTAGGTATGAAGATTTTAGCCTTTTATGGCGTATTGGGTAGGTAGGGAGATTGTAGCCTTTGTATGGCGTATTTAGGTAGGTAAGGAGATTGTAGCCTTTGTATGGCGTATTGGGTAGGTATGAAGATTGTAGCCTTTGTATGGCGTATTAGGTAGGCATGGAAATTGTAGCCTTTGTATGGCGTACTGGGTAGGTATGAAGATTGAACCTTTGTATGGCGTATTGGGTAATTACGGAGATTGTAGCCTTTGTATAGCGTATTGGGTAGGTAAGCAGATTGTAGCCTTTGTATGGCGTATTGGGTATGTATGAAGGTTGTAGCCTTTGTATGGCGTATTGGGTAGGTAGAGAGATTGTAGCCTTTGTATGGCGTATTAGGTAGGTAGGGAGATTGTAGCCTTTGTATGGCGTATTTGGGTAGGTAAGGAGATTGTAGCCGTTGTATGGCGTATTGGGTAGGTATGAAGATTGTAGCCTTTGTATGGCGTATTAGGTAGGCATGGAAATTGCAACCTTTGTATGGCGTACTGGGTGGGTACGGAGATTGTAGCCTTTGTATGGCGTATTGGGTAGGTAGGAAGATTGTAGCCTTTGTATGGCGTACTGGGTGGGTACGGAGATTGTAGCCTTTGTATATATGGTGTATTGGGTAGGTACGGAGATTGTAGCCTTTGCATGGCGTATTGGGTAGTTATGGAGATTGTAGCCTTTGTACGGCGTATTGGGTAGGTAAGGAGATTGTAACCTTTGCATGGCGTATTGGGTAGTTATGGAGATTGTAACCTTTGCATGGCGTATTGGGTAGGTAAGGAGATTGTAGCCTTTGTAACTGCTACAATTAGTCTACTCTTTCGAAATCTACAAACGAGGACTTTATCATGCAAGAAGCTTGGCACTCTGCAAAATCCGCAGTTAAATTTCAGTATTTACCCGACAGCCATCAACGACAGAGATTCTCTTTCCTCAGATCGGGAGGGGCCTCGGTGGCCGAGTGGTTAAGGTAGTTCGTTTATTATTTATCATGGGGTCTGTCAACACTGAGATTGCGGGTTCGATTCTCACTGCAGGCAGGGTGTACTCGACTCCAATCTTAATTGACAAGGATTGCCAGTTTTCCTACCGCAGGTCGGGGGTTTTCTCCGGGTACTCTGGCTTCCTCCCGCAATAAAAACTGGACGCCACGATATAGCTGAAAAATTGCTGAAAGTGGCGTTAAACACCATTCAAACAAACAAACAAATCCTAACATCGGGACGCGTCGGTCGAGTCCTGGGAATCTTCCCGTATGGTCCCAACATGACATATGAAAGAAATTTATGTTGTCCAATGAGGTAAACATTTTTACATAGTTCATTTAAAATACATAAAATGCATAAAATATACTAATTTGGTTTAGATTAGCCTATTTTATATTGTTGCAAGTGAATGAACACTTTTCTCTTCATCCCGTTCTTTAATTTTACCATAGCTGTATAAGCATTTAGAAGTATTATATTTAATTTGGTTTCAGGGTTGAAATAAATTTTATATACATGTTTATAATTAATGGTAGTACATTATTCTCGGACGTCCACGCACCACTACATTTATCATTATATAACACATTTATAGACAATGTTACCCTTATACTGATGTCAATACTTTTACAAATAAAGTTAAATTAAAACCCTGGGATGGTGAAAAGGCTCTAGACTTTCAAAATAACATAGACGAGTTTGCGTTATTAAAATTAGAACAAAAACTCGAAACAAGCTGTAAAGAAATAAATAATTTAAACAATGATTCAATTAATCAGTTATTAGACGATTTTGGAAATATTTTTATTAAATCGGCTTCAAAAACCTCCGGAAGATATAGCCCAAAGCACTCGGCAAGTAGCACGCAAAAACGTAGTGTAAACAAAAATAATAAACCTTGGTTTGATAGAGACTGCAAAATAGCTAGACAACATTTTCGTAAAGCAAAAAAAAACTATATAAATCAAATAACACTATGCAAAACAGGTCAAATATGGTTAATGCAGAAAAGAATTATAAAAAGATCTTGAATACAAAATAAAAAATTATTGTATTAATCTTTCGCAAGTCTTACAAAAAGAATCGAAGCCATAAAGGGACATGCAAAAAAAAATATTAATCCGTTCATGTATATGAAAAACTTTTTAATTTAATATTCGATTCTGGAATTCTACCTAATAGCTGCTTAATAAGTATAATTAAACCTATATATAAGAAAAAGGGAGATCAAAGAGATCCCAAAAATTACAGGCCTATAACAATTGTCAGCTGCCTCGGTAAATTATTCACTGCTATTTTGAATGCAAGACTCGCAAGCTTTTCTGAAGAATATAATATCATTAAAGAAAATCAAAGTGGCTTCCGTCAAAATTATTCTACTATAGATAATATTTTTGCTATTCTTTCTCTATTCCAAATTCTAAAATCAAAAAAGAAAAAGATGTTTTGTGCCTTTATCGACTTCGAGAAAGCCTTCGATACAGTATGGCGAGATGGCTTGTTTCATAAGTTGTTACTTAACAATATAAATGGCATGTTATATAATGTCATATTTAACATGTATTCACAAATAAAGTATTGTATATCATTAAACAATAATACGTCAGAATATTTTTACTGCGAATTGGGCATAAGACAAGGTGAAAATGTGTCCCCGTGTTTGTTCTCAATGTTTTTAAATGACTTGAAAGACTTTCTGATTACAAAAAATATAGCTGGCTTGAGCAGTGTTACAAATGATATAGAAAATGAACTTAATGTATATCTGATGATTTTTCTTTTACTGTATGCCTATGATACCACGTTAATAGCTGAGTCTGCCGAGGACCTACAGGCACAACTAAATGCCTTTTGTGACTATTGTAATACATGGAAGTTAAAAGTAAACGTCGACAAAACAAAGGTTATGGTACTTGGATTGGGTAAACCGAAAATAAATCTTAAATTATTTTATCAAAATACCGAAATAGAAATAGTGGAAAAATTTAATTACTTAGGGGTTATTTTTACAAAAACCTGTAATTTTGATTCTACCAAGACACCTTTAGCAGATAAAGCATTGAAGGCTATGTACGAAGTTCTTAAGTTGGGACGATTATTTAAATTATCAGTAAAAATTCTTCTAGATTTGTTGATAAAATGGTCAAACCTATTCTTCTTTATGGCTGTGAAATTTGAGGCTTCGGTAATAACGAATCGTTAGAAAGAGTCCATTTAAAATTTTGTAAACTTCTGTTGAATTTAAAGTCTTCAACGCCAAATTATATTATTGATGGGGAACTTGTATACTTCCTATTGCTAATGATATTAAGATACGGATGGTATCTTACTGGTCCAAACTTGTAAATGGCAAACAATCCAAATTGTCTTCAATACTCTATCGTCTTACTCGGCAATCGAACGAAAGTTATAGTACACAATATTTTTGGATTAACTGTGTTTAAACAATTTTAAATGACTGTGGTTTTTCACTAATATGGGATTCAGAACAATTCTTCAATAATGAGTGGCTAAAATACATAGTAAAACAAAGGTTAACAGACCAGTTCGCGCAAAATTGGAATTCTGTTGTGTTTCATTCAACAAAAGCAATAAATTATAGAATTTTCAAAACAAAATTGGAATTCGAAAATTATTTAAATGTCTTGAACTTCTCGGAAGCTATAAAACTATGCAGATTTAGGACAACAAATCATCATTTACCAATAGAAACTGGAAGATGGAAAAATATTGAAAGAGAAAATCGTCTTTGTCATTTATGTAACTGTAACAAATTAGGAGATGAATACCATTACATGTTTGAATGCACTGCTTTCACAGAACAACGTAAAAAATTCGTCCCTAATTACTATGTGAAAAACTACAATGTTTTTTTTTAAATACTTAGAATTCATGTCCAGCAACAGAAAATCACTGCTAAGAAATCTTTGCAGGTTTATTAATATTATTAATGATAATGTTAGCGCCCCTGGCTTACCTGTTGTGTAAGCATAACCTTATTATTGTTTGTATATATTGTATATAGCTGTTGTTTTGTTTGTTTATTTGTTACTTTTTCTGTACCAATTGTATTATTGGCTGTGTGAGAATAAAACTATATATAACATGTGTTCTAAACTCTAACATGATATAATTACAAATAAACGACTAATAATTAATAATGTTGCCTTGAGTTATTTTTATGCTAAACATCTGATTATACCAGCCTATACTGCATCCAAAGTAATTTTGACTTTTTGCTGAAAAAATTGCTGAAAAAGTAGATAACTACTATAATAGTCTAGTAATGATGTTTAACATCACTCAAACAAACAACAAGACTTTTTGAATAAAATACCACAAGGAACAAAAACGGCCAGAGACAGGAACCTGTCAATCATTGCCGATTATGCCTTTAGTCAAGCATATCCCGCCAGCAGCGTAAAAAACACTCCTGTGATCAATTGTAGATAACTAATAGTCTAGTAACTACCTTAACCGCTACCTAGATGTCAAGGAGGACCAAAAGTGCAGAAACATCCTTAAGCCGTATATGTTTATGTTTCAGTACGGGTAAAATATTGTGGCTTTGACACATATTATGAACAACTAGTTTTCTGATATAACAAGATATCTTTTACATTAAAATTATTAACTTTCATGAAGTACTCAGATTTTATACTGGAAGATACTGGATTGGTGATCTGCGGATATTTACCGGTTTGTACAAGTTTGTTTAAAACTCAGTTGACAATTTAATAATGATATCCGTCGCTTTTGTTTGTTTGTTTTGTTTTGTCTATTATTTAACCTACTTATATAAATATAATCTTCTTAACAGGATAATATTAAGCTGATGCATAGACACGAATACTCATTTTTGTGTGTTACGGTTAAATTATACCGCTATCAAAAAATCAAGATAATTCTTACAACCTTGAAACTTTGACCTGAATTTACACAAAATGTGTCATTCCATTATTCAACTATTATCCAATAACACCATATCTAAGATTGAGTGTAGGCCCAGTAACAGACAAGTTGGGTAATGGTAGCTACTGGTACTATAGTTTGGTAAAAAGAATTCTGGTGTTCCTGTTTGACCTATGTCTGAATGAAATCTTGTATTAAATCTTCGTCAACCGAATCTATACTTTTGTTCGAAATACTACAGGTAGAACTAGAGAAATATAGACGGGTTATATAACAGCACATTGGTAACAGCTAAAAATATAAACAAAGAAAAAACCAGAGGTTCCCAGGAGCCTGGATTCGCTCACCTGGAACACAAATTACTTCAACTATAATTTTTTTTGCAATTTACAGTTTCAGTCTGTTGTTATAGCTTTAAGTTACTGACAAAAGACTAAAGATTTCTTAAAAAATGTTGATTAAGCACAATAACTCCTATAAGGAGTAATTTGACAATTTCAGCAACAATGTGAATCGTAGGACTTGTATTGCTGATCATTTTGTCATTTTGTCATTTAAGGGTAATAACTCTTACAAGTAGTGGTCGGACAGTTTTGGACCAACAGAGTGTTTTGTAGGCATTGTCTTGCTGATCATTTCAGCAATTTACAATATCAACCTAGCACCTGTTGTAAAGTTTAATGTGCTGATCAATTTGAGGTTAGGGTTTTTTCTGTAGCTACTATAATTTTTGAGATATTGACCAAAAACATGTGTTCTTGTTTTAGTAACATCCCTAAGGATGATTGTGGCCCAGTGGTTCAGAGAAGATTTTTGAAAAAAGTTTATGATGGACAACAGATGACAAGCTAAAAACTAACTTATAACACATAGAAGTCAAGGACTTAACGGCGGGATACAAACTGGTTAAATTTTATAGATTATTGCGAGGCTGTGTTCTGTATGTACCAGTATAACGAAAACTGAACACATACTAGTGTACAAATGTAGTATGTACTCGTATATGTATGTTTATTTATTATGAGGAAGAAAGGTGTTACGTCGTGCGTATAGGTCTTCTAAACATTTTTTAATTCATGTTGTAAAAGTATGCAAGGTTGCTTAGGTGTTATGTTTGATGTTGCATACTTGTGACGATGTTCAGGTGCGTGACAAACTTTTGTTTAAGATATTACATGAACTCATTTTTGAGCTCATTAATGCGAGTTCCGACAGCAACACTCAGTGGTGCAAGTTATGACATAAACACATGCTTACGGAAGCTCTGATATTAACACTGTGTAAGAGGTTTGAAAAAACACTCGGTATTGGAATTTCTGTAATCAACACTCGGTATGAGAGTTCCGACAAACACTGAGATGTACAAGTCCTGCATTGACACTCAGAGGTGGAAGTGCTGGCATTGACACTCAGATGTGCAAGTTTTGGCATTGACCCTCAGTGGTGCAAGTTCTGTCATTGACACTCAGATGTGCCAGTTTTGGCATTGACACTTAGTGGTGCAAGTTTTGGCATGAACACTTGGTGTGAGAAATCTGACAAACACTTGGTGTTTCCCAGTGCTTGATCAGAGCTACACAGCTTTAGGTGGTGAATATAGTAGAGGCCATCGTTGGGAGGGATAGTTGTCAAGGTATAATGCAGAAAGTCAAAGCAGGTTGTGTTTGGATATGCTAGTGTAAGCATGCTGTTGCCACTGCAGAAGGCTTAATGATCTTTCCCTAGCCACTTCATACTTTTAAGTGGCATTCAAAATTGTCTGCCTACAATTGGTCTATTGTTGAAGGTTTAAGCTTGTCCAAATCTGAAAATTACTGAAATGCTGCTTGCTGTATGTTTGGCATCCATACAATTTATCTCTCAACCAACATCAATTCTATCAAATTACTCAGTGGGATGAGATATGCCATTAATATCTAGTGGTGCAAGTTGTGGGATTGATACTACATTTTGTGAGCCGACTTACACTAAGTAGTAGTAAGATATCTGGCATTGACACATTATGTAACTAGAGGCTCCCAGGAGCCTGTATCGCTCACCTGAACCTGAAACCAAACAACCCTTTTTTATCCAGCTTTTCTTTGCTATAAGGGATTGCCCAACACTTCTGCAAAAATCATTAATTTTGACCTTTTAAGGTAAATAACTCCTATAAGGAGGATCTTTTGGTGGCTGGAGGGAGAAGGGAGGTTCACTTCAAATTTGCTGTACCTGTTATACTTTTTTAACTATCAGTAGAAAACTCTCTCGACCCCCCTTTTTCATTTTTTCTATTTTAATCCAACGTAGCTATGTAGGTAGTCAGGTGTCATGATTTGCACAATTTTGGTAGAGGACGTCGTAAAGATGATGTGTGCAATGTTTCAAAGCAGTCCTTTCATTGGTTTAAGAGAAGATTTTTTAAAATCAAGTAAAATTGATTAAAAAAATGTTCAAGGAGAATAATTCCTAAACGGTTCATCAGACAATCTTGACCCTAAGTCATTTTTGTAGCCCTCATAGAGCAGAACAATTAAGCAATGCTAACTTTTTCTCTAGTTCTAATAATTTTCAAGATTTTGAGGCAAAAATGTCAAAAATAATCAATTTCGACAATTAAAGGGCAATAACTCCTATAAGGAGTCATCATATAACTTCAACCCAATGGAGTGTTTCGTAGAGCTTTTGATGCAGATGAAGGCAATTCTCTTCGGTTTTTATGTATCTGTTACACTTTTTTAAATATAAGCCAAAAACTGTATTTTACCGCCCTCCCCCATCCTATTTTTAGCCATGGTGGCCATGTTGGTTAATCTGCAACCATGGTTGGTGCAAACTTGGTTGAGGACATTTGACGGATGATGTGTACAAAGGTTCAAAGCAGTACTTTCAGTTGTTTCAAAGATTTTAAAAAATCAATTAAAAAAAACAGTTCAAGGATAATAACTCTTAAACGGTTTATCAGACAATCTTGACCCTTAAGTCATTTTTGTAGCCCTCATAGAGCAGAACAATTAAGGAATGCTAATTTTTTCTCTAGTTCTTATAATTTTCAAGATTTTGAGGCAAAAATGGAAAAAATCATCAATTTTGACAATTAAAGGGCAGTAACTCCTACAAGGAGTCATCATACAACTTTGACCCAATGGAGTGTTTTGTAGAGCTGTAGATGCTGAAGCAGGAAGGTCTCTTCTGTTTTCCTGTATCTATTATACTTTTTGAACTATAAGCAAAAAACTGTATTTTGACCCCTCTGTTCTATTTTTAGCCATGGCAGCCATGTTGGTTGGTCTGAGGCCATGATTTGGGCAAACTTGGTAGAGGGCATTTTACTGATGATGTATGCAAAGTTTCAAAGCAATCCCTTCAGTGATTTTGGAGGAGAAGATTTTTGAAGAAAAGTTAACGACGACGACGACGGACGCCAAGTGATGGCAATAGCTCACATGACCCTTTGGGTCAGGTGAGCTAAAAATAACTTTCTGTTCTTCAACTTCTGATGGGAATTTAATTGGTTGCCAGAATTAGGTAGATAGTTACAAGTATGAAGAGTAGATAGTCACAAGTATGAAATAGTCAGGTTGCAAAGCATGTGGCATAACAATGAGGAATGTTTTACAATGTTTTTGGAAGAACTATCAGGATCTGTGTCTATAGGAGAGTTGTTGAACACAAAAAGGCAGTCTTCTGTCAAATTATTAATATATAATAATTCCAGAAAAACTTCAATATGACGTACAAAATCTTCCTATTAAGTTTCAGGGATCTGTATCGAAACTGTGTTTTAGTTCATTACACAAAATAGGTGCTGTCTAATGAAAATTTGCTAACTAATGAGTTTCTTCTTAAACAATTACATGTAGCATAGCCCAACTTCCATGTCTGCAATCTTAGAGAAGTTAATCATACAAATAGGTAGCCTAGTTTCCCTGCCCACCCACCAGAATTCACATACTATAACACTGGTAAAACCTGGCTTAAAGTGAATTTATCCCCATTTCATCCCTTTAGCCTTTCCTGTACACTACAAGTATTCTCAGTCATCAACCATTTCTTTTAGGTCTCTCTACTTGAACACAACAGTATATCAGTTCAATAATCATTTCTTTCAAGACAATTACAGACGCAGTAGCATTTTGTAAGTTAAACACTATTTATTTTGGTACAAGGAACCTTGTCTTAACTAGGAAAGTGCTGGTATTTCTGACTTTATAGAAAACAAATTCAGCAAAATATCACAATTGCTCAACTGTTCTCTATTTTAAACTTGACAGCATGATTGAATGCAATTTGAATCTGGCCTTAAATCCTATTGTTTTAAACTACCTTGACATTAATTCAAAGGCAGATCTATTATGCCATACCATGAAGAACATTTACAAATAAAGATAAATGGCTATGAATATTTTTATCTCTACTGTCAATCAATAGTCCACATAATAGGTGTGTTCATTAATAGGTTCAAATCTGAATCTACCAATCTCTATTTTAATCACTATGATAATATAATAGGAGACATCTCACCCGGGAATAAATCACTTTTAAAGTTGCTACAGTTCATCTAAAATATATCTGAAAAAACTAGGAGTATTGGGTACAGTTTTCACTTAAGAAGACAACAATTACTAGTATTGTACCTTATGAATTGTCTGTTACAAATTTAAATAATAAAAGTATCATATGATAAATTGTACCTTTTATTACAAGTTACTAATAAATGCTGCCATAGTTGTACATAATAAAGTGGTAAACTAACACTATTTATTTAGACAAAATTAAAATGATTAAATTATGACACATGCAGTGATAATAAATCTAAAAAAAAATAGTTGTGGATATTTTAAATCCTGTATGATCTGCCATCTCTCATTGAAAACAATCTCATTCCATTCAACTTTTCATAACTTATTGAAAGGATACTTGTTCACCAATTTACTTTGAAAACTAAGTGATAACAGTACTATAGGTTGATATTTTTTACTCTAATTGCAATGATAAGTCTAAGAATTAATTGCCAATCAGACCTATAGTCCACCCAGACTTGCAGTACAATCAGACCTATAGTCCACAAAGACTTACAGTTCATTATGACCACAAGTCTACAATGACTTAGTCATCTTGGACCTCTAGTTCACAAATGCTTCAAGTCCAATTTTACCTATTTCCACATAAATTTACAGTTATAGAAATATATTTATTTTTCAAATTATCTCACACTACTACTACAAGCATCTTGTTGAGAATTTAATACAAAAATAATCAAACAAGAGTAGAAAAGAAAAGTAATTTATTATCTTATTTTTTTAAATTTCTGATAAAAATCAAGAAACCAGGACAGGATAAATAAGTATTTTTGTGAGGTAATTCTCCCTGATGATACATGTACCTCCATTACTTTATACACACAGACCAAAAACAGTATACCACCTATCCTCCATGGGGAGCAGGGTAAAATTAACCCTACAATATGACATGATCCTTCTAAGTTATTGTAACATTAATCTTTGTTGAGCAAAATGTGACTGAAAATTTTATGATTATTTTCACAAGATAAAATTGACTTAGTCGGTAAGCAAGAAATATAAGTAATTGAGGTCTGAAAATGAATTCAACAATATGGTAAGATCATTCATACAAAGCTACTTAACAAATTTAAATGTTGTGTCATTTATTAATGCTGAGAAAAATTTGACAGAAAATGGCTACACATTAACACACAGACTGAAAACAGTATACCAAATATTGCCTAATAAGTTTGTTATTAATCAGAGTGAACATCCAAACCTTATGTCATAAATACAACAATATATATAAAGAAAGAAACATGATACAATGAGCACCAAATATTGCTATGAGAAATGATTCCAATCAATGGCTTTTTCTTATTTTCTTACTATGCACTAAGAAGTGAGTATTGTACGGATACAGTTCATACAGATTGGATTTTGCTTGAATATTAATCTTGACATACTTAAATGAGGTCATATGGTTGTTCCTTAACACCAGGGGACATAAAGGGTTATGTTAATATGAAAATGACTGATCAATAAAAACAATTCGATGTAATTATAAAAGAAATAAAATAAACCCTTTTATCCTACATTGAACTACTGCTTACATGATCTAAAATATAAAATTAGATGTGTGTACTCTGGGCCCCTTACCTCTCCAGATGTCTGTAAATTGAACTATTTCTGGATTAGCTCAGTGAAATGATCAATAAAAATCTTTCAAAGCATTATTTAATAGCTAATGTACATCAGCAGTTTCAGTTTAAAACATGTTTGATTGGTTTACATATTTTTCATTGTACTATAACATGCACCTAAATCTTTTGATATATTTTGGTACATCAGGTAAAAATGTAAAAATGTAGATAGTTTCAATAAAACAATTTTAAAAGTAAAATAAAATTGCTGGTGCACATTCTAAGAGTTAAACATCAAGATGCTAGGTCTTTATGAAGTTTACACATGATGTGATTATAAACCCATTACATTTTTTTTCAAAATAACTTTTTATCTGTTTTTCTATAACATGTATGTACAATTGTAAATGAATTTTAAAAACATAATAATTTATCATCACATACAGAAGTTTAAACCAAGCAGTCCATCTGGAGATTGACAACATATTGTTTTGATTAACAGACAAATGTCAATATAGTTTTAATGTACTACATGATACAAACACATGCTAAAACTAACAATAATAAATAAAAATAATTTAACACCTAAAACTGATAATGGTGTTTTTCTTTTCACAATTCCTTTGCTTTACTGCAATTTGTCTAAATGCTATTTGCTCTTTCAATACAAAACACTGATATCCAAATCTGATATTCAATTAAAATACATTAAAAACTCTCCTGTACAAATACTGAGTTTTTTCAATTCCACAAAAGTAACATTAGAAGTTTTCTCTTTTCCATTGGTTGGGTTGATATTTCCTGACTGTTCAAACTGTAATTACCTTTTCCTCCGACTGGAAGAGGAACTATTTTGACTGTCTGTTGAGTCTGTATTAAATAAAGCATATGTAGTACTGTTAAGGATAATATTTGATTTTTTGTTTTTTCAATTGCCAATAAACAAATGAGTAAAACATTACATACTGGTATCGATTTATTTATCACTCTTCTGTGTCCTTTTAGATTCATCCCTCTGGTTGTGATGATCTGATATCTGAATGGATGATGTAAAATTAAACTATACCAAAGGACATAACTGAGAAACTATTAAAAGCAAGCCAATGTTAAAAGGGAGATAACTTTAATTTAGTTTTTAGTTACATGATGACTATATTTTGTATTAAATAGCTGGTTTCTGAAATTAAGAGATTTAAAGTAAAAACATTATTTTGATGGCAATAATATTTTTTTCTGTTTATGAACACACAATACATTTTTTTCTAAATTCAAGGTTTTTTTATCAATATTTGTATAAAATATATATTTGTAAAGCACAGTCAAATTGAATTGAAGCAAAACTTCAACTATTTAGAAAAACCAACAATAATCTAAAATGTACATGATAAAAAAAACAACAGAATTTATTCGATGAGAACACTTTGGAAAGATGACCTAATAATGAATGCATAGTTAATTTCTGGTAAAAGGATATGATTTTATGCACACTTCCTGTTTCAGTATCCCTGTCAATATGAACTCTGAACTGACTACTGGTACACCAGCCTTGATTGCAGCAGTGCAGTTTGACTCATCATCAGGACAGGAGATAATTACAGTATTAATATCAGGCTTCTTTGGCATGGTACTTAGGTACTGAAAATGTAATCAACTACATTTGTTCATACTGTTAAATTGTAAAAATTCAAGTTTGTACTGTCCGATCTATAACACACTTTACTTGACTTAAAGAAGGACTGATGTAAAACTGTAAAGTTCTATTCTATTCATACAGCTTACATTAAATGCTGACATGTAAAAAAAATCCCTCTATGCTTTTTGTTTGTCAGCATTAAAATATGCCTATTTTACAAATTTCAATAGCATAAATAATTAAAGAAGACTGAAATGAATAGCAATTTTCTAAGTCATTAACATTAATGAAGCATTTATTTTTGCAGAGGGCCTCACTGGCAGAGTGGTCTAGACAGTTCACTATCTTCTTTTACTAACTACTGTGACAACACTTAGGTGATGAATTCAAGACCAAATTTATTTTAGGTGTGTTCGACTTCATTTAAATCATGTAAAAAAAAGCAATACATGCAGATACATAATTACCTGACCACCAGCACATTCAATTATTTCTGAAATATATAAAATAAAATATATTTTAGGCTTTGAAACTTCTGTACATTAACATTTGTACATGTAAATATGTTTCAAGGAAATTCAAGATGTGATACTTAAATGAGTTTATCAGGAGTCCTTAGTAATTATTTTAGGAGGTAGGCATATCTTGTTAATATTTTTAATGCAAGTCTGAAAATAACTCTTAAACATTTAAAATGATGACATCCTTCTTTACAATCTGCAATGATTTCACTACACATTTGTTTCAGATCAAATACTGTATTAACAATAGTACTACTTTAAGAGCCTATCACATCTGCAGTATCAAATCTTACATCTTACTATGTAACTCCACTTTTCTCCTGTTGTTTTGAATTTAAAGGTTTTTGATGATATAAATTGGATTAATGTAGTTGATTTACATCATTACAGGTTCTGTTAAACATAGTGTCTTCTACTAAGCCACAATAAAATAAATGTAAAAACAGCCTTACCCTTCATCTGCTCAGGTTCTGGTTTGACAGATTTGGTGACATGTATTTTGTAGTCTTTTAACAGACTGGTTTCTTTAGCTCTTTCAATTGAGCGGTGCAAGGAAAACTTGTACTGCTTTTCTGTTGCTGTGTCCTTTACTTCAAAGTTGGCAGCATCTTTAAAATACATACTTATATCACAGGATTACAAGTAAAAATTGTGCTATTTTAAGTATACTGCTTTCAGGTATCAAAAATTAGGCCAAACAAAACCAAACATAAACAATATAAACATGAGACTCATCTAACCAGCTCTTAAACAGATTTTGATACAATGGCATTACCATTATGATGTTTCTTAAGATGGATTTACGGATGGAGACAAGCACCACTTTATGAAATTCTTCAGCAATTTTAGCACAATTAGCATCGATTTTGAACTTGTCTGAAACATTGCTGATATGAATCTTTTATATATATTTCATACAAATCAGAAAACAAATGTTGGCTTAGATTGCTTTACATGACTAGACAGATGAACAAACAGATAGTGAGATGGACACCTGTATTTTAATGTCCCCATCAAAGGACAATAAATATGTTCATTTGTAGCTATCCTTTTCTACAAAATTGATGACTGTTTACAACTCTATCCTAAAGATCCTTACCAACAAATATAGATGACTGTTAACAACTTTCTATCCCGAAGATCCTTACCAAATTTACAACTCTCAATCCTAAAGATCCTTACCTACAAACATAGCTGACTGTTTACAACTCTCTATCCTGAAGATCCTTACCTACAATCATAGCTGACTATTTACAACTCTCTATCCTAAAGATCCTTACCTACAAACATAGCTGACTGTTTACAACTCTCTATCCTAAAGATCCTTACCTACAAACATAGCTGACTGTTTACAACTCTCAATCCTAAAGATCCTTACCTACAAACATAGCTGACTGTTTACAACTCTCTATCCACTGTAGTGTGATAATAGGTATGCCTCTGGCTAAACAACACAAAAACTTCACAGTTCTTCTCACCTAGAGTGTATATTGTGATATTCATGAAAGAAAATATCCATATCCATATCTGAAATTTTTTTTTATTGCAAAATACAAAATTGGAAAATTTAAACTCAGACATTATATAAATTATTAAATATCAAACACAAATTATTCCAGACCACATAACAACCGGTACGTCTAAACACCACACAGGACTCCTTAGTGCACTAAGGACCCAAAATGTGCACTAAGGACATGTTGCATTTGTTCTAGATTAATAAAGTACCTGTTAATGGTTTCTGATTATTATAAAAAAACATAAATCGAAAGTTTTGTACAAATATTTTTATCGGTTTTTGAGTTATTAAGGATTGTGTAAAATTTCTTTGATGTACTGCAGGAGAATCCCGCTGAGATCCATCAAATCCAGCGTGAAAATTCAATTAGCATAGAATAAACAATTATTAATACAGGTAGCAAGGAAATTAGTAATTTTGTAATTAGATATGAATAAATATCAATAAATGAAGAAGACATACCAACCAACCAATGTAAAGACACTAAACCGTTACTACATGTCTTTGAAGAGAGATAGATCCAACAAAAAGCGCATAAGCTGGTTTGAAAATGTCCTAGATCAGTTTTCCAGTAGAAAACATATAGCAGTCTTGGAATATGCCGGAACGTGTCCTCATACTGGTGAACCTCATGGTAACGCAAAACAAACATCCCAAGAATATGTCCGAACCGACCCAAAAGTACTTAAGGAAATCATACTTCGACTCAGAAATAAAGGATCCTGTTTCGATATATATAAAGACTTAGTATTTGACCACATAGAAAGTGCTCCCCTGGATTACCACCAAATCCTAAACTTAAAACACTACAAACAGAAGAAAAACAGCCTTGGTGCTATCGAAAACGTCGCAGACGAGGTGTTAGAGGTCATGTCCATGATTAACAAAGTAGAATTCGTCCAAGAAGCCGTATATACGGTAGGAAATAACAAATCATGGGTATTTCTATCAACATGTTCCAAATTTACAGTGCCTAAATCGTAGAAATTAGCCAGAAAACTCCACCAAAAGAAACGACCAAGAACCGTTAGGACACAACCCGGATATCTAAAACTGTTGGTAACAATGACATTACGCGTATAATCTGAAATATTTACTTTAATGAATAATTAGTATTATCCATTATTCAATCTAGAATTAATTAATTTTGTTTGTAAATTACTTCTTTAAAAAATATGTGAGGGTGTGTGCATGCAAGTTTGTAGAATTTTTATTGTTTGTTATTTATTATATTTATATTCTTAACTTAAGCAACACAATTTAATTCCCTAATGACACAATTGAACGTTAACAAACTCAATGATCCCTGACCTTGTTTATTGACTTTGAAATTTGTTTATTGATTTATGGTAGACGATCTAGTGCGGTACATCATAGGATTTTTACAAAATCCTTAATAACTTAACAAGTGTGGACAGAAAAAGGTCTCGCCTCCATTCCACATCAGTAACGAAAATAAATTTCGTCATAAGCATTACGTAAATAGCATTAAAAATCAGCAGTGGCCTGTATACCAAATATTGTCAACATACCTGCATAGTTAGAGGAACTGTCCTAATACAAAAACTTTTACGTAGTCGCTGGACCATGAAATTGAGGTCAAGGTCAGGTGACGCCTACCAGACAGTCATGTACTATTCATCAGCAACCTATATACCAAATATTGTCTTCCTACCATGCATAGTTACAGTGAAACTGCCGTAACCCAAAAACTTTAATGTAGTCACTGGACCGTGAAATTGAGGTCAAGGTCAGGTGACACCTACCAGACAGTCATGTACTAGTTATCAGCAACCTATATACCAAATATTTTCATCCTACAATGCGTAGTTACAGAGGAACTGCCGTAACCCAAAAACTTTATCGTAGTTACTGGACCGGGAAATTGAGGTCAAGGTCAGGTGACACCTACCAGATAGTCATGTACTAGTTATCAGCAACCTATATACCAAATATTGTCATCCTACCATGCGTGGTTACAAAGGAACTGTCATAACCCAAAAACTTTAACGTAGGCGCTGGACCGTAAAATTGAGGTCAAGGTCAGGTGACACCTACCAGACAGTCATGTACTAGTCATCAGCAACCTATACACCAAATATTGTCATCCTACCATGCGTTGTTACAGAGGAACTGCCCTGACCCAAAAACTTTAACGTAGGTGCTAGACCGTGAAATTGAGGTCAAGGTCAGGTGACAGGTGACTGACTGGCAAGTTCTCATCATAAGCTACCTCTGTACCAAATTTGATGGACCTAGGGCTTGGGCTTACAAATATATGAAGCAAGATGTCAAGTGTTTATGCCGCCGCCGCCGCCGGATTCCCATACATATGTCTCGCCTCCAGCGACTTTCGTCGCAGGCGAGACAAAAACCGATAATAAAATTTTTACAAAACTTTCGATTTATGGTATTTATAGTAATCAGAAACCAATAACAGGTCTTTTATTAATCTAAAACAAATGCATCATGTCCTTAGTGCACATTTTGGGTCGTTAGTGCACTAAGGAGTCCTGTGTGTTGTTTAGACGCACCCCATAACAACTGATTAACTCAACAATTTACATGATTTATATACATATCTGAAGATTTACACAGTACATACAATATTGTTATATTATGAAAACATCTTATATATTTATGTTACTTGATGAACTACTAACAGACTATTTCAGCTTTGACAAAATGATTACCAATATTACTTGCCTTATCTGTTACCAGGTGTGTGCACTCATTTACATTATTCACTAGTTCTCCACCAAGCTCTTTTATTACCTGAAATATCAATTATTTATGTGTATAAATTACATTGTTTATAGTGAAATTAATTATTAAAGTTTTATATTTATGCCACTATATTTTGAAACTTAAAAAATTGTAAGGTAGATATTAGTTAATTTACTCCTTAAACATACAGATTGTTAGGTCCAGTCAGACCTTGTGAATTAACTCCTTGCAATACAATTTGTTAGGGTATCGTGCCTTAACCTGTTCTCGATAGTAACCTATTCTCGATAGTCATGCAAAAATTCATTTCGTCATAAAACGAGGATTCTCACATATCTTCTGTTTGTCGGCAATTTTCCTTTAGGATACCACTTTGCTCCTCGGGAATGAAAAAATAAACAGGTTCCATGTTTAGATGTTTAAAATTCTCCCAAATACAGATTACCATATATTTCGATACCTTTCCGTAATCCCAAAAATTTCTTCAACTTATAGTACAATAGACGGGTCCTATCTTTTAAACTAATGCTTCAATTTAAACAAATTTTATATGAATAACATTTTTAATTACATTTTATTGTATTTTATTGTCAGAATAGCCTTGCATAACTAATTACGCATACATTATCGAGAACTGGTGACGTAGTATACCATATGTCAAAAATTAGGTCGTTCGAATAAATTCGAAGATCTTGGCAATAACCGGACGGTTCCTTGTAATTTTTTGCAAGTGTGTAGTAGTTTATCTATGAAACAAATGGGTAAATAAATAAACATATCTATAAGATAAGAACAAAGTTTTGTCCAATAATCTCTTAAGCTATCGAGAACCGGCAAAGCCAGGATACATGTAGTTAGACCTGGTGACTTCAACTCAATGGTAAAACTGGTTGTTAGGGTATTATGTAGGTAGACCTTGAGAATCAACTTCACAGTGATATAGTTGGTTCAAGTCTATGTAGTTAGTCCTGGTGATTCTTGTTGATGCAGTTAGGATTTATTTCAGCTACAAATATTCGGGAGGTTGTACTGTGCAATATTGATAAATAAGATCAGATTTTTTGTCTTTGTTATGTTTAAAAGGAATATCTGTTTCATCACAAAACTTGTATTTTTTTCACTTAATCCAAAGACAAGAGAATTCATTTTAGTTTTCCCAAATTCATTTTTAACCCTTTTTAACTTGAGAAAAATCTCATGCTCTCTAATTTGTAGAGAAGCATCAAATTTTACATTTAATTCATATTATAAAGAAGTCAATTGAGACAATTCTTTTAACATATTGACTTTGTAAGGACTGTGAGCTTACTCAAATAATTGAAGATTTAACTATGCTGCTTTAAATCGGATCAACAATTTAATTATTCCCCTTCAAAGTGTTGAATCATTGTTTGACAAATCTATATAATTTCATTTAAAATACCAGAATTTTTCCCTGTAAATAACTGCTTGAAGATCATGAAGTTTTTATCCCTAATACTGTAAGTAACCTTTAATCAATGGTCCTAACTGCTTCATTCTGTTATAAGTACACAGCACCATAAAGTTGTCAAAGTAAAATAGCGGTGACATAAAGTGCTTTATAAAAATGCTGTGTTCTGCAAGTGTTTCAGGTCTAGAGTGAAGTGCAAAAAAATCAAAATGAAGGATTTTAAATGCAAATAGCTTTGTAAACATACCTTCTGACCATGTTCATCTACAACTCCTGTAAACATAATTCTAGGTTTTGTAGGTTCTACAGACTTTCTTCTTAATGAAGGAGAACCAACACCTAATGTTTTGTGTTGCTGTGGTGACTGTTGTTCATGCTTTGCTTTTGCTTTTTTAACTGGAGTTCCTGGTGAGTTCTGTTTAAAATAAATACAAGTCACATTATAACAATCAACACCAGAAGTTCTCAGGAGCCTGTATTACTCACCTGACTTACGAAAATCCTTTTAGGTGATATGAATTTTCATGCAAATTTTGATATTAAGAGCCAAGAGCCTGTAGGGTAGTTTCAAACGAAATTAATCCCTTCGATCACCATAAGTCAATTAACAGTCTAGCCAGGAGTTTTTTAAAAGATGTTAAGATAATAAAATTAATCAAATCAAATAAGGATTGATAAATATTGACATTAAAAAAACCGTTGATTTTCGTTGGATAGTTTTAAAGCTTACAGATGCAAAGATAATAAAAATGAGACCTACCTTTACAGCTTAATGAAGTATAATAATAACAGCTCGTTAACACATTAATTAATGATAATTACATAATTATAAAGGAATTTTCTGGTGGCTGTGTGCCGGAATGCCAACATTTTGAAAGATCAAAGAACATTGTAGGCTCTCATTAGTGAGGATTAAGGGGTCCCTCATACAGGGTAATTAATTGACTAAAGGTAAAATTGGTAATATTGTACTGGTATATATTGAGTGAGTAGTTGTATAATAATTATTGTATATTATTATAAATACTATCACTCAATATACAACATTATTTTATTTTAACATTATAAATACTTTCATTGTAGCAAAATATAGCAAAATACAAATAAAATTACACGTAAAGTCTGTCCTTCAATGTACTGATGTAGTTGTCGATGGTTGGGTACTTCTTGGGTCTGGGTCTTTGGGTCCGCCGGCCTGAAGTTGAATACCTGTTATCACGTAGACTGCGTCGATGTCTTTGAAAATCTGGATGATATAGATATTCGGGTGACTATGCTGGACTTTCCTTTTTAGTTTACCATGCCAGGCTTCCAGGTGGTTGGTGGTGAGGGGTCCCTCTATGTTGAAATGATTCCATAGAGTGCAGTCACCATCAATCTATTGGGTAACAACAGTAGTGTCGATAGGCAAGTCGATGTCTTCTAAGTCTTCTAGTGTGTGGAACCAGACATCTTCTATGTATTGGGCTGGAACAAGTGAGAGTGCTGCTGCGCGTCTCACTAACTGTCGTCTGTCGTCATTGTCCTTGTTGTGGATCTTTAAACCTGTTGACCGTGCTTTGCGCCAAATAAACTGGGTATAGTGAAAGAAACAGCCTCTTACATTTATACCCTGGAAGACAATTTTTGCTTGGTCTGCAGGGTGAATGCGTTGGTGCTGTCCTAGTCCCGGAAAAGATAACCATTGAAGGCTAAATAGTATTCATGAATTAAGCAGCTTGGTATACTTACTTACTATACTTATAATTATAGTAATTAATACATTATATTATAATCAATTTGTTAATTTTCACATTTTTAACAAAATTAAGTGTGATGCTTAAAATATTAATTTATTTATTATTCATTTTTACCTAAATAACATAATCATAATAAGTTCTGTATACATGTAATTTTACAATTTTAAAATTAACCCTTTTCTATAAAAAAGGTTATTTTACCTATTAATATACCTACACCCTTTGTTGTACCCATTTGTAACCACTAAAACAACAAAACTTAATTATGTGATTTGTAAAATGTTGGCATTCTGGGAACACCCCTTTCTGGCATATGTTTATCTAAGTAAACAACAAATATGTCTTGATCATCTTTATTAGGTTGTGAAAATCGATATCTTTATTAAATGAACACTTTCATGTGCCGACTCTAAACGAGTACAGCCAAATACCACAAAAAATTTTTCTTCAAAATTACAAATCCATGAATTTACGAATCCACGAACTTGCAATTTTGGATAAAACCACGAAAATTGATACCCACGAATTTAAGTACTTTCACAGTACATTTCTGCAAATCAAAGTGGTTGTTGGGAAACCAATCTTGAAATTTTAGCTAATCAAAATGCATTAATGGCCTTGGCAGGAATCTGATCAAAAAACCTAAAAAAAATTAAGATAGCTTTCCAAGCTCCATTTTGTGAGGAAACAAATTTTGAAATTTTAGCCAATTAAAACAGATTTTGGCAGCCATGTTGAATTTCCAATTGCCAGGCTGGAAAAACTTAAAATAATAAGATAACTGTCCCATTGTCACTTCTGCATTACTTGATTTAATTCTGTGGAACAATTTTGAAGAAGAAGTTGTTTGTATGTTTTTCCCATAGGTCCTAAGTTAAGCTGTGTTCCTCATTGACAGCCATTTTGGATTTTGGATTTAAAAAAAACCTCAATCTTCATAGGTACATTTCTGCAATTTTTCAAATCATGATTGCCAAGCGGTTTGTGAATATTTTAGAAATTCAGCCAATCAGAATGCCCTAGTAGGTCTGGCAAACATGTTGAATTTTTAATTTGCTTAAAAAAATCAATATAACAAGATGACTATTTAACTTTCATTTCTGTTTAATATGGCTTAATTGTGTGAAACAGCTTTGGAGGAGCCGTTGTACATTTTTCCCATAGGGTCCTACATGTATGTTAAGCTGTGTTCCACAGTGGTGGCCATTTTAAATTTTGGATTGTCAAAAAAACCTCAAACTTTATAGAGGACTATAAGGTACATTTCAATATTTTCAATCAATCTGTGATAAGAATTTTTTGACTTCAGCCAATCAGAAAGCATTAATGGCCCTGGCAGCCAAGTTTAAAATTTATCAGCACAAAAAACTCAAAATGTAAGAAAACTGACAATCCTTGTCAATTAAGATTGGAGTCAAATAAACCCTGCCTGCAGTGAGACCTGCAGTGTTTCATTTTCTACTTGACAGCCTTACATACACCCAGATTATTAATCTGGTTTTCAATTATTACATCCCATACTTACTTCATCTTCTGTTCTTCCTCTTTTCTGAGATCCTGTTTTTGTCTTTCCTTTGGCTGTTGTTTTTTCTTCAACTGCCCTATCATCATTTATCTCTTTTACCATATCTTTACTTTCATTTTGTTGTGATCTTGACCGACTTCTAGATCGGTTTTCTTCACATTGAGAATCTGTTTTAAGAGTATTGTATCTACCTCTGGAATTTTTGGTGTTGGTCTCGTTTTCGGTTTGGTCTTTAGCCTTTGACCTTTTTGATGTTGATGGTGTTTCAACAGAATTATCTACAGAACTATCTCGTTTCCGTTTTCCTCTTGTAGGTTTAGAATCCAAATCTTCATGCATGGCCTTATCAACACTTTCCTTGTTTTTACCTCTGACTGAAGACCTTCCCCTACTAGTTGCAGTGTCTTGTGAATTATCATGTAAAGTTACATCTAAATTAAAACTTTTCTCATTGTTTTCACTTTCTACTTTTATTGAGTCATTAATACTTTCATTAGCCTTTGACTGCATAGGATTCTTATCCTGATTTACTAAAGCAGCACTTTCCTCATCAACATTCTCTGTAACTGTCTTTCCTCTACGACCAGCAGTTTTAGGGGGTGGCATTGTCTCATCAACTGTTTTGTCAATAGTTGACTGAATTACACTTCTACCCCTACGACCCTTTGCAGTACCAAAAGATTCCTCAGATTGTTTATTTGGAGGCTGAGAGGATGACCTTTGTCCTCCTCTTTTTTTACTTTCAGAGTCATTAGATTCACTTTGTTTAGTGTCATTAGTTTCACTTTGATTCACTACAGAAGCCCTACTTCTACGATTCAACTGTTTCGTAACAGGTTCCAATACTTCTGAAAGTTTACTAGTGTTTTTGCTGTCTTTATTGTCATTTTTCCCTTTTCTTCCCGACAGTTTTACATTTGTAGTATCCTCTGAGACAGCAGTTTCTTCACTTTTTACTGTTTCAGTACAAGGTAAAACAGAGGATCTCCCTCTTCTTCCTTTCTGTTTAATGGTTACATCAACTGCAGATTCATCTGACTTTTTATTCACACTGTCATCGTTGTTTTTACTTTCACTTTCATTTATAGCAACCAAACTTTCTCCATCTCCTGATTTAGTACTGTCTAATTTATCATCACTTTCTGTATTTTTTACTGAACTTCCAACAACTTTTCTTCCACGAATTCCTAGTTTCAATTCCTGTCCTTCATTTTCAATTTGTGTAACTACTGATCTACCCCTTTTACCATCTGAGGCTTTTTGTTTAAGATCTTCTGTTTTAATACTATCTGCAGAACTAGATTTTGTATCTTCTGATCTATCAACACTTTCTTGTCTATTTACAGGTTCTAATTCTTCTGAATGTTCACTGTTTTTGCTGTCTTTATTTTCGACTTTACCTCTTTTTCTAGGCAATTTTACATTTGTTGTATTGTCTGAGACAGCAGTTTCTTCACTTTTTACTGTTTCAGTACGAGGTAAAACAGAGGATCTCCCTCTTCTTCCTTTTTGTTTAATGGTTACATCAACTTCAGATTCATCTGACTTTTTATTCACAATGTCATTCTTGCTTCTACTTTCACTTTCATTTATAGCAGCCAAACCTTCTCCATCTCTTGAATAAGTGGAGTTTAATTTATCATCACTTTTTGTATTTTTTACTGAACTTCCAACAGCTTTTCTTCCCCGTTTTCCTAATGTCAATTCCTGTCCTTCATTTTCAATTTTTGTAACTAATGACCGACCCCTCCTACCAACTGAAGGTTTTTTATCATGTTCTTCACCAACTTTTGATGTACTAGACTTTGTATCTTCTGATAGCTCAACACTTTCTTGACTGTCCCTATTTTGTAAATTATTCTGTGATTGCTGACTCTTTTCATCTAATTCAGGAATCTTTGTTTTGTCATTTTTATTTAAATTACTATTGTCCTGATCGATTTTATTGGCAACAGAGAGCTTTGACCTTCCTTTTCGAGTAGGTTTCTCAACATCTTCAATCTTGTCCTTTTCTCCATCACTGATTAACATAACTGTTTCACTCTCTTCTATGTCATTATCTTTCTTCTCAACAACTGTGCCTGATTTGATATTTGAAGCTACTGATTTTCTGCCCCTAGTTTTTGTTGCAGTATTTGAAGATTCTGCTAATTGTTCACTTGTATCACTAATTATAGCAACCTTTCCTTTTATATTGTCACTTATTACTTCCAATTCTTGGTTAACTTTTTCAGCAACAACTGACTTCCTGCCTCGTGATTTATCTTGTGGGACAGTATCTGTAACCACAGAATGTCTACCTCTGGTTTTAGTAGTTGTTACTAATTCATCTTGTTTCTTTGAAACATCTGACATAATTGTCTTTCTACCTCTTTTTGTTGTGATCATACTTTCTGTATTTGTTTCATCTTTTTCAGACTCGGCTAAAATTTCCTCTGTAGTTTTTTCTGTAACATCTGTCGATGTTATGTGTGTGGAAGGTTTTGCATCTCCATCTTTAGTTGCTACATCATTCTCACTGCTATTTGTTGATGTTGAGTCAATCTTGAAATTAAAATGTACAACTGCTAATTGCAGGATGAACATAAATCTTTGTTTGTATTTTTTATTTATTAACATTTTTTATAAGTATATGATAAATAGATTAATAAATGTTATGGAAGTTGATATGGAATTGGCTGTTTATTACTGTATTTATTGTCTGTAAAGAACTGTTAAATAATCCTTATAAGAATAAAGTGATCATGAAATTGTCAACAAAAATCTCAACACTACACACAGACTAGCATGATATTAACTTGTTTGCAAATTTATTGATTGAAATCAGTCTCTTTTCAAAAGCTATTAAACAATGTATACAGTATCTTGACAAATTATCTGAATTTAAGTTATTTATGAACCTTTTTGACAGTAAATTGTACTCGTTTTGGTGATGGCGATTTCTTCCTCTTTTCAGGGGACCTCAGTGCTGGTTTTAATGGTGATCTTGATGGTATTGGTATTAATGCAGGTTTAGTGACTATTTCTTCACTGTCAGGAACAAACTGTACAAACACAAAATATCAGCTATGAATTATAATCCTATTGGTATAAATTAGTGTATTCAGATCTCATTTTCTGTTGATGCTAATTTAATTGCGTTTACAATGTTAGCTGCAAAATCGGGAACTAATCAACCACAAAAGATAATGAAAATGTTGCAAAAAAGTAAAATTACATCACAGTAACTGGAAATTGTAACATAACTTGAATAAAAGTATGCCCCCGCAGCTGAGAATTAAAGGTTGATATGTTAGTGGCAAAGTTTTGTTTTGTTTTGAGAAAGTGTGTCTGTAAGATACAAATGATACTACCGCCTGACCAGCAAAATGAGCAGTGTGTTGCACCAGGCAGAAAGTTTAAGAAAATTGAATGCAAATAAAAATCCATTTATCTAGCACACTTTCATTATGTCTAGACACATCCTGTTAAATATTAATAATGTAGCTCTAAAAATGAAGAAGTAGATAGCAGGAAAAGACATGTACCCTTGCCTCAACTATCTCGACTGCAAACCTACAAGTCAAACTGTCTCTAATTTTATGAAAATTAAATGAAAATCAAAATCCTTTGTCCTGCAATTTATTTTTATGTGTACAAACATGCATTTAAATATAAATGCTGTAGCTCTTAAATTGAAGAAGATAGCTGGACAAGTTATGTACCCCTATCACAGTTATGTGTAGTTTTAAGAATATTTCACCAAATATTTAAAATACTTGCACACCTCCATTAGGTGTTCAAATATCCTATCAAATATAAACGCTGTAGATTTAAAGATGGAGAAGATAGCCGGAAAAGACATGTACCCTTATCACAGTTATCTGGTCTGCAACTGACCAAGTCCAACTATCTGAAATCAAAAACCTTTGGCCTTGCACACCTCCATTATGTGTTCAAATATCCTATCAAATATAAACACTGTAGCTTTAAAGATGAAAGAGAAGATAGCCAAACAAAACATGTACCATTATATGGCTTGCAACCTACAAAGCCCAACTATCAACAATTTGATTAAAATTTAAAATCCTCAGTATTTATACAAACATTCTGAAAGCTATAAATGTTGTAGCCTTAAAACTGTAGGAGGAGCTAGCCAGACAAGCTCATCCGGACAGACAAAAGGACAATCTAAAGGATGGACAATGATAAATTAATATGCTCCCCCCAGGTGACTTATCATCATGGGGGCATACAAACATTGTTCATGTCTAAAACAAATAAAGACAGCTATATATATATATATATATATACTTGCCTGGCTTATAATACTGATCCTATAAAGAATATGGCAGAACGTAAAACAAATGCAATTTTTTACAAGATTCGTCTACAATTTGTTAAGAAATGTACAATTGTTTTGTTATCATAATCTCAATTAAGCTTGTGAAAAATAAGTTTCCAAAATAATTACTACTACAGATGCAGCTAGAATGCTGGTGTACACTAATACTGCAGGTTTGCAATAAAACATGGACACTTTTTTTTACAAAATGAGACAGACAAGGAGATAATACATGTATTATTATTCAATGCCTTTGTAGGAATCAAAATACCATAATTAGGGTCATACTGTCCGTGGTCTTTTTCTTTTAATCTTAGCTGGAAAGGAATGGTGCAGATTATACGTCAATACAGACTTGATAGAGTTTTTTTTACCCGTTGATTGTTTTCAATGGCGGTCACCATTTTGTTGTTGTCTTATATGCGGTATATTCGTACTATTCTAACATAGGTATACGTTGTAATGATATTAATTTTTATTAAAATCTATGTTAAGATCGATGTTTTGACTGCAATCATTGAGGGATTAAAATATAACATGTAATCATTTTGTTTTCTGTGTTTTCGTTGATGAATGAAAGTTGACAAATTGTTCTGGCTTCAAAATGTGTGAGTATCCATTTTAACAACGATCAAAATAGACGATATGACAATGCACTACTTTTTATTTTATTTATTACAATTACAAGAAATGAATAAAATTATAAGCATAAATGATATTTTAAGAGAGAATAAATTACATATTACAGTAAAAAATTTTGAAAAGCACAGCCAAATCAGACTCATGACGTCTTCATCTTGAGACGTTCTGTGCAAACTTGTACGGGCGATTTTACATTCATATAAGAATTTTTCCGCAATTTTCTGGTACAAGAAAGGGGTGCAGACTATACACAGTTTTTTACAGTATGTACTTATTGTCTAGTTCATGACACTGAATCATATTAAAAATGAAGTACGTGTACATGTGATGAATAAAACTATCAATTTATAGTTAATCCCTATTATATACAAATAAGCCACAACAAGGGTGTCAGCAACACCCATGTCCCTTTTTTCGAAGTTTACTCAAGCATGAAATTTTTGGCATAGCCCTACATAATTTGGCAATAAACAGATCTCATTATGTTGTAACTGCATATCAAGTTTCATGAAATTTTGAAGTCATCTTCATAAACTAGAGGCTCTTAAGAGCCTGTATCGCTCACCTGACTTACAAAAGAAATTTTAAGAGAAATTACTTTTCTTACAAATTTTGATATTAAATGCTAATGAGTTTACATGATGACGCTGTTTCTATGAATGTTGCCATATTTCAAATCAATGTGCATGTGGTTTTTAAAAAGAAGAATTTTGAAATTCAGCCAATCAGAACACATTAGTGGCCCTGGAAGCCATGTTGAATTTGCAATTGGCTCGCAAATCTCAAAATATTAAGATAACTATCCAACCTTCATTTCTTCATAATTTGGCTTCATTCTGTGGAACAGTTTTCGAGAAGAAGTTGTTTGTATGTGGTTCCCATAGGGTCCTATGTTAAACTATGACCTGCGATGGCGGCCATCTTAGATTTTGGATTGGCACAAAACACTCAAACTTTGTAGATGACCATCTAAGGTACATTTCTGCAAAACTTCAAATCAATCTGACAAGCGGTTTATGAGAAGAAGATTTTTGAAATTCAGCCAATTAGAACTCATTAATGGCTCTGGCACCCATGTTTAATATTTGATCAACACCAAAAATTCAAACTTTGTAAAGAACCACCCAATAAACATTCCTGTCAAGTTTGGTTCCAATTGACCAAGGGGTTTTGGAGAAGAAGATTGAAATGTGAAAAGTTTACGGCTGACGACGACAGACGCAAAGTGATGAGAATAGCTCACACTGACCCTTTCGATAAATTGAGCTAAAAACACGGGAGTTTTTTGCAACACAAAAGTCTACACATCTAACTCCTACTCCATTTCTATCTGTTTATATCAAACCCAATGTTTGAACCTGTTCAGACTGGTGGCATTCAGCTCTGGCTGCAATCATGCAATCAATAGAAATTAGTTCCATATGAAAACGAAAATCCAGCTAAATCTGCAAAATTTTGAAGAGTAGAGAAGCAGATAGTAACCATTAAGTCACAATATTTGCTCCAAATCTCCAATCTTTCTTCTCTTCAGACAAGACAAGAAAACCTTACAAATACTAAAATGGAAATAGTATGAAAGTTATAACACTACCTCTTCCTCTAAACTGTAATTTTGTGTTGCTGCTAAAACATCTTCTATAGGAGGAGTTATGTCCCCTTCCACATCATCTTTTTCCTCCAGTGGTGGTGTTGAGTCTTCTTCCAGCATTACATATGGTTGAGTAGCCACGGCCATATCAGATTTCATCAGTTCATCAGCATCCAATGTATATGCTTGAGTAGCTTCAGGGATAGCAGCTACATCTATAATGTACATTGAAACTGCACATGCATACTGCAGACTGCATGCAATAAATGAGTTTATATCCAATTAGAACATACTTCAATCTTACAACAAGATTTCAACTTTAGATCAACTGAAAAAGCTCATACATGTTTAATTTAATAGTCTAGTGATACTCATAAATGTTGATTGTCAAAAAATAAGGAAAGCCATTTTCACCTTTCATTTGAAGAGCTGGTAAGCTCAATAAGATTTCTCTTTGTGACTGTTTCACAACAATTATTTCTGTTGGTAGATTTAGGATATGTGTGGGTACAGTTTCTGCCAGTTTTACTTCTTCTGGTACATCTGATATATCTTCAGGTTGATTTTCTTTAAACATAAAAGAACAATTATAGAAATTATATAAAACACATCGAGGCATACTTGTCAACAGTGTGAATACTATTTCATTTACAAATATGTTAACAAATAATTGTGAATGGAATCTAGACATACCAGCCAAATCATAAAAAAGATCCAAATTTGAGGCCAAAATATGAAAAAATATATGTATCTTTTAGACCACAATAAATAAAGACGAGATAATCCAAACACAAATTTCACAAATCAATTAATCACTTAAAGACAGAGTTCAAACAAATAACAAAAAACAAATAACAGACAAAACAAATATAAGGGCATTAACATCTGTTTTGGAACAGTTGCAGAAAACATTGTGGTGTGGTTGAACTGATTATAGTCAACTTTACCGTGTCCATACGACGGGTTTTTGCTTGACAAAATTTGAAAACTGCTACCGCGTTTGGTCGAGTTTATGGTCCTTTTGTATATCTCATATTACACTATTTGAAGGTAACAATTATTTTCCACAGTTAATCGGCTTTTTGAAATGCGGCCGTTTTTTCAATTCGCCAGATCGATTTTCCATACTAAATTTTGACCTTGTTTTGAACGGAACTGTACGTTAGGAAAATTCCATTGTTGTCTATTCGAAATCCTTCGGGTGTTGTCGTCTGCAGTTGAGGCGGGAAAAATCTCGCGGTTTGTCCGAATACCATTGCACGTTACGAAAACAGACGAACGTTTGTAAACAACATTAGACCCCTTAAGATACAAAAATGGCTGACTTCCTATGGAAAATCGATCTGGCGAAATGAAAAAACGGCCGCATTTCAAAAAGCCGATTAACTGTGGAAAATAATTGTTACCTTCAAATAGTGTAATATGAGATATACAAAAGGACCATAAACTCGACCAAACGCGGTAGCAGTTTTCAAATTTTGTCAAGCAAAAACCCGTCGTATGGACACGGTAAAGTTGATAAAAGGATAACATCCCTCTCCATTTATACCTGAGTAACAACACAGTAATGCAAAAACATAAAATAAAAAGTTTTATATTTACATACTAGATACATAAATTTCAAAATAGCTGTTTTACCATTATAAAATTTGAAATAACTACAAGGTCATATATAAATAAGACACCCATAACAATTCCTAAGTGAGAAAACACAGACTTCTACTTTGTTCAATAATAGACATTTATTGAAGCAGTAGACACTTTAATAGTTTGTGAGAATTGTATATATGAATTTTTAATTGAAATTGAAATACTGTTTCAAGTTTACTGTTTACTGTAAATTCATTACAATCTCTACCATCTTAACATTTAATTGTTATACAGCCCTAAATATAGCTAGGATAGTCAAAAGTGTGGTAAATATCACAAGGATTACATAGTTTACAAAACTAACCCAACTCTTTGTACTTTTCGCCTGTGGCCATTTTTGAACTTTTTGTGGGCTTACGTCCTCTTGTCTCTTTACTTTTTTTTGGGGAATCAGACTCAGAATTTTCTGGACTATAATCCTCTCCTTCTGCTATAGACTTATCAATGCCAATCAAATCGTCCATGCTCTGTTCCATTTCAACCATCCTCAAACTCTTTCTTTTTGCCCTTGATGATTTTCTAATACCTCCCTCTTCCGACTCTTGACTGCCAGAAACATCAGAATCTGACAATTCTACTCTCTTTGTATTTTTTGCTGGCCCTTTAACTTTAATTTGGGTTGAGACTGCAGTATTTACTTCTTGTGTGTGGACAGTTGAGCTATTTGAAGTAATCTCTGCTTTCTTTGGTCTCCCTCTTCCTTTATTTCTTGAGGGTTTTGTAATAAGAGGAGTAACAACTGCAGTGTCTTCTTGGACAGCAACTGTGGCATCTTCTGGGATAGAAACTGTGGAATCTTCTTGGACAGCAACTGTGGCATCTTCTAGGATAGAAACTGTGGCATCTTCTTGGACACCAACTGTGGCATCTTCGTGGACAGCAACTGTAGCATTATTATGTGCAACTGCAGGGTCTTCTTGAACAGCAACCATGACATCCTCTTGCACAGCTACTATGGAATCTTCTTCAACAGCAACTGTTACATGTTCTTGAACAGCCACTGTGGCATCTTCACCAGTAACTGCAACAGTGGCATCATCATGCACTACTTGTGTTTCGTCTAACACTGCCACTGTGGCATCGTCAAATTTCACAGGTTTCTGTTTTCCTTTTGTTTCTGGTTTTACAGCTTTATTCACAACCCGAGTGGCATATTCATGATCATTTACAACTTTTATTGATTTATCACTGCAGACAACCTGAGTAGCTTCATCCGTGACAACTGCTTGTGTTGGCTCATCTAGTGTTACCTGTGTTGAACCATCTTGTTCTCTAATGCTCTCAGATTTCACTATCATCTGCTTCTCATCTTCATCAGGAAAATCATCTGCATCACAAGCAAGTGTTGATTCTACAAATAAATGGCTTACATCTTCATCATCAGTTTCAACAACAGCTTCTGTCTCATCCTGAATAAAATATATTAATATTATATAAAATTAAAATTGAAGAATATTTAATTTAATGTATTAAAAATAGGGCATCTAATGGGACATTAAATGATATCCCGCCACGATATTCATCAATAGTTAAATATATTCGTATAGATACTATACATCCACTATATACAAGTATATAGTGACAGAAGGAAATGAGTTATCTTTCTTAGACCAGAAAATTTCATTATTGTCAAATTTTGAAATTTTTTTAAGTGGCAAAACTTCAATAATATTTTTCGGATCGTGCTGAAAATTGAACTTGACCTGTATTTTATTGCACTGAACAGCTGTGCAAAATATCATGCAAATCCCTTGAGGCGTTTTTAATTTATCATCTGGAAACCTTCGGGGGACGGATGGACGGACGGACAACGGACAGACAGACAGCGAACGAAACAGAGGGTATAACATAATACCTCGCCACTTGAACTTTGCATCCCCCCCCCCCCCCCCCCCCCCCCCCCCCCCCGATAAAAATGTCTTCCTTGTAATTGACAGAACAGAAGAATTTAATGATTTAAGATAGCTAGTTATTAAAAGTTATTAAAATTCTATTATATGTCCTGAAATTATTTGGGGGATTTGACAATGTAATATCAAGATGACTTTTGATTTGCAAGCTCATTATAACTGCTTATAATATGAATGCCTAAAGAATGGGTCTCTGATCTATAATTTAAGTTAAAAGAGTAAAATTTTAACAAGTTCTATAAATAATAATTAATGTTATATGTCTGCATTTAGTCTCATCTCGACTAAAAAAAGAATTTTATAATTTTTTATATTTTTTATGATGCAGACTTGAGAAAGTCTGAAACATTGCATGGGTTTTGTGAATGAAGAAAGGCTGACACATTGCATAGGCTGAGAAAAGTTATGTAACCCAAATAAATTTTTGTCAGCTCAATAATAATGTTATTTATAGACTTTAATCTTTGTCCTACTTAACTCTATTTAAAAAGAAAGCTTTGCTCATAATTGGCTTTAATCATTATAAATGCTGTTGATAGCTGCAATTTTTTTCACAAAAACAGTTTTGCCAGTTAAAATAAAAATGGTAACACCAGGAAAAATACCTCTGTAGTCTGAGTTGGTTCATCATAATCATCTACGTCATGATAGGCCTGTGTGGCTGCATACTGAAATTTTTTCTAAAAAGTGAAAGATAAAATCTTCTTATATGATATAAAGTAAGGTTAGATTATAAAACAATATCCAATATATCCTAGAACAGATCAAGCAAAATTTTTGGAATCAAAATAAAAGTTTTGCACTTTAATGGTATGTTGCTTCAATGTCTAAAATATACATATACATGCTGTTAACTCTACATCGATGTGCAAAATATCATGCAAATCCCTTGAGGAGTGTGGACACAGAAAAAAAACGTCTCACCTGAATTCGACATCAGTAACCAAAAAAAATTACGTCATAAGCGTAACGTAAATAGCAATAAATTATTATATAAAATATATAAAATGCATGGTTAAGGAGAAACGGACCTAATCCAAAAACTTTAACTTAGTTACTTGACCATAAAATTGAGGTCATAGGTCAGGTGACACCTGCCAGACTGTAAGGTACTCTTCATCAGCAACCTGTATACCAAATACATGTATTGTCATCCTACCATGCATGGTTACAGAGAAACTGCCATAACCCAAAAACTTTAAAGTAGTCGCTGGACCGTGAAATTGAGCTCAAGGTCAGGTGACACCTACCAGACAGTCATCTACTATTCATCAGCAACCTATATACATAATATTGTCAACCTACCATGCATGGTTACAGAGAAACTGCCGTAACCCAAAAACTTTAACGCAGTCGTTGGACTGTGAAATTGAGGTCAAGGTCAGGTGACACCTACCAGACAGTCATGTACTATTCATCAGCAACCTATATACCAAATATTGTCATCCAACCATGCGTGGTAACAGAGGAACAGCCGTAACCCAAAAACTTGAACGTAGTCGCTGGACCATGAAATAGAGGTCAAGATCAGGTGGCACCTACCAGACAGTCATGTACTAGTCATCAGCACCTATATACCAAATATTGTCATCCTAATGAACTAATGAAACGCTTAAGAAATTCACAAAGATTCGAATCAGTGTGGTTTTTTAACTGTCATATATATGGAAGGACTGAAAATGGTTTACAGTTGAAATTTGACTTGTTCGATGATATTGACTTAAAAATAATGCAAGCCAAGTAAGTCCCAACCATCAACATCAAGTACTGTAAGTTATTTATACATCTGACAACATATTTACAATGTTTAGAACTTAATGCTAACTCATTGAAACAAATATGTAATTTATTTATACCCTTCTTTTTCTTTTCTTAATATTAGATTTGCTCATTTATATTTTCTGTCTTTCAAGTGATTAGACCAATATTCGATATATATAAATATTTACATGAATATCCTCGACGTTATATATAATTTAAAACAATCTAAATTTTCTATCCTTTATTTGCTTTTAAATTATTGGCAACTACTTATTTGATACTAAGTAACCTTAAAGTATAAGAAGTTTATTATCATCAGTGGTTGTCTCCCATCACCAATTTTGTCAAAGTCAATTTATATGGCAAAATCCAAAAACATAAACTTCAGAGAGCTCCATTAATTGCTGCAAAAGCTGATGATCAGGAAATCTTTAAATTCACAAAATCTACTCCAAATTTAGTCTGACAATTTGTTTGTATTTTGTTCCTTTATTTCTTTCTGCTCTGACATTCTTCTGTTACAATGCAGTGCATTATTTAAAAGTTTGTTGCCATGTCCGTTTCCTTTTTAACCGCTTTACTTTTTGCCATCCTGCTTATACATGCATGTAATACATGTATATATATCAGTTACAATGTATATTTCATGTTGCCTTTTCTTATGATTATATGTATACTGGTGTTTATTTGAATTTTCATCAACAGGAAAACATATACCATAGGTCTGTTTGTTTCCATGTTTACCATGATACTTATTTGTTGTACATGTATTGTGTTATTATATAACCCCCCATGTGTGCTTTGAAAATATTAACAGTTAATTGTCAAGGTTTAAGTGACCATGCAAAAAGGAAAGATGTTTTTAACTTTTTAAGAGCCAAAAATTATAATATATATTTATTGCCTTCAAGACACTCATTTTACACCAGAAAATGAAAAAAATATAACAGCAATGTGGGGCTATGAATGCTTTTTTTCCTCCTATAGCTCTAACTCGAGAGGTGTACCTATTATGTTTAATAATAATTTTGAATTTAAAGTACTTAAGGAAAAGAGAGATGTAAATGGAAACTACTTAGCTTTGGATTTAATTATTGACACTCTTAGAGTTATACTTGTCTCTTTATATGGCCCAAATACAGACTCTGCAAACTTTTTTGAGAAGGTTATGCCAGTTATTGATGATTTTGAGAATGAGAGTTATATACTTTGTGGAGATTTTAACCTAGTTCTTAACCCAGAGATAGATTATTATAATTATTTACATATAAATAATCCTAAAGCAACAGATAAAATGTTAGAAATTATTGAAGAAAGGTGTCTTAATGATCCATTTCGTGAACTCTACCCGGACTTACACAGATTTACCTGGCGTAAAAGAACCCCTTGTAAACAAGCAAGACGAGACTTTTTCCTGTTTTCTGACAACATGCTAACAAATCTAAATAATTGTAAAGTAGAACTAGTTATCGCTCAGATCACTCAATGGTTCTTTTAGAGTTACATTTTAATTCTTTTATACGAGGAAAAGGACTGTGGAAATTCAACAATTCTCTACTCTATGATCTAGAATATTCTAATATGGTCAACAACAAAATTTTAGATATAAAAAAACAGTATGCTGCCCTTGTATATAATCTAGATAAATGAGAGGAGATTGATGATAAAATACATTTTAGAATAAACATACAATTATTCCTCGAAACTTTGTTAATGGAAATAAGAGGCATATCTATATCATATTCAAGCTACAAAAAAAGGGAGAATGAACTTAAAAAGGAAATATCAGATTTAGAGGGAAAAGTGCATGAAGGTTCTTTACAATATTTAGTAAATAAAAACTAGAGGCTCCCAGGAGACTGTATCGCTCACCTGAACCTGAAACCAAACAACCCTTTTTTATCCAGCTTTTCTTTGCTATAAGGAATTGCCCAACATTTCTGCATAAGTCATTAATTTTGACCTTTTAAGGGAAATAATTCCTATAAGGATGAGCTTTTGATGCTTAGAGGGAGAAGGGAGGTTCACTTCAAATTTGCTGTACCTGTTATACTTTTTTAACTATCAGTCGAAAACTCTCTTGCCCCCCCCCCCCCCCCCATTATCTATTTTAAGCCAACATAGCTATGTAGGTAGTCAGGTGTCATGATTTGCACAATTTCGGTAGAGGACATCCTAAAGATGATGTGTGCAATGTTTCAAACCAGTCATTAAATGGAGAAGATTTTTTAAAAGCAAGTAAAATTGATTAAAAAAATGTTCAAGGAGAATAATTCCTAAACGGTTCATCAGACAATCTTCTTTTATTAGCCATGGCGGCCACGTTGGTTAATCTGCGGCCATGGTTGGTGCAAACTTGGTTGAGGACATTTGAGGGATGATGTGTACAAAGTTTCAAATCAGTACTTTCAGTGGTTTCACAGGAGAAGATTTTAAAAAATCAATTAAAACCTAATAAAATAAACAGTTCAAGGGGAATAACTCTTAAACGGTTAATCAGACAATCTTGACTCTAAAGCCAATTTTGTAGCCCTCATAGAGCAGAACAATTAAGCAATGCTTACTTTTTCTCTAGTTTTAATAATTTTCAAGATTTTGAGGCAAAAATGGCAAAAATCATCAATTTCGACAATTAAAGGGCAATAACTCCTACAAGGAGTCGTCATACAAATTTAACCCAATGGAGTGTTTTGTAGAGCTTTTGATGCTGAAGAAGGAAGGTCTCCTTGGTTTTCCTGTACAGGGTTCGACATTAATGGCTGTCCGATCGCCCGGGACAGGTTAAAGTCTGGTTCGGACAAGTAAAACCTATCTTGTACGTGTCCGATCGGACAAGTAAAAAGTTTGAAACAATCTTAAAGGCTAGTAATTTAAAAATCATAGTCCTGATTGCTTTGTTCATCTTTAAAAGCGATTTTGAAGTTGCCATAGATCGCCTTTTAATTTTATAGCCATTTGGATCAGATATCTTTGTATTTCTTTCACCGCATTATGTCTATCATGTTGACGCGCCATTTGTAAGCTGGTTCCTGCATTACTTTTACAGTGTACATAAAGCCTAGTATAATAACTCTTGACGAAACCAGTAAAAAGATAACACGAAAATACGACAAGTCTCCGGAGAGGATACGAAGTCGGTTACGGAGATTGCAAATACGATAATGATTACTGAAAAGATTCAAACATAATAAATTAGTATTTTGGTAGTCACTTTAAAACAATTATTTTAATCTGTTTAAATATTTCTAATAGTGCATTTTTCTATTGAATACATAATAAATGTTACACAATTATGCCATTTTCTACTTCTAGTTCTTCTTCATTTGATAATTCAATCAACTTGTGTACTTACTCATGACAAAGAAACATTTATTTTATTGTACAGTTTTGTGACATTTGATTCATTTCTTTGAAATTAACATGGAAATGTGTGATGTATTTTATTTTGTAAAAAGAAGACTGGAAAGTTAATAAGTTCTCTTCTTCCAATGATACTTTATCCCACTATAATTTAAACTACTTGTTTGATTCAAATCAATTTTAAAAGATAATGGGTGCCCTTGTGTAAGCTGTTAAGCTTTTACGCCTTTGTAATGTATTTCTACAACAATCATCCTAATTTTTTTCTGCCAGTAACTATAAGCATGTAACTTCTGAGCTTTCTCTTCAATCTGCTTACTTTTATACAACAATATATTTTTAAAAACTCAATAATACAGCACATTTAATTCAATGAATTAATTGAGAATCATAAAAGGCAAGTGACATGTACTATTAGTTTATAATATTGAAAGAAAGTTTGGACAAGTGAATGTAAATTTCGGACAGGTCAACTGTTTACACCACTTGTCCGAAAGGACAAGTAAATAAACCAGAGCCTGTATCGCTCACCTGATTTTATAGGCAATAAAGATGGCCTTTCCCTGATGTTAAAGTAAGTCCTGTAATTTTCAATAAACTTTACATAGGACCATCCAAACAATATTACTAGAAAGCTTTGTTTCCATTGGCTAACCGGTTGTATAGAGAAGATTTTTTTTATTTGCCCATAGGGTCCTATGTTAAACTAAGTCCTGCGGCGGTGACCGCCATTTTGAATTTCCAATTGCCATAAAAAACATAAACTTTATAGAGGACCATCCAAACAATATTGCTAGTAAGTTTTTGTTTCCATTGATTAACAGGTTTCAGAGAAGAAGCCTTTTAAAAACATTTTCCCATAGGGTCCTATGTTAAAATAAGTCCTGCAGTAGCGGCCATTTTGAATTTCCAATTGCCATAAAAAACATAAACTTTATAGAGGACCATCCAAACAATATTGCTAGTAAGTTTCGTTTTGATTGGTTAAACGGTTTCAGAGAAGAAGCCCTTTTAAACTTTTTTCTCATAGAGTCCAATGTTAAACCAAGTCCTGCAGTGGTGGCCATTTTGAATTTACGATTGGGATCAAACACTAACTTTATAGAGGACCATCCAAGCAATATTGCTAGTAAGTTTTGTTTCGATTGGTTAACCGATTTCAGAGAAGAAGCCTTTTTAACTTTTTTCCCATAGGGTCCTATGTTAAACTATGTCCTGCGTTGGTGGCCATTTTGAATTTCCAATTGTCATAAAAAACATAAACTTTATAGAGGACCATACAAAAAATATTTGTAGTAAGTATTGTTTACATTGGTTAACCAGTTTCAGAGAAGATGCCTTTTTTTAACTTTTCCCCATAGGGTCGTATGTTAAACTAAGTCCTTCGGTGGCATCCATTTTGATTTTCCAATAGGCATAAAAAACCTTATAAAGGACCATCTAACAATATTGGTAGTAAGTTTTGATTCAATTGGTTAACTGGTTACAGAGAAGAAGCCATTTTAAACTTTTTTCCCATAGGGTTCAATGTTAAACAAGTCCTGCCGTGGTGGTCATTTTGAATTTCCTATAGGGATAAAAAACACAAACTTTATAGGGGACATGATCCAAACAATATTGCTAGTAAGTTTTGTTTCCATTGGTTGACCGGTTCAGAGAAGAAGCCTTTTAAACTATTTCCCATAGGGTCCAATGTTAAACTAAGTCCTGCGGTGGCAGCCATTTTGAATTTCCAATTGCCATAAAAAACACAAACTTTATAGAGGACCATCTAAACAATATTGCTAGTAAGTTTTTGTTTCCATTGATTAACCAGTTTCAGAGAAGAAGCCTTTTAAAACTTTTTCCCATAGGGTCCTATGTTAAACTAAGTCCTGCGGTGGCGGTCATTTTGAATTTCCAATTCCCATCAAAAACACAAACTTTATAGAGGACCTTCCAAACAATATTGCTAGTAAGTTTTGTTTTGATTGGTTAAACGGTTTCAGAGAAGAAGCCCTTTAAAACTTTTTTCCCATAGGGTCCTATGTTAAACTTAGTCTTGAGGTGGCGGCCATATTGGTTTACCAATCAAAATAAAAACACAAACTTTGTAAAGGTCCATCCAATGAACATTATGGCCAAGTTTGGTTTCAATTGGCCAAGTGGTTTCAGAGAAGAAGATTAAAATGTAAAAAGTTTACAGACGCCGCCGCCGACGACAGACGCAAAGTGATAACAATAGCTCACATGACCCTTTGGGTCAGGTGAGCTAAAAAGTTAATGTCAAACCCTGCTGCATCTGTTATACTTTTTGAACTATAAGCCAAAAACTGTATTTTGACCCCCTTGTTCTATTTTTAGCCATGGCGGCCATGTTGGTTGGTCTGAGGCCATGATTTGTGCAAACTTGGCAGAGGACATTTTACTGATGATGTGTGCAAAGTTTCAAAGCAATCCCTTCAGTGGTTTTGGAGGAGAAGATTTTTGAAGAAAAGTTAACGACGAAAACGACGACGACGACGGACGCCAAGTGATGGCAATAGCTCACATGACCCTTCGGGTCAGGTGAGCTAAAAAAAAAAAAATTGGAAAATTATAGAAGGAATAAATTAAAAGGCAAAATGATAAGACCAAGAATACAGAGGATAGAGGAGGGGGAAAAACCTACTAATTATATATTATATTAAAGGAGGTCAAAACATTTTATCAAAATCTATATAAAAGTAGAGATCTAGAAAGAGGATGTGAAAAAGGATTGAAAAATATGCAACTTAGAAAACTTACTTTAGATGAACAATAGTTTGGAAGGAAAAATGACCATTAAGGAAACAAGTGAAACCCTATTTAAAATGAAAAACAATAAATCCCCTGGATCTGATGGATTTACATCAGAGTTTTTTTAAGTTTTTCTGGAAAGATCTCAGGTTTTTTGTAACTGAATATCTTAACTACGGGGCAAAAAAGGGGAATTATCAGTAACTCAAAAACAAGGAATTATAAAGGCAATAAACCTAGACACTTTCTTAATAATTGGAGACCTATTTCTCTTCTTAATACTGTTTACAAGATTGGTTAAGGAGTAATAGCAGGTAGATTTATAAGGGTTTTGGATAGGATTATTGATACAGACCAGACAGGATTTATAAGTGGGAGGTATATTGGGGAAAACATACGACTCATATATGACATTATGCAATACACAGAAGAAAATGAGATCCCTGGCCTTTTATTACTTATTGATTTTGAAAAAGCATTTGATTCTATTTCTTGGGAGTTCCTTATAAATGTTTTGAATTTTTTTAATTTTGGTGAGTCAATAATAAACTGGGTTAAAGCTTTTTATCATAATATAAACTCTACTGTTATTCAGGGTGGGAATCTCAGAATTTTTCAATATAGGACGTGGGTGTCAGCAGGGGGATCCTCTATCTCCTTATCTCTTTATTCTTTGTGCAGAAATTTTAGCTGTCAAAATCAGGAACAATAAAACAAGTGTGGACACAGAAAAACGTCTCGCCTGCATTCCGCATCAGTAACGAAAATAAATTTCGTCATAAGCATTACGTAAATAGCATTAAATATCAGCAGCAGCCTGTATACAAAATATTGTCACCATATCCTGCATAGTTACAGGGAAACAGCCGTAACCCAAAAACTTTAACGTAGTCGCTGGACCGTGAAATTGAGGTCAAGGTCAGGTGGAACTTACCAGACAGTCATGTACTATTCATCAGCAACCTATACACCAAATATTGTCATCCTACCATGTGTAGTTACAGAGGAACTGTCGTAACCCAAAAACTTTAACGTAGTCGCTGGACGGTGAAATTGAGGTCAAGGTCAGGTGACACTAACCAAACAGTCATGTACTAGTCATCAGCAACCTATACACCAAATATTGTCATCCTACCATGCGTAGTTACAGAGGAACTGTCGTAACCCCAAAACTTTAACGTAGTCGCTGGACCGTGAAATTGAGGTCAAGGTCAGGTGACACCTACCAGACAGTCATGTACTATTCATCAGCAACCTATACACCAAATATTGTCATCCTACCATGTGTAGTTACAGAGGAACTGTCGTAACCCAAAAACTTTAACATAGTTGCTGGACCGTGAAATTGAGGTCAAGGTCAGGTGACACCTACCAGACAGTCATGTACTAGTCATCAGCAACCTATACACCAAATATTGTCATCCTACCATGCGTAGTTACAGAGGAACTGTCGTAACCCAAAAACTTTAACGTAGTCGCTGGACCGTGAAATTGAGGTCAAGGTCAGGTGACACCTACCAGACAGTCATGTACTAGTCATCAGCAACCTATACACCAAATATTGTCATCCTACCATGCATAGTTACAGAGGAACTGTCGTAACCCAAAAACTTTAACGTAGTCACTGGACCGTGAAATTGAGGTCAAGGTCAGGTGACACCTACCAGACAGTCATGTACTAGTCATCAGCAACCTATACACCAAATATTGTCATCCTACCATGCGTAGTTACAGAGGAACTGTCGTAACCCAAAAACTTTAACGTAGTCACTGGACCGTGAAATTGAGGTCAAGGTCAGGTGACAGGTGACTGACTGGCAAGTACTCATCATAAGCTACCTCTGGACCAAATATGATGGACCTAGGGCTTGGGCTTACAAAGATATGAAGCAAGATGTCAAGTGTTTACGCCGCCGCCGCCGGATTCCCATACATATGTCTCGCCTCCAGCGACTTTCGTCGCAGGCGATACAAAAATTGCTGGGATATCAGTTACTAAAATAGAACATAAGCTTTCACTATTTGCTGATGATACATCCATCATTTTAGATGGCACTAAAGAATCATTAAATGAGGCATTAAAAGAATTGGATTGGTTCGCAGAAATATCAGGTCTAAACATAAACTTCTATAAAACACAGGTCATTTGGATTGGCAATAAAAAATACAGTGAAGAAATACTCAGTTCAAACAGGGACCTTGCATGGGGGGAAACTTCTTTTAAATTAGGTATTACTTTTGACGTAGATTTAGATAAAATAAATAATATAAATTATAACGAGAAAATCTTGCAGAATAAAAATGTTATTAAGCAATGGTCCAAACGAAATCTTACTGTAATAGGCAGAATAACAGTGGTGAAATCACTCATCCTACCAATACTTAACCATTTGATTATTTCACTACCAAATCCAAGTGATGAGACTATTAAACAGGTAAATGATCTTTTGTATTCATTTATTTCAGTTCGCAAAGTTAAAAAAGAAGTATTACAAAAGGGATATGAAGAGGGTGGACTTAAAATGATTAATTTATATTCTTTTATCCTTGCACTAAAAAGTACTTGGATAAGACGAATATTTCAAATTAACTGTAAATGGCAAAATATTTCTATATAGTATTAAAAGTACACAACTCTTCAGCTGTGGAATGAACTACATAAAACAGTTGCAAATGAAAATTAAAAATAAATTTTGGCAAGATGTTCTTAAATCATGGGAAATAATAATTGAAAAAGAACAAAATAATACATGGAAAAATTTTCTCTCAAGTCCAATTTATATGAATGAGAAAGTTCAAATAGGGAACAAGCCAGTTTTTTACAAAGACTGGTGTAACACAGGAATCAGATATATAAATGATTTAATGAATATAGATGGATCTTTTAACTCTTTGGAACAGATTCAACAAAAGTTTCAAATAGATATAAATGTAATGAAGTATAATAGTATAATTGCAGCTCTAACACAAGCAGCAAAAATGTTTACAAAAGGAAATAATAAATTGAACACTCCATTTATCCCGTCAAATATTCAAGTGTTTTTTTTAAAACAAAAAAGGTTCTAAAGAAATGTACTTAGTTCTCAACAGAAATTTGAGTATTCCAAATGGAAAAATTATATGGTGTGACATCTTAAATATGAATGAACAAAACTGGAATAAATTTTTCAAGTTACCTTTTATGGTCACCAAGAACACAAAATTACAGTGGCTACAGTATAGAATCAATCACAGAATAATTGCAACAAATAAATTCCTTTGTAAAATAAAAATAACTAATGATTCAGGCTGTACATTTTGCAAAACTAATATTGAAACTATTGAACATTTATTTTGGGAGTGTGAAAATGTACAACCATTTATTACAGATACTGAAAATTGGTTTCTCTCGAATGGTATTAGTATATCATTCAGCTGTCATTACTTTCTTTTTGGTAATATTAATAATATTTATTATGGAAATACTGAAAATATTACTGCTCAATATAAAACAGTACATATATAATACTCGATGTTGTAAAGGTACAGTAAGTCTGCAATCATTAAAAGAAAAACTCAAAAACAAGTACTTAATTGAAAAGATGATGTTTGTCAAAAACAAAAATATCACTCTCTTCAACAAACTTACAATGGAATATTTTTCATATTTTACTCAATTAAACTTCATTATGTATACATAAATGATGAATGAACAAATTGTATTTACATATGTATTATTGATAACTTTTATATATTTTTTATTTTTTATATTTTTGTATATTGATGTAAGCAGGAATGGCAAAACTTCACTTCAAAGAATAAGACTACTTCTGGTTGTTTAACTTCTTCTAAATTTACTCTTATTTTAAATCCTATTAAAAAATTCAACAACTGTTCTTTTTTTTGAAAGCTACTACACATGTATAACATTTACTAGTACAATTGCATGTAGATACAATTGTGATATCAATGTGTGAATTCATGTATGTGTTGTTGAAAAGCAAAAAAATAAAGTTAAAAAAAAAAATATTGTCATACTACCATCCATGGTTACAAAGGAACTGACATAACCCAAAAACTTTAACCATGAAATTGAGGTCAAGGTCAGGTGACACCTACCAAACAGTCATGTACTAGTCATTAGCAACCTATATACCAAATATTGTCATCTTACCATACGTGCTTACAGAGGAACTGTTGTAACTTTAAGGTAGTCACTGGACCATGAAATTGGGGCAAGGTCAGGTGACACCTACCAGACAGTCATGTACTAGTCATGAGCAACCTATATACCAAATATTATCCTGCCATGAGTGGTTACAGGAACTGTCGTAGCCAAAAAACTTTAACATAGTAGCTGGACCGTGAAATTAAGTCAAGGTCAGGTGACTGTCTGGCAAGTACTCATCATAAGCTACCTCTGGACCAATGGACCTAGGGATTGGGCTTACAAAGTTATGAAGCAAGATGTCCAGGTGTTTACGCCGCCGCTGTTGCCGGATTCCCATACATTTGTCTTGCCGATAGTCGCAGGCGAGACAAAAATGTTAGGTTTCAATATGCAACTATTTAAGAAAAATTCATGTAATGGGAATAAACATAATTCAAGTGTTTGATTCAGAGTATAACATTCATTGTATATTTTACAAGGTTTAAACAAAATGCTTGAGATTTTTTGTTTTAGTTTATGAGTCACTATCAATATCATTTCCATTTTTTATTGCACAAGTACTCTTTGAGAAACCAATAACGATGACACAAAACTGGACAAACACTGCATAAAAATTACTAAAACCTTTTTTTCTTCTTCATTTTCAGAGTCACTTTCTTCAACAAATGTTTGAGTGGATTCTACTTCAGTCTTTTCTGCAAGTCTTAAAAAAGAAAAAAAATACTGACTTCTGTAATAGAATTGTTTGTGAGCTCAAAAAAACTATGGATTTAAAATTATAAAAATAGTAAGTGGTTCTACAAATTCACTGTTCATATCTAAAAAATAAAATGAGAAGCTTTATAGCAGAAGTCTTTCCTGTGATACATTTACTGTCGTTTCTTCAATATACATACAAATACACATAACAGATTAATAATCCGCACTGTTACAATATATATTGGCACTATTTCATAGATTTACATTAAAAGTACTTAACATGATAGAAAACTAAAAACAAGTAAAACTAAACATGACTGGTGTACCTTGTTTAGACAGAAACATAGTAATACAACTTAAGAGGCTATATAAAGTCAAATCATCATTTTTCAATTACCAAAACATAAAAATAGGCCAATTGATGGGACATTAAACGATACCATGCCATGTTGCACTGTTCTTAATATTAATGAACACATTTTACTGAATTAGGAATCAGCCTACAGGAACAGCTGAGCATGAGTCCATCTCAGAATACAATTTTTACCTTGACCCTGGACTTATAAAAATTATTTCCAATTGGCACAACTCAAAAACTACAAATGGGATTGTGCTGAAATATTCAACTTGATCTTCACTTTATGGTACATAACAGCTGTGCTAAGTAGAAATAAATATGTTTTCAAGTTATCATCTGGAAACTGCCAATTGTTGACCAAAAAAACCTGTAACTGGCTTAAGTCAAAACTACTAATTGGATTGTTCTGAACATTCAACATTCAAATAAACTTGATCTTTTTTTATGGTATTTAATAGCTGTGCAAGATTTAAATAAAATCTGGTGACAAGTTTTCAAGTTAGCTCCTGGAAACCACTGATGCACAGACAGACAGACAGACATACGGACACAAGCCTGGACCGACACTCATATCCATACGGAAGGTATCACATAATACCCAAACCACTTTGTGTGGCGAAGTATAAAAATCAGAGGTTCCATTTAAGAGCTACATGTAACAATCAGCTATAATACTTTCTGAACATTATAAACTAACTAGTATACCATAAAACTGAACCATTGTCAATTGTTCTGTTATTAAAAATATTATAGACCTTTCTTTCTCCTTATATTTTTAATTACATCAGTGTGGGAAACGATTTTTTTTTCCAGCTCGCCATCCTGGCCAGTACCAAAACAATAGTACTTGCCGAATTTATTATCTACTAGCCTAATTTGGCGAGTAGGTTTTCAAAGTTACAATATAAATACTCCTTCTTTGAGATGAATCTGTAATTCTTTTTGTTTTTGGATTGATTAAAAACTTTAACATATTTGAGTTTAAATTTTGGTCCCCATAGCACTTTTTGCCATACAAAAATAAGTACCACATTTCCGACCTTGTACCCATTAATGAAATTAGTCTAATAACCTCATTTCTTCTAATTCCGTAATAATTTTAATTTCTAACGTCATATTTCACTGTAATTTAAATTAGTGGAAAATGTAGATATTTCGGTAATATACATTGTTTTAGATAAAGAAATTAAAAAATAAAATTACGATTATGGCAATCCGAGATAGGGATCACCGCAGTTTTTAGCCCTACCGGTGAAAAAACCGGAAGTTAAAACAAGTTTATCGTGGTCAAAAATTGTTTTTGTTTATAATTAAAATGAAGTTAATTACTCTTAAAAACGAGAAAGAAACATCGCGAAAAACATCGTTAACCCTCAGTTATGGTGCATTTATCATCAAGTAAGCCTGGATTGTTACATTTTCTAAGAACTCGCTAGATAATATCAGCTCTATAAACTGACGAGTAGGAGTTGATCTGAGCTTGCCAAAATTCTTCTCTACTCACATTGGGCGAGTTGGCAAGCTGTCGTTTCCCACACTGTTACATTGCTAGCTACTGTTTTGAATATGGGAAATTCTGGAACAGTAATTAACAAGCATGGACTGTGAGCACGCTCACAAAGGGAAACCCCCTGCTTAGCTTTCAAGTCCAATTATCTCCCCCTAATGATATCCGAGGTCATACCCCCCTCCCCACCCCAAAAAAGTTTGTGGGGGGTATAAACATTAAGTATTATTTACTATTAAAATATATAAAGGGACAATGTGAATGTGATTCAAATTGCTTGTATTGATGAATAGTTTAAACTTTTTTGCCCAAAAAATGCAGAAATTGTCAAGTGCTTTTCTGGGCAACATAATATATGTAACAGCCCATACCATTATCAATCTACATACCTCCGTTGGATATCTGGAAATGCCTGTGTTGCCTCAGTAAATATTGTTTTGTTTCCCCCTTCCTCTAAATCTGTTGAATCTGTGAAAAATTATAAAATGATAAAAGTACTATTTTAACTACTTGTAAAATTAACTAACTTGAGCAACACATGGTGGCAAGCAGGCAAACTTGTGAAATGAAACAGGGCAAGTTACCTTTTGTTACTTTTTTCTATTTCAGCTCAATATGACAGTTGCAGAAAAAATAAATATTCTTTGAAGATGACAGATAAATCATTCGTGACAATGTAAGTAAAAAAAAACATATTCAAGTGCGACTGCAAATCTGACAAAACTTGGAGATAAATATTTAAGGTTATATAAGACATAAAACACTCCATTTACCTGTACACAATCTAGTCATGAATGAAATAAAATTATAGTTGTAATTACTTTAGTCTTTAAAGTTGAAATAAATCTAATCATGACTTGTAGTAATATTTGATTAAACATTTAAAATTCTATGGAAATTTTTGGAAAAGGGAGAAATGAGTTAAATGATTAGTTTTTTACTGTATTGAAGTAATACTACTTTGATAATATTAAGCTCATATGGCCTAATTTTGTTTTAATATTATATCTTATTATATAGTAATATTTTATCCCCATTGTATTTAATATAGCAATAAAGTGCAGTATATTTTCATATTTTACACTGAATCTCTGTCTTTTATGTAATTTCCGGGAAAAGTACAGATGTGTTCCGAACATCGGCTTTAATATTTTACTGTTGTTTGGTAAACAAACATGGCCGAAAATGACATAATCTGCTCTCGGCGGTAAAATTAGCAGAACCACTTGAACTGAAAAAATGGAAGTGAATTCGATTGTAGATAAAAGTAAATTTCAGACCAACAAAGGAAAAAAGCAAGTGTAAACTGTACAAAATGGGATTTATATATCGTGTATACAAGTGGCTCCTGAGTTTCAAAGCAGGAATTTATGCTAGTACACTTGAATTTTGGCTATGAAAGTGTGTCACTTTACCGGACGTAAATTTCGCTGAAATGCAATTTTCTTCATTTTTTAGGAGTAATTTGGTTAGAGCAATAAATGCAAGATATTTTAAAAGTAATTTAGTCTTGGGATTATTGTTCACATTGCCGAATGAAACGTAATCGCCAAATTTCTAGTATGGACGAAATTCGAGTGTGTGGCCATATATTCACAACGAAAAGGAGCAACAAATAAAAACACAAAATTGAAAAAAAAAATCTGTTTTTATTATATGTAAATCTACAAGCTTGTGCAATATAACACTTGCTTGGGACAATATTTCCTATTATTCATGCAATAACCCTATAATATTAATTCTCATTTAATCAACATTAAGCACATTGTAGTATTGTGGTATAATTCCAAAGCAAATAAGACCTCATGAGACAACTAAATAAGTTGCATGTGAATAATACAGTAGCTTTTTCAATAACACAACTGGATAACAATAATATTTACCACTATCAAAGTCAGCAGCATACGCTTGTGTTGGAGCAAACAACATTTCAGCATCTCCACTTTCATCTTTCTGGCTTTCTGAAATGTTTTCAAACAAAATAAATTAAAACTTATATTAACAAAAAAATTGTGTTATTCTCTTTACTGACATTATATAATAATAATATTTTATTAAAGGTCCCATATTGATAAACAAGTAACGTACAATAAAAAGGATTAAAATGCAATAAAAGATCAATATCCAGCCTGTATAGACTTATGAGACACTATATATACAATAAAACACATTCATAAAAAAAGATATAAGAAATAAGAAACAAAAAATAAAAGACAGGATTTGTAAGCTTCTTTAATACATTTAAATGAAGAGAAACTTTAAAAAGCATTTAGGCTATTGATAATAAATAAATATAAATATCATTATTATATTAATTAAGCTTGAGGACATTACTAATCCTCTAATACACATGTCTTTCATTATTTGTATGGTTACATTTAAAAATACTAGCTACATTATTTAAGAATGATAAAGACACAAATTAAGTAAATTTTGCAATGCCCTATGAAGCTTTAGCTTAATTGAATTTTTTATTTTATGATACAATTTTAAGTGTTAATTTGTTATTTTAAATGGTGTTTTAAAGACACTTTCAGCAATATTATGGCATCAAGTTTTCATTGGTGATTGAAGCTGGAGTACTCAGTGAAAACCCCCAACATTCCCAGGAAAACTGCCAAAACTTAATTAAAGTTGTAGTTGAACACACCCCACCACCAGTAAGGTTAAAACCTGCATACTTCATGTTGAAAGGAATGTGATAATTAGTAGATGATTACCTACTTAAACCATTCAGCCATATAGAACCAATAAAATATTTAGTGTACTTAAGAGTGCAAATGAGACACATGTATTATTTCCACAAATATGATGTTGGCAAACTTTGCCTAATAGAATACATTGTTGTTGGTATTATTTACTTATCAATGTTTATTTTTCAAAGAGGCTGCAGATCTAAATATTAGCTTTGTGTTTAGTCATTTTGGACAACTGACCCCCAAGGTTTCAATATTAAGAGAAAATATCAAGCTTTTATTAAGAACAATTAAAACAGATCTGCCACCAAACCAGACATTTATTCTTGCCTTCTACAACAAGAGTTTGGGGTATTCCTCTTCTTGCATCTGTTTCATCTTCTGTTTCTGAACCAGATTCCTCAACAAGAGGTGCAGATGTTACTAAAATTAAACATAAATAGTACTAATGACATTTTTTTTACATTTGTGAAAAATTGACGATTTATAAGAAAATCCATGAAAAGGCATCAATATAACATCATATTTTCAGGAATATTTCTGCTATTTTTTATTCCAGAAACTTGTCCTGAGGCTTATCTATCTCATTTTTCACTATGAACAGATAAATGTTTTTAAATATTGTTGCCTGTTAAACTTGAAACAAAATTAATTTGTCTTGAAATTGAATAGAAAGTATAGGACTTCTTATTGCTAATTTGCATTTCATTTAAATATTTTTAATAAGTTACTTTTATCAAGATTATAAGATGCATATACAGTGTAACTTCTCTAAACGGCCCGCCACTGGGACAAAGATAAATGGCCAGTTTACAGAGGTGTCTGGTTTAGTGAAGTTTAGTGAAATCTACAGTGATGTTCAGTTACCCCCTTTTAGGTACAAAGTCGAGGTCTTTAATCAATTTTACTTTATCGTTAAGTTATCATAGCATATGTTTCTTTTGAGAGAAGTTAAAAATTCAATTTCAATGCTGCTGAGAAATGTTCACTTCAAATGAAAAATTTTTTTTAGATCACTTGAGTTTCAATTCTGCTTGTACAGTAACCAGCCCACTTTTGGTAAGTTTATTTTCTGTATTTTCCAACTGTTACGAGTGGTCTGCAGTTTGCTAAAAGACTGAAAATCTTTAAATTTCATTACAAATTTTAGCTAAATATCAAAAATGAGCATGCAACTAGTACTGAAGAAAAAATATGTCCTGTTGCAAGAAATAGCTGATTTACGGGATGTAAACACACGTTAGCCACATTCTTCGTTTATTTACGTGGTGTTTAGCTTTGATCAGCGTTTTTCGTAAAAATTAATTCAAAGGCATACAATTCAAATTATATCTATTAAAAAAATATAAAAGAAATTATGTTGATGTCAAAATAACCTACAGATTAGTGCTTATTTGTAAACACAACACTTAACACTAATTAAGGCCTCCAAAGATGAGCTTTTATGTAATGATTTCTGTTTCTTCAGTGATTTATGACAGGTAAGTTTTATAACTGGCTGGTAAAGTGGGGTGAAATTTATGTAGTTAATTAAAGCATTTAGAAAAGGCCAGTGTCTGATTTGTAGAGGTGGCCGGTTTTGCGAAAATAATTTACATTAACTTTAATGGCTAATGGTTGGTTTGAAGGGAAAACCTGTTTTCTGAGGGTTCGGTTTAGGGAAAATTCACTGTACATGTACATGTGTGTGCTATCAACTAGAAAACAACATAAGGAATCTTGAATCATTTTATTTCACTTACCTTTTTGTCTTCTTGGTACTGGTGTTTCTCCTACCAATAACGTTTTTTGGTTTATACCTGAGATATAAAAATATCAAGTATTACTTCATGTACCTAAGCAAAATACAAAGACACTGTAAATTCATATTATATTTCATTATAGTTAAGGAGATAATTTTTTAATATTATTATATTATATTACCTTATTGTTAAGGACATAATTTATCTAACAACCATTTTTGCAATGGTGGCCATTTCTTTCCCACCACACAATAAGTGTGGATAGTATTGCTCAGGCAATACTGTCCCCTACCAGCAAATAAAATTTAAAGTCCTAGGGCCATAATTTTTCAAAAAACACTGGACTGGAAGGATGTTCAAACTTGATCAGGGTTTACTCACATACACAATATTAGCTCAATATTTGCAAGCATTCAGAAAAAAGTAGGAAAAACTGAGAAAAAGTCCAAGAACCGCAATAATTTTGTAAATATCATTGTACTGGAACGATATACGGACTTGATCTGTTACTCGTCATGGTTGAATCACATAAAAAAAATCATTTTTAATATCTGTAACAGTTCAGAAAAAAAGTCTGGAAAACGTGTGTGACGGACTGAGTGCAAACCTATGTTCTAAAACTAGTTAAATATATAAGAATATTACAGCCATATCAATACTGATCCTGTTAATATCATTCTTAATTTTCTTGTATAAAAAAGGTTTTAGTCTAAACAGAAAATGCTCAACACAATCAAGTTTTCTGTTCAAGGGGATGTTTCTGTAATTACAGTACGTAAAAATACCTTTTTCATCTAAAGATTCATCAGGTAAAAGCGATTTTCTTGTATTGTTTCTATGGGTATGGTTGGCATAAGCCTGCAAAGAGAAATCTTATGATTATGATATACTGCTATTCAGAGATAGATTAACATTAGACATTAGAAAAATAAAAACAATACAGTGTAAAATAAAACAGTATTAAAAAAAACTTACATCATTACAAATTATATCTAGTAATTTTATCTAAGCCAATTCAAGTCACAAATAAAAAATTCCCAACTCCTCACATGATATATAAATTAATACAAATGTAAACCTCTGAGCTAACAAAAAAGTAAGAAGTACTCAAATATGTTAGGTATATTCATAACTATTTTACCAATACTATACAATTATGGATTTAAGTTAGGTTGAAATTAAAAAATATTGACATAAGAACATATTGACCGACAACGAATTTGAAGGTCAATATATGGAAATTTTGTATATCGATCATATTTAAAGGCTACAATTGTTATATTTATAGTATGGTGAATGTTGGGCAGGTGGGCGGCGTGCGGGCAGGAGGAGAATAAATTTACGTAACAGTTTTCTCGGCTTCTACTTAAGGGATTGATTTCAAATTTGGTGCACATCTTAGCATGATGAGTTGTTACGTGCCTTCCCTTTCCAGGAAAAATTTTTGTAACAGTTTTTTCAGCAACTACTAATCACATTCTCTTGAAATTTGGTATGCAGCATCAGCATGGCCTCCCATAACGTGGGATTCGATTTCAGGTCTGTCAGCTTGGAAAACAGGAAGTAGATAACTGACTGACCTGGAAAGGGGAGGCACGGTACAACTCATCATGCTAAAGCTGTGCACCAAATTTGAAATCAATCCCTTTAGTAGAAGCCGAGAAAACTGTTAAGATAATTTTTTCCCCGTCCGCCCAACATTCACCATACTACAACCATTTTCACTCTGTGAAATCCAGCCAAAAAATGACAAACCAACACAAATTAGCTGAAGATTACTACACCTGGCCTGTTTCATGAATATTTTTTTACTGGTCAATTCATACTTTTACAAATACTTTCATGTGTATATGTATATGTGTATTTTAAATAAAACTAGAAAAAAAAAACCTGTGAGCAATGCTCACCATTGATACCCCCCGCTTCACAATTACTTTGAAAATTCAGGTGTTCTTAATTATGAAATTGAAACTTTATCTAGTTAAACGTGAAGGCGAAGTTGCAGATAAAACACGTAACCCTCCCCGATCCCCCAAAGAATGGCATCCCCTATGTCAATGACAGTGCATGTTTTTCTATGGGAAACCTCCAATAATATTCTGATCAAAATGTTTAATATCCAGTGCACAATGGCAATATGTGACCAAGATTCTGTGTAAGTTTCAACAAATTCCATTCAGTGGTGTAGGAGGAGTTGCAAATAAAAGATGGGTATCCCTTTTTGTCCATGACAAAGTCCATGCTTTTCTATGGGAAACCCCAAATATCATTCCGATCAAAATGTTAAATATCTCCTGCACAATGGCACTATGTGACATGGATTCTGTGTAAGTTTCATAAAATTCGATTCAGTGGTGTAGGAGGAGTTGCACATAAGAGATGGGTATCCCCTTATGTCAATGACAGTCCATGTTTTTCTATGGAAACCCCAAATATCATTCCGATCAAAATGTTAAATATCTCCTGCACAATGGCACCATGTGACATGGATTCTGTGTAAGTTTCAACAAATTCCATTCAGTGGTGTAGGAATGAGTTGCACATAAGAGATGGATATCCCTTATGTCCATGACAAAGTCCATGTTTTTCTATGGGAAACCCCAAATATCATTCCAATCAAAATGTTTAATATCTAGTGCACAATGGCAATATGTGACAACATTCTGTGTACGTTTCATCAAATTCCATTTAGTGGTTTTGGAGGAGTCGCACATAAGAAATGGGTATCCCTTTATGTCAATGACAGTTCATGTTTTTCTATGGGAAACCCCAAATATCATTCCGATCAAAATAATAAATATCTCCTGCACAATGGCACTATGTGACAAGGATTCTGTGTAAGTTTCAACAAATTCCATTCAGTGGTGTAGGAGGAGTTGCACATAAGAGATGAGGACCCCCTTTGATCAATGAAAATGTCCATGTTTTTCTATGGGAAATCCCAAATATCATTCCGATCAAAATGTTTAATATCTCCTGCACAATGGCACTATGTGACAAGGATTCTGTGTAAGTTTCATTAAATTCCATTCAGTGGTGTAGGAGGAGTTGCACATAAGAGATAGGGACACCTTAGGTCAATGACAAAGTCCATGTTTTTCTATTGGAAACCCCAAATATCATTCCGATCAAAAGGTTAAATATTTCCTGCACAATGGCACTATGTGACAAAGATTCTGTGTAAGTTTCATCAAATTCCATTCAGTGGTGTAGGAGGAGTTGCACATAAGAGAAAGTGTAGCGGACGGACAGATGGATGGACGGACGGACACCATGAACTCTATATACCCCCCGCTTTTCAAGCGGGGGGTATAATGAAAATGGAAAATGTTAGTATTATAGTTAAATAATTTGAAATGATATTATAAATTTTCATAGCCTAATTCCAGCAAAACTTTGTATGGCATAGTAAATTTTATAACCTTGTTATTTCTGGCGACTTTTTTATTTTCAACAATCATTTCTTTTGTTGCCATTTTTGCAGACTATAAATTATTGGTTATCTTCCTTGTTGCATTCAAGACAAACACAGACAAGGATGGATGTATTTAAAATCATTATTTGGTATCGTTATATTATGGTTGACTATTTATATTATGTAAAACAAATTAGACAATAAATAGCCTAAATTTTGAAACTGGTTTGAATATCGTATTTCTCATGGAATATGGTCTGAAATACCTGTCTTGATTACCCAATCACATTCTAGGAATTTAAAGGATACATTACAGAATATTGTGCATTATTTGGCATAAAAATGGAAGAAATCTTAATTCAACACAATGTAACATATTTATTCACATTAACAACATAATTTAAGAACAAGAACAAAGAAAGACATAATTGAATGCATGGTGACACAACATCTTTCACACTAGAGAAATGTCTGTAACAACCATAACAAACCCATAGCCTAATGTTGGTCAAAAACATTAAGCAACTGTACATGTACAAACATAACATGATTATGTTTGCAAATTGAAAACTAGAGTAAAAAAACCTGTGAGCAATGCTCACCATTGATACCCCATGCTTCACAATTACTTTGAAAATTCAGGTGTTCTTAATTATGAACTTGAAACTTTATCTAGTTAAACGTGAAGGTGAAGTTGCAGATAAAACATGTAACCCTCCCCCATCCCCTAAAGAATGGCATCCCCTATGTCAATAACAAAGTCCATGTTTTTCTATGGGAAACCCCAAATATCATTCTGATCAAAATGTTTAATATCCAGTGCACAATGGCAATATGTGACCAAGATTCTGTGTAAGTTTCAACAAATTCCATTCAGTGGTGTAGGAGGAATTGCAAATAAAAGATGGGTATCCCTTTATGTCCATGACAGTCCATGTTTTTCTATGGGAAACCCCAAATATCATTCCGATCAAAATGTTAAATATCTCCTGCACAATAGCACTATGTGACATGGATTCTGTGTAAGTTTCAACAAATTCCATTCAGTGGTGTAGGAGGAGTTGCACATAAGAGATGGGTATTCCTTTTGTCCATGACAGTCCATGTTTTTCCATGAGAAACCCCAAATATCATTCCGATCAAAATGTTAAATATCTCCTGCACAATGGCACTATGTGACATAGATTCTGTGTAAGTTTCAACAAATTCGATTCAGTGGTGTAGGAGGAGTTGCACATAAGAGATGGGTATTCCTTTTGTCCATGACAGTCCATGTTTTTCCATGAGAAACCCCAAATATCATTCCGATCAAAATGTTAAATATCTCCTGCACAATGGCACTATGTGACATAGATTCTGTGTAAGTTTCAACAAATTCCATTCAGTTGTGTAGGAGGAGTTGCACATAAGAGATGGGTATCCCCTTATGTCAATGACAGTCCATGTTTTTCTATGGGAAACACCAAATATCATTCCTATCTAAATGTTTAATATCTAGTGCCCAATGGCAGTATGTGACAAGGATTCTGTGTAAGTTTCAACAAATTCCATTCAGTGGTGTAGGAGGAGTTGCACATAAGAGATAGGGATCCCCTTACGTGAATGACAAAGTCCATGTTTTTCTATGGGAAACCCCAAATATCATTCTGATCTAAATGTTAAATATCTCCTGCACAATGGCACTATGTGACAAAGATTCTGTGTAAGTTTCATAAAATTCCATTCAGTGGTGTAGGAGGAGTTGCAAATAAGAGAAAGTGTAATGGACAAAGACGGACGGACAGACGGACACCATGATCACTATATACCTATTTATTACTTTGTTAGACAAACAACTAGTTTACTGTGACAGAGCTAAACAAAAACAAACCTGTGTTGGTTGTAACAAATCTACACTGTTATCACTATCATATTCTTCTTCTTCAAATTCTATTGTTTCATCTTTCTTCCCCATCAAAACAACATCATTGGCTGTTTGATACTCTGTCTCTGATCCAGTGTCTGAATCAGAGGGCTGAAAAATAACCCATGCCATTCATTGTTTTGGGATGAAAATAAAATAAAATGTTCTATAAGGTAACCTATCTTGTAATGCAGTGTACCAGTAAAATCACGTTAACCATTTACTTGACTTCAAATTTTTTCAAGGGAACTAGAGTCATACACTTTTTAAAAACAAATGTACAGTGTTTATTATAATCATTATGCAATGTCCCAATCCACTGGGGATGGCAGAAATTTCAAGCAGAATCTCTAAAGACATGTTCTTCTGCAAAAAGTAAACATTTTACACATAACTAGAAGATGTTCATACTTAAAAATTATATTGTTTTTGTTTGTTTGATTGTGTTTAACGCCACTTTCAGCAATTTTTCAGCTATATCATGGTGTCCAGTTTTTATTGGGGGAGGAAGTAACCTGAGAAAACCCCGGACCTGTGGTAGGAAAACTAGCAATCATTGTCAATTAAGATTGGAGTCGAGTACACCCTGCCTCAGTGAGAATTGAACCCACAATCTTAGTGTTGACAGACCACTTGATCAATAGTAGACGAACTAAATTGACCACTCGGCCACTGAGGCCCGCTTAAAAATTATAAAATGACCTAGAGTTAGTTGCTAGTAACATACAAAAAAACTTTCGACAAAAGCAAAATATCAAACAAAGATAAAATAATTAGCCTTACTTTTAAAGTTATGACTCACCACTGACCACTAACAAATGCTTAAACAAATAATTTTAATCTTATAACCAGGTTACATATTAATTATCTCCACTTAACTGCAAAAAAAGTGGACAAAGAAGTCCCTAGTTTAAAACTTTTTTTATCCTTAGGTGGTTTCAGTACATACCTTACTAAGTGTAAATTTACAGGCAACATCACCAAACATCAAACAATCACCATTCCTTAACTCATATCGTACATTTGGACTGAGGTACAACTAAAAATACAGTCTGAAATCAGTGCTCTGTATAGCTCATAAATGAGTTAATGTTGTGTGTCTTTCTGGTGTTTTTATCATATATGAACAAACAAAATGACTGAAAATCTGTCTATCCCCAACATTTGTTGAGAACATAAACGAAAAATTATAAGTATTTAATAGAGTATGTTCAACTCATTTTTCATGACAAACTTTTTGAAAGTTTTTACACATACTAATGCAAGACAAAACATTTTTCACCAATATCATGGCATAAAAATCACTTGTTTAAATGCCTTATTTATGAGCCCACATTTATGCTCATCTTGAAAGGAATCTATCTGCAGTAAATAAAGAAATGATTGACGGCTAAATCAATGTAATACATACTAAAACACACCTTCTTCAGTAAAAATTACAATTTACTTAAATTGTTTACAATGAGGAGTTTAGAACATTAGATGATGATAGAAATGTTTACATCACATGAATTCTAGAAATGTATTATATGATGAATGCAATGCCTGGAAAACGAGAGAAATTGTGAGTTTGTTTACTACTGACATTTATTAAATTCAATTATTGCAATACCTTGTTTCTTTTAGTTTTATTTCTGCTATCTTTGTCGTAAATCAAATGTGAATCTCCTTTTATTTCTATACAAGCATGTTCCCTGGATAATGCCTGTTAAAAAGAATTACCAAGACATATATAACATATTGCTAGGTTCCAGCTGTTTAATGTGCGGCATTCTGTCTTTTTTTAATTTGTATTTCCAATAATATCCTTTTGATGTATATTTAAGACTGCCTTCCAACTCAACTTAAATTGTTTGCAGAAAGAAAAAATAAATAAGTTTAATAGCACATGCAACAAAACGAATCAATTATTACATACGATAGTCCTCCTAGCATTATGTTGGTGATAAAATAGATGAATCTTTTGGAATTTTTGAAAAGTGGAGACAACTGATGGAAGTATGAATGGATTACTAATTAAAATGAGAATTTTGATTGATTGATTGATTGATTGATTGATGTTTAACGTCCAGCAAGCAATATTAAAATGAGAATAAGGGGGGTGCACTATGTGTATCAAGACAATTTAAAGTCTTTGATTTCTTTACATATGATTTTTTTTACCTTCAATGGAATGCAAACACTGCATGATTCTTCATGTCGGCCAATTATATTTTCACCTAAATAAAACAAAACAAAACAAAACATTTTTTACCCCTTGAAAGACATCAGATATGTATTAAATACAATGCATGTATAAAATACAATGCATTGTTGTTTTTTCATAAATCAAGTCAATGCATTTGCTTCTCCAGATTGAAAGTTATTAATCGTAAATATAAGATTTTCTTATTCTTTTTTAAATTACTTGTCAGTAAAAAACTGACATCAAAGCTGATACATTTTTTTTAACTTAGTCAAACGATGATTGTTTTAATAATATAAATTTTGTTTACTGCAGTACTAATGTTTTTCTATTAGTAGTACATGTACATTGTAGTAAGCTACTCAAACCATTTTGGACTTTTCAAATGAGCAACAGGTGGTCTTTCATCATGGGATGCAATTTTTTCCTTGAAATGACATTGAGTAAATAATGAAATGCAACCACTACAAGCACCTGAGTGAACATCAGGTTTTTGTGGTTCAGGAAACATACTTCTGGTTTTGTTTTTTTTCTTTTTTCTACATGTGTGTACATCTCTTTCCAGATTATGTCATTGCCACTTGGGTCAGTTTTCTTACCTAGTCTACATATATTTCAAATTTAATGTACCAATACTATCTTATGTTTTGTTCTATTTTTAGCTTTTTTAGCTTCAGCTCAAATTACAATGGTTAACTTTTTAGATACCTTTACTTCTGCTTTTGGTAAAAAAATAGTTGACTAGATTTAAACAAACTCATTTGCATGAGTGTTAATTTTTTTTAAACCTGAAGTGAAGATTACATTGACAAAGGTTTGGGTCCATTTTACAATAATGTTATGTAACAGGGCTCATGCTAGGTCTAAATTATAGGGAGAAGTCACTTCTCTTTTTGGGGGCTGACAGGGAGAAGTGAGGATAGAACAGGGAGAAGTGGGTGGACAACATGGAGAAGTTGCATTAAAGTTCTGTTTTGTTTCCTTTTTTTTAAATACCGTAAGTTATGGCATTTGCAGTTTTATTGTTACATCGTTTTATTTTAGCAGTTTAATTTATTGAGGATAAAGTAACAAAGACAGTAAAGAGTTTTATTACATAATATATATTTTTGCCTTTTTCCTATTGACCTAAACCAATACACATGAATTTCCATTTTTTATATGGTTTGCAAAAAACTCATTCTACTCAATAAAAAACCATATTGCACTCTCGTGAGAAATTTATGAATAAAATACCTAGCACGTGCTGTTTCCTTCAACATAAATACAATAGCCAATCAAATCTTTCTTTAATCCCCTAAACCAATCAAAATTACTGACTAATGTTCAGATTATATTGTTGTTTGTAAACATGGTAGCGTCATAGAGTGAACAAAATACGGATAGTTCTAGTGCTAATAAGCAAAGATTTTCAGATATTAATAACTTGGAAATTAATGAAATCATTAAGAAAAGAGATGCAGTAAACACTCGCAAATTGACAGAGCAAGCGATTAGGTTTTTTACCAAATATTTGCGTGAAACAGATATGTCAGTTAGTTTGGAACGGTTGGCCCTTGGGAATTGGACTAAATTCTTTGTAAATTGTATGCAGAAGCAAGGACTGAGGATGGGACATTATACAAGAAATAATCACTGCAAACATTTTGTCATGGATTGTATGTATTTTACCGATTTTCTAGAAATAAACATTATGAAAGATAGTCCCTTTCAGGAATAAAAAAATCCTGTATATACCATTTCATGACTCAATAAATTATGTAATAAAACAAGTACTACACTTGAACTTGATCAATATGAGGTTTTATGGGGCAGGGTAGAATAATATTGAACTCGGCTTCGCCTCTTTCAATATTATTCTACCCTGCTCTATTAAACCTCATTGATCTCGTTCAAGTGCAGTAATTGTATATGATTAACTAATCAGTATACTTATATCACACATTTTCATAAATACATGTATTAAACATAACAATAAAATAAATCAACTGTCACAAAACTGTTCGTGGAAAATAAATGTTTCTTTGTCATTAGTACAAAAAAAATGAATTATAAATGAAGTACTATTTGAACTAACAGCAGAAAATTACATCATTGTAACACGATATATTATACAGTTCATGGAAAATTCTGCATTAAAAGTATTTAAACATTTTAAACATATTTTTTTTTAAAGTTACTGCCAAAATACTAGTTTTTACTATGTTTCTATCATTGCAATACTCATTTCAACACTAGCAGTATTTGCTATCTCTGGCACCAAATTCACATCCGCTCCTGAAATTTTTATATATACTTTTGCTCTGAACTGGTTTCTGCTTTTTTTCAAACTACGCTTTATGTACAAAATAAAAGTAAAAACGGGTACCATCTTACACTTTGTGGCGTATAAACATGATTAACATGACACTGTAACAAAAATATGAAGCTTTCTTTTCAAAATGGGAATAAAATTTGAAAGATGACATAAGGCAATTGTATAAATTGAAAAGGAAACCTCACTTCACTTTTAAAGATGATCGAGGGTAAAGTGGGATTATAATAAGGTGTCTTTTGCACCCGTGTTGCCCCCAACGTGGGCCCAGTGTTATACTTTTTTACCTTCAAAAAGTGGAAATGTCTTTTCTGGAAAGTCTTTCTGGCAGGTTAATTTGAGATATGCCACCTGAAATATTATGATAACATGTATGTATTTATCAGTCAATGACCCAATGGGTACTCCATCGATATATATTAGTACAACTGCTCTGTATCTAAGGTTTTCTACAGAGTAGTATAAACACACCAGTAAAGTTATATAACATAGCCAATAATTGCACTACTAAAGCAAGAACACATTTTTTATAAGGATATGATGTTAAATGTATTGTGCATAAACAAAGTTAAAAATAATGTAATAAATGTTACATTTAAATGAACATGGTAATGTAAAATCAAAACTATTGCAAATTACAAACCTTATGTATTGACTTGTTGATACAACAAAATGGTGACATCAATGCAGCTGAAATTAGCTTGCAAAGATTTTGTTGCCTTTTTAAAAAGAAAGTCCCCTCATTTTGAACTGGAAAAATTTAACTCTGTTTTTCTTGAAATTGGGAAAACAAGTAATGGTTTTACACTTAAAAAAGAAAACAACAGTGAACAGTCAATAAAAAAACATAACTGATCTTTTGTTAGATATATTTGACTTTTTAGATCATCAAGAACAACATTGGAAGACTGCAGAAACTACCAATTTGGAATTAAAAGGGTTTATTTCTTTAACTTTGTCTATTTTTTTAATGTTAAAATCTTTGCAATACTTGTTTTAACACTGGCAGCATCATATTTTCAATTTCTGGCACAGAGTTCATATCCGCTGCAGAATTTGTTATAATTTCCTTCCCTTGGTACTCGTTTCTGGTCATAATTTCATGCTACACAGTTTGTACAAAGTAAAAGTCAAATGGGAATCACCTTACAATATTTTAATTATTCCCCTTTGCTAATGGTTTGTTAACACGATAAACATGATGCAGTGACAAAAATAACTAAGTTTTCTTATCGAAATGGAAATAAAATTGAACAGCCAGTTGCCCTCCAATACAAGCCATAAATAATATAGACATCCACTGCTGTTATGGTTTGTTATTTTTGTTTAAATTGGGGAATATTTAGACAAAATTTGGGAAATTTGCTCAAGGGGAAAATTTGGAAGCAAAATCATGCAAACAAAATAACTGGATTGTGACATTTAATCTCCTTAAAAACAAATTTTTTTTAACACAATATTTCAGATTAGTTAACCACTGAGCCAGATTCTGTCTACATGGATGTATCGACTACATCACCTGAATATAAGTTTATATATTTGTTTTAACAGTAATTTGAGATACTACATACAGGTGTTCTGTTAAGATGGTCAGATTCTTCATCCTTTTCCTCATCAAAATCTTCTAAAAATATGGCTTGTGTTTGGTCAAAGTCTACATCCATTATGACAAACTGTATAATAAATGATGTATTTCAGTAATGATTTTATTAAATATGGTATCGTGAATCAAGAAAAGCACAAATATCCAATAATTAGATGATCATGTTACCTGCAGATAGAATCCCTCCTGAAACAAACTATAGATGAAGAAGAGTTCACAATTTTTTCAACATCATGCTTAAAACCTATACCTCTGAGGCCCCTTTATTGATTTGTTTGTTTGTTTGAATGGTGTTTTAACGCAACTTTCAGCTATATCATGGCATCCAGTTTTTATTGGGGAGGAAGCCATAGTATCCAGAGAAAACCCGGGATCTACGGTGGGAAAACTGCCAATCCTTGTCAATTAAGATTGGAGTCGAGTACATCCTGCCTGCAGTGAGAATCAAACTGCAATCTCAGTGTTGACAGACCACGTGGTCAATAATAGACGAACTACCTCAACCCCTCAGCCACCAAGGTCCCCCCCCCTTTATTGACTAAAAATATCGCAAAATTAGAAAAAATTGCTAATGTGGGTTGTAGAGTGCTTTTCCTGGGTACCATGTACTTTTAAATGGAACAGATTTGATGATATAACAAATGATTTACTGAAAATACTGTTGGAAAAGCTATTTAATAAGCTTAACATGAAACCTTGAAATAACATATGCTGTATAGTGTAAGCCTTTTTACTCAGACATTCATTCCTGTTTTCCAGTTTTCTGCAGCGAGTTCCCAAAAAGTAAAAGAATACAAACCTCCCAACAACCCCATTGTTGGCTTTATTAACCTAAAAAATAACCAGTAATTCTTGATTTGTGACAAGCATGTAAACATACCGTTAATAAGTGGTGTCCCACCAATTACCCTGTTTGCCCAGCCAAAGGGGTACTGGTAGTTTCACCTGTAAAAATTAAAAACAAATAATTGTGTCTTAATATAATTCCCAATTAATAATTACATATAAAAGGTTTAAATAAATTACCATTAAAAAACAAAAAAAGAAGCACCCATATTATAAATATAATGTTCGTATGAATTATATAAGCTTTGTGAACTAAAGAATATCACTTTAATTATAACCAGAGGTTCTGAAGACCATGTATTGCTCAGAAACGTAAAGTTAACAGGTTACCAATTAACCTTTTTGTCCATGCTGGAAATCTTGTGCAGGTCTTATTTGCATGAAATGTGGAAACTTGTTAAAAAAGTGCTAAAAGATAAAAATTCTTACAAAATAACACTTGCATTGTATTTCAGGTAAGATTTTTTAAATTTAAGAAATTACAAAAACAAGAATTCCTTCATGAAATCAGATCAGCACAAAATATATCTTTGTAAGGACATACTGCATGAATATTACGGTACTGCAATCCTGCCAAATCGCCATGCATGAGGCCATGCAGTTGAAGAGATTTTTTTTACATATTTAAACTAATCAGAAACATGGCTTCTAAATGAGAAATGGGAACAAAGTAGTAACACTTATGAGCACAATAAGAAAATTGGTGAATGACCTCCATAAACTTCCATTATACAAAATTAAACTCTAATTGACTTTGAATTGTAAAAAAGAAGATTTTTTTAAATTAGCCAATCAGAAACAATAATTGACCTGCAACCTCAGTGTGACAATGTGATCAAAAGTACATGACTAACAACCTTAACCACTCAGCCACCGAAGCTTCCATTAATATATGCAGTGGCTACACTCTGGAATGAGTTATCAAATGAAATTATGTAGAGTCCCATCTCAGTCATTTCAACAGCTTAATTAATAACTGGAATGGTGACTCGTCCAGATGCAGCATATGCAAATCTTAGTTCAGCTTTTAGATTTTATAAACTGCCAGTAACTATTTTATTCATACTGGCAGTTTTAGTTCCTTATATTAGCTGCATTTTTTAAATCACAAATTAGGAAATTTAGTCTGAAAAAGAGTTTAATTTAGAAAATACTTTGAATTTTGAATTATTACCTTGCAATTTTGTTTTACTTTTTATATGTCATTTATATGTTCAACTGCTCAGTTGAAATGTAGAAAAGATGATGATGGATTTACATGTATAGATGTAGCTGCTGCAAAAGTAGACTGCTGTAATTATAACTCAGCCATAATATTAAATCAAGCTTAGCAACACAAAAAATGTATGGGATGCCAAAGATACAAGGATGTGTAATAAATGTGCTTGGGGCATCAATGCAACCAAGCAGGGAAACCTAAATTTTACATGCAGTAAGCAGTCTTCAACTAAATTCACTGCTCACCATTTTTGTATTAAAAAAATTAGAAAAAAGGTTAAATAAATTTTATTACTCAGTCAGCAGCAATGTAATAATCAACAGAATTATTCCTTAAAAAGACGAGCTTTCAATTTGATACCAAACAAACCATGCTGTACAAAACAAAAGAATTACCGGTACCTTAAAACTTCCAGGTTAAAACATATAACAGGGATCGTAACAAAAAGTTACCAGGCACTAACTAGAAACAAAATCTGTACTTCAAAATCATGATTTTTGCAACTGTAACTTTTAGCCCATGTTAAATGTGACAAACAGGAAGGGAGTGTGGCCAGCAGCCCCATATGCTTCATAGTAACATTATCACTGGTTTATTAAGATCAATTCCCACATTTTAAGTCATCTTACCGAGTTTCGTAATATACTAGTGCTACATGACTGATAAATGTACTTTTATACACTATAATCTGGGACAAGTATAACGAACGGGATTGGACACTCTCTCCAAGTCTTTAGTTGAGGAAGTATGATTTCCTTATCAGACACTAGATTTAACGAGAACGCAGAAATGACAGTATCAAGAACAATACGATACCAATAATTCAGCTAAAATTCTTGCAATTATCCTGTGACAGAAATTTTTTTAAAATAATTTTTAGTGCCTAATTGTATCATCATGACTATGTTTTATCATATAAAAAAATATTAAAATCAGCAAAAATCATGAGCAATTTTTAACTGTCGCCATTTTTGTATGTCATTTTGACGAACTTTATACTTTCAGACAATATATATCTTAATGCAAAATTCCACATTTAAAAGTTATAGTCCAACCAATTCAGTTTTTTGTTGCATTGCAGCATATATTATTTTTGTTGTGAATCAACAAATATTATCAGATTATGTAACATGAAATATAAGCAGGTTTTAAGGATGTTAACACGAATTTTTTAATGGTCCCCTTAAATAAGACTAATCTAAGCCTGTATTATGAATACAGTATTCCTTTTTCTTTCAAATTCTGAAAGAATAATATTTTAAGAAGGTGACGAAATAGGTTGTTATTGAGAACACACTTTTGTTACCCTTTTTCAAACACTGCTTTTACAGGAGGACATCGATCTCCATTCTGTTATGCATTTTCAGCTTCTATTTTACAAGAAACTTAAATTTTAAATGCAAATAATCAACAATTTTCAAAATCTGAATACATAATTTCTTTTTACAACCCATTCTCTTTTAATTTGGTGCCCACCTGTTGCAATTGTAATGTAATCACAGGTGCGATGAATAAATTGTTCATTAAACAATGATGTCACAAGTTGTCTGAGGGTACATCCCTGAGAAGCCAATATATCATACAATTTGACTAATTAGTGAAAGCCATAAACAACAAATAAAACTATACAAGGTGGCTTTGATTTTACCTCACTGGGACAAGTACAACTAACTAATTTGAGAAAACTTATGCTGTTTGTTTTTTATTTTTATTTACTTTTTAAAAATACATATGTATTTCAGGGGTCACCACACTCTAAAAAAGTAGGGAGACGTGACTTCTCCCTGGCAGCCAAACAGGGAGAAGTCAGGCCCTGATAGGTAGACTTCAGGAGACACTAGGGAGAAGTCAGGGGACCGTACAAATAATTAATTTCACAGAAGTTACATACATTTTTCATTATTTACATCAATTTCCGGGATTATTTCTCTTGTGTTTTAAAACCATAACACACTTAGATTCAGGTTTTTTTTCTTTCTTTTTCATTATAATTCATGGTATGCAATATCAAATAGCACATAACTTTTATCATTAATCAATGAAAAAAACACCTGATATAGGGACTATTTTTCTATCTACTTCAGAACTTGTAGCCATACAAGGTATTCAGAAATAAAAATGGATCAGCAAAAATATTTATACTAGTATATGTGTAGACATAAACTTCATTCATGAGTTCTTGTATCATAATATTCCTACCAGTTTGTTATGAACATGCCATGTTTATCTGAGGAAATTTCCAAAGAAGATAGATAGAATACAGTGCTTGAAATTAGGATTTGCAACTCACTTGCCCGAATCCTGAACTTTTGGATTTTCTCCTATATATTCAATATAAATTTTATCAAAATTTCACTTGCCCGAAAGGATTTTTACTGGCCAGGGGCCAGCGGACTTGTGCTAATTTCGCAGACTGAGAATAACATAACATTAAACCCAGAAATAATTCTTCTGTTGAGCACACTTCCACAGGGCTCACGCTGAGTCAAAATTATAGGGAGAAGTCACTTCTCTTTTGGGTGGCTGACAGGGAGAAGTGATGATAGAACAGGGAGAAGTGGGTGGAAAACAGGGAGAAGTTGCAGTATATGTCGTGAACGCGTCCTGTTTACTTTGTTTTTTTTTTAAATTAGTGTTGGCATTTGCATTTTTATTATGTTTTTTTAGCAGTTTAATTTATTGAGGATAAAGTATCAAAGATTTGATTAACTATTCAGTATACTCATTTCACACATTTTCAAAAATACATGTATTAAACATAACAATAAAAAAAGAATCAACTGTCACAAAACTGTTCATTAAAATAAATGTTTCTCTGTCATTGATACACAATTTGATTGATTTAAAATGAAGTACTATTAGAACTAGAAGAAGAAAATTACATCATTGTGACACATACTATATTATGTAAAATTGTAAAATTCACTATTAAAAGTATTTAATCATATTTAACTTAAATTTGTTTTAAGTAACTGCCAAAATACTATTTTTACTACGTGTCTATCATTGCAAAACGCATTTCACCACTATCAGCGTAGTATATTTGCAAGCTCCGGCACTAAATTCATATCCGCTCCGGAAATTTTCACATGTGCTCTGAACTGGTTTTCGGTTATATTGTAAACCTATGCTTTATATACCAAATAAAAATTAAAAGGGTACCAGTTCAACTTTGACGCGTAAACATAATAAACATGACGCGGTATCAAAAATATTAAGATTTCTTACCAAAATGGGAATAAAATTTGAAAGGCGACATTAGGCGATTCTACAAAATGAAAGGGCGACTTCACTTCGCTTTTGAAGATGATCGACGGCGAAGTGGGACCACGATAAGGCGACTTCTTCGCCCGAGTCGCCCTCCAACGCGAGCCCTGTTCCACTTGGACAAAGTTGTGCTGATCCAAATGAAATTGCTTCATGGCAGTGATACTTGTAGGATTTTTTTATGGTGAGTCCTGGACTCATCACTTTTGAGAATGGCGAGTCCCAAAAAATTTTCATGAGTCCCACATATCACATATGAGTCCAGCTAAGTGCACGCATACACCCGTTTTCTTTGATGACCGACCCATTAAATGTCTTTTTATAAAAAGATATAATATGGCTTACTATAGTATGTTTATGTCATGCTATGTTATCTTAGTAGTTAATGTAGTGGAGTTTTGCAGTCTTCTGGAGTATGATTGAACTGCATTCATTACTTGAAACATGCTGATGTTTGCCCATTAAAGAGAGACTTGTGTATTACAAGTTACCTGGCTCTTCTTAGAATTGAATTTCAGATGCTGACATTAATATTTCTTCCAAACAACTCATAACCCCTCCCCCCTTTTTCAGATCCTAGTCTATAGCAGATTATCTTCTTGATATATACAAAAATTAAAAGTTTATAAGATAAATAATCTAATTTTCATTTTGAAGATATCTTTTACCGTTCAAGAATTCTTACTTTAAAAAAAGCGTAAGAATTGCAACTGCAAGGTTCCGACCGTGTATTGAAATTTGAAAACACGAGTGTATTATCAACGCTTAAATTTATCTGTAAAAACTGTCCATCAATACCGAACGTTTATTGTTTAATAAACATCTTAATTAAGGCAAATTTGCCGCCCGAGTGATTGCTACCTGCTGAGAATCAGACGAAACAGGTAAACATCGATCGCCATTTGTAAGAATATGTAATCACGCATCGGAGACGGAATTGACATGACGGAAATTCGTACGCATCCGACAACTGACATGGACGCGTACTGGGACGCGTTAGATGTTGAAAAGGCGCGTCCAGAACTGAAAAGACGCGTACAATACGCATCTAGACGCGTTGCGAGGATCCCTGTTCATGGGACACCCATCTACAGAACTTATCATGATGTCAATAATTACTATACTGATTACATCTTTATTCTTTCAAGAGGAGCTCATATACTTATAAAAAATTGTTAAAGTACAATACTCTTGGAAAGAAGTGAAGTTTGAAACCAATTAAAAGTGTTTGTTTATCAAAAAAAATTACGATTTTTCATTATGGGCCGTTGTACATTACTTTTCTTCGTTGTTCACCTACGGTAATTAGTCATCCGGTAAATAAACAAATGGCGCGTAATACATTTGAAAGACGTAAATCGTTTGAAAATATGTTAAATACGCATATTGTTTGCCGTATTTTATTGGAATTACACATTTACTGATAAATTGGTAGTCTGGGTGAAGTATTTGGACCAGATTTACAAGTATATTATGTGAACCATCGGGCGACTTAAGGAAATTACAGGGCGACTTCGACTTCGCTTTTGAGGCACCTTAGGGCGACTTCAGGTCCTAGTAGGGCGACTTTGTCGCCCACTTCGCCCAGTGTGGTGAGCCCTGGTATTTATATATAAACATAGTGCCAGTTTCCTCCTGAGTATCCAACAGACAGTCAATTGGTGTTGTACGAAAGTCATATTTATATGATCATATCAGTGACAATTGTTTGCTTATTAGAGTAGTGTCACAAGGAAATGTATACAATATAGTTACAGGGCTCACCACACTGGGCGAAGTGGGCGAAAAAGTATTACGCGCCATTTGTTTATTTACCGGATGTGACTAATTAACGGAAGTGCACAACGCAGAAAAGTAATGTACAGCGGCCCATAATGAAAAATCGTAATATTTTTGATAAACACACACTTTAAATTGGTTTCAAACTTCAGTTCTTTCAAAGAGTATTGTACTTTAATAATTTTCTTCGATAAGTTTTTGAGCTTCACTTGAAAGAATAAAGATGTATAGTAATTATTGACATCATGATAATTTCTGTAGATGGGTGTCCCATGAAGCAATTTGGATCAGTACAACTTTGATTAATGATAAAGGTTATGTGCTGTTTGATATTGCGTACAATGAATAATAATGAAAAAGAAAGAAAAAAAACTGAATCTAATCATGGAAATTGATGTAAATAATGAAAAATGTATGAAACTACTGCGAAATTAATTATTTGTATGTCCCCCCTGACATCTCCCTAGTGTCTCCTGAAGTCTCCCTATCAGGGCCTGACTTCTCCCTGTTTGGCTGCCAGGGAGAAGTCACTTCTCCCTACTTTTTTAGAGTGTGGTGACCCCTGTAGTTAGATTCCAGTATCAGACTTTTATTTTAAATAAAAACTTTTTATGTGTGTACAGCTAAACCTTTAACATAGGGTGTGTGGGAATTAAGTGACCTCAGGAATTCTTTTTAAATGTCAATTGGCATAAAATATATACTATGTTAATTTATATAAATGAATTATACATATACTAGTACACTCTAATTTCGGCGATGAAAGTATTTTGGTTTAATGGACGTTAATCTGGTTGAAACGCACTGTATTAATTATTTAGGAATCATTTGGTTAGAGCAATGAATGCACAATATTTAAAAGTAATTTAGCCTTGGGTTCATTGTTTACATTTCTGAATTAAAGAAAAACTACGAAATTCAAATGTGTGGCTATATTTTTATGGCAAGAATGACAGAAAAAGCCATTTTCACAAAATTGGTCTTTAGGACTGACATAATTTGTAGTTTTTCATTACATGTATAAATAAAATCAAATTTTTACTTGACATGCAATCAATTCAATAATAAAAATTTTTGGAAATTGTTAGTAGCAATAATTTTTAAGGACACTGACACTGTACATTTGTAAACATTGACAATATATAAGCTGTCGATACAATCCCCCTTTTTCCTTCCAAGTTCCATGAACAACAGTGAATGTACAAATGTGAACTGTAAAACTATAATTTGTTAACCTGTTAATTAAACTTTTGCATCAACAGTGAATAAAAGTAAATCTGAAATAATTTTTAAAATGTAAAAAAGTGTTTTGTTTACTTCTGCTGTTCGCGCACTTTAATTAAACATGCGCATGTAAACAGGAAACGGAAGTTAAAAGCTCGATTAAGGTGCAAGAAAACAGTCGGTGAAGGCTTCGTAACTGTCAGACATCCAGGCAATGGGAGTAACAGTTGAAACAATTACCCCCGGGGATGGTATGCATGTAAAGAAAAGATATATTTTTAAAATGAAAGTATTCAACAGGATTGATATCAGAGCCAAGTTGCAGTTTGAATTTTAAACGGGTACAGTAAACTGGGGTGGCCGAAATTATGGTTAAGCTTTTGTTTTATACGCCAGTTACGTGTACGGTAGTTAGTCATATGCTATCTGTCAACTTTGAAGTGTTGGGTTCGAGTCTTACTACGAGTACGGTGTACTCGACACCAATCTTAATTGACAATAGATTGCTTGTGTAAGTTGTTTATTTTCTTGTTACTCACTGTACAACGCGATATATAGCTGAAACATTGCTGAAATTCGAAAATCTCGCACACAACATTCGCCGACAACGAGGCCTGGGGGAGGGAGGGGGGGGGGGGTAGAAGTTAGACTGCAGCTATCATCACTAAAAGACTGATATTGAAATAAAGATTTTGCATTGTTTATGTACAGTTTGTCGATGCCAATTAAATTGCCCTTTTAATCAACCTGATTAATTCCCGTCTCGTCTGCAAGACGGGATAAATAATCAAAAGCTAAACTGCAGAAACCAGTCTTACTCAAGGATAACAGATAAACAATGCTGTGTCTTGATTGGCTGCTAAATCGGGAGATTGCTGCCGATTGGCCAACAAATAAGCAGAGCTAAGTTAGGCTGAAGGGGTCATTGTCGACCCGGGTACTATATCAGCGTACCCAGGGTACTTAAAATTTGAGAAATGGTACCCTGGGTACTGTCGCTTAACATAAACGTACCCGGTGTGGTAAGTATCGCGAGATTACGTTCATTTCTTTCGCGTATTTCGTCCACAATTATAAATAGAAGAATGGCGCTTTGTTACAATTTACAGTTAAGTTTGTTTTGATTACGTTCATGTTTATGAACACTGTTGAAAAACAATGGATTTGATTCAACAATATTGGCCTGGGTACGTTTATGTTAAGCGACAGTACCCTGGGTACCATTTCTCAAATTTTAAGTACCCTGGGTACGCTGATATAGTACCCAGGTCGACAATGACCCCTTCAGCCTAAGTTAGGGATGAAAACCCTGCATGATTACGGGGCGGTAGCAATTATAGGCTAAATCGGGAGAAATCTGCCGATTGGCAAACAAATAAGCAGAGTAAGTGATGAAAACCCAGCATGATCATAAATCGGTTACAATGAAAAAAAGGAAAAATATGCAAGATATTGGGAACCAAACTGAAAGGAAAAGTGACATTGATTTGTGTATGTTTATTATAAAATAATTTTATATCATAAAGCTTAAACGGAGAAACAGGGAAAAACAAATGACTCCAGTTTGGAGGAAAAATTTAATTCTTTTCCTCCTTACTGACAAGGTTCACATCAACTATCTTCCTCATGTCTTGCCTGATTTGGCCATCTAAACATTGTGTACATTTTTTGTAAACGCAGATGTCACTGGTAAGCTTGTTTAATCAAGCTATAAAACAGCTGGGGTTTTAACTTAGATAACCATCAGGTAAATGGGGTAATAAACATTGGTTAATTAATTAACAATCATGTTTACACAGCAGGGGGTTTGAATAAGATCCTCACTATATTCATTTTTAAGTGAATTTTCGTAGTTTACTATATGTTGATTATTTACTACAAAAAAATGTTATATTTTAACAAGTGTTTATGTACAGTTTGTGTTTTACATGATCATAAGGGGATTCAAAAGATCGACCTATGGTACACACATGGCACCTTTTTAAAACAAATTTCATAGTTTAATATAGGAGTTTAATATAGGAGAAGTCCTTCGGACTTTATTTAGTTTGTGAGTGAGTCGCCGGAGTTTACACATTGATAATCAGGGCTCACCACACTGGGCGAAGTGGGCGACAAAGTCGCCCTACTATGACCTGAAGTCGCCCTAAGGCTCCTCAAAAGCGAAGTCGAAGTCGCCCTGTCATTTCCCTTAAGTCGCCCGATGGACGGTTCGCATAAGATACTTGTAAATCTGGTCCAAATACTTCACCCCGACTACCATTTTATCAGTTAATATGTAATTCCAATAAAAAACGGCAAACAATATGCGTATTTAACATATTTTCAAACGATTTACGTCTTTCAAATGTATTACGCGCCATTTGTTTATTTACCGGATGTGACTAATTACCGGAAGTGAACAACGAAGGAAAGTAATGTACAACGGCCCATAATGAAAAATCGTAATATTTTTGATAAACAAACACTTTTAATTGGTTTCAAACTTCAGTTCTTTCAAAGAGTATTGTACTTTAACAATTTTCTTTGATAAGTATTTGAGCTTCACTTGAAAGAATAAAGATGTATAGTAATTATTGACATCATGATAAGTTCTGTAGATGGGGGTCCATGATGAAGCAATTTGGATCAGTACAACTTTGATTAATGATAAATGTTATGTGCTGTTTGATATTGCATACCATGAATTATAATGAAAAAGAAAGAAAAAAACTGAATCTAAGTGTGTTATGGTTTTAAAACACCAGCGAAATAATCCTGGAAATTGATGTAAATACAATGTAATAAAAATGTATGTAACTACTGCGAAATTAATTATTGTACGGTCCCCCTGACTTCTCCCTAGTGTCTCCTGAAGTCTCCCTATCAGGGCCTGACTTCTCCCTGTTTGGCTGCCAGGGAGAAGTCACTTCTCCCTACTTTTTTAGAGTGTGGTGACCCCTGGATAATTTCCTAAAACCCAGTGTTTAATCCATATAATTCTGTGAAATAATAGTTGCGGTTTTTAAAACAGCAAAAACAGTTACAGAAACCTATCTAGACCTCAAAACGTACCTAGACCGGAAAACGTAGGGATATGCAAAACATAGTACCAAAGGAATCGCGGTTCTTTAGATATTGATATGAAAAAAAAACAAAATGAAACACTAAATTGTATTTATATTATATATTTATTTGAAATCTCAATCGATTTCATTGAAAATCATTGTGGCAGAGAGAAAATTGTCTTCCTGACGATACGAATTTAACATATAAGAATTGTTTTCAATTCTTGGTTAGATTATTGGATAAAGTTAACTTTGGGTGGGTTTACGCTGGACATAAATGGCATTTGAAAACAATCCTTAAATAGAAGGAAAATAAATTTCTTTATGATAAAATAAAGTCATAAAAGATAATGATTTTTTTTATTTTAAGATTTAAAAATGTTGATGAAAAACTATTTAAAAAATGCAAGATATGTAGATAATCGTAGTACAAAATTAATCATTCATAAGATCATATAAGAAGTCCTGAAAACTAACACAAATTAAAAAAGGTAAATGAAATTTTTAAAAATGTAATAATAATAATAATTTAAAAAAATAATTCAGTTAATTTTAAAAATGTCATCAACAGTTGTTTTGTTTATAAAAATCACAAAAGATAATTATTTCATATCGATTGTTTTGCAAAAATCTGGCTCTTCTAACAATTTTTTTGTTGTTTGTTTTAAATTCTGAGAATATTATTAAGTTCTTAATAATGTTTATGCACATTAATGTCCATATTCGTTCGTCGATCCCACCTTAGGTTTACTTTTCGTTCAGAAATGAACAATTTAATTATAAGATTCTTCCATTTGAAAACGATATTGGCAGATCTTGTTCCCTAAATAAAAGCACTGGGGCGATAGTTACACCATACTTACCTCCAAAGAAAAAATTTAACAAGACTAAATGAAACTTATGAAAAATTCTCTTCTGAAATCCAACCCCAACAAAACATGGTTAATACAAAAAAGTTAAATCATAAGCTAATATGATGTCATAATAACATCAGATATTGTATTACCAGATATATCTATACTTCACACATAATCAATGCAATGTAACATCAGAATAGGTTTTAGGATGTCACAATGTTAATGGCTGAAGTTCAAATTGAAATAAAAGTAAATAAGACAAATGAGTAAATACAGCAACATACCCAGAATGAATGGTCACAAATCTAATACATGTACGACAAAATCCTGTGTTGTAGATTGAGGTATAGGCCATCTAGTCCATGATTTTCTAGCCATCATTTTCATGATGAAAAATTTTTTGTCTAGAAATCCTTCCAAGTTTGCAAAGTTGTTGGACAAAATACATTTTAACAAAACATTTATTAAATATTTACATAACATGCCTTTGCTCATCCTCCCAAGTCAGGGGTTCTGAGTCCGTGTTCGCTCCATCCATGATGATGGAGCGAACGCGGACTCAGAACCCCTGACTTGGGAGGATGGCCTTTGCTGTGACTTATTTTGCTTAATGGATATGTTACTGTTTTGTTTATAGGAGAAACCTTCCCAAAGAAATATCAGACAGTTGTAGTACATTACGTAGGTATGTCATTTATTTTATATCATTTTTATGTATTGGATAGTATGTTGACAGATTATATTATTATTGCATAACTACCATGTAGAAAAAGATAAGTTTCTATTAACATGTACATATATAAGATTTTTCTCTGTATACTTGTATTCTACAGTCATGTGTACATTACCCTCAATAGACATTGGTGCAAATATAGCTACAACCACCTGGCTCTTTTGACATTTTTTTATATTGGCAAAGCTGCCAAGAGGTGCCTTATGTGTTGTAGAAATATCATTTAAACAGACAGAAAAAAAGTATATACACAAACCAGGGAAGATAATATATACATAACACAACAGAGTGGGAATTACTCTTGTGCTGCTTCAGTAATGGAACCTCTTTGTATCTCATGTGAGAAATAAAATTCAAAATGGCTACATTATTGTAGCTAGTGTAAATATAGTTTATGGTGTTTTAAGTGATGACTATTTGGGATAATTTTTTATACATGTACCTTGCTCAAAGTGAACTTCTAGCCCACCAAAAAGAAAGTTTGTGAAGAGGAGGGGCTATTGCCATTTCTTTTCATTTTTTTTCTTCTATATTGAACCAGACATTGTAAGGTCCTTTAGCCTGACTACATTTCTTCAGCTTCCAACCAGAGATAAAAACTTACTTATAAATGGATACAAATTACCTGTATTTTGATTTCACCAAACAAGTGAGTCTTATGCCAGTTTTGCAGGATATATAAAACGATGTTTATACAAAATGTATTCAAAAAGTAGTTTGAACTTGGTATTGGAGATACTTTTAATCTCTCTAACCAAAATCATATATCTTGGCCAATTCCTGAAACTCATATAAGGGGCCTTGGTGGCTGAATGTTTAAGATACATGTACTGTAGTTAGTCATCTACTGTTGAACATGTGGTCTGTGAACACTGTTATCTGTTTGATTCTTACCTGGTTCCAACCCATTGACAAGGATTGCCAGTTTTTCTACAGAAGGTCCTTGGTTTTTACCAGGTTATCCAGCTACCTTCACAATTAAAAACTGAGTGCCATTATATAGCTGAAACATTGCTGGAAGTGGCTTTAAACCACAAACAAACTCTAATGGTTGTCATAAGTAAAAATAGAAAATAACACACTTTTGTCAAATATATGCCTGCTGAGAGTTGACTGTAAATAATTACAAGTTATGTATTCAATTGTGGTTTAAGTGGTTTCTTCCTGAAACTAGGGCTTACTTCTGTCAGTTATAATGGCCTCCCCAATCTATTAGTAACTAAAAATAAATCATTTACTCCCTCTTTTTCATTTGTTGATTTTGTGGAACAGAGAGGGGTCTGCGAGCAAGTGTTAGATCAACTGTAATTAGATTGTAGAAACTCCAAAATAGGTAAGAAATTCCAAAACTTTTATTAAAAGCTTTCCATGAGATTAAGATGTTCAGTTTGAAATTTAAACTTTTTAAGGCACATTGACAGATGGACAATTATTTGACTCATCAAGAGACAGAGGACAGCCATTTAAATTTACATTAGGAAGAAATGATGTCATTAAAGGTTTGTAATCACTGTTATTTGTCATGGTTTTGAGCATTGTTAATATTTGGACATCAAGCTTCTGTTGTCTGATTGTTTAAGGTAAATGTAGTTGGTAATCTGCATTTTACCATTTGCCTGTGAACACTTAGGTTGCAAGTTTCGAGCTTTACTGCAGGAACAGTGTTAACCTTAATTGATTAGAATTATCAGAAAGGTTAGGGGGGAGTTCAAATTTCTCTCTAATAAAAACTGGACACCATTACATAAGTAAAAATTTTTCAAAAATGGCATTTAACCACATTTTAACAAACATGCAGTGTAGACCCATATATATATGTGTTTGTCCAATAAAAGTAAAATGTAACCTGATTCTAAAAGGTTCTTTCATACGTTTTTGGGAAAGACCATTTGATCCTTTACTTGTGATAAAAATTTTATGTCTTTTGGCGAGTGGAATGAGCCAAGAGACATACAAGTGAAAGATCACACTGGCTTTCCAAAAAGCCATGAAAGTACCTGATTCTTCGTTAAACCAACAACTTTCACATTGCTATATCCTATAGACTCTCCATGGTTTTAGACTCCATTGTCTCTGACATCCAATCAGAATGCTGGAAACAAGAATGTTGTTATGCACAATGTCCAGCCATCTAGACCCCTCAACCAAATCCGCTATTTATTTATTTATATATGCATATAAAATACAAAAAAATGAGTTAAACTGTAACTGTTGAATTAAGGGCAAATAAAACCATAACAACTCTGCATTCCTTAAGCTGTATTTGAGATAATCATGTGATGGCAAATGGTTTTTTTTTTTTGTTAAATGGTCCTTTTTCAGGATTTCTATTAAAGCAGTCAATCATTAACAATGGTCTCTGTTACTTGTAAAATCTCAAATAAAAGACTGCTAAATTTCTTAGATGATCCAGTTCCAGAACTGTGTCTATAGGACAACTGAGATGACCACTTTGACCTGTGATTTTTCTGAATGAAGCAAACATTTTGGAAATAAATGACTTATTCAAATTGAACAAACATGACTAGGAAACTCAAAAGACAGTTCTATTTTTACATGTGTTTGTTAATACATTTGTAAAATAAACAGATTACAGTTGTGTAATTGGTGTTGCTAAGGCTGATGATATTTGCATAAAAAAAATCGCAACAGAAAAAAATCAACCAATCAATCAAATCAAACAGGACTTGACTAGTACTTCTTTGGTGATTTGCTGAATGAATTGTGTCAAATATCATAGACTGACTTCAAATTGACCACAATATACAAATTACAAAAGCTTGTTTCTACTATTTGTTTGGCAATATAGGCCTTGTTATATCATAGTTTTTAGATAATATTCTTGTGCCAAAGTTCTTGCAAGACTATCCATAAATTTATTTCTAAAATTTATATTAGTGCCTTTAATATAAAAAATCAATAGGTTGTAAGATTTTTTAATATATTTCAGGTTGGGAAGTTGGTGTAGCAAAGGTAAGGTAAAAATCTTCTTTGTCATAAGTAAAACCAAACAAGCATCATTTCAGTCTTTTGGACAGTTTTCCCATTAATGTAGCTACATCAACATACAAATTTATATAAATCTGAACACAATTGGTTTATAGTTTGCTTATATTGGAGAATTTAGAAGGTTTTAGGGAAATAATTTCCGAGATTAAAAGTTATAGATAGCTTAATTTCATACTGATATGTAAAATAATTTAAAATTAAGTTAATTGTTTTAGCAAAGAATGCTTTATTTAGGATCAACTTTTTTTTCAGATGAGTGTTGGAGAAAAAGCTAAATTAACGTGCTCTCCAGATTTTGCCTATGGTGATGTAGGTTATCCAGGAGTATATCCTTTTTAGTTTATGAATATATAACATTCTGTGGTTAAAAGTAATCTTATTCAAAATTGATTTCATGGGTTCCCACTTTTTTTGTTGCAGAGAGTATGGTCTGTCAAAATCTTGTCTGGGATTTCATGAATTAGCCAATCAGCATTTCACCTACAAATGAATAAAAATGAATGTTAGTATAATTATATAATGATGTAATAAATTCTTGTTAACTCCTGACATGACCATAATGTTATATCATAAAGTCTAATAGTCAGTGACAAGATAGGCAAATTATTTTAGGTACATTTATATTGTAATTTAACAAGGTCAAAATAGCAATTCTTACCCTTCTCATTATGCTGAAGATAAAGACAATTACAAGTACATTTTAACCATCTGAATAGGTCAAATTTGTCCATGAAAATCCAGTGGGTATGGTTGTAATGCAGCAGATATACTGACGATTTAGGTTAGAATAAACACTATAATTTGTACACAGATAAATGTGTTATAGAATTGTTTTGGCTAACATTAAGCAAAACTTATCAAACTAAGGGTTCTTCTTTTAGGGATAATCAAATCTTAATTCCTGGATGCATGAAGATGATTAATATTTAAGAAAAGACAATTATTTTTAAAATACTGCCCATCGGCAAAAAACCATCTGTAGTGGAATACATAATTTTGTAGTTTCTTACAAGTAAATTTGTTGAATGGAAAAAATAACAGTCTTCATGTTCCTTGACTTATATTACTATACCACCAAATTCAACATTAATCTTTGAAGTAGAACTGTTAAAGATTGAACAATGATCTCATCATGTTTGCTGTATTGTACAGTCTAGAAGGAGTCCTACACATGGATGTTTTTAATGAACAGCTTTCTGGAAGTTTTAGTGATGATTGTATTTAATGTAAAATTATACAAAATCGCAAGTAGCTTTGTATTAAGTCATTATAGATGCACCAGTTCTTTTATCCTTATTTTAATTTGCATTGATTAATTGAAAGGGTTATAACAGTGTTGTTTTTAATCAAATATAACAGCTAAAGTGCATAGCAGTTTGAGAAAAAATCATCAATAATAATGTTTTTAATTGGATAATGTTCATCTAAATAAACAGTGACATTTACATTGATGTGATATGCTAGCCACTTGCATCTAGCACATTCATTATTCTTACCAGATGTTAGCTTATGCAGAACCTTTCATACATCCATTTCCACCTTTTGATAGTCTTGTTCTAATTGTTGGCTTGCACTTTTCCAGTAGAAATCTGCCATTATGTTGTGGTGCTAGTATGTTATCATTCGTAGCCATGATTGCAATATTGCTGTTCTTGTCATGAAATAAAACTGAACTGATGTCTGGATTTCACACCTTGAACTCTTGTTACCATTTCTTCTACATATTTATATTGAGTGATAGTACTTAATTCTTTGTCCAGTTTTCTAGAACTTTAGTATTCTGAAACAAATACCCCCTTTTTAACTTAGTTACACTTACTTTGATAGTATCAAGTACTTCACTTCCAATGTTTATCTGTTTTGTTTATAAAGTGATTCGTAACACAACTTATGTATTTCTAGTTTGTTGGCATACCATTTTTTAACAGTAAAACCATGTATACTTGACTAATAGAAATACAATATATTATCTGCTAAACAAAAAATCGGGTCTTTTTTAATGTCTTTGACTATTGTAGCAGTCTTGCACTGACTTTTAAGTCTATCATTTTTTTCTCACTTGAATAAATGTTCAAGTTATCCCAATTATTTGAACTTATTGGTATTATGTAAAACCTTTCAATAGGTTGAATATTTGTAATTAAACAAAAGTAGATCAGGTATTCTGTCTGTGTCTGTTTAGTATTAGCTTCTGTGGATTGTGAGCTATTGCCATCACTTGGCGTCCGACGTCGTCGTCGTCGTTAACTTTTCTTCAAAAATCTTCTTCACCAAAACCACTGAAGGGATAGCTTTGAAACTTTGCATACATCATCAGTAAAATGCCCTCTACCAAGTTTGCCCAAATCATGGCCTCAGACCAACCAACATGGCCGCCATGGCTAAAAATAGAACAGAGGGGTCAAAAATACAGTTTTTTGCTTAAAGTTCAAAAAGTATAACAGATACAGGAAAACTGAAGAGACTTTCCTTCTTCAGCATCTAAAGCTCTACAAAACACTCCATGTCAAAGTTGTATGATGACTCCTTGTAGGAGTTATTGCCCTTTAATTGTCAAAATTGATGATTTTTGCCATTTTTGCCTCAAAATCTTGAAAATTATCAGAACTAGAGAAAAAGTTAGCATTGCTTAATTGTTCTGCTCTATGAGGGCTACAAAAATGACTGAAGGGTCAAGATTGTCTGATTAACCGTTTAAGAGTTATTCCCCTTGAACTGTTTTTTTTTAATCAGTTTTAATTGATTTTTTAAAATCTTCTCCTCTGAAACAACTGAAAGTACTGCTTTGAAACTTTGTACACATCATCTGTCAAATGTCCTCAACCAAGTTTGCACCAACCATGGTTGCAGATTAACCAACATGGCCACCATGGCTAAAAATAGGATGGAAGGGGGGCGGTAAAATACAGTTTTTGGCTTATATTTAAAAAAGTGTAACAGATACTGGAAAACTGAAGAGACATGCCTTCATCTGCATCAAAAGCTCTACGAAACACTCCATTGGGTTGAAGTTGTATGATGACTCCTTATAGGAGTTATTGCCCTTTAATTGTCGAAATTGATTATTTTTGACATTTTTGCCTCAAAATCTTGAAAATTATTAGAACTAGAGAAAAAGTTAGCATTGCTTAATTGTTCTGCTCTATGAGGGCTACAAAAATGACTTAGGGTCAAGATTGTCTGATGAACCGTTTAGGAATTATTCTCCTTGAACATTTTTTTAATCAAATTTACTTGATTTTAAAAAATCTTCTCCTCTTAAACCAATGAAAGGACTGCTTTGAAACATTGCATACATCATCTTTAGGATGTCCTCTACCAAAATTGTCTAAATCGTGACACCTGACTACCTACATAGCTACGTTGGATTAAAATAGAAAAAATGAAAAAAGGGGGGGGGGGGGGTCGAGAGAGTTTTCGACTGATAGTTAAAAAAGTATAACAGGTACAGAAAATTTGAAGTGAACCTCCCTTCTCCCTCTAACCATCAAAAGATCCTCCTTATAGGAGTTATTTCACTTAAAAGGTCAAAATTAATGATTTTTGCAGAAGTGTTGGGCAATTCCTTATAGCAAAGAAAAGCTGGATAAAAAAAGGGTTGTTTGGTTTCAGGTTCAGGTGAGCGATACAGGCTCCTGGGAGCCTCTAGTTTTAAAAGCATGATCTAATAGAATGATACTTATTACAAGGAAGGAGACTAACACTTACTCCATGATCACTGCCATTGCAAACAAAACAGTAGAATAAATCTATATGTTGTGCATGAAAATTCTTTCTTAAAATTCAAAAACCCTGCTATGCTTAAGTATATCAGGAATTTTACATGTTTTTGTTGACTTAAATGAGTAATATTTATTTAAAATGATTATAGATTGTTATTTACTGTCTTAACTAGAATATCATACTGTATTCATGTCAAATGTTATACTGGAGACACATATATATTTATATATCTTTCCAGTGTTAATATTTTTTCCGAATGCCAATCCCTGCACGTTATACCAAATCCTTTTGGTTGGGGTCCTAATCCAAGAGCTGTTGTAATCGTATCAATCTTCTCCACATGTATACTCAAGACTCTATCTGAAAAATGTATGTTATTTGTATTCTACATATATGTGTAATATGTTCAGTTGTTAGGTTCATGAAAAGAGGTAATATGCCATCATGTTCAACTTGTTTTTTTTAATTTTAATCTTTAATGTTGCACATAAAATGTGCTAATACATAGAGCTGTAATTTATGTCATGTTTAAAGATATAATCTTATATTGTTTTTTATTTTATTGTATTTTATTTTTGCTGATTGATTATGTAACATTAAATTTGTTCAGAAGAAACTAGTAATCCCATAGCATTATTTAATGTTTGTTTGTATGGTGTTTAAAACCACTTTTAGTAATTTCTATATCAATAACTATATATGGTGTCCAGTTTTTGTTGGGCTGAGGAAGCAGGAGTACCCAGAGAAAACCTGAACTGGAAAACTGGCAAGAAGGGTCATTTGAGCTATTGTCATCTGTCGTCGGTGAAGGCGATGACCTCTGTAAACTTTTTACATTTCAATCTTCTACTCTGAAACTACTGGGCCAATTGAAACCATACTTGGTCATTGGATGGACGTTTTCAAAGTCTGAGTGAAAAAAAATATGGGTGCAACCGCAGGACTTACTTTAAAAGAGGACAGAAGGAGCAAAAAGTTTAAAAAGGTTTCTCTAAAACAATTTAATCGATGCAAACAAAACTTTCTAGCAATATTTTTTTGATGAAGCTCTATAAAGTTTGTATTTTATATGCCAGTCAGAAATTTAAAATGGCCACAACCACAGGACTTGGTTGACTTAGGACTCTATAGGAAAAATTTTAAAAAGGCTTCTTGTCTGAAACCAATATTAGCAAAACTGACTAGCAATATTGTTTGGATTGTCCTTTATAAAGTTTGTGTTGTTATGCCCAGTCGAAAATTCAAAATTGAAGCCACTGCAGTACTTACTTCACATAGGGCCCCGAAGGAAAAAAGTGTTTAGCTCACCTGATCCAAAGGTCATGTGAGCTATTCTCATTGCTTTGCGTCCATCATCATCGTTCATATGTCCTCTGTGTCTGTAATCTTTTTACATTTTAATCTTCTTCTCTGAAACCACTTGGCCAATTGAAACCAAACAAGGCCTTAATGTTCATTGGATGGACCTTTACAAAGTTTGTGTTTTTTTATTTGTATTGGAAAACTACTATGGCTTAGTTTACCAGAAGACCCTATGGAAATAAAAGGTAAAAAGGCTTCTTCTCAGAAACCGGTTAACTAATCAAAACAAAACTTAATAGCAATATTGTTTGGATGGTCCTTTATAAAGTTTGTTTTCTATGCCAATCGGAAGTTCAAAATGGCCACCACCGCAGGGCTTAGTTTTACATAGGACCATATAGGAAACAGTTTTAAAAGGCTTCTTCTCTGAAACCAGTTAACCTATGGAAACAAAACTTACTAGCAATATTGTTTGCATGATTTAAGTTTATGTTTTTTATACCAATCCGAAAATCAAAATGGCCGCCACTGCAGGACTAAGTTTAACATAGGAGCCTATGGGAAAAAAGTTAAAAAGGCTTAATTCTTCTATGAAACCGTTTAACCAATCGCAACAAAACTTACTACCAATTATGCTCGGATGGTCCTCTATAATGTTTTTGTTTTTATAGCAATCGAAAAATAAAATTGCCGCAACCGCATGGCTAAGTTTAACATAGGACGCAATGGGGAAAAGTTTTAAAAGGCTTCTTCTCTGAAACCAGTTAACCAATGGAAACAAAACGCTTTCCTCATTTAAGGTCTAATGAAATGGTACACCCCAAATACTTTGCTGATGTTAGGTAGGTAGTATGTCCTTGTACAGAAGAGCTGTAATTCATAAATGATGTCAGTGAAGACCTGTATAAATATTCCTCATTATACCTAGTTCCGCAAACTAGTTTTTGGGGGGTATATAGGAATCGCCCTGTCTGTCTGTTTGTATGTCAGTCTGTCCACATCCCTTGTAAGCGCAACTCCTCCTAAACCGCTTGATGAAATTTAATGAAACTTAGCATAAAGGAAGTACATGTAGATGTGCATGAAGGATTTTTATTGACCTCGGATATCATTAAGGGGAGATAATCGAAGCGGAGGGTATCGCTTTGTGAGTGTGCTCACAGTCTACACTTGTTTTGTTTTGATTTAGGGGAAAACGTGATTGTCATATGCAATTCTAGCTTTTGATCTCCACTGGAGACCATATTGAATGACTAAAAGTAAAATCTGTATATATGTATAGCCTGTCAATGACTTGCCCGTTAAATTCGTTTACATGTATATGAATCAATTTTGTACAAAGGTGTACAACTATATAGTTTGTTAAGCAGTAGGCACAAAACAGTTTATTGCCTGGTGTAAAGTAAATCGAAATCGAAAGGACATAATCCAAGTAAGAAAGTATAAGGTTGTGGCTAACCGAAAACGCACCAGCACAACGAGTAACCGAAACACTGAAAAATAGATACAGAAGAACAATGGAGTTCACCAGTAAAATTCGTCCTGTTAGATGTCCAAAATTGGTAATAAGTCACGGACAAGAGGGAAGACCAGTGCGTTACAAAAGAACATAGGTCAACATTGTGACATACCTTAAAACGACCACATTCTTGAAGGGGACCATACAATCAACATTAAATACTCGCTCATTCAAATACATACACGTTAAATATTTTTATTGATAATAAGTATTCCATTCATTTTTTCATATTATACATGTAAAATTTATAAAATTAATATTTTCTGTTGACTGTCGATGCCTAGATATAATTTATAGAACAGTGAATCGCCAACATTATAGAAACAAGGTCCCAGTTTCATAAAACATATCAAACTTGTGTATTTTACTTGTCATCAACTAAAATATTGACCAATTTCATTGCTGGGATATTTTATTTTGAGGACAAAATTTGATCATTTTAGGAAACCATTAGCTTAAAAGTTATATAAAACTAGGCCCAATTTGTCAAATGACATTATTGGCATCTTCCCAACAGCAATTTATGAACATCATGCATACAAAGATGCTAACAATTACAAACTTTAACTCATTCATATAATTCGCATTAACATTTTGCTTATTAATAATGATAAGCTTCTGTTTGTTACTGTCAAGTTTCCAGTAAATCATTAGTTTGTATCGTCCCATTTCTTAAAGCTATGAGTTTGGGCTAACATTTAATAAACTAATTTAGAAAAACAATTGTATACTGTAAGAACACTAGTGAATCGAAAACATCAAAATAACAAAAAATAGTTGTCATCCTCTGACGTTACGAGTAAACGGTGAACATTGCAACTTTTCGTGTAAAATGTGAAGTATCCATTATGTAATTTCCCAATCTACCGTTGGCCTAAACTGCAAAAACTGTGGTTCGATGTTTGTTTGATAGTTAATGCTTAACGATGGTTTCCCATATATTTAAGCAATACGTGTATCTTTACTTTGGAAGCCGATGCCGCGTACTTTGGCATGAAAACTGTTAATTCTTGTCAATTAAGGTTGGAGTCGAGCATACCCTTCTCGACACGACTGATTATAGTTTCTTTTTTTGAAATAGCTTCTTCAAAACTGTTATTATTGCCATTACTTAAACTAAAAATAAATCCATCAATTTATAGAACACCTTTAACACGTTAAAACAAGAACAAAATGTCTGTTCTTCAGTAGATGCAGAAAGGTGTTATCTTAAACAAAAACTGATTGCATAAAATACATTCAAATTCCTTAAAATTGTCATTTCTTTGCTCCTGTTTTTATACTCTCTGTTTCTGACAAAGATTTTGTTTCTGAGGAAATATGGTTTATCGTTCTGTAGTTATGGATTATTAATGGCATTTTCCATATCGACCCGAGTTTCAGCCCGAGACTTCCATTTCAAGCCCTATAGCTTCGTTCAAGAGCTGATATAGGTCGAGGGCTAACAGAAGGGACAAGGGGTGAAAAAACCAATTTAATGACACTTTTATTAATCGGTTGAGTAAATGTCAGTACCATTTTATCATTGACCAATATAGCTATACTCGACCCAATTCAGCTTCACGTGGAAGTAATTAAAGATTAATATGAAAAATCCCATCCTCACAAGTCAGGTTTTCTGTGTCCACATGTGGACACAGAAACCCTGACTTGTGAGGATGGAAAAATCCTCAATATGAAAATGTATTTTTTCATTGACAATTCTGCTGTAATTTACGTAATGCAAATGAATGTGTTTGTTTTGAAAATGATATCTATATATAAATTACGGGAGTGACATTCATGTATTGGCCCTGTTTTTCTGTATTTAGCCTGTTTTTTTTGTATCGGACCTGTTTTTCTGTATTGGGCTTGTTCACTAGATCCATATTATATGGACTATTTTACAGGTATTTAACACAACAAGTTATTAATAATAGATTATTAAATTGCTTTTTATATATCGGCCCGAGTATCAGATACGCGCATCAGCCCGTCGTCAATGGTAACGTCATCGATATCAGCCGTCGTCTTTGGTAATTATCAGGGCTGATAACGGGTTACAAATTTCTGTTGTAATGCATGGGCTAAAATGTCCATATCACTGTTAAATATATGGTTTATGGAAGTTATTAACGTCAACTGTTTAGTATTTCCACAGAATTCCGAAGTTTCTTATTATTTCGCATTCATTTTTGTCGAGATAACGCAGATGCGGTGTATGACAATTCATCAATATTTTTTATACATATGAATAGGGTGGGTTTCAAATTTCCGTCCGCAGACCTGTACCTAAAAGTATCCTTAGTTACCCCTCTCCCACACTAACTCTAGTAAACCGCTATATACGACAACTTTTATCTTAGAAATATCCCCTAAATATACTGCAAAATTGTCAGTTCTTATAGCGCCTATCGAGAATGCTCTTTTAGGTTGTTTTGTTTAAAATAACACTAAATGTCACCAATATATTATACAAAGCTGAAAATATTGTCGTTTTCTGATCTACTCTGTGTGGGTGTCAAGTTAAAAAGAAAAGTCAAACGTACGGTGACAAATATTAAAAGGGGCAATGAATACATCGTTTAAATGATATGTTTTATATCCAGTCGATTAACAAAGCATTTAAATCAAAACAAAACTGTCAAATTATATATTAACGTCTCTAGAAAAGACACATATAACCCGAGGCGGGTTGTCCTGATGGAGAGAGAGTTGTTTCAAAGACAATACATTGATTAGTGACGAATTGTTTGGTTGATTGATGACAAAAATATATAACTCACTTAGCTTGTCGTTCATTACTTGAAAATACAACTAGCAACTAGCATGGAAGCCGGATATCTTTTAGTTTTTATTGCCTGTTGGATTTCTCCATCATTCCAGCAAGGATGGACACAACCGGGTAATAATCCCATGCAACCAGCATGGCAGCCACAACCGGTGGTCCCAGCACCAGACCCACAACATTGGAACCAACCTCAACAGCAATCGGGCCAATGGGGAACACCAAGTTCTGCACAACAAGGTTGGGCTTCACAACAAACTCCCCCACCGCCGCCAGCAGAAACAAACCAAGGATCTGGTGTTGGAGTTCGGATGCTGAGTATTCGAGCTGGAGATGGTATGTTTAAAATCGTTTCTACATCAAACGGACGATTGATAAATCCAGTTTCAAAACTATTCCACTATACCTCTAAGTATAACGAGATGTGGAGTAGTTAATGTTTTTGTTTTGCGTTCACGTTTATTTCTGTGAAATACGTGGATGAACTTGTGTAATGACTCAAAAACTTGTACATAAAACTTCTTATTTTTATAATTATAATTCATGTGCAAATGTTTAAGTTCATATCTGAAGTATAAATGTTTATTCTACAGAAAAGGAATTTTTAAAATATAAAAAAATATATTTAATGCTACACAATTTCGTAAAGGGGATATGTTAAAAGACCTCGAAAACTATAACTCCTTTCCTATTTCCAGGAAAAACCTTTCCTAGTATGGGACAAAATGTTACCGTCCATTACACTGGTAAGTAATAAATATTTTGTTATTAGCTGTTCTACATAATTTAGTCCTTCGCTTATTTTGAAATTGCATTCGTGTCCTTGAGTCCTTGTGCATATTTGAATATCTTTCAGGACACCTACACTGAAAAAAATGAATTTTCTTTAAACGTGCCAAAAAGTTAGTTTTTCATATACAAGTAGTAATAATTCCAATTAAAAAATAGTGGTTTAAGAGCTTATTTCCGAGGTATTGAGCACTGAGATTTTAATTTTCTAAGAGACCGTACAGAATAAAACATCACTAATTAATAGCACAATTTGCACAAATCTGCCTAGTAAAATTGTCTACATCTTAGTCGTATTGTCAAAAATTGGTATACATTTTAGTGATATAAAGAAAAAAGGATCTAAGAATTTCTTTCATGATCATTTTTAATTTTAGAGAAATTAAAATTATAATAATGACAAAAATAAACATTAATTTTACCATCAATGAGATTTTCAGAAAAATGGCGATAGTGTCTTTGCATCCCCTCAAAATGGACAACTAGGATCTATTAGTTTGTTAACAATTACAACAATTTCCCTGTCACATTTTGGAGTTAATATTTAAAACTCATTGAAATATTTATTTGTGTTTAACTAGAAATTTTTTATCGTGATAATACATCAGGAAATAAATAATTTCTGTCTAACTTTTGTGAAGATTTACCTCTGTACCTAGATATAATTGCGATGACTCTACACGAAATACTGCAAATCGATGAACAAGGGTTGGAAATGAAAATCCTAAGTGAAAGGGCTATTGGGGCTTTAAAACACATGTTTTTAGGAGAAAAATTAAAGTCAAAGTCAGAAATAAGTCTCCTTCCACATTACGAAAATATCGAGTTTCTGATTGTCGTAACAATATTTTATTAAGCTAGCACATATTTAAAAATTATTAATATGTAAGCAGTTTTTGTCGCATGCAGATATACTGTGAAAAGTTTACATAAAAAACATTTACATAAAATATACATTTTTGGCCATTCCTTCGTGGTCAAGCCATACTAAACGAATACTTATTACATATGCTAACATGTTATATTTTATTATGTAGACAGCTTGATGGCTTTTTTAACTGTGTATAAGTATTTGATGTACATGTATTTGATGTACATACATCAGTCGTTATATCTTAAACGGATACTATAAAAAATAACATGCAGCAATTTATAAGACTATAAAATAGTTTGCTGTATGAATAAGCGTTTATGTTATAGTTTGACGTTTATAAATTTGACCCAAACATAATCTCTTCGTGCCTCCGGAAGAGTTTATTCATTAACCGGACAATGCAATCATTATTTGGTTGTTTCTGTTTTATAAAAGTGTCAAAATATGATGAATTACATCCGATTGGCATGTTGTTGTTGTTCTATACGGAATTAATATTTATTGAAGCTGTCCCTTAATACTGAAGACCACTAAAAACAATGTTTCGAATTTTAATACATAAGTACAACATTTAGATACACCAAAGGAGCTTGACGCCATATCATTGGGAGCGAAACATTAACAGAAAACGAACAAAACATGTCGCGAAAGTTTGGGGATTTTTTTTTTCGTTTTCTTGCCCCAAATGATACAGGGTCAAAATCCTCATGTGAATAAAAATAATATCTCCGTATGGTATCATAAAGCATATAAATGTTAACTTTAAGTATTTTGGGATGAGACAATCGCATTGGACATGTCTGTCTTGTTTAACAATTTAAATTAGTCATTATTTTGTTACTGTGTAAATATTTAATGGAAAATTAGATGTACGCATGCATGTAACACACAACGAACTACATCTTTAAATGTTTTCATTTTTTTCTGCAAACTTAATATATATATATAGTTTATTCTCACACAGCCAATAATACAATTGGTACAGAGAAAGTAACAAATAAACAAACAAAACAACAGGCTATATACAATATATACAAACAATAATAAGGTTATGCTTACACAACAGGTAAGCCAGGGGCGCTAACATGATCATTAATAATATTAATAAACCTGCAAAGATTTCTTAGCAGAGATTTTCTGTTGCTGGACATTAATTCTGAGTACTTATAAACATTGTGGTTTTTCACATAATAATTTGGGACGAATTTTTTACGTTGTTCTGTGAGAGCAGTGCATTCAAACATGTAATGGTATTCATCTCCTAATTTGTTACAGTTACATAAATGACAAAGACGATTTTCTCTTTCAATATTTTTCCATCTTCCAGTTTCTATTGGTAAATGATGATTTGTTGTCCTAAATCTGCATAGTTTTATAGCTTCCGAGAAGTTCAAGACATTGAAATAATTTTCGAATTCCAATTTTGTTTTGAAAATTCTATAATTTATTGATTTTGTTGAATGAAACACAACCGAATTCCAATTTTGCGCAAACTGGTCTGTTAACCTTTGTTTTACTATGTATTTTAGCCACTCATTATTGAAGAATTGTTCTGAATCCCATATTAGTGTAAAACCACAATCATTTAAAATTGTTTTAACACAGTTAATCCAAGAATATTGTATACTATAGTTTTCGTTCGATTGCCGAGTAAGACGATAGAGTATTGAAGACAATTTGGATTGTTTGCCATTTACAAGTTTGGACCAGTAAGATACCATCCGTATCTTAATATCAATAGCAATAGGAAGTCTACCAAGTTCCCCATAAATCATATAATTTGGTGTTGAAGACTTTAAATTCAACAAAAGTTTACAAAATTTTAAGTGAACTCTTTCTAACGATTCGTTATTACCGAAGCCCCAAATTTCACAGCCATAAAGAAGAATAGGTTTAACCATTTTATCAAACAAATCTAGGAGAATTTTTACTGATAATTTAAATAATCGTCCCAACTTAAGAACTTCGTACATAGCCTTCAATGCTTTATCTGCTAAAAGTTTCTTGGTAGAATCAAAATTACAGGTTTTTGTTAAAATAACCCCTAAGTAATTAAATTTTTCCACTATTTCTATTTCGGTATTTTGATAAAAGAATTTAAGATTTGTTTTTGGTTTACCCAATCCAAGTACCATAACCTTTGTTTTGTCGACGTTTACTTTTAACTTCCATGTATTACAATAGTCACAAAAAGCATTGAGTTGTGCTTGTAGGTCCTCGGCAGACTCAGCTATTAAAGTAGTATCATCAGCATACAGTAAAAGAAAAATCATCAGATATACATTAAGTTCATTTTCTATATCATTTGTAACATTGCTCAAGCCAGCTATATTTTTTGTAATCAGAAAGTCTTCCAAGTCATTTAAAAACATTGAGAACAAAAACGGGGACAAATTTTCACCTTGTCGTATGCCCAATTCGCAGTTAAAATATTCTGACGTATTATTGTTTAATGATATACAAGACTTTATTTGTGAATACATGTTAAATATAACATTATATAACTTGCCATTTATATTGTTAAGTAACAACTTATGAAACAAGCCATCTCGCCATACTGTATCGAAGGCTTTCTCGAAGTCGATAAAGGCACAAAACATCTTTTTCTTTTTTGATTTTAGAATTTGGAATAGAGAAAAAATAGCAAAAATATTGTCTATAGTAGAATAATTTTGACGGAAGCCACTTTGATTTTCTTTAATGATATTATATTCTTCAGAAAAGCTTGCGAGTCTTGCATTCAAAATAGCAGTGAATAATTTACCGAGGCAGCTGACAATTGTTATAGGCCTGTAATTTTTGGGATCTCTTTGATCTCCTTTTTTCTTATATATAGGTTTAATTATACCTATTAACCAGCTATTAGGTAGAATTCCAGTATCGAATATTAAATTAAAAAGTTTTTCATATATATGAAGAAGCCGAGTTGAAGTTGATTTAATATATTCGTTGACAATTTCATCTATACCACACGCTTTGTCATTTTTAAGATTTTGGATACACTTCATAATTTCTTCTTGGGAAATATAGCCATTTATAAATTCATTTGATATGTTTGGAACCTCGTAATTGAAAGTCGGTTGTTGTTCATCATTTGCTGTGTTTAAGTTTTTAAAAAAATCATAGAGGGATTCAATGTCAATAGTTTGCTGGTTTTGTCGCTTATGTCCACGCAATAATTTCCAGAAATGTTTGGGATGACTAATCGATTCATTTTGTAAGACTTGCGAAAGATTAATACAATAATTTTTATATTTTGTGTTCAAGATCTTTTTATAATTCTTTTCTGCATTAACCATATTTGACCTGTTTTGCATAGTGTTATTTGATTTATATAGTTTTTTTGCTTTACGAAAATGTTGTCTAGCTATTTTGCAGTCTCTATCAAACCAAGGTTTATTATTTTTGTTTACACTACGTTTTTGCGTGCTACTTGCCGAGTGCTTTGGGCTATATCTTCCGAAGGTTTTTGAAGCCGATTCAATAAAAATATTTCCAAAATCGTCTAATAACTGGTTAATTGAATCATTGTTTAGATTATTTATTTCTTTACAGCTTGTTTCGAGTTTTTGTTCTAATTTTGATAACGCAAACTCGTCTATGTTATTTTGAAAGTCTAGAGCTTTTTCACTATTCCAGGGTTTTAATTTAGCTTTATTTGTAAAAGTATTGACATCAGTATAAGAGGTAACATTGTCCATAAATGTGTTAGATAATGATAAATGTAGCGGTGCGTGGACGTCCGAGAATAATGTACTAGGCTCTAAAACATCAAAGTCTGAGATGAATTTAAGAAATTCTGGACTACTTATACAGTAATCGACTACACTAGCATTCTTACATGTAAATTTTCCAATATTCTTATCCTTTCCAACCCTGCCATTAATTATAAACATGTTATTTCCTTTACAAAAATTAAGCAATAAATTTCCGTATCTGTTTTTTACTTTATCCATGCTCCCCCTACCTAACGGTATCTTTAAATCATTTAATATATAGGAAAAATCATTGACAAATTCACAAAGATATTCATCAAATTAAGTAATAATAAAACATCAAGGAAAGTTTATTCAGTCCATTTGTGTCATTAGCGAGACTACATGTGTTATAAATAAACCAAAACGATATGTAAAAATTATCCCCCAAATCTGTCAAGTGATTACTTCTTGCCTTGCGATCAGTGACATGAAACTGAAATCGAATGACATTTGTGATCACAAACGAAATGGATAGTGTCACATGTTACTTGTCAACTTAAAACAGTAAACGGGGTGAAAGTTCCGCTGACAGTAAATTTACATGTATATGTACGGCAAGCCAAAGTCAAAATCTAGGATTACAGAACAGAACAGAACAAAATTTTTTATTTGGCCTAAAATCCAAATACAGGATTGTTACCAATACAATTACAATTACATACACATACAAACATATATAAAAGAATAGGTCTACTAGTGATTTAGACACATGCCTCATTATCATATATATCATAAAGGTTGGACTTGGCTTGCCTATTAATATTAGTATATATTATATATTGGATTATTTATTGGAGGAGGTGGTGCAGAATAAATGCATGAATACTTTACATTCATATTAATAAATAATAATATGAGTTTGACAACTACAATACACTTAGTCACAATTATTATTTTTGTTGATCATTTAGAAAATTACATAAACAGATCTGTTTTTAGTAAATTTAGGCTAAGTGCACATAACCTTGAAATAGAAAGAGGCAGACATTGCAATGTTACCAGAGAAGACAGACTTTGTAAAATGTGCAATGATGCCACAATTGAAGACGAAAAACATTTATTTTGGCAATGTTCAAAATACTCAAATGAAAGAAAAATATTTCTCAACAAATTGTCATATTTCTGGAATATAAACTATGATAAACTTCGTGAAGAGAATTTCTTTAAATCAATAATGAACACAAAAAACCAAAATATGTTAAATTTACTGTGTCTTCATTTCTTCAAAAACTATTTGAAATAAGAAATTCAAGTGTGTCTGGGGTATGAGTTATTAGACATTTATTTATCAAAGAATGTTTTCTGTGTATAAACTATTTGCCTTTTGATTATGTATGAACACAATAGTTCTACCACGTAGTTTCCAAAATACAAAGTATTTTACTCTATACATTTCTATACTAGTCTTGTAATTTTGTAAACATAATTCGTATGTATTATAGTTATTGTACTACAGGTCTTAACCAATTATTGTAATTGTGTTTGAACCAATAAATAAATAAATAAATAAATAAATAAATAAATTATTAAGTAACTCAAATCTCCTTTTATACATTTGGTTAACACCTATGACAATAACGTTAACAATATCATAGTCTTTACAATTGAATAAAAATTTAAATTTAACATCTGAGTCAAAATTAACAAAAGAGGGAAAAACATCACATATATCTGTAAAAAGTTTTTCTCTAATGTTACTAATTAAAAATGAAACTCATCTTCTATTCCTAATTTACATAATGGACATTCCCTATTTGCTAGTGGGGTTTAAATGTGTCGCCCAACTTCCATTGCAAGTTTACTATTGCTTATTTTAATTTTTGTAAATGTTTTAACTACATCTCTGTCAATGTCTAATTTCACAGGGGCGTAGCTAGACTAGTTAATGTGGATTCACAAAGAACTAGTGGGGTCCGGGCATGCACCTCGGAATATTTTTGAAAACAATGGTGCAATTTGGAGAATTCTAAAGTGGTTTATTTAGAACTGAAATGGACAGTTTATTGATTACAGTGATAGATTGCAATTTTGTTCTTAAAATAATGTGGATTCAGCCGCGTACTCGCGTATAGGCAGCTACGCCCCTGAAATATGTATCAATTTCATTGTTTTCTTTTATTTCAAATGTTCTAAGTTTATGACCATTTACAGAATGACTATCATCAAAAATACTGTTCTTCCAATATTTTAATTATAGGATAATTAATTTGGCGGAGTGAATATCCAAAATATGATCACGAGTGCCGCATAACGCATCTGATTAAATGAGTGCGCGGAACTTGTTCCGCGCACGAGTTTAATCTGATGCTTTATGTGGCACGAGTGATCATATTTTGGATATTCACTCCGCCCAATTGATTATCCTATTTATTATATAGATCAAAATTGTTTCCGTAAAATTTTAATGCTTAATCCTAAATTTTATGAACGGCGGATGAATATATGTATAGTACAAAACCAACTGCAATTTTGGCGGGAAAAAACCCGAGAGTGAAAATAAACGATAATTTTCACATGTGATTTACCGTGATTTCTGTCACTCGGAAAATTCGATATTTCATCTCTATCTATATAATAATTATAGGATAATTAATTGGGCGGAGTGAATATCCAAAATATGATCACGAGTGCCGCATAACGCATCTGATTAAACGAGTGCGCGGAACTTGTTCCGCGCACGAGTTTAATCTGATGCTTTATGCGGCACGAGTGATCATATTTTGGATATTCACGATGCCCAATTGATTATCCTATTTATTAAATAGATCAAAATTGTTTTCGTAAAATTTTAATGCCAAATCCTAAATTTTATGAACGGCGGGTGAATATCTGTATAGTACAAAACCATTGTGACGTTTTGGCGGGAAAAAACCTGAGAGTGAAAATAAACGATAATTTTCACATGTGATTTACCGTGATTTCTGTCACTCGGAAAATTCTATATTTCATCTCTATCTATATAATAAATAATTTTCTTTTAACTTGTTTGTAAAAGCTGAAAGCAATTTGCGTTGTGAAAACGTACCATGATTATCCCAAACATGATCAAAATTAAGGTTTTTTTAAATAATGTCTTAACTTATGAGGCAAAGTTATCTTGAAGATTAAGATTAGATTTGTAGGCATCATGTTCTAGTAAATTTTCTGATTTAATGATATGTAGCCAATATTCAGCAACTGATTTCAAGGATAAAATAGATATTGGGTACATTCCAAGTTCTGCAAGTATAGCCAAATTCAATGCAGCTCTATGTTATATTTATAGCACGGACTTCTGAGTTAGACAGATACACCTTCGAGCGCTTTAGCGCGAGAAGGTGTATTTGTCTAACGAGGAAGGCGGTGCTATAAATGATTTGTAACATGAATCCCGCCCATTAATAATTGGTTATAAATAAAGAGGGCGGTGTTAATTATGGTGCGACCGATATTCGACTAATCAAATGAAAAGCTAATATTGGAAGCTCGTGCTATCCTTTTGCGTTGAAAATCAATAAAATTTGACATAATTAAGGCGGAGTTTTACTGTGCATTATCGGATAATTGTAGTTGGTTATTGCATGGCTATTTTCCCTTGAGTTTAACAGGCACACGTGACCTTTCATGCAATATTATACAAGTGTTTTAATTTAGAGCATACCTACTCGTCGTCTCTTGTTTATTCGTAAAAAAGAACAAAGGATTCATGTTACATATTACTTCTAGAGGTGATTTCGCAAATTTAATTTGAGTTTTAACTATTGGCATTGATAGATATTTAGATTTTAGTTCATGTTTATTATTGACAACATTTAATGACCATATTTCACTACAATAAAGTAACATTGGTTTAATGCAAGCATCAAGCAGTTTTAAATGAGGAACAATATTGGAAGAGTCACATGATAAGAGTTTTCTAATACAGAACATAGCTTTTGTTGCCATTTAACATAGATGGTTAATGCCATTTATAAAGACTCCAGATGGTTTAAAAATGATTTCCAAATATTTATATTCGTCACAATATTCAATCGTGTCCTCTCCAAGCTTAAAAATATCTTTTGATAATTTTCTTCCTGCTTTATTAAAGATCATAATTTTATCAATTTACAGTAAGGTCCCAGTGTTCACAATAATTGTTAAGTTTATCAATACAATGCTGTAGACCTGAAGCAGATTCTGATATAAGTACAAAATCGTCTGCATAAAGGAGACATAATATTTCAGTTTCATTTAGCTGTACAGGATCACATTTACTGTCAACAAGGTCATTAATGTAGAGTGAAAAAAGGATTATGACACATAATATAAGATTGTGGTAAGCATCTGAAGTTACGCCGAAGTCATATGTTATCAAAATCTAGGATTATGACACATAATATAAGATTGTGGCAAGCATCTGAAGTTATCTATGCTTATGACTAGAGAACGTGAATTAAGATAAATATTTCGTAGTACGTAAACAAAATCATACTAAGGTTATGGCCAGCTAATCACTGAAAAGCCGACAATATCTATGATTGTAACATGAATCCTTTGTTCTTTTTTACGAATAAACAAGAGACGACGAGTAGGTATGCTCTAAATTAAAACACTTGTATAATATTGCATGAAAGGTCACGTGCGCCTGTTAAACTCAAGGGAAAATAGCCATGCAATAACCAACTACAATTATCCGATAATGCACAGTAAAACTCCGCCTTAATTATGTCAAATTTTATTGATTTTCAACGCAAAAGGATAGCACGAGCTTCCAATATTAGCTTTTCATTTGATTAGTCGAATATCGGTCGCCCCATAATTAACACCGCCCTCTTTATTTATAACCAATTATTAATGGGCGGGATTCATGTTACAAATCATTTATAGCACCGCCTTCCTCGTTAGACAAATACACCTTCTCGCGCTAAAGCGCTCGAAGGTGTATCTGTCTAACTCAGAAGTCCGTGCTATAAATATAACTTATTACTCGAGAACATGAACATGAGAAATATGTTATATTTATAGCACGGACTTCTGAGTTAGACAGATACACCTTCGAGCGCTTTAGCGCGAGAAGGTGTATTTGTCTAACGAGGAAGGCGGTGCTATAAATGATTTGTAACATGAATCCCGCCCATTAATAATTGGTTATAAATAAAGAGGGCGGTGTTAATTATGGGGCGACCGATATTCGACTAATCAAATGAAAAGCTAATATTGGAAGCTCGTGCTATCCTTTTGCGTTGAAAATCAATAAAATTTGACATAATTAAGGCGGAGTTTTACTGTGCATTATCGGATAATTGTAGTTGGTTATTGCATGGCTATTTTCCCTTGAGTTTAACAGGCGCACGTGACCTTTCATGCAATATTATACAAGTGTTTTAATTTAGAGCATACCTACTCGTCGTCTCTTGTTTATTCGTAAAAAAGAACAAAGGATTCATGTTACAATTATAAATAGCGTCGGCTATTGTACTGTATGGTTAGCAATCCTAGATAATCGATAATAACTATTTATTGTTAAAATATTTCGCCAAGACAAAGCTGAACAAGTGCAAAATAACGCATAGCCAATAACCACTGCAGACTGGAAAAAACACTATCCGGTAAACCCGTATAGATCTATTTAAAACAAAAATGTTTAATTAGTAAGCAGTTAAGATGACAATACGACAAAAAAGTATAGAGAATGTCATTACATAATACAAACAATATAATAACAGCTAGTTAAATGCGTGTATTTAAAATATTATACTAGAGAAACCTTGACCAATGTGGACCCTATGTTCGTAGTGCCAATGACTGCTTCATAAAGTCCCATACAATTGGAATCAGTTCCAATTTCGGATTCAAAATTAGGTGCATATGAATAATTTGATGATTGAATTCAATACATTGATTTAAATTAAATTTATAGAACATAGTTCTTCTTAATTCTTTGTTAATATTACAATGTAAGAGAAAATGACAATTTCACATACAGAACATAATCTATTTTCTCTTGCTATATTTCTATATAGGTTTTTTTGTTACTCAGAAAAGACTTCGATGTTTTTCACGTTTAGGCCCATTGTCTTTTTCGATGTAAAGGTTTATTAACTTTTTTTTTCATTTCTGTCACAAAAATGTCTATATACTTTCGTCAGGCCCTATGTATTTCGGGCAGATAACTAAGGAAGTGTTTTCACGTTTTCTAATAGATAAATATTCAAACTATAACATGCTTCTTTTCTACTGCAGACAAGGATAGATAATATCTTTTCTTGTAGTTAAAGTTTAGTATCACAAATGTATTTGCAGGAAAACTGAGGATTTTTTTCGCACAATAGTTTCTAACTATACGATTTACAGTTCACAAAACAGAGGAAAACATCATATTAATTTCATTATAGGTTAAGATCGTTCACGCCAACTCATCTCTACTCGTTGCGGCATTCAATTATGGAGAGGCTATAGGCGATTCCGACATGGAAGTTTTCGGTCTATCTAAGAAATATTCACTGTTATATTTTTTTGAAAGCCCTTGTGATCTTCCACATGTAATTTGATTTCTGTATCTTTTCGCTCGTGCCACTGCGCTTAACCCGCAAAAAAGATCAAATTTATATCAATCGTGGAGTCGCCGGTCCTTTGCAAGCACGCATGTTAATAACTATGCATCATTCGGAGAGGCGAGCAACATATTGATTCGCATATCTTATGTCAGAGAAAAGCATTTTATATCTATCATATATTTGTAGGTAAACTATATTCTACCGGACAACAGTTTGATTCATCTGTTGAACGAGGAACGCCCTTTACATTTACACTTGGAGTAGGGCAAGTTATCCGAGGTAAGCGTTCATTTACACATCACTACAGCATTGAATGAGAGGTTGTCCATTCAGAGACACACTAGATTAACAATTATATAATCATACACTTAATATTTGTAAAGAATCCTGGATGTTTGTAGTTAAGGATTTACAGAAATGTGGTCTAAAGTCGACGATTTACCAAAAATAAACATAAATTATCTTAAAACTACTGGCAATATATTAAACCGTTACTTCATTTATTTCCAGGATGGGACATTGCTGTCGCACACGTAAGTATTATATGTATGGTTGTCTAAGGTGTTTTCGATAGTTGAAATTTTGTCAATGAACTTAGTACATTTGTAGATAAACAACAAAAATGAATTCCTTGATACTAATTTCAATAATTTACCAAAAGTCATGTTTTCACCTTTTTATTTTATTGTACCACACAGACTATTTTATTGTATCACACACACTTGATCGAGCTTAGTGAAATAAGCGTAATGTGTTTTCGATAACTAATTTGATGCGTATTACATCATCCTCCCAAGTCATGGGTTCTTAGTCCGCGTTCGCTACACGATGATGGAGCGAACGCGGACTCAGAACCCCTGACTTTGGAGGAAGATAGTACACAAGAGAATTTAAGGTATAGATGGTGAACGACTCAGCCGAATCTGCATCGAATTTAATTTTGAGGAACCTTTTGATAAGGTATAGTATATTATAGACTTCAGAGCATTAGTCATTAAAGCAGGAGAACGTTGTCTATACTCATAGTTTGTATTGAGCCTAAAAAATATGGAAAAAGAATAAGATAATTGAGAAAAGGATTATTGTCTTTTACAAATATATGCAGTTAACCAGGTAAATTGCACAACAATACTAATAAGAGCTTCTTAAATTGAGATACATCAGTGGTTATTCGGAATGTGATAGTTTTCTAGGGAGAAAGGGCATAAGAAAAATTGTTTAAAATGACATGGGATAAAATAAAAGTTAAATTAAATTTTCAAAGATTTTTTATAGTTGTACAACATATACGTCAGCCGTGACATGTTTGAGTTTTGGTTCTATCTATAAACACGGAAGTAGTAATGTACATCACAAGAACTAAAATAGAATCAAAATAACCAGTTATCGAAAACACCTTACAAGACCATTACTAGTAATTGTACTGTATAATTAAATTTACATGGTACTTTTGTATTCAATACGGTTATAAAATATCGTTCAGACTCAATGAATGTGTATATATTATGTTCTGTTAGTCACAACCTCCATTGTTGTCTCTTTAAAACAGGATTGCGACTTACTTTCTAGTAACCTTTGACATTGTTTAGAAACATTAATTTAGAAATGTTTACTAGCAAAATCTGGCACACTTAGATACAGTATTTGAATTTAAAAATTACTTGATTTGTATTATTTAAAACTAAATTAAAATTCTTACTCGAAAGTCTATGATTTGTTAAAGCCAAAATGTGGTACGTTTTGAATCTTTATTGATACCAGTAACTAATGGCGATCTTTGTATAGGAACATTATTCTGGCTATTATACTTTAGCTTGAGTGTAATATCATATTGACACGCTCAATTTTTTTATTCTAATTGCTTTCAACGAGCGAGTGTTCTGTTCTGTTGATGCAAGGAAAATAACAGTTCTGCGTTTTCTCGATTCTCGGTACATAAACTGGGTCAGGTGTACTAAACGAGTTTATGATTGAAAATGAAATGAAAGTAGTTTAATTTAACCGTAAACGTATACTCTTATAATACACGTATCTTTTTTTAACCTGTTTTGTTAAGCTTAAACAACTAATTTATTTGTCAATAAAATTAACACTTCAGCTGACGCTTGGCCAGAAAGCACGGTTTACTGTAGGACCAGAGTATGCTTATGGAGTAGAAGGGATTGACGGATATCCTTTTTTAATTAATTATACTTAATAGCAAATCGTGTGCCAGTACACCTATTCATGAAACACAACACTTTCTATAGTTATCGGTAATTTGTGCATGTTCCCTCTGATGACAGATCATGACAGTGTACTGCTAAAAGTAGTCAACACAATACTGGCAATCATCGCCGAATTTATCGATTCACTATGTAGAGTACCGACAAAGTCCGTTTTTGATCGAATTTATCGGATCAGTAGGTAAATTACCGATAAAAGGATTATAGGAGATTTTTTTTTTATACAGACTTTATTACAGCAAGTATTTTGTTCATGTACAAGAAAGTGATAATAGATAAACCTCGGGTAGAAATAGTTTAGTGGGTTATTAAAAACCCAATTCCACGATGAGGTTAATGGATAAAATCTAGCGGTATGTATTAAAATCTGTTCACGCATTCCTCTGTTCAATGGCTAATTTATCTTCAATGCGATGATGTAAGGTGCTGGAGAAGCAGTTATTGATCTAATTGTAATGATATACATGTACACCTGTTTTAAGCCCCTTGTCTTTCGGTTTGTAACTGTCAACCAGGAGCTGATTGAGCGTTTAAAACACTACAGGTTGAAGTTAAACGTATACAAACGTTTTAAATTGAAGATGTGCTCGTGCGGAGTGCGACGGTGACATCACTTTAACCCATTTATTTGTCCTTTAAATGCGATTGTCTCGGTCTACCAAACCTAAATTAGTACATTAGGAAAGTGGAGTTGCTGGCCAGTGTCCAGTCGTATAAGCACATTTTATCACGAATTACTTGAAAAGATAGTTCTTCTAAACGGAATTACCAGTAACGGTTCATTCATGCACAAAGATTAATTTTACATGATACTTTACTTTGATACTTGATTATTAATAAACCTCAGACACACAGTTGTTCAAGAGGACACATTTATACATTAATGCAAGACATATATTTGTACATTTCTAGCATACAAAAATTGTAAAATAATGACCATCCAAACAAAAGTACAAGCCACAAAATTAGAATAAATGACAAATTACAGCAAATGTGTAGTACATTTAAAGAAAACTGCTATTTTTTTTATATAATTGTACATTACACAACATCATGAGTCCCGGTATTTGATATTCCTGAGAATTTCTCGTGTGATAATTTGGAATCTATTTTTCTCTCAGAAGTTTTATATTTTCCTTCTCACAGAGGAATAGGAAATGGAATTTATTCCCTATTCCTTTGCCGCGAAGATGACACATTCTTGGTCTATTGTACACATGTCCACCTCCCTGTTTCTATTGGTAGTTTAAGGTTAGAACGTCGGAGTTTTACTCAATACGTCCGGCGTAAAACACCAAGTTTGGTAAGATAGGGTTCTAATTTAAATTTATTTTTTAATAGTAAAATAAAAAGATCCATTTGTCGAATTATTCTCACTACTAAACTACAGTTGAATAAACTGGTCATTCAGTTTATTAGACTCTAATCTTTTTAACGAAACATCTTTGATTGGGATTTGGATCGTCCCAAATATAGTTATGTCCACAATAGTAAATAATGGCCTTTACATGAGAAATCCATTAAAATTTTTCAGGGTTCCTTGAATGTAAATGTAAACATAACTTTATACATAATCGTTGATATAAAAGAAGAACCAAGTTATTGTGTATTTTTAATCATCTAACATGACTGAACATATTATCATATTTGTTTTCCTTAACTTTATCGTACGACCATACCACCAAACGCTGTTCTTGTGTTCGATGTCGAACTCCTGTCTATCCAGTAAGCACAGATTAAAGGAGGGACCAACTTAATTGCGCTGTGTCACGGACGATATTAGATGATTACTACAAATAATTAGGACGAGGGAGATGTATGATATTTGTCAAATCAATCCGTTATTTTCGTTAATAAAATGTTTGAAGTATATAACAGCTTTTGCATTAAAAACATTGCTATGTGTTCAAAATATGTGTTATGTCAGAGTAAACGTTGCAGGCCCTTTCTCCGCTCACATCACTTTACGTCAGTCTATGTCGTCGGTAAATACATTTCAATTGTTTCCCTAAAACTAATGAGCAAATTGAAACCTAACTTGGTAACAATATTTACTGGAATTTCCAATACAAAGTTGTTTTTTTTCTCAATCTGCATGATCGGTTTAAAAAACCGCTAACCACAGAACATAGGACCCTATGTACACATTTTTAGATGCCTTGCATAAACTAAAAAGTTGAATTTATTAGATGGTACTCTGCAAGATTATGTTTTTACTCCAATTGGAATCGAAGTAAACTTCCATGGGACGTAGTTTAACTTTGAAAAGTAAAGGAAATATTTTATAAAGGTGTCATTTAATAAAGATTTAAGCCAGTTTAAACCAAACTTGGTAACATTGTTTATTGGATGATCTCTACAATGTTAAACTTTGTATTCTAATCGAAATTCATATGACAACGACCTAACTACTTAATTTAAAATAGTACTTTACTGCTAAATGTCCGTAATGATGGAAAGTTGATTGGGGCCATACTATTAAATGGATGTCCCTAGAAAAATAAAATGTTTTATTCGGATCGGAAATGCACGATGGCTGCCATAACAAGTTTAGTTTAACACAGAAAAAAATAAGGGGAAGATATCAAAAAGGGTTTTTTTTCTAAACAAACGGACAAAATGTTCATAATACGGTCAAATAAAAAGTTGATTAATTTTGTATTTAAAATAGCCATCACTGCCCAACCTTGTTTACCACAGGACCATATTCGAAAATGTTTAAGTGTCTTTTTCATTGCATATAAGGTGAATAATACGGGAAAAAATCTTTATAACTTTAAAATTTAGTAGGTTACTGGAAGAAAAACTTTTCACCATGTAGTTCGGGTTCCACTCCTAATAAAAACTGGACGGCATAAAAAAGTTAACAAGTGTGGACACAGAAAGATGTCTCGCCTGAATTCCGCATCAGTAACGAAAAAAAAATTACGATATAAGCATTACGTAAATAGCGTTAAATTGTTATTTGAAATACAGTGCCTGGTTACAGAGAAACGGACCTAAACGTAAAACTTTAACTTAGTCACTGGATGTCATGGTCATTAGCAATCTATATACCAATACTTTCATCCTACCATGCGTGGTTACAGAGAAGTGCCCTAATCCAAAAACTTAAACATAGTCACTTGACCGTGACCTTGACACCTACTAGACAGTCATGTTCTATTCATCCGCATCCTATATATCAAATATTGTCATCCTACCATGCAGTTACAGATGACCCGCGGTAACCCAAAAACTTTAACGTAGTCGCTGGACCGTAAAATTGAGGTCAAGGTCAAGGGACACCTACCAGACAGTCATGTACTATTCATCAGCAACCTATATCAAATATTGTCATCCTACCATGCATAGTTACAGAGGACCCGCGGTAACCCAAAAACTTAAACGTAGTCGCTGGACCGCGAAATTGAGGTAAAGGTCAGGTGACACCTACCAGACAGTCATGTACTATTCATCAGCAACCTATATATCAAATATTGTCATCCTACCATGCATGGTTAGAGGAACAGCCGTAACCCCAAAACTTTAACGTAGTCGCTGGACCACGAAATTGAGGTCAAGGCCAGGTCGGACCTACAAGACAGTAACGTACAATTCATCAGCAACCTATAAACCAAATATTGTCATCCTACCATGCGTGGTTACAGAGAAACTGCCGCAATACAAAAACTTTAACGTAGTCGGTGGACCGTGAAATTGAGGTAAAGGTGAGGTGACACCTACCAGACAGTCATGTACTATTCATCAGCAACCTATACACCAAATATTGTCATCCTACTATGTATGGTTACAGAGGAACTGACGTAACCCAAAAACTTTAACGTAGTGGCTGGACCGTAAAATTGAGGTCAAGGTCAGATGACAGGTGACCAACTGGCAAGTACATATCATAAGCTATCACTGAACCAAATTTGATGGACCCAGGGCTTGAAGTTACAAAGATATGAAGCAAGATGTCCAAGTGTTTATGCCGCCGCTGCTGCCAGATTCCCATACATATGTCTCGCCCCCAGCAACTATCGGTGCAGGCGAGACAAAAATTGTTGAAAGTGGAATTAAACAATTTTGTTCGAGATGCATTTTTTTTTTCAAGATGCATTTTGAAACCCTTTTCTCATAGGTTTGTCCTACAGTGGTAGCCATCTTGGATTTTAAAACTAATACACATAACATAAACCTTGTTGAGGACCTTCCGGTCATTATTATAATTCAGTATGACATCAATCACAGTGTTTAAGAAGAGTGCATTTGCCTAATTTGCAATATAACAAAGCAAACATTTTGTTAAACTAATCTGTTCCTGAGGCTAGTTTCCAAGGAGACAAGCTTGGTTCTAAAAGTCTGGTAGAGAAGATTGTTTAAGGATCAAAATAATGCTAAAGTTGTAGAATTAAAAACAAATTTGAGAAAGGATTTGCTCTCACAATAAGCTTGTAACATGAATCCTTTGTTCTTTTTAACGAATAAACAAGAGACGACGAGTAGGTATGCTCTAAATTAAAACACTTGTATAATATTGCATGAAAGGTCACGTGTGCCTGTTAAACTCAAGGGAAAATAGCCATGCAATAACCAACTACAATTATCCGATAATGCACAGTAAAACTCCGCCTTAATTATGTCAAATTTTATTGATTTTCAACGCAAAAGGATAGCACGAGCTTCCAATATTAGCTTTTCATTTGATTAGTCGAATATCGGTCGCACCATAATTAACACCGCCCTCTTTATTTATAACCAATTATTAATGGGCGGGATTCATGTTACAAATCATTTATAGCACCGCCTTCCTCGTTAGACAAATACACCTTCTCGCGCTAAAGCGCTCGAAGGTGTATCTGTCTAACTCAGAAGTCCGTGCTATAAATATAACCTAATCTGCAAAACGGTAAAGTATCAGTGGAAGTATATAATTTCATCACAACCAGAGGCCATGTAAAACAGGAATGTTAGTTATACTAGTCACAGTGTCAACATGTCTTAAGATACGTCTTATTATAATACTAAGGATGGTCTTAAGACATCCCTTAGGACTAACTTACGGCGTTCAATGAAGCCATCTTTGAATGTTTCTAACAAAGATTATCTCAGGACCATCACAAGGCAACCTAGTAAATATATAAACAATTTAACAGTATATTGGAGACAAAAGATATGCAAAATTTAAATAATTTGTATTATTAATTTCCAAATTATGATACAAAATAAATAATCTCTTTTGGAGAAAAATTTTGCGTTAATATGCCAACATTAAAGTTTCATTTCAATAATTATATTATTTTAAGTAAAAACATATTTTTGTTGAGCTTGGTTTTAAATGGCATTTTAATGAGGGAATAATTTTTTCATAAGTACTTATACTCTATATAAAAAAGTTATGCATCTGAGGAAAAATTAATATGGTCAATATATACAATGATATATAAATTGTTATTTCTAATTTCTTAAACTCCACAAGTAATCTGCTTGACTTACACTGCAAACCACTTTCAGATTTAAACTGTTCCAGAAATGTTTTGTTACATTTATTATTTTTTTGGGGAGGGGTTGTTACTTATCAAAAGGAATTTCAGTTTCGCACTTAGGTATTAAGGATCATCTCTCATCTCTCCTATATTTTAAAAGTTGACATCTATGTAAAAGTGAGCATCACTAACATATATAAAACTAAGATTTTTTATCAGTTTTTTTTCCCCCAAAATTTTCATCATTTTCTGTATTTTGGGAATTATTGTCAAATATTTTCCTTGGTAAAATTTGTAAACACATTTAACACTTAGGACTATCTTAAGACCAGCTAAATTTAGGATAAAAATTAGGTGATGTCTGAAGGATGCTTTTGCTGACACAACTCGGAACTCAGTTTTGTCCTAAGATAGCTTCGTTGACATAGCCCCAGTAACATAATCAACATTAAACTTGTTACAAAGTGATTAGGGTCAGACACATAAGAATGTAAAAACATAACAAAATAAATTCTTTATTTTTAAAATATACAAGCACAGTGTATGTACATAAAAACAATGGGAACAAAATAAGTTACTTTAAAAAATTTTAAATAACAAAAATAAGTATCCGAGAATTCATGATCCCCCATTATGCAATTTGAAAAAGATAAATGCAGCCAATAATAAAAATGAAATAAAAACCTTTTAATATCATTTATACATGTATGTACAGTTTAAATATTGCAACTAATCCTGCTTCAGGCCAGTTGTGCATATAAAAAACTTGAATAAAAATCTCTCTTTCTTTATATATATATGGATACTAGTTTGGACAATCAAAGTAAAAAATATTCCAAAATTGATACAATCTATCAATACATCTTAAAGATACAAGCAATGCACACATAGCTGATTGCCATATATGCATTAACTGGCATAATAATCTGAAAAAATATATGGTATATAACTTTCAAAACCTGTAACATCTAAAATGACCAGTTTGAACTAAAAAATAAGTAAGCCATTTGTGCAAAATATATATACATGACTATGGTTGTCTTTTATAAATTTATGATAATCTTCTACATTTACTGCATCAATATTATTACTTTGGCAACAAAACAGGCATGTGTTTAACACAAAGAACCAAATGAATAACATTACTACTCCTATTATATTTGTGTCTTATTTTTACAGTACATTGTACTGAAAAAATTCTATAAACAAAAAATGTACACTGTATTAGGTTATCCATTATAATGTGGGGTTATCTAGTATACCCATGAAATTAATACTTAATACTACTAATAAAGGCTCTCACTTACTGAAAAGAACTGAACAAGTACATTATAAACATTTCATTTTGACCATTTTATTCAGAAAAACTTGAGGAATACATGTAATTTGATGATTAGTTGTACTGCAATAAAAATATGAATTTATTTTTGTGATCTGTAGCCAAAAAAAAAAAATTCCGGGGCAAGATTATTTGTCTCTTGGATCATATAAGGGAAACTTGCAAATCTATCATTCAAAGTTGACAGAAATAACAATACTGCTGCATAGGAAAATTATACCTGACAAAAAGTAAAAATAAATTATGACATTTGCTAGTCCTATTTAAAAAGTGGAATTAAATCATTATCAACATAAAAATAATTGTAGTGATTCATGATTCAAGCACAAATAAATAATCAATCGTCATTGTGGTTAGTAGTGCAATTAGAGAATTATTGGGACTTAATAAGAGGTAAAATATTAATGTGACTTTTTATTCAAACTGAACCAAATAAACCAAAACCTACACAAACAAGCAAAAAAACACATTAATATAATATGTTTTAGGCAGTTTACTGTTAAAGTCGATCTTATGAAGCCCCTTATGATCATGTAAAATGTATTAACCAATATGTACCCGAACACTTGTTCAAAAAACATTTTTTGGTTGTAAATAAACAACAAATAGTAAACCACTAAAATTCAGTTAAATAATGAATATTTATTAGACATAGAATTTTAAAACAAAATAACATTTAAAATAATTAGAGATCAAATATATTTTGTTATCACCTGCTGCACTCCATATGTTTCCAAAATGTGTTTCTTTGTTACAGTATTTAATGTCATCGTATATATCACGTTGCAGACTTTTGTCGTAACATTTCCCAACATAAATAGAGTACTTACAACTTACAACAGGATGGGCTTCATATTTTCCTGTTAACCCCTTTTCCAAGAAAAATAGAGTACATGAAACATTTATACAGGATAAATCTTTCCAAAAATGTTATTTTTATGTGTTTTGGGTATATTTGGGTAAGTTTGGGTAAAAAGTCACACCCGTAAAATATTCCTTCACTAAGAAATGTTATCCCAGTTTCAAAGTGCATTCCTGTGGTAATACACATTATAATGGAACAGCCCTGCTACAATTTTAATGTTAATACCAATGCTGCCAGATACCCTGTAATAAGATACTGATCAAAAGGTTTTAGAACTATAAATGTAATAAATCTACCTAAAATATCTGATTTCAAATGTCTGCAATGCATGAATCGAAAAACAACATAGTTGTAACATATGAACATTAATTAAAATTCTATTACAAACAATAAATGTGCATCAACAATCATACAATCTTGTTGCAGACACATATATTATGATAACCTTATGAAATAAGACAAGGCCAGACTTGACATTCTCTTTCCTGAACAAAATATGATAATATAATAAGACAATAGACATGCTTTAAAAAATGATAAAGATTGGTTCTACGGTGTGAATTACAAAGTGTGGAACCTTTTTCTGAATATACATGTAGTACAACCTATTGGTCCTAATCAAATATACTTTTACATAAAAAAAATCTGTTTAAACACAAAATGCAGTTCACCTGATTTACTGATTACAGACTAATAATATAATATATATCTTCCAGAACATCACTGTATATTTCAACTAACATCAATTAGGGTAAAACATAAAGATAGTCATGCATTTTATTTTTATTTGCATTTCCTTATAGAAAAAGACTTCATATAATCTCCATCTTCACATGTGATTAACAAACAAATATAATACAAGTGTGGACTGTGAGCACGCTCACAAGGGGATACCCCCGCCTTTGCTTACAAGTTCAATTATCTCCCTTGAATAATATCTGACAGCGACGAAAATTCTTCATGCACATCTACATATGATGTACTTCCTTCATGTAAAGTTTCATCAAAATCTGTCAAGTGGTTTAGGAGGGGAAGCGCTTACAAGGGATGTGGACAGACAGACAGACAGACAGGGTGATTCCAATATTACCCCCCCCACCCCAAACAAGTTTGCGGGGGTATAAAAATGAGATGTCTTCACTTTTAAATCAGCAATTTTAACTGATTTTGTAATGCTGCATCTGAAATCTGCATAATGACACACAAAAAAAAAACATTAATGACGTCACAGTATATGGGTAAACACCTTGTAGTGTAGAATTAGTGGCAGGCCTACATGGAGCTTGGGAGTCGACATGTGATTATTTTGCTGGTTATAATTATCTAAATATGCATTAAAAAGAGGTTAAGAAATGGCAGGCAGGTTTGGCTCTGAGCCACAACTGGTCTAAATTAGGTGACATTTTTAAGTGAAGTAGAAATATACAGTGTTGCAAATCTAGTAGAAATCGGGAATTAATATATATCTTGCTCATGCCACAATACAGCTAAACAAAATTGTTTACTTGTTGTAAAACACTCATTCTAATATGGCGTCCTTCATACACTTTGAAAACACATTAGGGTTCTAATAAGCATTGAGCATGGTGTGACGTCACAATTAGAATTCCTACATCATATACGCTCAAACTGAAAAATTTCAAACCCAAACAATGTAATTTTGTTAAGATTTCTCAATATTTTTTGCTTGAAATATATGTTTATGTCAATAATATTTGCTTTAGAGATATTTCATTAGTTTAAGCGTCCTCTGAGAGTCGCTTCGAAATTTTAAAACACAGCTAGGTATAAAATATTGACAAATGTAAGGTCCGACCATGTTCTAAATCGCATGGAGCCCGCTAGCAATAATCTATTTCTTAATTCACACATACGATAGTTCAAAAATCACAGACTTGGGTAACAAAAAATTGAAAGCAATACACAACAATGTTATTGCATTAATTAACAGTTTACAGCAGTTCTGAGTATTGGAATTATCTTCATATCAAATATCTATTTAATATACTGCTTGTTTTTAACCAACTTAAGACTGTGCTTAAAATATAAACAGAGTAAAACACAAATTTTTTCTCAGTTTACCCATTTTTTTTTAAAAAAGGACTGTCCCAACTGGGGTTCTTCCAACCAATCTCGCTGCATAAAAACACTGCATGCAATAATAGGAGATTTCTGTGATGTTGTTCAGTTCCCTTTGAAATCTTAATCATCATTAAACAAATGGATTCTTTGTTTCTCAATATATTAAGTAAACGAAAAAAGCCATTACTCTGCAAATGTAAAATTGATGAGAACATGTCACAAGTATATTAAAGGATATAGGGGTTAACACAGAGCTCTCCTATTTAGATGTGGTGCCATAATGGTGTATTTCTCATTTGGTTAAAATTATGAACAACTTCATAAAAAATAAATTCATGAACTTTCATCAAATAAATAAAACTTGTTTGATAAAAAGCTATGACAATATTCTCCTAAAACTTGCTATTAATAAAACTTTGTTTACACAAAGATAACTAAGAAATGCCATTTCTTGCCATGCTAATTTTTATTTTTGTATGCTTTGCTAGGATCTTAAACCTAATTCTGAGACTTTTCTTTGAGCGTACTGCATGACAACCATACTTGTACCATTAGCTAAGAAACTTCTAATGGTTCCAGGCATAAGTCCACGATATAAACCAAAGAATCCACCTCGCTCTTTTATAACAATCTTCATCTTCTGAATAACTGAAACTTTCCTGAAAAATTAAATACCGTAATGTTAAAAGCTTCATAAAGACATAACTGTAGGATAAGCAATGGTTTTATGTAGTAATGTAAAACAAAACCTTATATCACATTTATATAAATTATATACAAGAATAAAAATGACATGCTATGATATAGCTAAACATTCATGCAATTGGCTTTAAGCTAAGTGTAAACCAAAAATATTTCTTATTTTCTTTAAAAAAATCTACCTTTAACCATCAATTAACAAGTGCCCATAAACATTTTCCCCAGGTCTCATGAAGATTGGACAAAAACTGTTTGAGCTAGAGAGCGCACAAGGCTAATTTGCTAGTTTTGTATAAATAAAGGGTCATAGCACTGGGGTTATCAAAATTAATTGAGATATTGTGCCCATTAACCTTTTCCCACAGTTTTATGAAGATCACACAAAAACTATTTGAGTTGAGTTGGAAAGCAGACAAGGTTTATTTGCCATTTTTTTAATAAATAAAGGGCCATAACTCTGAAGTAATTGCAGTGATTAGGCTGGTAATCAACCTTGGCCGAGATATTATGCCAATAAACATTTTCCGCAAGTTATATGAAGATAACATGAACAATAGCGGAAATGACTGTGTACGCCTACCGCCAGCCCTCTGCCAGCCATGGGTGTTCCCATAATACAACATGTATTCGACGGTTGTATGAAAATTACCTGCCAGAGAACATACATGATATAAAAATAATACTATCTAAATCAATAATAATTATACATGTATGTTATATTCAATCTTATAAATCGCCTGAATATAGCTGAAATATTGCTGCTCGGGCGTTAAACACCATTAATCAATCAATCAATCAATCAATCTTATAAACTATAATCAAAGTGCACTACTGAAAAGGTTGCTTTGCAAGTATTTAATGAGAACCCTACCTCATGTTTGATTATATTCCAAGTAAAATATTGTACTTGCATGTGATGCATTAGAATTAAAAAAAATACATATTAAAAACAAAAAAAGACTAGAAAAAAAACATTAGCAGTCCCACTAGTTGATAACCATGTCCATGTTTTTACCGTAGAAAACTCCAAATATGATTCTGGTCAAACTGTAAAATATCAGGTGTGCACCTGCACCATGTGACAAGGATTCTGAAAGTTTCATAAAATTTAATTCAGTGGTGTAAGTGGAGTGGTGGATAAGAGATAGGTATCCCTTATGCCAAATTTGATGTGAATAAAAATCTAAGCTTGGATATTGAGCAGACTTGAACAATTTCAATTGGCGAAAATAAAAAAATCTTAGCTTGGGTATTGAGTAGAGGAATGATTTTAATTGGCGTAAATAAAAACATTCAGTTTGGATTTTTTCACACTGTTTAAATTGATATGACAGCATAGTTTTAGTGACATAAATTGGCAGAACCTCCAGCTAAAAGATGGAGAATAAAATCGATATGCACAGAGGTGCAAAAGCCGAGTTGCCGTATTTTATTAACCAAAACTTTCCTTGTCTTCATTTTAAGATTTAACATAATTGGCCATGTTATTACAGGCATTACATGTAAACTGGAGACAAAGTGAGGAAGGGTTTCAGCAGGAAAAATGTAAGCTTTATCAACAAATTTTCAAAGCTGCATAAAATATGAATATGTGAATCCTATTACAGAATTGAACCATTGTGTAAAATTTAAGATATGTACTTGATTTAGTTTTTGAGTTATGGTCCGGAAACCACTAATTCAAGAAATTTTCTAACATTTTTTCTGTCACTGTGACCTTGACCTTAACAGATTTAACCCAAAATCAATAAGGTTCCTCCTCTTATGGTATGTAACAATATACCAAAGTTTCATTAAAATCGGTTGAGAACTTTTGAGTTATGGTCCGGAAACCACTAATTCAAGAAATTTTCGAACGTTTTTCTGTCGCTGTGACCTTGACCTTGAATGGATTTACCCCAAAATCAATAGGGTTCCTCCTCTTATGATATGTAACAATATCCCAAAGTTTCAATAAAATTGGTTGAGAACTTTTTGAGTTATGGTCCGGAAACCACTAATTCAAGAAATTTTCTAACATTTTTCTGTCGCTGTGACCTTGACCTTGAACGGATTTACCCCAAAATTAATAGGGTTCCTCCTCTTATGGTATGTAAAAATATCCTAAAGTTTCATTAAAATCGGTTCACAACTTTCTGAGTTATGGTCTGGAAACCAATTGTTGACGCCCGCCCACATCATAACAATAGCCGAGTTCAACTTCGTTGCAACTCGGCTAAAAATAAAAATTCATTGTAACAGCAAATTTACTTTATCATCAATGCTGGCATTAAACTAACATGGTCATTCAAAAAGTTGACTGTATTCATGTTTTCTCCTGAATGTAATAATTTAATTGTAATAAACTTTGAGAATTTCTCACAATATACATGTAATGAGAAAAAGCAAAACTGTTTTAAATAAAAATTTCAAGGATCAATCTTAAACACTGTATGTTAATGTGTCTGTTTTAATAACATGTTTTGCATTAATTAAAAGCTTATTTTACCCAATTCAAAAACAAATTGAATGATCTTTAGCAAAATAGTCTACATACTTTCCTAATTTTGAGTTTATGTGGTAGTATACTGAACTTGTATGTAATTGGAATTAAAGCTCATATTGCCCATTTCAGACATGTGAAGACATCATCTTCTAAATTAAAATTGATTAAAACTAATGGCAGGGCATGCATGCTGTACTGCAATCTTAATTAAATGACAATATTTTTGCAATTTCAGTTTAGAAAACATTTCTTCAAAGATTTTGATTAAGTACAATAACTACTATAGGAGCCATCAGACAATTTCTGAAAATTAAATGATTTGTAGGCCTTGTAATTTAGGTTAATTTTGTAATTTACATTTTTTCTCTAGGTGTTTAAGACTTTACAGCACTAAATTGGTTTTTTTTGTCCAAATTCGTCCTGAAAGGGCAATAACTCCTATAAAGAGTCACATAACAATTTTGGACTAAGCAATGATTTGTAAGACTTGCTTTGCAGATCATTTTTGCATTTTTACAGTTTCACTCTAGCAGTTATAGTTTTCTAAGTCACAGGACAAAAATGAAAATTATCATTAAAAAATCGTCATTAAAGGGCATTAACTCCTATAAGGAGTCATCTGACAATTTCAGAACAATAAAGTGAATTGTAAAACTTGTGTTGCTGATTATTTTTGCCATTTACAGTTTCACTTTGGCTGTTATAATTTTTTAAGTTCAGGACAAAAACAGATATTTGTATTTGGTCCTCTTTGACCCATGTGAACAAAAAAAATCTGAATTTTAAGCATAAGTAGATAAATACAAGCAAACAATGGCAATAAAGATTCTGGCTTAGAACAGTTCCTTCAAAGAAGTATCACAGAAAATTCATATTACTTACTCTCCATAGTTACTCTGGACTTGACATTTCATGTACTCTAGTGGCCACACAATCCACCAAGCTAATGTGGCTGCAATGCCAGATGTTAAGAATGGTCCAATTAAAGGTTTCTTAAACTGTTCAGGAAAATGCCTTCTACCTGAATCAACAAGCATGAAATATGTTGTCATCAGACCTATAGTTCTCACCCAGGTAACTCCAAAACCCTAAAAAGTACAAAAATAGGTTTTTAAAAATCAACATTAAATAAGAAGAAGTTAAAAGTTAAAAGAAGGTAAGTAATTTTTTTGGTCAAAATAATCATTAGATATTAATCAAAATTAACAAAAAGAATATATTAAACAACTGTATATCATGAAGCTACAGTTAGACATTTAATAAATGTGTAATCCTAAATCTTTTAGACTTTCCAAAACTTCTCTGCATTTAAGTTATATTTATAGAAACAGGTTCCATGTAAGTTGGGAGGGCAGAAAATCAAACTAATGTTCCAATTAGCCCAGTAGTCCAAAGTAGTTTTTAAAACACTTTCAGTGACGTGATATGAAAAGTTGAGTTATACAATTTTTAACATAAATTGAGCTCTTTTTATCAATACATGTACAAATATAGACCTTTTTGGAAGCACACTTTTTTTTCGTTGTAAGAGCTAATAAAGCTTAAACAGCTCCACTATATGATATGTTTATGTGCTTGTCTTGTACTGGCGATCAAACTTTATCCAATCATACCTTTACAAACTTACAGTATAAACATCTTTCAAGTGCCATGTTTGTTGGGTCTGTCTTCTAACCTGTTAAAACATGATCATTAGACTAAGGTGGATTAAATTTTAAGTGTTTCACTTTGAACTGAACACAAGATGATTTATTTCTTTCAACAATTGCAATTTAAAAGGGCCTTTCAATCTAACAATCTGGATTACTTGAAAAACTTGAATTCCCTTTACCCAAGGATATTGTGTGCCAAGTTTTGATTAAACTTAGCACACAACAGTAACTGAGATTTTTTTTAAAATTTTGATATAATATTTGAACAATTTGCTATTTTTTCATTCATGAGGAAACCTATAGTTTAACAAACTTTAATTCACTTCACCCAAGGATACTTTGAGCAAAGTTTGATTTAGCTACAATGTAACTCCTTTGATGATTATCTTGTTGGAGTATCAAAGAGGTTCCATTACTCCTTATGCGCAGAAAGGCCCTTGAGATTTATACATATTTACTAAAATAAAACTGCTGTTTTGGGTAAACAAATCATTTTTCCTTTCTCTTACATTTCTACAATGCCTAATTTATTAATTTTAGCATTTCATTCATAACCAAATTGCAGAAGAGTATTTCAGAATCATACCAGTAAAAATGGTATTCTGGGCAGTGCAATTATACAGTAGAACTTCGATAACTCTTACTCGATTAAGTCGCCAAAAACAATTCAAGCTATAGGTAGTTTGATGTACCAAAGTAGGACAACTTTCTGAAAAATACTGTTACATACCGTGACAGTTTTTATGTTTAGGTTGCTCGTTAATTTCCTGCACGTGGTACAGTTGGGAACTATAATTCCTTTTGAATGTATGTAGATGTTTATTTCATGAAATTTAACGCTTTTTTTAGGTGTAACAGATTGCAAATTCTGAAATTTCTACATCAGCTAATATCTACTTGACACTACTTCCCTTGAATGTGCAAACCAGTTTTTACATAGTATTTTTGCCATCGCAGTAAAATTAATTTAATTAATAAAGTAAAATATTTCCATAGTATTGATGGTCAACACATTTGTCTTAAAATTACTCTTCCTGTTAACAATTATCCTTCACTGTAATTGTAGGCAAAAGTCGTTATTGATTTTTAATTTGAATATTTTAGTTTTGATTTCATAATCCGCCTGGTACACTTAATATTTTTAATTAGAAAAACAATTAGGCAATGTCTATTTTGCCTGTAAAACTAATCACCAGTCATGACATAATTATTATCTGCTTTTTTTTAATGGACTACCTGTAGTGATTGTTATGGCTTCTGTTATCCACAACCTACATATAGGTACCTGAAGTGAATTGCTTCACGTGAAGCTCAAGTTTAAGTTCAAGTTGTTGATTACAAAAATCAGGATTTTTTGTACAAACACATACAGAAATAAATGATAGGACTTAAAAACAGTTCGAAAAATTGGTGGTGTTTGAGGCATCCAAGATACCTAAGTTTTACTGTAACTTAAATCCTCCTGAATTCCAATTATTACCAAATAAATTCCTGAAATTGTACAATCTGCAAATTCAAATTTTGTCAACAGTAACATGATTATGAAAAGGTTTTGTAGAAATATCAATTAAAGGGTGGTAACATTAAAAAAGTATGAACCAAACCAAGGAAACGGTTAAATACAGAAAATATACATAAAACCCCCAGGTGTGAATCACTCCCAGGCTGCTTTATTATAAGTAATGGGAACTCTCTGTAGCTTCGTAGAGATCAACAAACATTAAATGTGCACATATAAGAAAGTTGTGTAATTTTGACACCATAATTTCGTATTTTGCCTACAAGCTTAAAACCATTCCACTAATAGAGAATTCATGCTAAATTTGACTGTATTTGTCCTGAAGATATAGTTTACAATGATAACAATGACAAGAATAACAACTGATAAACTAGGAAAACTGTAAGCAATACTCACTTAAAGATACCCCCCACTCCAGTATGTCAATGACAAAGTCCATACTTTTCTATGGGAAACCCAAATATCATTCCAATAACTAGAGGCTCCCAGGAGCCTGTATCGCTCACCTGAACCTGAAACCACACAACCCTTTTTTATCCAGCTTTTCTTTGCTATAAGGAATTGCCCAACACTTCTGCAAAAGTAATTAAATTTGACCTTTTAAGGGAAATAATTCCTATTTTTTTTTTGCTCTAGTTCAAGTAATTTTCAAGATTTTGAGGAAATTAAGGAGTCCTCATACAACTTCAACCCAATGGAGTGTTTCGTAGAGCTTTTGATGCAGATGAAGGCATGTCTCTTCGGTTTTCCTGTTTCTGTTACACTTGTTTAAATATAAGCCAAAAACTGTATTTTACCCCCACCACCCCCCCCCCCCGGGGCGGCCATGTTGGTTAATCTGCAGCCATGGTTGGTGCAAACTTGGTTGAGGACATTTGATGGATGATGTGTACAAAGTTTCAATGCAGTACTTTCAGTGGTTTCAGAGGAGAAGATTTTAAAAAAATCAATTAAAACCGATTAAAAAAAAACAGTTACTCTTAAACGGTTCATCAGACAATCTTAACCCTAAAATCATTTTTGTAGCCCTCATAGAGCAAAACAATTAAGCAATGCTATCTTTTTCTCTAGTTCTAATAATTTTAAGATTTTGGGGCAAAAATGTCAAAAATAATCAAGTTCGACAATTAAAGGGCAATAACTCCTATAAGGGGTCATCATACAACTTTGACCCAATGGAGTGTTTCGTAGAGCTTTTGATGCCAATGAAGGCATGTGTCTTTGGTTTTCCTGTATCAGTTATTCTTTTTGAACTATAAGCCAAACATTGTATTTGGACCCCCCCCACCCCCATGTTCTTTTTTTAGCCATGGCCACCACGTTGGTTAATCTGCGGCCATGGTTGGTGCAAACTTGGTTGAGGACATTTGACGGATGATGTGTACAAAGTTTCAAAGCAACACTTTCAGTGGTTTCAAAGGTGAAGATTTTAAAAAATCAATAAAAACCGATTTAAATAAACAGTTCAAGGGGAATAACTCTTAAACGGTTAATCAGACAATCTTGACTCTAAAGCCAATTTTGTAGCCCTCATAGAGCAGAACAATTAAGCAATGCTTACTTTTTCTCTAGTTCTAATAATTTTCAAGATTTTGAGGCAAAAATGGCAAAAATCATCAATTTCGACAATTAAAGGGCAATAACTCCTACAAGGAGTAGTCATACAACTTTCATCCCAGGAGTGTTTTGTAGAGCTTTTGACGCTGAAGAAGGAAGGTCTCTTCGGTTTTCCTTTATCTGTTATATTTTTTGAACTATAAGCCAAAAACTGTATTTTGACCCCCCTGTTCTATTTTCAGCCATGGCGGCCATGTTGGTTGGTCTGAGGCCATGATTTGTGCAAACTTGGCTGAAGACATTTTACTGATGATGTGTGCAAAGTTTCAAAGCAATCCCTTCAGTGGTTTTGGAGGAGGAGATTTTTAAAGAAAAGTTAACAACGACGACGACGGACGCCCAGTGATGGCAATAGCTCACATGACCCTTCGGGTCAGGTGAGCTAAAAATGTTAAATATCAGGTGCACAATGGCACTATGTGACAAAGACTCTGTGTAAGTTTCATCAAATTCCATTCAGTAGTGTAGGAGGAGTTGGGCATAATAGAAAGTGTAATGGACAGAGGACAGACTATGGAGACAGACACTCCCATCACTATATACCCGCTAGTTGGGGGTATAATAAAATAAATAAGGTTTACAATTATGACAATTACAAGAATAACAACAGACAACAGACAAATTTTGATCACAAAAATTTATTATACAAAACAATAATAAAACATGTTAAGCCAAGGTTCAAGACCTTGGCAGTTAATCTGATAAGTAGATTATACTAGTACCTACTTTGGCGAATTCTAAAGGTGTTTCAATGACAGCTCTGGCTGTAGATGCAATTATTCCAGCTCCAACTACTCTCCTACAGTGAATATAAATCTTTTATTAAATTTTGCATCCATTAAATAAAATGCAACATTGACTGTATATACATTTGCAAAATATCACAAAGAAAATATGAATGCACCTATGGTTTTAATTGGGTTCAATTTACTCTCTTTCTGTTTTTGTTTATTTGGTTTTTGTGTTGCTATATGTTTGTTTTTATCCTGATTTGTAACTGTCAAATGACTTTTAGCTCTTGTTGTTTCGTAGGTTTTCTTTGCTACTTTTTCTAACTGATATATACAGCCAATTAAATTTACTTAGGGATGTTGATGGTTAGGTTTATAATGTTTTTGACCAAGTTTTTAACTCCTCTTTTGTAGTATCTATTTCTAATAAGCATTAAACTTTTTGCCCATTTACTCCCAACTTTATTTTCATAATTTGATTACAAATGTCTTAAAAAAGCCAACTGAGAAATTATGAAATTCCTAATATTTCTTCATGGTTTTTATAGACAAAACTTGTCATTACTGTATGTACATGTACATGTGTGTAGGTAATTAACACAATTAATGGGGTTACAATCAATATATTATATATACAAAAAATTTATTAAAAAAATTATAAAACAAGACCTATAATTTTACATGGATATTTGTAGACCATTGATGTTTTGGTCCTATACTTTCTGGCAAATTCCCTCTAGAAATGATGTTTTAATCCAAAAACTGTCTTTCTCCTTTCAATGATTGTCTGTCCACCTTGGGTTATAGTCAATTAGAGTCACCCTGAGTTTATAGAAAATTTCAGTTATTGTGATGCTGTGTATGCTTATTAAGGAGTAAGTATAGAAAAAGACAAGTGTGGACTGTGAGCACACTCACAAAGGGATACCCCCGCTTCGCTTTCAAGTCCAATTATCTCCCCTTAACGATATCTGAGGTCAATTTAAATCCTTCATGCACATCTACATATAATGTACTTCCAATATGCTAAGTTCATTACATTTCATCAAGTGGTTAAGGAGGAGTTGCTCTTACAAGGGATGTGGACATACAGACAGACAGACAGGGTGATTCCTATACATGTATATCCCCCAAACAAGTTCACAGTGGGGTATGATGAAGAAAACGATATACAGAAATTTGTTGCACATTAAATGCACAGGTATATGTCTATTAAATTATTATGAATGAGATTACAGCTTCTATCTTACTAGGTGGATTACTCACAGCTGAATAGCACCAGTACCCGGTATTTCTGTCCTACCTAAAGGTGTGTTAAATTTGGTATACCTATAAAAAACACACAAAAAGTTCAGTTTCCGTTCTTTTATTCAAATAATTTACCAGACAATTCGTCAACTACAGCAGTCATTGTCTTAGAATAGATCATTATTCTTAAAAAATAATTAACAAGTGATACAAAATATGCCAGTCCAAAATATTAGTAAATGGCTGAAATTTTGACAGTGAGATGTGTACATGTATAAAAGGAATCCTTATAACCCAAATGTAAGTGGTAACCAGCCAATTTAATACCAAAGAATTATGTGGTATTTGCAGAGGTGTCAATTATATCACAGGAAACATGTACTAATATAATGGATTTGATAACCAGCCACATTAATAGTAAGTTACAGGGCATTTGGCCAGTATTATTTATTTTGTTGGTTTATGGATCCGCTGACAGGAAATTTTAAGATTGTGAAAACAAATAAACACGTTTTTCATCTGTAAATTATTTCCCCGACCGCTTTTCTTACGATTCTACCCATAAAAAAATAAATGGTAATTTTATTGTTTACATTTATCTGCTGGTTGCCCATAAACAAATATTTTACCATAAACTGGTAACCAGAAATCAGACTGAATACCGATCGGACGGTAGCCTTTTTGTAGGAACACAGACTTTCGGGAACCAGATACTTAAATTAGCATGGAAAATGGGGGAATTCGTCTTTTTACAGTTGGAAGTAACTGTAACAAACAATATTTTTATATCGGATAATTATCGCAGGTCTGGGGTTTTCTACGGGTACTCCAGCTTCCTCCCCCACTAAAAAATTGCTGGAAGTGGCATTAAACACCATCAAACAAACAAAACAATATGTCAGATAAAAAATTTATTAAATGTAAATCACATGTAAAAATATGTTAATCCTGCAAAGATTCTGAATCAGGTGTATATATGATAAAAATGCTTGTCTGTGAAGACCAAATATAGTATATGCGATAGTTTTTTTTTGATTTTGCCTCCTACCCAATTTACTTCAAATTTTAAAAAAAAAATCTGAAAAGTTGGAATTTAAATTAATTTTTTTCCCTCCTCCTACCCTAATTTTTTGGGGCTGATGTCTGTAAACCAACAAATTAAAAAAAATCCCTTATTACCATAATGAACTTGATAACTTAGATAACTTATTAGACAACAACAATACCCCAAACACTCATGAAGGTCAACAAACCACTATTTCACTAAGAACAGAGACCAATTTGGCATATTTTGTAGAAATGAAGAGCCATAACTCTGAAGTGTGTAGGGCGATTTGGCTTGTTATTGAACTTGGTTGTGATATTATGCCCATAAGCATCTTCTCTAAGTTTCATGAAGATCGGACAACAACCGTTTGATTTTGATAGCGGACAAGGTGAATTTGCCATTTTGTAGAAAGGGACATAACTCTGAAGTGCCTCAAGCAATTTGGCTGTTAACGAACTTGATCGAGAAACAATGTAAAAAAAAAACATAAAAATGTCCCTTAAGTTTCATAAAGATGGACAAGAGTTTGAAATGGGAGAGTGGACAAGGCGAATTTGCTTTTTTTTTAAAATAGGGCCATAATTCTGAAGTGGCTCAAGCAATTGGCTGGTTATCGAACTTGGCAGAGATATTATGCCCATAAACATTTTCCCCAAGTTTCATGAAGACCAGACAAAAACTGTTTGAGATAGAGAGAGGACAAGACGAATTTGCCATCTTTTGTATAAAAAAAGCAATTACTCTAGATCTGAAGTGGCTTAAGTGATTTTGCTGGTTATCAATCTTGGTCAAGATATTATGCTCATTAACATTTTCCCAAATTTGCCAATATGTATAAATGAAAATCAATTACTTTATAAGTGGCTTAAGTGATTTGGCTGGTTTCGAACTTGTCCGAGATATTATGCCCATAAACATTGTCCCCAAGTTTCATGAAAATCAGACAAGAACTGTTTGAGTTAGAGAGCTGACATCGCTGTGGATGCCGCCCGCAGGCCATAGGTGTTCCCATAATACTACCCCTCTTCGGGAGGTACTGAAAAATATCACTGGCATTCTGACACTAATACCCTCCCCACCCCATGTATTGTTTCATGAAAGTCCTACAGTAAAACTAAAACCAGAAGACACATTACTTACATTGCTTCAAAAACAGCAAATTGTGTAGATCTATATATACCAGATCCCCATAATGGAGGAATGCAGCCCCTGGAAGCAGACAAAATTGGTTTATTAGTACATTCTTATTATTTTACATAGCTTTATTTTATATCAATAAATAGTTTACCACTGTAAATTTCTAGATACTCCCAAGCTACCTTGACAAAGTAGGAAGACAACAATCATGCTTGAGATATTCCCTGAAACCAGATAGCCTGACATATCTAAGGGGATATATATGTATATATTTTTATTTTTTATGCATTTAATAACTGATTATACCATATTAATACTATAGACTATTTTTCGTGAATTTGAAAACTGATTTTTCACACAATTAAAATACCTATATAAACCTATTATTCCTTGAGTTCGAAGAGTTTTTGCTAAGGTTTGGAACATATTTGTCTTTTCAAATCCAACCTGAGCTTGCATTTTTGTCTTCAGTGTGTCAAAAGGATGGCCAATACATACATTTGTAACTCCATATAAAACTCCAACTGAAAAGAAAAATGAATCTGGATATAAAAGCATAATTGATCCATTTCCAGTTTTACATGATTTTTCTCCCCTTTTACTTCCTGTTAAAAAAACTACGGCTATCATTACTAAAAGACTATGATATTGAAATAAAGATTTTGGATTATTTTTATATTGTTTGTCTATGCCAATTAAATTTTTCATCTAATTAACCTTATTAGTAGATGTTACCATAGCCACAGGTGAGTTTGAATACAACACGGATGTCAATGGTAAATACTAAGTATGTTTATTCAAGTTATAAAACAGCTGGGGTTCTACCTCCAGCAGGCGGAGGTTGCAAACTGAAATTGACACCTGTCATTCAACTGAAGCGTGAAAATTTATCAAAACAATTGTCCATTTCAAAAGGTTTCAACAGGACTAACTGCGGCAACAGCCGCAGTTTTTAGTACCGGAAGTGGATGCTAGGTGGCGTTTTTTTTTAAATTGGAAAGTCGTCAATTGGTACAGTATAAATGACTCAAAATTCACTGTATCTTATATATGTACATACTAGTAATACAAATCACATGCACTGAAATGATTGTCATGTTATGCTTTTTTGTGCCCTTGTGATCTTCTACTTGTGAGTATATTGCAAAGCCTCAAAATATTTTTAATAAACTTTGATTGTAATTTTTATATTTGTGGGGTGAGTCGTTAGGGAACTGGTCATTTCGTACCCTGACCATTTCGTACCCTTACAAATATGGTCAATTCGTACCCATCGCTGAGTCAATTCGTACCCGACGGATGGTCAATTCGTACCCGACTAAAATTTTATGAAATCGTAATGAAATTGTATATGTATTAAAAAGGTAAAGAGTGATCAATTAAATGTTTTCTTTCTTGATTATTTTACTCAACTTTATTTTTAATTAGTCGGCATAAATGTGTTCAGGTTCTTTGTATTGAATGGAGTGTGGGGATAATTTCTATTGTATGTTGTAAGTTTATAATTAGTTTGTGATTCTAAGTGTGCACATTAAATCTTTTATTATTTTAAGTGAACTAAACATCTGTTGTCTTTATACATCTCGGATTTTTTCGGCAATGCGTCAAGAAAACTGACTTAAAAATGAAATATGTGAATTGTGAAAACTTGTATTTTTCAAATTTTATTACGATAAATGACATAATAATGGTAACAAAGAATAGCACAAACATAAGTAACTGGAGCACTAAATAAAAGTATATATTAAAGACAAAAACATAGCATTTTCATACTTTTCTTAAGTTTGTTGGCAATGATAGCAAAAGTTGGATTTACCAGTATCTCTTAAAACTTGTACATTATTTTACTCATCATTATTTCTTAAATAATGATGAGTAAAAGACTTGTTTTATGTTCACGCTTACAATCATAATTTTAATGAGATCGCACAAAATTAATTATCACCACGTACACTACATCTAAAATAACTAATCTGCCGACTAATTACAAATAAGTTTGAGTAAAATAACCAATAAAACATTTAATTAATCATTTTTAATTTTTACATACAATTTCATTACGATTTTAGTCGGGTACGAATTGACCATCCACCGGGTACGAATTGACTCAGCGATGGGTACGAATTGACCATATTTGTAAGGGTACGAAATGGTCAGGGTACGAAATGACCATAACTCAGTCGTTATTAAATGTGGGGCGACTCGTTATTAATATGGGGCGACTGGAGAGTGGGGCGAGTCGTTATATATTCGTCTGACAAACTGTGAGACAATACCCTTGATAAGCAAACAACATTGCACAAAGTGTTTTAAAATTTACCTGCCATATCAAAATTAACAAAAAGCACTCCAATTCAAAACTGTGGAAAAAATAATTATTGATTTCAATTTGCACATAATTTGGATCTATAAAAGGAGCAACCTCGTAATTATATAATTTCGTTTTTGTGACTGAGGTCGATCCGTTCGTCTTTGTTGTTCTTGTTTGTATGTTAAAAATTAAAAGTCTACGATAAATAAATAAATCAGTTAAGTTTTTACATATCGCTGATTAAAGACGAAATATGCCTCAACCACTGCATTTACCCCCTAATCCTATTGCACCCTCCTTAATCCAATGTGCTCTCTCTTCGTTGTGCGTCATGTTTATTAGAAGTCAGTAGTATAGATGTGGCATTTTCAAAGTCACCCAAATCCGGGAGTTATAATCTGTTTATTACGTCGACGTCGTTTGTAACTTACTGTAACAACGCAATTGGTGAAGCTATGTAAAACGTTTGAGTGAATACGATCACTTTGTGTGTATTAGGCGGTGTAAAGCGGTATTGTTTAGTTTCTGCGTATAAAGCGTCGTTTTACTATCATCCGTTCGAGTCCACGTTTGCTCCATCATACGTCTTCTTTGTAAATTCCGCCTATACCTGGCGCACCACCATATTTTCTTCAGTGTAAAAGGTCATTAAAAAAAAACAGCACTAGAGTTGGATATAAAATGATAAAAAGAGGAAATCCATGCGGTATAAAACAATAAAGGAAATTCCTACATATTTACATAACCTCCCATGAGCCAGAGTCCATACACCGGAACAAACTGTACTATTGGTTGAAATAAAAGATTGACAGTTCTATAATATCATTGCAGCCCGTTTCAAGTAGTCGATAACAGAGACCTCTTGAAATAGAGCTTTCAGGTCTGTTTTTAACAAAAAGTTAGTGCAGTCAATTAGCTTCAGTAGCTGATTGTCCGAAGTTAGCTCAGTAGCAGTCTCAGCATCATATCCAGATGTCAGTTCTGAGTGGAGTTTGTTCACATATATAGAGCTCTCTCACGTTGAAGGGATTTGCATCAGGTGAGAAAGTGTGCGATGTCTTCTGATTCCTCCATGCAGAGTTCACAAGTTGGATTCATTGTGCCAGATTTACTGAATTTTGCTCTGTCTTTCTGCAGTTTGTAGGCCCCACATGCGATTTTACATTTTATAGATCCTGCTGTTGTGGCAAATTTTTCTGTCCCGCAATTTTCCAGTATGTTTATCAGGTTTTACATTGTCCAGATTTTAAATACTTTAATGACGTTTTTTCTTTTGCTTCAGTTTAATGTTTCCATCCAGTATGTATGAACAGCATCCTTAACTATTTTTCTCCAAGCAGCGAGAGTCGATGGTGGAGTAAGTACTAAGTCACTAGCAGTCCTCGTAGGAATGTGTTTGATTTGCTTAATGATTCAATTAAAGTATCTTCGTAGATAGCTGTTGAATGTCTGTTTGCCGCTGTATTCTCGATTTGTGTCCGAAGGTGAACTGAAAACGCTGCAAAACCACACAGAAAGTTTGCGATATGAAAATAATAATATTTAGAAAGAAGCCAATGTTAAAATAGTTGCTAACCTTCATAAATGTATTTATATATGTGTCATTACGTTGTTATATGATATATTATGTTACGACGAAATGATGATGTTAATAAAGTACAAATAAAAATAGTTTTAATTTTTTGATTTACCACTTTGGTGAAAAGAGCAATTATATGCTGAAATAGCGTACAGATTTTCACTAATACACTTCCAAATATGGTACGAAAGTATCATATTACACTGTCATATATGGTACGAAATGGTCTTAATACACTTCCCCATATGTTACGAAATGGCTATGGTACGAAATGGTTTTAATTATGGTACGATTTGGTTATGGTACGAAATGACTGGTTACCATTTGGATCATTTGATACTAATGTACATCGTCCGCTACTGTTTCGTGGACACGACATGTGGACACAGAAACCCTGACTTGTGAGGATGCTACTGTTGGGACTCCACAATATATGCTTCCTAGGTAAGCCCCAAGTTTGTAGCATGATGAAAAGATGAGGTTCAATATCTTGGTCAAGATTTGAACTAGGGTATCACCTCCATATTTTATATGCTCGATTGAAACGTTTTGTCCATCTGGAGTCTTTCCATTTTTGAAAGATCTTATAAATTGTCAAAGTTCTTCTTCAGTCACTAGAGAAAGCGGTTGTGAGGTTTGAATACGCTTAATAAGATTTTGACGTCATCTTTGACAATAGTTTTGAAATTATCAAAGTTTGTATCTTCAATAGGTGTTGCTAGCTCTTGAAAATAGTCGGCCCATCCTTTTACAGTTGTTTCTGTAGTTCCTTGCCGTTGATTTTAAGTAGTGAAGTTGTGCTACTCAAGTTATCTCTTTGTTCACGGACTAACTTGTGATTTTTTTTGTATCAGTTTCTCTTAGTTTCATAATTTGACCGAACTTTGACTGTCTCTTGTTTGCCTCATGCTTTTTTTGGAGGGATCTTAGTTCTGGCTTACACTTTTTCATATTGACATAGTTTTTACTGTCATTTTTTGGACGTCCCTCTTGTTTCCATTTATGAAAATACAGTTTTTAAGTTTTTATAATTTCACGTATTTCTGGAGGCCAAGGTTTCGGTCCATTTTTGTTGTAATCCTTTGATGGTTGTAATTTTGACGTTGTTTCGATCATAGTTGCACATAAGTTTTCAAGAATGTGATCAAGATTTTCTGTAGTCAAATTTTCAGCGGAGTGGTCTAGAAGTTTTTCTGCAAGTTTATTCTCATATTCATCAGTATTAATTTTCTCCCATTTTATTTTCCTTGTTGTTGTTCTATTCACAGCAATGTCTGACGATTTGTTCCATGTAGTTTCCAATGACAATAAAATCGGGTCGTGTGTGGAAGTATTAGATACTTCACGCTCAAATGTCACATACTTTCCTGAGTATTCTTTTCCTGACAGTAAGTAGTCGATCTGCGAAGTGTCTTTACCGTTTAAGTAGTGGAAAGTTCGCCTTGTATTACATTCTGATGGAAGATGCAATCCATATTCAATCACACAGTTTTTAAAATCATCGTTTCTCGGATTAGCACGGTTTCTTTGTAATAAGGCATTTACATCACCTCCAATAAAAATTTCAGCGTTATCCTGATATTTATTGATAATTTCTGATAGTTCATCAAGCATAATTTGGGAGTCGTCTCCCTCTAGATGGTAAGTATGCACATATAAGTACGATTGGTGCTTTTGTGTTCAGTTTCACAGAAATAATTCTGTTACCTCCATCAGGTAGATGTGTGATAAGATGCGTCGTTTCTAAAGTCAACATTGAGATCAGATAGGTTATTTATACAACTGACTTCTTCGAAACCGGGATTCAAAATTGGCTCGTCAGTGTTATTCTCTGTTCTGCAAGTATAGTTATGTTTTCGCTTTTGGAAGCGGTTTGGTTTATGAATTGTTTCAAATCTTAGATTATTTACTTTGTCTGTAAGATTTGTTACTCTATTATCCTGTTTCAGAATTTCGAATTCAAGATGTTTTTTGTGTTCAGTTTCACACAAATAATTCTGTTACCTCCATCAGGTAGATTTGTGATAAGATGCGTCGTTTCTAAAGTCAACATTGAGATCAGATAGGTTATTTATACAACTGACTTCTTCGAAACCGGGATTCAAAATTGGCTCGTCAGTGTTATTCTCTGTTCTGCAAGTATAGTTATGTTTTCGCTTTTGGAAGCGGTTTGGTTTATGAATTGTTTCAAATCTTAGTTACTCTATTATCATATTTCAGAATTTCGAATTCAAGATGTTTGAATCTCTGTTCCAGATACCCAACTTTCATCGATTGCGTATTGTTTTGTTGATTTTGAGCTTGCTGATGTTCATGTGAATCTGAATTTTGAGCTAGTTTCATTTTATGCAGACGTAGAGAGTGTTCGAGATCAAGTTTATCTGCATCTAAGGAGATTGCGTATGATCTACTACTATGTATTTAGTTCTTTTTGCAAAGTAGATCTGTCTGACTGTAACTTATAGATGGTCGAGTCATTAGCTCTTAAGAGTTACAGTCCTTTAAATGTAGAATTTCTTTCTCTAGATGGCTATGGTTCGATGGGTTTTGAATTCTATAACTATTTGTAGTTGGAGATATTGGGAAGTCACTGTTGTCATTAATTTGTAGATTTGGTTTCATATTTGGTGGTTTTGGAGCTTGATTCGAGGTACGAGTTGTTGTCTGATCAACAGAGCAAATTTGGAATTGTGGCTGACGTTGACACTTAAGAGATGGTTTTAATCTAACAGATTGGGTCTCTGAGACTAGAGTGTTTATGTCGTTATAGTGTGTTCTGTGTGACAATCTTTTTGCATTTGGCAGCCTTTGTAGACATATTCTAAACTTTATTTGTTTATATTTCAGATGGCGTTAGAATTTCATACTTGTAATGTAACCAAGCTTTACATTTGTCACATGCAATAGATGTTGCTGAGTCATTACATGGTTGATTGCAAACTGGACATTTTGGATAGTCATTGAGATTGTCTTGGTTATCACTTACAGTTGATTTGATGTTGTACCTTTGAAATTGTCATTTGACATTGCAATCCGGTTTGAGTGCACTGTTGAATTTTGTCTGATGTTTTCAGCGTCACAGTCGGATATTTGTTTTTGCCTGCAGTGAGAATCGAACCCACCATCTCAGTGTTGACAGACCACGTGATTATTAGTAAACAAACTACCTAAACCACGCGGCCACCCATACGCATTTATTCTTAAAATTTATATCTTCAGGTCTAAACTAACTGCAGGCTAGTTTTACACTTGTCGATTGAATAATGACTGTGCATGAACTAAGTGGGTGGTGAGGGTGTTTTCTTCGACGTCCGCGCAATGGTCCGGGTGTTCTCTTCGACGTCCACGCATATGTATCTGAATTCATCAAATCTAGAAAGCGCTGATAAGATGGAAATCTGTTGAATTGGATCGTAAAAATTTGTAAAAATATTAGTACCACATACCTCTTTATATGGATTATGATAAAAGAAAACACCAACTACAGGGTCCGTTTACGTTTTATGTATGTCTTTTATAAAATAAGGGTTGCGCCTATTTGTTGTGTACCTGATATTTTGATATTTTGTGAGTTTCCACAACAAATACGAACTGCCATTTTGTCATTGCGGCTTACCATTACCATCTCTTATACGCAACTCCACCTGCACAATTAAATTAAATTTTATGAAACCTTTACAGAATATGCTGGGTACCTATCTTTATTCACTACACCATCTACACCACTGAACAGCGTTTGATAACAAAATTCTCCTCATTTTTGCTGCATAGTGCCATTTTGGACCTGATATTTCACATTTTTATTGGAATGATATTTGGGGTTTCCAAGGCAAAATATTGACTTTGCCCTTTTGTATGCGATTCCCTGAAACGACCGAAACAATCCGATACAAAATGTTTATAAAATATATATTTTATATACTACGAATGCATGACATTGGACCGTTAAAGGACAAGTCGACTGTATTAATAATATACGGACCTACTTGTCCCTTATTGTCCGAGTTTTCCTATAATTTTTAAAATGTTCTATAATAATACAGCTTTCTTTTAAGTTTTTTTATTGTAAAACAGGGAACTTGTAGTTCACGCGAGATTTTATATGTATCAGATAAAGATTAAAATAAGAAGTTCCAATATTTAATTTCTTTTATCTTAGTTTGTAGTATGTGACAATAGATTTAACATAAGCACAAATTAAGCACTACAAACATAAATTGACAGTCACGCAAGTTTCTGGTCCATAAGTTTCAGTAAATAAATAAATTAAACAACACTTTGTGCAGACTTTCATCTCATTTCGAAGTCAATTCACAAAGTATCGGATCCTAACCCTTGGCTAGATGAAGAAATTGAAGCCATGATTATTAAAGATAATTGTGGCTCTTTATACACCATTTCAACCCTTACTAAGATTACATTTAAATAAAAGAAGTATTTTTATATCTTATTTTTAACATTCAAATTTTTATATTTTACATTCGAATATAACAATATCATTCGTAACTATAAAAACGTAGAAATTTGAACATGCGTATTTACTAGTTTACTAAGCTAACGACTAGATTTTACGTTTCCAATTGAAAATTTAATTGTAATAAACATTTTTATTTTGACATTTAATTTGTTCTGTCTTCAAGTATTATAAACATAACGATCGTAATTTTCCCAGTATTCAAATATCTGCGTCATATACTCTACCGTTCGAGTGGTCATAACCATAGTCCGAGTTGTTACTACATGAAAGTTTCCAGCTTGATTAAATATTGCTTTTAAAAACGTAAGATTGTAAGTAATATTTTGGTTTTAAAATGACGTTTTCGGCACACTTAATATCCGCTTCATATTTAATTTCTTGTGTCCACCAGTAGCTTCAGTTATTTACCTCTAGTAGTTTAGTTTAAGACAACTTTAACTTTTAACGCAAACAGTTGCAACTGTGTACATGTTGACTACTATGCAACAAAAAGACTTTTTTATGTTGGCATTGTTATGAAAGTTACGCAGTTAAGTCCAAATTACTCCACAAATGTTTTCAGTTGTTAATGACATCATATTCACTTTCTGCTGTATCATGCAGATCTGGATTCATTGAGCCTTTATTCAATTTCGAAAAAGTTAATGTGGCATTTTGGTAGCTGTTTGTTTCCAATCTTTCTGCTGGAAATAAAATTTTCTGAGCTGTCAGAATCTTCATTTGTCTGCAATTAAGAATAACATTATTTTATAACGAGTACTGTATCTGATAGATGCACTTCTGTTGACAAGATAGTATATACATGATCTGAGTAGTTGATGCTGGAAAAGAGTTTATTAATGGCTAATTATAATTATGTAAGAATGTATGGTTATTAAATAAACGTCTCAAGGTTTATGTTGTTTCGTTTCGAAAGGATATCTCAACGCTTCATTTAAATCACGCATAAATAAAAGCGTCTAAACAAAAGTACATAGTTGTGGTTACCAATTTTTGATGGTGTTAATTTACACGAGCTATTAAGTTCCTGAATGTTCAGATTGCCCCGAAAATTATGCTACATGGTACCCTTTATATAGCTTAAAAGGCAACCTTGACTTTAAAAATATCAAAGGTTTGTGATGGGCTATTGAGTGGGCTATGAGGTACCCCTATAAAGCTTAAAAGGTATACCAGAACAAATTGGGATGGACCAGGGTGGTGGGATATAACCGTGACTAAAAATATTGAAGGTGTATGGGATGGGCTATTGAGTGGGCTATGAGGTACCCTTTATAAAGCTTAAAAGGTATACCAGAACAAATTGGGATGGGCTAGGGTGGTGGGATATAACCATGACTAAAAATATTAAAGGTGTATGGGGATGGGCTATTGAGTATGCTATGAGGTACCCCTATAAAGCTTAAAAGGTATACCAGAACAAATTGGGATGGACTAGGGTGGTGGGATATAACCATGACTAAAAATATTGAAGGTGTATGGGATGGGCTATTGAGTGGGCTGTGAGGTACCCTTTATAAAGCTTAAAAGGTATACCAGAACAAATTGGGATGGACTAGGGTGGTGGGTTATAGCCATGACTAACAATATTAAAGGTGCATGGGGATGGGCTATTGAGTATGCTATGAGGTACCCCTATAAAGCTCAAAAGGTATACCAGAACAAATTGGGATGGACTAGGCTGGTGGGTTATAACCATGACTAAAAATATTAAAGGTGTATGGGATGGGCTATGACTTTTTCATGTTAAAATTAAAAGGCCATGGATTACTAGAAAATCTGCGATGGTATATTTGGTAGAGATATTATATAGGCATTAAATATTTCATACTTAAAAATCCCTCAAGACCTGCAAGATAGTTACAAACATAAAACTATTGTCAACAAGTTTAACCGAAGTGAAAATGTAGAAGTTACAACGACAATAAGACATTTATAGATATAATATATCTGGACTATCTTCTGTTTAGGAAAGCCCCGATATGACCAATCCTCAGATAGACAGTCTTGCATCTAAGCGAACAAAATGAATCGTGTTGATGAAGTGTTTTCTGAGGTTGTTATTTGGCCCAAAGAAATCACATCGTTAAAGTTTGTAACAGTCGGTGAGAAATGTAATTAGAATAGGCATTGGGTTACCGTCGATGAACTAAAATATCATTTTATAGTATTAAAGGTATAATTCACCATATACAAAGCATTGAAACTGCAATTGAAATATTCATTACAATAAAATATTTGATAACGTCTCTTGATGTATTCGCGAAAGTAAAGTCTTGAATTAATTACACCTCTGAATAATTACATACCTAAATATTAACCAATAGTAGATGTCTAAAATCAGGACTATCAGCAGAATCGTAGTTAAAGCAACGGTTACAATGATATATTTAATATTATTCTCTCCTTTAGCCACTGAAAACATACATGTACATATAGAATCTGATTTAACAAGAATCTTCGCGAAATCTATAGCATTTATTCATGACGCCTCAAAATCCCTACAAAACAGACTTTTAATAGTTTTTCATGGTTATCTTAGTTCCTCAATGTTTAGATTATCATCAAGTGTCAATAATTAAATTATATAAAAATCATTTTCTGATCATTTAAGATTTAAATTTATCTCAATCTCATACACTCTAAGTTACATGGTACGATAGTTGGTGAATGGATATCGTATTATATGTTGAAATATTTGGATATGTTGGCCTTATTAAGTTTAGTATACTGGTTTATAGAGGTCATTATCCATTTGGGATGGCCTGTGCAAAAGTAACCGAACGGGCGAGACATCAAAATTGTTTATTAAAAAAATCTTTCTTTCACTTAAAATGTCATATATGGGGCATTACACAATCATATAATGCTAAATTACATAAAAATGGAGACAAAAGGATACGTGACCACGGACTTTTTTCCGGAATTTTACCTTAAAGTTTAAGAATGGTTTTTCTACTTTCATTTCAATGTTGTGGTCACATTGTACCACATTACACACTTTAGGAAGTGCTTCCACTGTAAAGACATTGACTGGAAAAAATATATTCTTGTTCTACAGTAATGCTAGTCTCGATCACCCAGACGCATATATAATAGCGTCTGGGATCACCTTGTGGTAATTTCGCTACCAATAGGTGGAGACAAAACAATAATTCTATTTTAGGGCCCTATTTATAGATCAGGAAAACCATGCAAACATGTCTATACTTATAAAATGACGTCACAGTAAGATTCTCTCTTGATTGTGCATAACAATAATATTTGTTTAATTAATTGATAAAGTAATATTTTATAAAAATATTCAAATGTAAACTTTTGTACAATTATTTATACACATCTTGATATGAACGGAAGTGATTTTTTAGACAATAAAAATATCATCCAATCAAAAATTACGCCCAGTTTTGGGCGTAATGGTAACGAGTTCAATATAGAGATGAATCCAGACGCACAAATGCAATTAAGCGTCTGGATGATCGAGACTACAGTAATGCCATACCTTTCAAAATATCCAACTTTTAAGCAATAGCAGTTATAAGCAAAAGCAGAAACAAAAGAGGAAATTGGGACTATTTTTTCATCCGGAAATTCATTCATTGAATAGGATAATGACCCCTATATATCTTAGTTCTGAACCGTTCATTTTAATAAAAATGCAGAGGGCAGAGAGTTTTTTTATTTGTAATTATTTGTAATTGTTGTTGGATTCTAAAGTCAAATGTGACTTTAATTTAAACTACATTTTACTTACCAGATACAATATCAACTGTTGATATTGTTATCAACCCAGTGGTATGTGGAGTCGGTAAAAGTTGTGTTGGTGTATTACACATCTCGCCTGTAAATCCAGGCACGCATTCCTTACATGTTCCATTTGTATTGAAACAATTGTTATTAAGACATGATAGACTGCACCTCAGAGAGCAACCAATACCGTAAAAACCGGACAAACAAGCTAAAATGGAAAAAAAATCAAGTCTCTGTTTTAACTAAGCGCAAGAAAGTAGAGACTAAAAAATCAGAGCGAAAATATCCACTTAATATATTCCATCTTAAATTATATTTATATTTCCAATTAAAGGTCCGCAAAAGGCATATACAGAAAACACAATATAGACGTGCACATATAATAGAGAAAGAACTGCATGCTTGATTGAGAGATCAACTAAAACAATATATACATGTAATAACCGAACATGGCCCACTGCAAACAAATGGAAAATGATACATTAAATAATATCTTCGTAAATCTAATATAATTATCCAGAAATATTTCAAATTGAAATCTACCGACAAAGTTCAAAATAACTGTCATCACAACTAAGTAACCAAACCGAACAAGGTTTGTTCCTGTGTTTAGTTTCGGATTGGGAAAGCGCTAATTTGAACATCTCGTCCGTGTTATAAGCATGATTACAAACAATGTTATGTTCTATTTCGTCCAACTCAACCGAACATAAAGTATTTATCTATTAACAACAAACACATGTATAGGAACAGCTCGCCTATGCGTGCAGCACATTTATTTTAAAAATTACAAAAATTGCAAAATAATAACGTTCCAAATCCATTCATGTTGTACATGACAGTCTACAAGAAAAAAGAATAAGAATTAAAAACATATAAACATATTTTATAAATTATTAATTTATTTTTCGAAATTTGCTGCACTGAAATCCGAGCTTCGAATGACTAGCTAAGATCTCAACCTTAACACGACAACTTTTCCCGCCTATACCCGTCATAATCTGTCCGTGCTATCACAATATGCTCACTATTAACTAGCCATACCCGGATAACATTCAAACACACCGCGACCCAAAACAATAACACAGACATGTAAACAAATACACGTGTTCGTCGAACCTTAATAAATACATTTATGTTCTATTTCGTCCAACTCAATCGAACATAAAGTATTTATCTATTAACAACAAACACATGTATAGGAACAGCTCGCCTATGCGTGCAGCACATTTCGAAAAACAAAGAAAGGCGGTTTGTTTGTTTGTTTATTTTGTTTATTTATTTTTTTTTAAATACCCAAATTTTTAGAGACCAGTAAACGTTCAGACAAAGACTCTTTTACGTATCCGTCTTTAGCGCGATCAGACTTCCACCTGCCGTGTTTTTTGAAAAAACGATCCTCAACGCGAGAGGCGGCAGCCGCAGTTGCCCCACCAGATCTTAAACTATGCAAACCAAACATCTTTTTATCCAAACCTAAGTTTTGTAAAGATGATAATAATATTTCTCTAGCAGAAGTGTAAGATAACTTCCCACTTCTTAATTTGTACGAGTTCGAAGATTTACAAAAAGACAAAGGTCGAAAAATATAATCCAAGCTATCTGGTTTTATATCGGCCATTGACAAATATTTTTCTAACATACCCGGTAGTTACGGGACAAGTAAAATTATCAGTTCTAGAGATAACGACATCTGTACCTTCCCTGTAGACATCAGTTTTACTCTTTTCTAAAAACAGCTTCACATAATTGTCATAGAAAAATATTTCGTGCCTTTTCAGATTGGCCAATTCGTTAAACCGTAGAAAACCAGCATAACATAACAAGCACATACAAGCTATTCGCACATGTTTTAAATTAGATGTATTAGTACCATAAAACTGTACCAATCGAGTCAAAATTTCTGGTGTTATAGGTTCTTTCTTTACTACACGATGCCCAACGGATCTCACAGATCCCTCCTTAACTGAAAGAACTAAATCCGATACACACGGATTCTGAACACCTGCGAGCTTATGAGCCCAACTTATGGCGTAATAAGCTTCATTGATAGTACTGGTAGATTTATCAGAATTAGACAAATGAATAAGATATGTAGATACAACTACTTGTGAGGCTGGTAAAGTATCGACAATATTATTAAATAAACACCACTTACAAAAAGCGTTAAAGGCATATCTATACTGTCTTTGAGTATTTTCTGCTCTGGAAGCCAAACAAACAGTAGGGATCTGTTCCACCAATGGACGAAGGGATGGGTACAGGGAAAAAACGTTGAACATCTGCCCAACGCCCGGATTTGAAAACATCTGAAAAATGTATAATTAAATTGGCAATTATTTACACAATAATTCACAAAATACACATAAGACTGACCATGTCAACTACAATATCATACATACTGTGCATGATATTAGGACCTTGTCACTATAAAAAACAGTCTGCCATAACAGTAACAATTATCTATTTTCATACTAATTCGTTCACCATGCCACTGCAGTATTAATAATACCAGGACCGCGTGAAAACATCTAACTGGCGTCTAATCTGACCGCCAAAACAGTTGAATGAAATTTCTCTGTGCCAAAAATGCACCTAGGACTGCTTCCTTTGACATAAATTCTATCATGTTCAGTAAACTCTAGAACATCTTTAACGTAATCTTTGTACGTCATATGACTGTCAAAAATATATGACCAAAAGGCCGCAGAAACCCATCTGGGGACGATCAACGTACCTCGCGCTCTCTGAGCAATCAAATGCTTGATCGTACGAACTACTGAATAAATTGGGGGTACTAACCAATTATTGTCATTAGTCCAATTTTGAGTAAAAGCATCAATCGCTTCAGAATCAGGGTTCCAGAACAATGAGTTGAATCTAACTGTTTTTCTATTCGAAATACTAGCAAATCGATCGATAGAATTAAAAGTAATTTGCCAATCCTCGTGGTCAATCATTCTACTGATATAATCCGCCTTTGCGTTTTCAGTTCGTGGAATCCATTGAACTTCCATGGTAATATTAGAAGTGTTACAAATAGAAAAAATTGAAAAGGCTAAATCTTGTAAATCATTTTTCATACTGCCAGCCTGAATAATTCTAACACAGTTTTGGTTATCTGTAAACCATTTTAAACTAATTCCTGTAAAAACCGTACTGTAAGAAGTCAGGGCTTGTTCTATGGCCTTTAACTCTCTCCAAGTAGAGCTTTTGTCTTTTTCAGAATCATTCCACATCTTATTAACCTCCACAATGTACGCACCACATGCTTGATTACTAGCATCAGAATATACCAAAATTTGTGGTGGTGTGTAAGGAGTTAACATTCTCGTGTTCGAAATCAACACTTTACGCTTCCAAAATATAATTTCTCTCCTGACTTCGTCAGGATAAATTAAATTCAATACTGTATCCCATGAATATCTAGCTTCAATGCACATATAACAAAATCGAGTCATTAATCTCGATAAAATCCCAAAGACCGGGGACAAAGAAATAATTTTACCCGTAAATTGAGCTAACTGTCTAGCCGAAAATTTTGGAAAGATGGCTAACAATGTATCAATAGCTTGAACTATTTCTGAAATGCGCTTATCAGTAATACTCAAAGAAAAATTTTTAGAATGCCAGTGTAAACCTAGCCATTCTAAATCTTGGGTTGGTTCGAACACCGATTTTTCGGCATTGATAAGAAACCCTGCATCTAACAAAGATTGCTTGACAAAATCTGAATTTTTCTGACTAATTTCAAAACTAGGAGCTATACCAAAACCATCGTCTAGATACAAAACAATATTGATCGAATTTTGTCTCCAGTATTTAACCATAGATTTAAGGCATTTTGTAAACAAATAAGGACTACTAGCAAGACCAAAAACTAAGACTGAAAAACAGTAAAATTTATTTTGCCAAGAAAAACCAAGATATGTTTGTTGCTGAGGACAGATATCGAAATGATGATACCCATTTTTCAAATCAAATTTAAACAAGTAAAAATCTTTTTCAAAAAACTGCAAAGCTAAGCGCCAATCTTCAAACTTAAATTTTTCTTTTTTGACCGATTTATTCAAAATAGATAAATCGAGAATTAACCTTTTCTTCCCGGACTTGTTTGTCGCTACTGATAAGGGATTAACGACGTAAGGTGTGAATGGAACTTCATATGCACAACCTGAATCCACCAAGTCTTTAACTGCTTGCTCAACAAAGTCTGAATTCGAAAAAGCTGATTTATTGCTTTTCAAAAACATACTATGTGGCGGATCTAAAAAGGGGATGACATAACCATTTTTAATAGTATTCAACACAAATTCGCTAGCACCAATTTTAAGCCAGAAATCATAGTGCTTAGCGAGTCTACCTTTGACCCCCTTAAAATAAGAGGAAGCAGAGACATTCAAATGTTCGAGAAAATGAACTTGAGAAATAAATTCTCCCAGAACAGAATTGCATTCTTGAAAATCAAAAGGATAAAAATACTTATCATTTGTTTGAGGTTGACTGTGCATCTGTAGAAGAGAGCCTTGCGTTGAGCAGTGGGCAGTTTCTCCTCCAGTGCCCATACTGTTTACACTGGTGGCAGATGTCCATAGGGCACGGCTCATGCCGTGCACCGGTGTAACGAAAAGGCTGCTGCTGAATAGTAGGAGCAGGAGCTGTAGCCACTGGAAAATTGGTTGTAGAAGGTCTAGAAGAGTAGGGATGCGGCCTGCGTTCTCTGGACTTTTCCTTGCGGAGCGCTCTGGACTCGGCCGAACGGATCCTTTTTTCGTCCTCTTCATTGTCTGCTATATCACTGGATTCGTACTCGCGTACCGTAGCCCAACCACCTGCTGAATTGTCTGCAATCCTGATAAGTTTGTTACGTTCCTTCAACCTATTCAGAAGGTCTAAAGAGGTGCTAGAAGCCGGAGAGTTGTTAGCAATCAAACGCCTGTGAATCTTGGCGACATCCTCAGCAATGCCCTCGTTGAAACGGAATTGAATTCGGTTTCCTTCGGACTTAAATTTCAAATCGGTTTCCTCACGAAACTTCTTGGATAAAGAATCCTGTTCAGCCAAAATGTCAGTTTGAAGGTCCACTAACTTGCGATCAAAATAGTTTTTAAACAAGTCAAAGGTATCTACCAAATCGCGTTGTGAGGCGGAATTCGTATTCTCAATGCGATTAGATTCGATACGTGTAGGGGGCTGAGAAGGCTGGTTGTCTCGTAGCAATTCGTCGTCGTTCAGATCAAGTATAGGCTCTGACATTTCGAAATTTGCTGCACTGAAATCCGAGCTTCGAATGACTAGCTAAGATCTCAACCTTAACACGACAACTTTTCCCGCCTATACCCGTCATAATCTGTCCGTGCTATCACAATATGCTCACTATTAACTAGCCATACCCGGATAACATTCAAACACACCGCGACCCAAAACAATAACACAGACATGTAAACAAATACACGTGTTCGTCGAACCTTAATAAATACATCTAAAATATATTAGTGTTTGTCATGCAAAAATACTTACTCTTTCGTTTGTCTTATAAAATTTTACGTCATGTTGTAAGTTGTATTTTTTAAAATAAAATGTAGACCAGTTCAGAATAAAATGTTCTCCCAGACAAAGTGTATTTTCACTGTTTACTCAATCTAATCAGAAATAATCAGGAATTAATTAGCTAAGGTTGAATGTGCTTCAGACTTTTAATGCTGAAAATAATCTTACCGACTTAAAAGAAAAAGGGTGTTATTTAAATTGTAATGATAATACTTCCTTTGTAAGGGGTAATATATACTAACTAGACTCTATTTTAATACCTATACTATAAGACAAAGCAGTTTTGATTGCATTTTTGTATTATTCAATATTTTACCTTTTATTACGAAAATCCAGTAGAAAAAAATTAGTGACCGTAACCTGTCCATGTTTAATACTATGCCTTATGTTGTTCACATGCCAAAAATCGTTCTTGACTTTTTTTACGGGAATTTTAGTTACATTATAAGTCAACCATGTTTTTTTCTAAAAGTACCTAATGTTTTTTTTTTACAAATGTTTCTTTCATGACATCGAAACTATTCCCGCGTCAAACGCAAACGACCAAGCCCGAAAGGTTTAGAATAGACGAAATCAACTGCATCTAGTTTACACTTCCGTTCTAATTTAGGTCAAAATTTACTATAGAAAATTGCCTATCAAAATGAAAAAAAACACCCACCGCATTTCAAAACGCTGAATATCTCGAGGAAATAATTGCTGATTTTAAAATATATCTTTTTGATCTACAAAGGAGCATAAGCTGGACCATTTGCGGGAAGCAGTTTTCATTTGTCAGACAAAACCCTAACCAAAACACGACGACTTGTAGTATAAAACGAATGTCTCACATTTCTTGGACCCTGACCATTGACTTTCAATAAGGATAAACTATTTAAGGTCAAAGGTCATCCAAGGTAAACCACTCTGGCCGTATGCAACACATCGCTTTATGTGCCTTCATACATACCAGTTGTTTAAAGCCTAGGTCAAAAGACAAAAAAGTTACAGGCCGGACAAGCTTTCAATACAAATTTGACCTTGAGACCAACGTTCAAGGTCATTTAAAGATCATTATAATACGCGACATGCCGTCTCCAGGTTATTCATCCATATATACAATATCTAAAGCATAGGTCAAAGCAGAAAAAGGTACAAGCAGGACAAACTCCTTATTTAAAACTTTAGGCCAAATGCTCTTGAAGTTTTATCTCGAGGTTACATTATTTCTTAGACTTTTGATTTTTGGCATGTGGGTAGATCATTTCAAGGCAGTGTGTTGCGTTCCATTGACCTTGAACTTTGATATCAAGGTAATATTACTTTATGAATGACAAATTCGTGTTACTTTTTTCTCTTTTGAGGTGGGCTTTGATATAGGGCATGTGGGTAAATAATTTCAAGGCGACGTGTCGCGTACCTTGTTTGGTTACCTTTGATCTTGAATTGTGTTTTGAATGACAAATTTGTGTCCTTACAATTTCACGACTTATTGACAGCGGGGCTCACATAGAAAGATACCATCTCACTGATATATAAGGCGAGACATGATTATCAATTGAACCTTTATAAATCCAGGGACGTTATATACTAATGTATTATTCTTGGTATATAATGTCCCTGATAAATCATATGAACTTACAAGTTTTAGGACAGAATGTTCATTTACTATGAATTGTATGTAAGCCCCACCCCTTTATTGTAGATTCTTGCGCTGTTGCTAAGCGTTCTTATAAATTGTTAATAATGTCCGAAAATGTGCAGTGCAGTGATATCAACAAATGAATTATCGTCGTGGCAAAATGAAAGGATAATGTAATAAATCAGCAATAAATATTATTATCATTGGTATTACTAATAGTAATATCTACTTTTGTCACATTTATCTCCAGTATATCCGGATTTGCATGGGCCAATACATCGTCCGAAATCTGGTTCACATGGCTGTGCCATACAATTACTGCTGCATTCTGTCAGGCAATTTGAACCATAAAAACCAACGGGACACCCTAAAACATTCCAAGATTTAATAAACAGGCTGTTTATCAATTATATAATACATGTATACTATATATACGTAGAGGCTTTCATTATTCTTGTTGTTTGCTTTGAAAGGTAAAATGTTTTGTTTATTTTCAGAACCTTTTTTGTTTATGCACTTTCATATCGAAAGAAATATTACTATCTGTCTTTCAAACATCGTCTTACCATAAACTTCAACTTCGCAGATCAAAAGAAAAGCATGATGTCCGTCGAACAAGTGATCATTGAAATATGTTACATATTGTCCAATATGTCGACAGAATATTTCATTTATAAGTCCAGGGGATTGTGTCCGCTCTTCATAGCACAGAATTCCAGACTTGAAAGTTGCTTCGTCAGATATGAAAACTTTATAATTTTGCAAAATGCTGCTAATATTGGATACTGCAAACAAAGAAACAATACTGATCTACACGGTACACAGATTGTATAATCACATATTATTTTCATATTTAATTCTTTATTATGAAAATTGCCCGTTTACCACTATTAATTAATTCACCTCACAATTGGTACGATACGTTATTAGTAAAACACAATTATATCCAGTTGTTGTAACTTTTAGAAAGTTTAGCACACAAATTGTACAGATGCAGTGTTTGACTTCCGGTAGGAATACCTTTTAAAATAATGCAGTACTGCACAAATATCATTCTTTACAGTTAAAAGCTTAGGATAAATTCCAAGTAAGAAAAACGTCGTTAATTGATACCGTATATAATAAATATATTTTATATTTTATAAATATATAACAAATAATTATCTGTTAGCTTTTGAAATCATTAATCTGAAAACAAAATAAGGCTTTGATTTTTATCTCATTAAGACACGTAATAAAAAGTCACTTAACTTACTTGTTTCGAACACGAAGTGTATATGACTGATAATAGACGTCTGGTCCAGCTTGACCTGCCAGAAAACTTCCTTTGCAGGAAATTTTGTACATGCACATGATGTTATGTTGGGCTGTAAGTCATATTGTCCGTCTACGGCTATGTCTGGTGTCAGGCCTGCTAACACAGAGCTTTGGTTCGTAGGTCGATTTAATGAAAGATTAACTAAAACAAATCATAAATAAGCGAATAGTCAGAGAATGGATAAAATATACATTATTTATTTATAAGTTGTTAAAAACTATTCTCATCAAAATACATTAAACACAATAAATTCAGTTGTTCGTCCATGACAAGATTAAATATTGGGATTGCAAAAGCATAGTTTTTTACTTCATCTCAAGAAAAAATCAACCGGTACCAAATAAAATTTTTCTGATGAAGAGTGTTGCTATCATCCAACGATACAATATATTTTGAAGCATAAAAAAGGTGACAAATTTGTGACAACATGACGCATCAAACAAAATTTTATTCGACAGCATGTCGTGACAAAACAAAAGCTGAACAACACATACAACAAAAGTAGCTAATGATGAAATATAATTTATATTGCAATCATCATCTTACTACGACGGCTTATTCGTGCCAAACAACAAATAGAAAAAAAATCTTATTTCGTTTGAACGGTTTATTAAATCGTTTAAACGGTTTATTACATCGTTTAAACGATTTATTATTTCGTTTGAACGATTTATGAATTATTATCAGGGACCACAAGGACCACATCGTCTAAGTAGTTGGTCATCTACATTTGATTATCAGGGACCTAAGGGACCACAAAGTCTAGATAGTTGACGATCTACTTTATCAGGGACAATGGGGACCATGCGGTCTATGTAGTTGGCCAGATTATTGATTATCCGGGACCATTGGGACCACGTGATCTAGGTAGTTGGCAATATACATTTGATTACCAGGGACCATAGGGACCACATGAATAAACCGTTCAACGGATTAATAATTGTACAAACGATTTAAACGAACCGTTCAAACCATTTAATAAACCGTTCAAACGAATTAATAAATCGCTTAAACGAATTAATGAACAGTTTAAACGATTTAATAAACCGTTTATACGAAATTATAATTTATTTCTATTTGTTGTTTGGCACGAATAAGCCGCCGTATCTTACAGCAGCTTAAATGCTTTGATTTGTATGTGTTGCACAGTCACTCTTTTTAACACGAGTTTTAGCCACGCCTTCTTTACGCTTGTTGACCATTCTTGCCAATGTAAACGTAACCATAAGTTGCAGCCATGCAAATTACGTGTTTTGTTATTTCTTTTAGTAATTATTTTATTCAAAGTATTGCATTGATTATTTTTGCATATTTAATTTACATCGAACAGTAGAACTCGCTCGTCACAAATCACTCAATTTTACGTCATTCATGTTGATTAGCAAAATACTGCGAACAATGTGTGAGGCATAATACGAGTAGTTTTAAAAGAAAAAAAAGAAAACGTACAGTTGGAGTAAATAGTGTACGATAGATTGCAGAATAAAGATTATATTAGTGCATTGACCTAAACACAATATAATGACTCGGCACGAAAAGGGGAAAATGCTCGCCAGAGCCTCGCCTTTTCTCTGGTTCTAAGCCTCGTCCCTATATTGTGTCTATGTCATGTCACAACACTTATATTATAGATTTAACAGCAAAACAGTTTACTTCTCTTATCTTTGCTGTCACGTAACAAACAAGTATTGTAGTAGGATGATTTGCAAAATTGTTAACATTGTTGAATTTACTTTGAAAATATAACCGTTTTCCTTGAAACAAAACACGTAATGTAACTTACCTGACATATAAACAACAGTTAATCTTGATAATACGTACAATATATTGACCATGTACATTTTGTATAACAATGAACACAAGTACATCACACGTCACCGGAAACCAGTTTGTATCCTATGATAAAATTTAGCAAGTGTACTTATCAAAGGATGTAGACTTTACAAACTGTTTGCTGTCTGTTTATTAGATAAGCAAAGTTTACTAGTAATCCACATTCTAGCAGACTTACTTTTGCTTATGAAGCGATATAATTACAAGAGCTACTCCAAAAAAAAAAAAAAAAAAAAAAAAAAAAAACCAACAAAATAATAAAATAAAAACAACAAAAGTTTGTTTAATCCTCAAATTCCAACTTCCGTTAAATTATTATTATATTTCACAAAGGTCGGGAGTTTTTACCAGGTACGCCGGCTTCTCCTCTTCATAAAAAGTGTGCTGACACCAGGATGTAGCTGAAAAAAGGACAATATTGGCCTAGCACACCAATCAAACGAGCAAACAGACATACATTCTTTAATGTCTCCATTTTATACTGCGATATTCTTCAAGCAAGCTAAACGTGTCAGCACGATCTTTCAAGCATGACGTTATCATGCAGTCCTGTTTGCAATAACCTTTTTGTAGTGCATAATTACTGGCCTCCCATGTCAAATTTCGAATATAACGATGAGCAGTTGGTAAACCACAAGCTATAATCAAATGTTAGTTTGAACTCATTTTACAATTTGGATTGCCGTAATTAATTTTAAGTACAGCATTTCGTTTGACTTTATATTAAACTAGCAACGTTTTCATTCTAAAACCATTATAAGGGGGTTCTTTATATGTATATAAACGTTTAAGGTTTAGGCTTACTTCTCTGTAAATGGCCGATTTCTGGTACAGATTATCCATACAGTACAGACGAGCTCACGCGCCCACATCTGTACTTGTTGCGTCATCCAATCAAAACGCATGAAACAAGACCGTTGTTATAGCAACATAACAACGTTCTTGTCATGGTAGGGCGTTCTGGTTGGATATCGGAGACAATGGAGTCTATATGATATCGCGATGTGAAAGTTGTGGTTGACGAAAGAAATAGCTACTTTCATGCGCGTTTGGGATATCCCGTGTGATCTAGAATTTTGTGTGCATTTTCGCCTCATCCCCTGCGCGCTTTACTCGTGAAAAGACATAAAAATTCTATCATTGTTGAGATCACCCGGTCTTTTCCCAAAACGTCTGTCAGAGCCTATTAATCTTTTGTTTAAAGTACATGTAACTAGGTTTTTGAAATTGAAATAAATTGTCACTTCAGCTGGTTCCATATTGCGGAGGTGTAGTTGTACTTCTTTTGTTGGTTCGATACTTGTGTGTGTGTGTGTGTCTGTGTATGCCCTCGTATTTGTCATTGTGTTATTCGTTGTTCCTTCTTTTATTACTAATTTAAATTGAGCTTTGGGTTTGGTATCTTTTGTCTTTTTTATAATACTATTGGTAATATTCGGGATCGTATATTTTTCCTGTCGTCTTAACACAGGTGGTCTCTAGCACAGGTTTGACTCCTTGTATGGTGGTTGCAGTCCGGGCCATATTTGATCCTTTAATTATAATGACGTCCGGAATGAAAGTCTGCAAAACTAGAAATGAAGAATACCAGTGATAAACTGTCATGTATACTGCAAAAGATATCACGAGAGGTTTTAAGAATCGAGTAGATTGTGTTGACATGCTAATTCATGTGTTAATGTATAATGAAAGACAATTCGTTGTTAGTGTTTGTTTTACCTTATTTTCACTAGCTGATTTATCGATCAAAATTGCCAACGACGGTTCTTGTTATGCCAAAAGGATTTAATGTGCAATATTTTAATCTCTATAGATTTTTCATAAGTTGTGTTATTTATCAACATTCTATCTCAGAAAGATATTTTAAAAGAAACCCGAAGACAATAAATAACAAAATATTTCTGAAATTGCATTTATTTCTAAGTTTCTTTGCTCAAGTTACCTGTCCTCGTCGAAAATTTGTAGGAAATTCTACATCTTTGTATGTTTGCAGCGTTTCCTCCATCAGCCACATGACACTTTATATGAAGATCTTGCATTCCGTTCATTCGGGGGGCCTCGGTGGTCGAGTGGTGAAGGTAGTTCGTCTACTATTGACCACGTGGTCTGTCAACACTGAGATTGCGGGTTCGATTCTCACTGCAAGCAGGGTGTTCTCGACTCCAATCTTAATTGACAATAATTGCCATTTTTCCTACCGCAGGTCGGGGGTTTTCTCCGGGTACTCCGGCTTCCTCCCCCAATAAAAAATGGACGCCATGATATAGCTGAAAAATTGCTGAAAGTGGCGTTAAACACCATCAAACAAACAAAACAATCCGTTCATTCGGTGTCATAGAACAATCAATAGATTTTTATTATTTAACATATTCTGTCTTTTATTTTTTTTTTAATTTGGAAACACATTTTATATTGTGAAAAGGATGAATGTACGACAAATGGCGATATAATTGTATTTTTAGACCACCTTTATTTACGAATGATACCAAATCAACAGTTGTAGTAAGCAAACTATAATCTCCCTTTTCGGCATCAGTTCTGTGAGCAAATAGGATCGTACAAATGTGTACTTTCTCTTGGAAATATTCCTTCCCTTTGCAATGGTTCATAACTGAGTGCTGGATCTGGAAAAATAACAACTTACATAGTAGAAATAAATTTACAATATGCATCTAATTTAAATATAGAGTTTTAAAACACTTTGACATAACTTTACTTAATTTGAGTTCATTTATAGCTTACTGTGGCCATTCAAACATAAATACAGAAGCAGATCCCGAAATCTTTGCTTTTAACCCTGAAGATCTTACAACGCAGCTACCAATAACAAAAAGGGGCGCAAGTGAAAGATTTCATTTTAGTTACATTGATTAAAACGTTGTGTATTGTAATATTTTCCATCATTATATAAACTGTTGACATTTTAAAAACTTTATTAAATTTTTTTACCCCGGGTATTGGAGTAATTTAATTTCAAAGGGTAATTGCGACGTGTTAAATTTATGTGCGTGTTATCTTTTCCGAACAAATTTGAAGTGTGAAATTTTGTTCACTCTTAGTCAAAATAGTCTTTTTTTCGTCAAATAAGACTTTGCGAGCATGAAACTCCCTAAACTTAATCTGTCATTTTCAGCTATTTCCTATGCATAGAATTGACTCATTAATGTACCTTGTGCATGGGACAAGGTATCTGAACTTCCGCCGGCAAAAAAATCAGAAAATAACTACACCAACAAAAATTGCATGATTATACATACTTCTATATATCAAAAACACCAATATAATAAGGAGACCAAGAATAAAGTGAAAAATTTACAGTCAAATGTAATAAAACAATTATCTCAAGTCAGTGCATGCTATATTGATTTATGGAACACAAAAGGAATATCGACCTCTGCCGTTAGCTTCGGCCGATATCGCTTTCAAGTGTTCCAAAAAACATTATATCGATTGCACTGAGCTGCCATAAGTGTATAAAATCGTATGGGTAAATAATAGTTTCATAATTGAAGTCACTTACCTGGTTCCCAGTGCTCGACCCACAGAGCAGACAAGCGCGTCCCCGGGTGACGGATAGGGGAGACACTCTAGTTGGGGGTTGTCAGGTCATAATACGGAAAGCCTGACCGCGGACCGTAGTGGGTAACGTGTTTGGCGAGTGCCACGCTCCTTGCACGATAAAGACCCCTTTTGTAGATTTCTAAAAAGGGTAGGCTCATTGTAGCCGCTACAAAAGGCTAAATTTTCCGCCCCTACCCAAAACTCCATACTTTTCCAGTGGCAGTCAAAATTGTATTCCCTGTGACCCATCCCACCCCCATTTTCCATTGATTTATTGTTTGTTAACTTGTTCCCGTCCTGAATATAGCTGAAATACTGCTCGCTGGACGTAAAGCAGACATCCAATCAATCAACTTACCTTGCACCCATAAGGTGCCTCTTAATTCCAGTGGTCACGTAACGTCACATTAATGTCACGATTGTCAGTTTTTAAATAGTTTCAGATATGGCAAATTTTTGTTGTTATTTTTTAAGAAAAACTTTTATTTTATATGGGCGTCAAATAACACTGAAAGTTATTATCGCCTGGACGGCTATATTTTTATTCACTGTCGTAGCTAATGATGGATCAAGGAGAAAATATTTCGAAGTGTACTTAGCTACCGAAAATGAACAGAATTTCGCGAAAAGAATATCAATCATTCAAGTTGAGTGAAACATCAAGATAAAATAAACCTTTTGACTGCAAAAATGCATGGGTTGTATCAAATTTTCATGCAATTGTAAATAATTTTGGTATTCTATTTACGGAAGTTAACAATAGAGAGAGACCATTTTAACCTGGTACTTTGTCTTTCGGTGATATCGCTATCAATAAGCGTACCTTTGAAAAATAAAAAACCAGAATAAAAGGACGATTTCGACCAGAATATAAACCTAGTTTATGTATACAATTACTGATTCCGTAGTATGTCGTCTTTTGTAAGATGCAGTAAATAAATGTTATGTCAATAATTTATTTAGTTGAACCACTTGAACATTAGATTTAATTCAAATATATTTATGATTTAATATATGACAAAAGAATTACATGTGCGCAAAATTTAGAAATCGGTAATTCAAACTAGTCCCAACTGCTTTTCATAGGACTTTAAATGTCTTCTTTTTAGAAATTGCAATTCTGATTCTAAGAGTGTTTATTAGATAGTGCTTACAAAGAGTATGTTTTTATTTCTATTTAAAATCCGAGATACTATATGTTATACCCGAATTTGCTCAGAGGAACTTTAATAACTTTATAAGTGTTAAACTGTCAACGATTCAATTACATTCATTTACATTACTTCGTACGAAAAAGTCAGAGACCATATCCTGATACCCGTGGGTTTTTAAATCGTGATTACTCGTCAGAATCTGAGCTGTCAAATTAGAGGGTCTATACGAGTGGTCAAATGAATAGAAACAATTTAAATACATCTGAGGTTCTAAACGAAAGTCGTGAGGTTCTTTACGGTGATATGGATATGGATACTCAAAATGATATTCGGCATTTCATGGCAAGAATAAACGAAAGACTTACGGCAATAGAAACGAACATCGAACCCGTTGCACAAATAAATAAAACCTTGATTACACTTGTAGAGAACTTTAATGAATTGAAACTTAAGGTTTTCAAAATAGAAAATACCACAATGGAATTGAACAAAAGATGTGACAATGTAAACCTAGACGTACAAAATCTCAGAAAACAAAATGAAGTATTGAACACAGAGGTGAAAACACTGAAAAAACAATCAAAGGAAGTCGAAAACCACTTGCAAGGAATGAGTGACTTCGTTGACGACTTCAAGAAAAAAGACGAAGAAAATGTGAAAGACGTCAAAACTATTAGATCATCAGTAAGCAAGTGTGTCAATGACATAGATGACCAAGCCCGAGAACTTAGACAAGAATTGAAAAGTGCATTGAGCGACATAAAAGATGAGGCGGAAGATATACGTGACTCTATAATTGACCTTAAGTGTAGGTCCATGAAAAACAATCTAGTATTTCGAGGTATAAACGAGAGCGAAGGCGAAGACACGGAGGAAGTAGTTAGAAACTTTATCAGACACGAGCTACGCATAACGAACTCACGGATTGAATTTGGCAACGTCCATCGATTTGGACACGGTGCAAAACCGGGAAGAAGAGGCAACCCTAGACCAATAGTAGCGAGATTCATCTATCACGGAGATAAAGCTAGAGTACTTTCTAACACATATAGACTAAAGGGAAAACCCTTCAGTGTAAACCAGCAATATCCAGAAGTAATCGAACAAGCACGCCGAAGTCTTTACCCAATTCTCAAAGAAAAACGGGATCAAGGTCATAGCGTGAAACTTGTACGAGACACCTTATTCGTAGATGGTGAGCCTTACATAGACACAGAAAATCATGATGACTTGTCTTTTATGAACATGCAACCAGAAAGACACACAACACCTAGTGATAGGAACAGAAAACGACGGCGAATGTCAACTCCAAGAAACAGCCGATAGGAATCCCATGGAGAAATCAGCAACACAGGAAAGGACTTGCACTATAAAACTATTATTAACACCAGAACTGAACTGTACTCGAATTTGAAATTTTTGTCGTTAAATTGTTGTGGTGTTGTCAGAAAATCACAATATTGTGAGTTTGTTGAATTAATTAACGATTATGATTTTATATGTCTAACAGAAACAAAAACAAATGACTTTGATGAAATAAACATACCAGGGTATATTGTTAAATTAAAGAATAGAAAAACTAAATCCAGGGTTAAATCTGGAGGTATCGCCTTCTGTTTTAAAGAAAAATCTAAAAACTATGTTACTGAAATAGAAACCAATAACCCACATGTACTATGGGTCAAAATATCAGCAGATTGTTTTGAAAATTTTGAAAGTGATTTATTAATTGGAAATGTTTATGTTCCCCCTAAGAACTCAGTGTACAAAGTCCAAGACGTATTTAATGAAATAGAGAAAGAAATTGTAAATTTTTCAAATTATAAATATATTCTGCTAAATGGTGATTTTAATGCCAGGACTGGTGTGAGCCTGGACTTTTATGATTTGTATGGTGATCAGTTTGATAACTCTGATGATAGTGTTGTTTGTCTTGCTGACAATTTGTATAAATTTGGTATGAAAAGAATAAGAACAAGTCAAGATTCAACTAAAAATACATATGGTAACTTGTTACTTGAGATGTGCAAAAATAATAATATATTTATATTAAATGGCCATGTAAATGGCGACTTAGAAGGTTTATTTACTTGTCGACAATCAAGTGTCGTAGACTATTTTATTTGTTCATATGATTTGTTAGCATTTGTTACTCATTTGAATATACATGATTTTTCTAATCTTTTCTCAGATGTACATTGTCCAATTTCTTTATCCTTTTCAATGTGCAAAAATGCCTGTGACCATGGTGATACTTCTTTTGATAGCGCTCGACCTGTTTCAGATAACCAAGAGAAAACTAGGATAAAAAAGTGGTCACAAGAAAAAGAAGCAGATTTTATTGCTTCCATAGACAGGACAAAAGTAAACGATATATTAGTAGAACTGTCCTCTGCAGAGTTAGAGGTAACACAGGAAACTATAGATAGATATATAGAAAACTTAACACTGTTATCTTGAGTTCGGCAGAACAAGTGCTAGGCACTTTTACACCAAGTAAAAATAAGAAAACACCCAAGACAAGCAAACCATGGTTTGACAACGTATGTTGGAACCACAGAAAAGAGTTCAGATATTCAAAGAGAAAATATAAGAAAAATAAGACTAGTAGTAATAGGGAAAATATGAGACAGGCCGAGCGTAGTTATAAGAACCAAATGGATAAATCAATAAAAGAGTATAGAAAGCAATTTAGAAAAAAGATGGATAATCTTAGAAAGAGTAATTCAAAAGAATATTGGAAGATTATCAATGGTAACAGGCAAAATAAAAGTAATAATGTCCCTATTGGTGATTTTTTTTATTTTTTCAAAAACCTAAACACTTCTAATCTAGAAGAAGAACCCCCCTTTGTAAATGACAATATACCCGATAACTTATTAAACGAAGCAATCACAGAGGAGGAAATTAGAAAATGTGTTAAAAATCTTAAGAACAACAAAGCATGTGGTGGTGACAAGATAAATGAATACATTAAGAGTACTTGTGATATATTTTTATCTGTGTATGTAAAAATGCTTAACATTATTTTTGATTATGGAGTTATTCCGGAAGAATGGTTGGTTGGAAATATTATCCCTTTTTATAAAAATAAGGGAGACACAAAAGATCCACAAAACTATAGACCCATCACTATACTTAGTTGCATGGGCAAACTTTTTACTGCTATTTTGAATCAAAGAATAAACTTCTTTCTTGAAGAGTACATATTACTTAATGAAAACCAATTTGGTTTTAGAAAAGGATACTCAACCATAGATGGTATCTTTGTCCTACATTTACTTTTTGAATTGCTAAAGATTAGAAAGAAGAAATTATTTTGTGCTTTTATAGATTTTGCCAAAGCATTCGATACAGTTTGGAGATGTGGCCTTTGGACAAAACTACTCTCTACTTCAATAAATGGCAAGATGTACAACATCATTTTTAATATGTACAAAAACATCAAATCACGAGTCTTTAGTGGTAATGAATATTCTGATTATTTTTCCTGTAAAGTAGGTGTTAGGCAAGGTGAAAACCTTTCACCTATTCTTTTCTCATTATACATAAACGATCTTGAATCTTTTTTGAAAGATAAAAATATAAACGGTATACAATCTGTCTCAAATGATATTGAAAATGAACTAGATACGTATGTTAACCTTTTTTTGATACTGTATGCTGACGATACTGTTTTAATGTCTGAATCTAAAGAAGACCTACAAATGCAATTAAACGTACTTTCAGAGTATTGTACTCTATGGAAACTCAAGGTCAATATTTCAAAAAGCAAGATTGTAATTTTTTCAAATGGGAGATTGCCTCAAAATATCAAATTTTATTTTGATAATACAGAACTAGAAATTGTTAATGAATTCAAATATTTAGGAGTTATTTTTTCAAGAACAGGATCTTTTTCTATGGCAAAAAAGGCGCAAGCAGAAAAGGCTACTATTGCAATGTATGATATTATCAGAAAAGGTAAATTACATAATTTATCAATAAACTGCTTGATTGATCTTTTTGAAAAAGTTGTCAAACCGATTCTTCTGTATGGTTGCGAGATATGGGGACATGGTGATAATAAAATCATAGAACGTGTCCATTTAAAGTTTTGTAAACTTATTTTAAATATGAAAAAATCTACACCTGACTTTATGGTATACGGAGAGCTGGGAAGATACCCACTTGATGTATCTATAAAGCTTCGTATTGTGAATTACTGGGCAAAACTGGTTACAGGAAAACCAGAAAAACTTCCTGTTCTATTATATTTTTTCAGTAGAATAAACATAATTGTGTTATTCCTTGGATGAGAAGCGTAAAAGCTATCCTAGAGCACTCTGGGTTGTCGTACATTTGGATTAACCATACGTTTGATAGCAATGCATTTCTGCATAATACTTTGAAGCAAAACCTCATTGATCAGTTTAGACAGTCTTGGTATGAATCTTTACAGACATCCCCAAAAGCTATTAACTATAGATTATATAAAGAAAACCTAGAATTCGAACAATATTTGAATATTCTAAATGATAAAAATGCTAAAATTTTGTGCCAGTTTAGAACACTGAATTTGAAACTGCCTATAGAGACAGGTAGATGGGCAAATATTGATAGGGAAAAAAGGGTATGTCCTCTGTGTAACTCCAGTGATATTGGAGATGAGTTTCATTATATTATGATTTGTAAGAGTATCGAAAACGAAAGAAAACAATATATTAATTCAAGTATCACCTATAGACCTAATATTATAAAATTTAGCAAACTTATGAATAGTACAAAAGTTAACGTACTTGTAAATCTATGTAAACTTATCAAATTTATAAATGTAAAGTTGAATCCTCCTGGGTAACCTCAATTTTCATCATAATTTACTAATGTCCAAATCTGTTCATTTATGAATCATGAATAATTTGTATTAATCCGCCCACCATTTGTACATTTGTAATATATATTGATTGATATTTTATTGTATTATTATGTTTTTCTCTGTACCATGTATTTGGTTTGTGAGAATAAAGATATATATAAAGAAAGAGAAAAGAAACATTAACATTTTCTTCCATTAGTGTGTGGTAAATAATTAACGCGCTGCCAACTGTATCCAATCAAAATAAGGCTATAATATAAGAAGGTTGCTACATTAATGATTTAATAAAACATGTTATTAAACAATAGGGTATTATTAAAAAGAGACTTTGCAATTAGAGCTCCATCCCCTGTCTGCACGGGAATGACGACGGACGCAAAGATAGAAGATATGCATTAATGCCTTTAAAAATCATAGAGGTAACAATAAACCATTTAAATATACCTAATGAAAAGCTATTTCAGAAGTTGAAGACAACAAAGGTAAATCAAAAATATCAATAACCTTTCAATGTATATCTCGGAGTTGTAAGTTTTTTCTTTCGATTTAGCGTATATATTAACTCGGAAACAAGTTAGTTAACATTTTAAAATTTCTAAACAGTACCTATTTTTTTTAAATAAATTTCATAATCAAATTTTTACTGACATGCTTCAATATTCATTACAGTTTGCTATTTTATTAATTTTACTATCTTTTAAATGTAAACTTCTAAGTAAAGTATTCTAATTAGAATTGTATTAACAGGAGCACAAAATGTCAATTCAATGCTACTTAAATGTGAAATTGAAATCTGTAATGTGTAGTAAAGATATAAAATGAGTTATGCTTTGAACTACGAATCGCCATTATTGTCATACAAATCCCCCGTTTCAATAGACCAGAAATGTTTGATGGAAATTTTTTTTGGGGAAGTACTGACAGACAGTTATACAATAATGTAAACAAATTGAATATAAGAAATTTTGTAATAAAATGCTTATAGTTTAAAATTTACTGAATTAGCAAAGTATACTTAACAATTAGAGCCACAACTCTCTATCTATGTGTGTACTACGACGGACGCCCAAGAACAATAATAATACATTTGATTTAATATCAACATGTATATAAAATGATTTTTTAATTTGTATTTAATAAAGAAATTAATTAAAATTTCTCTTTTACATTACATAAAAGACCGCAAAAATCCAGCGTGTTAATATGCGTTTTAATTTGCGCTGTACTTCAAATCAAAAATATTTAACATTTTTGTACAAGTTGTTTGATATAAAATTTTACAAGCTGCAGCTCATCTCTATCGTTCTTATTACTTAAATTGCACTATAAAATAATTTTATAAACAAACAGACGGCAAAATCTAATAATAATAGTACAAAATTTGAAAGGTGAATTGCCAATTTACCACCCTGTTCCGAACCTCTGTCCAATTTACCACCTGTTCCGAACCTCCGTCCAATTGGTTTTTGACTAATCAAGAAACAGAATTACGATCACGTGACTTGCTTTTTCGAGATGTGAAGTGTCATGAGGTCAAAGGGTAAAAGGTGAATTTAATACCGACTGCGTCGGAAAAAATGAATGGAGAAATCACACATGTCTTCTTCCGACATGTATCAATACTCAATCAAACTTCCTATATAGCAGACGAATGTTTAAATGCAATATACATGCTATCAAGTCACAATACGTTGCAATTTACAGCATCATCCTTGTTCATCTACAGATCTGAAGTAAGTCGTTAAAAAATAGGGGTTTCAGAACTTATTTTCGAGGGGTTGAGTACTGAAATTTCAATATTCTTATAGATGATACATAGAAAGGTAAAAAAACCATTAAAATAACAGATTTAAAAAAATTGTGCATTGAAATTTTTTTAATTTTTGATATAATGTCAATTTCAGTGAGTGAAAGAAAATAGGGGTTTCTGAGAATTTGCGTCTATTGGGAAATAACTAGAAAAAAGTATAAAATTATCATTTTTGGGTCAAAATTACCTACCTTGTTAAAAATTTCATTTTCATGATTTTTGCATATACGGAAACTCGTTTATGCGGAAAACTTTGCATTTCAACCATTTATAAATTGCAGTAATACTATATGAGAATAGCTTTCATGTTTATTTTTAATTTTATGGCAATACAGAATTTTTAATGAAAGAAATTATTATTAATTTCACCAATTTTTACATTTCACAAAATTATTGTGGATAGTGTCCTGCACCCCTTAAGTCAATTATAAAATTAATTTTAGTGCTCAATTCACTTTGTGCATTTGTGACCGTTTTTTGACGGTACGGACGAAAACAAACACAATATCAGCATTAAGTAGATTTAGAACCATTCAGTGATACCATGCTGTAGAGCTTACTGCTCTTCGCGGGGCAACTTCGCTGTCCGCTGCAAGCTGTGCTCGCAATAAGAATTGTTTTCAAATTGTTGGTTGATTATTGTATATAGACGAGTTTTGATGGGTTTACGCTGTACATGAACCGCTTTGCCGTTTCTTAGCGAACACCGACACAAAGTCGTCTATATCCAATAATCAAACCAGCAATTGAAACCAATTAGTAAATAAATCTTACCATTGTCACCTTTTAAATTAGCGTATTTCAGTGTTCCTTGCTTATGGCTTATAGCGTCGATGTAGTATTCCTTGTCAGATGGTGAGTCATATATTGACTTGTCCGACTTATTGGTACTCTTTAATCTTGACCATGAAATTTCTGGGTTTGTATATGTAGGATTATCTTCCTCTTGATTCTGATGAATTGTGTTACTGCTGGGTGGCGAAGAAATGATATTTGCAATATTCGTCTTCATTTGTCTGTAAAATTGTAAAAGTATTTAAAATAAGCCAGATTTAGCATAACTTTTCGGAATTTTGCGAAATCTATTAATTATTATATCTTTTTGTGGTTGGCCGCCACTGATGAATTGTGATTATGTGAATCTCGCGTCTGGCGTTGTAAATTGTATAACATTTGATGAACCATGAAATTTACTTTTAACAACGTGCATATAACTTAAGTACTATATGCACGATATTATAAATAGTATTGCCAACGTTACAATCGTTAATAATATTATTAATATTAGATATTTTCTTTATTTTGATTTTGTCTAACGATACCACGTGGTCATTTTGTATTTCTTTGGGCACATATAATATACCTAAAAATAGAATTTTCCAACGATATTTTGTTATGCTGCATATCTATACAGCACGTTACTTAAAATAGATTTCAAAAATTCCAAAAGTTAAATCGGTAAATCAAATGACAAATTTACCCAATCGAAATACTAGTTTAAGTTGTTTCCGCTGAACGAGATGTCAGTTGCAGACTTCTACTTTATAACTCAATGACATTTGTTATTTGTTTGTTGTTGAATTATAACAAGAAATGATATGGGTTACACCCATATCCAGAGATGTTCGATTTACATCTTATAGGTGTATCCGATTTGGTTTTAATAGTTTTTTTTCAACTTGTTTTATTTAAAATTTCATCATATGCTGTAAAAGGTTACAAATATAGACGATTGTGCAAAGCAATAAATAATCATCTTGATTATAATATCTCAACTTTGAGAAGAGTATTGTTATCAAAAAAAGCAATGTGTAGGAAAGACAAATGTTTACCGTACAATAACAATACATTGACCTTTTCGAAATCACATAATCACGTGGTTATGTGGGAAAAAAGGGGGTAGTAAGATCGACAGTTATCGCGTACTTCCGTCGGGCATTCTCGGAAGATCAAAGAAAAATACCGACAAGTTACAATTTCAATTGATTTAATTTTACAGTAATTAAAATTGTTTTTCAAAAAATTTGCAATTAAAATGTATTCAAACGTCAAACTAACGTTCATGTGCATAAATATTGCTAAGAACTTAATAATATTCTCAGACTGTAAAATAAAAAATATATATATATATAGAAGAGTCTTATTTTTGCCAGACACATGTAATTATATGCCTCCGTTTTTGCAATTTTTTGAGATTATTAACTTCTAGAATTATTTTCAACTATTACAACTGTTGATGACCTTTATGTAACTGAATTGTTTTTCTATTGTATTTTTATATACATTTTTCAAAATTTCATTTAGCTTTTAGTTTTTCTATTGTAGTATTATTTTTCAAAATTTCATATAGCTTTTTTAATTTCTGTTTGTTTAAAGGACTTCATATACGATCTTAGAGGTAGGTTTAATATAATTCTATAAGTATCTAAATATAACTGCTTCTTTAAAATGGTTCTACATAAAAAAAATTAAATCTTGAATTAAATAACATTGCAAACCTTTTGTGTTTTTTTTTTCTTATTATAAAGAAATTTATTTTCCCTACCAATGTCGATGTCATTTTTCACTCATTCAGAAAATCAAGTTTCTTTATATAACATGTTTTAAAATCTTATTTTCGTATAAAAATCATAATCTAAATTAGCATTTTCGTGGCTAATTATGTGAGTCTAAATGGTCTTCCATTTATACCTTTCATTAAAGTTTAGTGTAATAAATAAGAAATTAGCAAATAAACAAGGCACATCTAATTTACAATTTACAATTACATCACAGAAATATCTCTTACCCCTCACCCCCCACCACGCACACACACACACGCCTCGTTCTCGGCCAATCTCGTGCGAGAGAGTTTCGGATTTCGAAATCGTAAATAATCAAAACCCAGGGAAATTAAATTTAATGTTCAAGATTGATGAATTTCTTCATAAAGGTTTCATTTTCTACCCTAATTATGAAATAATCCAGAAATAATACTGAAAATTATCGATAATGCATTACGTAATACTACAAAATTTTAAAATGCATTATTTTTATCAAATCATCTTATGAATTCCAATAAAAACAAATACATTCACATTCTATTATGTGAAGAATAGAAACTGCATAAAAACTACAAGGCTTAAGTACCCTAGAAATTCTGACATAACAAAAGAAATAAAATTGAAAATTATCGATAAAGTCAAATTTATAATCATCAACATTTTTATGTAAAGATACGAATGCAAAAAAAGATATGAAGCTTGCACTATCAAGCATGAAATAATCCAAACAAAAAAATATAATGATAAAATTGAACTGAACAAGTCTTTCTAACATATACATTACGTAATATAACGTAACAAAATCTAAAAATGCCTTTTTATTATCAAATTATCTAACTAATTAATAAAAGAAACACCGATATATACATTTTATTTTGTAAAGATAAAAATGCATTAAAAAAAATACTAAGCATACCCTATAAATCGTGAAATAATCCAAGAAATAAAATTGAATCGATGATCCTCAGTAGCGAGGTCAAAAGCGCATTAATATACAATTTTGTTCATCTTCACTACTCCTTGTTACATTGGGACAGAACAATGTATTTTAAAGCTAGGAGGATTTAACAAATACGAAAAACTGTAATTGAAATATTTTCTTTAGCATTAAATTAGCCATTTTATCACTTACAACATGAACTATATTGTAGAGTATGGTTTTTACCTTTTTGCTCAATTTACACGAAAACAATTATATATCATTAAGAGATAATAAGGAGAGATCGAACATATGAAAATGGTTACAAGAAATGAGGAGTTTTATTCAACATGTTTATATGGTTAACAGTTTGGTAAATTTTATTTAGAAAAAGTGGTCTGTTGTATTTTGTGATGTGGAATAATTGTGAATTATACATTTATTATGTATGTAGACTAGTAATCATATTATATTTCTGAAAAAATCTGCCAAACAAATGGTGTGCACACAAAAATGAAATATTGTTCAACAATCATGACAATAGGTTATATTAATAATATAACAATTATAGCTTAAGATTCGGTCAATACGAGAATATATCGACCAACAGATGAATATCGACCTCGGACTGCGTCCTCAGTCAATATGCAAATCTGTTTGGTCGATATATTCTCGTATCGACTTCATACCAAACTATAATTGTATAATATTTGGTGGAATAGAATAAAAATGAAATCGATAAATACTTCGTTTTTTTCCTTGTACAATGCTTAAAATTATATTTTTTGCTATGTAAAAATATAATATGTTTTTAAAAACAAAACAAAACAACAAAAAACTAACAAACAAACAACAAAGCAAAGTGCTATCTTTCTATCTGATGAATACAATAATTAGTTACCTATACTTAATCAGAAACCAGATTAAAATGCATATAAACATTCCCAAAGTCACAGCAAGCACCCCAATGGCAACAACATATTTGGTCCTTTCTGTTGGGGCATCATCTAAAAGGATAGTTTAAACAATATAGTAATCATTTGTATATTGTAAAAAGATCAGTTTTGATTTTTTAAATAAGAAGTTAAGGGTACGTGTACGAGTGAATCAATTACGTTCAAAATGAAGTTACTGGATAAAAAACAGTATTGCAAGCCTGCCTTCAAGTCCATTTAAATACCCACGCTTTAATAAAATGTCGAATATACCAGACATTGCTTTTTAAGCTTTGAAATAAAGTAGATGATGTTACCAAAAACTGAATAAAGAGCAGTTGTCCGTTCAATTGATATATCACACATCTCTCCCATAAATCCTTCAACACATCGTCTGCATGTTCCATTTGTATTGAAACAGTCTTTACTGAGACATGTCGAACTGCACATCAAAGCACAGTTATCACCGTAAAATCCATAGGGAGAAACTACAAAACACAGAGCTTAATAAATATATAATGTTGTTGTAGTGACTTGACATAAACACAATCGACCGAGCATTTTTTCCCGTTTCGTGCCGAGTCCCTATATATTGTATTTATGTCGAGTCAATACATTAATATTATGTTTATCCTGCAATCTAGAGTACACTATTTACTCTAATAGTATTTTTTTCTTTTGAAATTCGCTTTAAAATTATACCCGTATTTTGTCTCACATTATGCGCAATATTTTTTTAAATTAAAACGAATGACGTATATTTGATTTACGAATTCTACTGTTCGGGTGAATTATATATGCAAAAGTAATGACCGTATCACGTTTAATTAATTAAATATCAAAAAGATACAACAAAACACCCAATTTGCGTAAATGCAACATATCGAGTTGTTTACATTGGTTAAAAGGTCAACTAGTACATTATGAAAATAGGAAAGTAGTCGTGCCTACAACTCGTTTTATAGCCATTGACTGTTTATCACATGCAAATTATAATTCCACGCATTTAAGATGCTCTAATAGGACAACTGCAGTTTAATAGGTTCTTTCATACGTTTTTGGAAAAGACCGGTTGATCTTTCACGAGTGATAGAAATTGTATGTCTTTTCGCGAGTGGAGCGCAGCGAAACGAGCTAAAAGACATAAAAATTTCTATCACCAATGAAAGATCACACGGACTTTTCCAAAAACGTATGAAAGTACCTATTTCTTCCGTAAACCAACAACTTTCACATCCCTATAACTTATAGACTTTCCATTGTTTTAGACTGCATTGTCTCTGACCTCCAATCAGAACGCCGGAAACAAGAACGTCAAACAAGAACGTTGTTATGCTTCCATAACAACGTTCTAGTTGCTGGCGTTTTGATTGGATGACGCAGCAAGTACAGATGTGTGCGCGTGAGCTCATCTGTACTGGGTCATCTGTACCAGAAATCGGCCATTTACGGAAGAATTATAGGTTCTTTCATACGTTTTTGGGAAAGACCGGTTGATCTTTCACGAGTGATAGAAATTTTATGTCTTTTCGCGAGTGGAGCGCAGCGGAACGAGCCAAAAGACATAAAAATTTCTATCACGAGTGAAAGTTCACACGGACTTTCCCAAAAACGTATGAAAGTACCTATTTCTTCCGTAAACCAACAACTTTCACATAGCTATAACATATAGACTCTCCATTGTTTTAGACTACATTGTCTCTGACGTCCAATCAGAACGCCGGAAATAATGAACGTCATAGAAGAACGTTGTTATATGCTTCCATAACAACGTTCTTGTTTCTGGCGTTTTGATTGGATAAGGCAGCAAGTACAGATGTGTGCGCGTGAGCTCATCTGTACTGGGTCATCTGTACCAGAAATCGGCCATTTACGGAAGAATAAATATATATTGCACCATAGATCAACAAGTACACAACAATAAGGTTATTACATGACCAATGCTTTGTAAAGAAAAGTGATGGGTCCAAATTTCCCAATTGGTAGTGATTTGTGCAAGCATGCGCATTCTTTCCAATTCTAAGTCTCATTCAAAAACTTGAACCTAATGGGGTCAGCCTACAAATGAAACATTTATTCATTTCTTTTTTGTCTGAAACTACAAGTGGTAAGCAAAATTTTGTAAAAATCCGTTGTTTATAGTGACCCAAAACTGGACACAATATATTTACATACCTTTGTCACATTTGTCTCCAGTAAATCCAGGGTTACACGGACCGATACAGTGTCCGAAATCCGGTTCACACGGCTGTATCTGGCAGTTTATGCTGCACTTAAACTGACATTGAAACCCATAAAATCCCAATGGACAGCCTGCAATAAAGTTATTTTATTGATATATATGCTACAACAAATATATATTTTAAATTAATAATTTTAAATATATATTTGTTGTAGTATATCATAGTATACATGGTATAATGACTGAAAGTTTTTTTGTCAGCCAAGGTTCCTAAACCGGAGTTGAAGGGGATGCCGAGCTAGTTTTGCTAAAGTAATAAAAACTCAAGCTGAGCAGAATTTCATTTATTCACAGATGGCGAATAATATATGAACATACAAATGTGTTGCGAAATAAATGAAAATAATAAACATGGGCAAAGTTGGGGTTAAAAAATATGCCAAGAAACAAAAAGTAATAAAATAGTATTAACCAATATAGTTAATGCATATATAATGTCACAATTCCTATTCAAACAGCGATCATGTTCATATTGTGAATTGGGGCCTCTGTGGCCGAGTGGTTAAGGTAGTTTGTCTACTATTAATCACGTGGTCTGTCAACACTGAGATTCTCACTGCAGGGTGTACTCGACTCTAATCTCAATTGACAAGGATTGCCAGTTTTCCTACCGCAGGTCGGGGGTTTTCTCCGGGTACTCCGGCTTCCTTCCCCAATAAAAACTGGACGCCATAATATAGTTGAAAAATTGCTGAAAGTGCCGTTAAACACCATCAAACAAACAAACAAGCATATTATTAAATAAGAAGATAAAAAAAAACAACTACACCATGATTAGAGCCAAACAGCCACTATAATAGGCGAACTTGTTTTTATTTATGATTAGTATTTATAATAAGGAAATGCAATGTATATATAAAGTAAGTCGATCGTGCAAAGGAGGACCATTATGGTCCCCCCCCCCCACCCGAGCTGTGTGAAAATTGAAAATCAATATCAGTTTTCACTGGTAGATCCGCACTAAAACCAAAAACCCTCATGTTCAGGGATAAAAGGGAAAGCGATAAACTACCAAGACAGTATTCATTAATATTTATAAGAAATTTCAAAAGGTGGTAAGAGGGTGGGCTTTTCTTAAACTTTTCACAATAAGATTGAAAAAATCAACATGAACCTTACACTTTGATTTTAATTGGCAAAATGATCACATACAAACGCACACGGTTCTACTATGATCTTAATTTACTTAAATTAACTGACCAATCAGCATCCGAATTACTGACTGATTATGCAATGAACAACTGCAGGTGGATGACCAGTCTACCCGTATTACATAAAACAAGGATATTTACTATAAAACTTACGTAATACAAACTTGCATCTCAGACAGATTACATAACACACTGATAGCATATTTTTAGACACCTGCTACATAATATAATACAATGAAAACTACATTCCGTAATAGATTGAAATACAAATTTTAGGAACTTGCTACAAAAACTTTTTTATTTAGCAATAACTTCCTTTGTATGTTATTGTCATTTGTTGTAAAAACACTGATGAAGCCTGTTGGTCATGGATATTTGCGCAATATTTAAAGTGCAAAACTTTGTTTTCGCTTTAATTATGTATCTAGATGTTGTTGATCGTTGTTGTACAACTTTTTAAACCAATTTCCCAAACTATATGCAAACAATTATCGAATGGCACGACAATTCTTATAGTTTTGTTGTTGAAGGTAACAATAATAAAACACCAAGTCATAATCTTGCAAAACAAATGGTATTCATCATCTTGATTCTGTTGGCAATGAAATAAATGTTGACAACATATTGTTCACTGTTTCGTATGTTTTACTTACCATAAACCTCAACTTCACATATTAACAGAAGAGCTACATTTCCGTTGTACAATTGATTACTGTAATAAGTTACATATTTCCCCACACTGAAGCAGTATACTTCATTTATAAGGCCCATCACACTTCTTGTTTCCTGATAACAAAGAGTTCCAGACCCGACTGTTGTATGATTAGAAATGTACACTCTATGATTCTGCAAAATCTTAATAATTTCTGTCGCTGAAAAGATATGAGCAAAGAAGTTATACAAGCCATACAAATAAATTGGCAACATAAGTATCGTTTAAGAATCAATTTAACTGATGATTAAAGTACGAACAATTCTAAAAAGAAAATAACAGGTTTGCAATGACATTTAAACAGAAAAAAAACAGTTACATTACTTGTTCCTGTATTGAATTATTAAGAAATATGTAATCAGGTAAACAACAAATATTACGGAAGAAATTAAATCAAACTTTGTTTGTCTTATACTAAAAATTCAAGACCAACGCCCCTAATAATAAATGTTATATATTCTTACTTGATTCAAACACAAAGTGTATATGGCTGATCACAGATTGTTGAGCGAGTGCCACCTGCCAGAAAACTTCTTTATCCACCGCCCGAGTAGCGGCACATGATAAGTTGTATGGCAGCATATCGTAAAAACCATCCACTGCTCGTTCTGATGACAACCTTTCATTGTTGTTAACAAAAACTGAACTTTGGTTTGTCGGTTGATTAAATGCAAGATTAACTGAAATAATTCAATTAGCTTTAATTTGAAAATAAAAACAATATCAATAATCTTTAATTTCATCCGAAATTATTGTTAGTTGTGCATGGTGGTTAATGTTGGTGTGAAATTATGTCATATTTATTCCGGGGGGGGGGGCCTCAGTGGCCGAGTGGTCAAGGTAGTTCGTCTACTATTGACCACGTGGTCTGTCAACACTGAGATTGCGGGTTCGATTCTCACTGAGGCAGGGTGTACTCGACTCCAATCTTAATTGACAAGGATTGCCAGTTTTCCTACAGCAGGTCGAAGGTTTTCTCCGGGTACTCCGGCTTCCTCCCCCAATAAAAACTGGACGCCATGATATAGCTGAAAAATTGCTGAAAGTGGCGTTAAACACCATCAAACAAACAAACAAAACAAACATATTTATTCCGACTGAAAACGAATCGACAGCCTTATTTAGATTGATCGTTTGGTTGTTTGTTTGAATCGTGTTTAACGCCATTTGCAGCAATTTTTCAGCTATATCATAGCGCCCAGTTTTTTGTATTGCGGGAAGAAGATTGAGTACGCGGAGAAAAACCTCTGACCTTCGCTAGGAAAACTGGCAATCCTTGATTGGAGTCGAGTGCACCCTGCCGGCAGTGAGACTTGAACCCGAAACCTCAGTGTTGACTGACCATGTGATCAATAGAAGATAAATTACCTTAACCACTCGGCCACCGAGGCCCCCTATTTAGATTGAAAGTAGTTTTTGTAATGGATTTGTTACATTTCTGTAGTTTCAGTGGAATGTTAGATCCTATTTATATAACTTCAAATAAAATATTTAATATTAAACTGATTGGATTGAATAAAAAATAAGAGCTTACCCGAGGCAAGTGAAAACGAAAATCTAACCAGCATCCAAATTAGTTCGAACCCGTACATTATCCTGTTCAACCTTTAAAAACAAATAAATTAATAACGAACGGAAACTGCCAATACTCAGTGTTCCGGATGATACATAGATCAATTCAGGCACTACTTATACAGGAAACAACTAACCATTGTCATTCTTAGTTAAGTAAAATGTAGTTGTTCCCTATAAGGTTGGAATAAAAAGATGTCAGTTTAACACAAATACCAACAAATAATTTGAAAACATGAAATAACAAAGAAAAAAACATACAAAGCCCCCAACCCCGCCAAAAAGTCTAAGAGAAAACGAGACGAAAAAGATGAAACTTGCCAAATGATGTGTAGCATTTTCAAGCTCAAAATAAAACGTACAAAATAATTTTGTATAGCATCTCTATTGCAACAGTACATGCACTTTCACCTCGACTTGACGTGCTTGGGTAGAGAAGTGGTAGTAAATCATCTACTTTATAGATTTCTGTCTGATTTATAATAATGTATAGCATTATTGAAGTGATTGAAAATTTAATAATAATAAAAATGTAAAATTAGTCAAAAAAAGTTATAAGTTGCTATAAAAATAATTTCACACCTGCAATTACACGTGTAAGGTTTAATGTACTGGAAAGCAATTTCACTGCAAACAGCAAGTAATCCGGTTGATAAAAATGAAGCGAAATTAACCTAATAACACCGAAATATTATTTAAAAAAAGTAATCTATAAAGAGTGGAAGATCACCTGGGCTTTCCCAAAAGCGCATGAAAGTACCAAATAATCCCGTAATCTTTAACTGACCCTCCATTTTTAAAGACTTAATTTTCTCCGACATCCAATAAGAACGCTTGAAAAATGAATATCAAACAAGCACGCTGAGACCATACCAACGCTTTTTTTTTTCTGGGTTTTGATTGGATTACGAAAAGAATACAGATGAATGCGCGTGAACTCATCTGTACTTTACAAAAGAAAAGGGAATTTTCATGCGCTTGTGGAAAAGCCCGTATGACCTTCAATTCGTGATATGATAATTTTTATGTCTTTTTGCTCATTCCGCTACGCTCCACTCTCGAAAAGACATAAAATTTCTATAACTCGTGAAAGTTTAATAGGTTCTTACATATGTTTTGGGAAAGCTCGGAGATCTCCACGAGTGATAATTTGATGTCTTCGCGAGTGGAGCACAACGGAAGGAGCCAAAAACATAAACATTTCTTAAAAGAGAAGAAGATTACACGGGCTTTCCGCAAAGCGCATGAACGTACATATTTCTTCCGGTAACCACAACAACTTCAACTTTGCGATATCTTTTAGACTCTCCATTGTTTAAGACTCCTTTGTCTCGACATCCAATCAGAAAGAAAACAAAAAAAAACAACAAAAAACCTTACGCTAGAACGTTGATAAGTTCCTGTTTCATGCATTTTGATTGGATGAAACAACAAGTACAGATGTGTGCGCTTAAGCTCATCTGTACTCGGTCATCTGTACAAGCAATCGGCTTTTTACGGAAGAATACAAATGTCATCAATACATATAATTATTACGCCAACAATCGGTGACGCGCAGAAATATTAATGAAAATATTAAAAGATTAACTACAAATATTTTCTGCATCGAGGACTAAACAAAATGGCTTAATGGTTAGGTAATATTGTACCAGAAGATTGTTTTATCAGATTTGTAACATTTTATGACGACTTCTATATTCTGAATCATTGTAAATTTTATATATTTTAATACACTGGTAGTATAATTGAAAGTTGTTTCCATTTAAATTATAGCAATTATAAAAATGATATTTATATCTGTGTATTATTTCCTTTATACATACACAAAATAACGTCTGGCTATCACTAGAATATGCGACGAAAATTTCCGATCAGAAATCATTTAGAAGTGTACTTTTTCATGTTTTTCTTGAGTATAAAATGTAAATTTACGGTTGCAGTATTGTCAGAAAATAACAATTTGATTTGTACTCGCCGCGAAGCAGCTGGGAACTGCTCGGCAGAGCCTCGCATTTCTAACTGATTCTCAGGCTCTTACAAATATATTTTTGTTTATGTTCTTTTCTGACGATGTATGAAAATTGTATATATCCGTCATGTTTGGAGTTCGCGTTTTATCAATAGGCATGCAATGACAACTGGTACTAATTGTAATCATCTTACCGACTTTTTTATACTTTTATATAGCCGTGCCTGTTGAATGCCTACTGAATTAGACATATGACCAGACCTTTAATTTCACGCTCCGCTATATAGATGATGTCTTGTCACGAAACATTGTTTGGTTCGGTGACTATTTCCAGCGAGCTTGAATTAATGATACCACTGATTCTCTTTATTAAGTCGACCTCTTATCTAGAACTTCTTCTAGAATTAACCCAGGAAAACTGTGACCAACTAGACTACGACAAGAGTGATTGATGACTTCAACTTTCAGTTTGTCAACTTCCTTTTCATCGATAATAACATTGCAGCATTATCGTTTTACAACTTATACCTATGCTATATCTTATGATCGGTATTCTGATTTTCTAGTCCTGACACTGTTGATGATCAAGATCAGCAAACACACCAGGGGTTGCTGTAGATAGGTTTGGTTATCAGGACCTAATTTATCGTTATGAGATTTCCGCCGAGACAAACGTAGTCTTTCCTCTTCCCTTTATAGAATGTTCCCGAACAAGACAATGACTAACTTTAATCAAGTTAGGTACTGGCTTCTCGTTCCCAGCACCTTAATACACTTATGTTTTTGTTGGGTTCAGGTTACTCACTGTCTATTTTTGTATATTTGGTGGTTGTTTTGTGTTGCGTATGTTTGTATTAACACAAATTTGTAGTCGTTCATTGACTTTTTGCTCTTGTTGTTTGGCCATTTTTGCTCTGACTGGCCGTTTTTGCTCTGTTGTTGTTCTTGGGAATACAGACTATGGTTGCTACCAGCTAATCCTGTCATGTTTAGTAAGAAATTGTAAAAGGGTAAATTTAAAATCATCACAAATTAATACATATAACATTATATATTAAAACACGCAATTAGAGAAGCATATTATATAAGCATCTGAACTTAAGCATTAAAACCGAGAATTATAAGTAAAATATATTAGGCATTACATCAAGTTACCATATATATTCTTAGGTAACAGCACTTTTATCATACACACAATCGGATAAATATTTATAAGCAGTTAAACATAAGCATGTAGCAGGCACGCATTTTATTAAGTGAAAATCTAGCATAGGAGACAAAATCGGAACATAAATTAATAAAAGAAGCATTTAAAACATAGGGTTGAAGACTTCTGCTATGGGGCGGCAGGACATCAGCTTCCACACGAACTACAATTACATGTTTCCGTGAAGCACCGAGTCGAAATAAAATTTTTGAAAGTTCCAAATGTAGAGAGGTTTTTTGCCTGATAGTCTTGCCGGCTCATAGCAAAAGCTCTTCTTACCATACCTTATTTTAGAACGGGTAATATCCGTTATGTTATTGTACTTATATTGTCAATAATAAGAATTATGTTTTATTTTGCTTATATCGTGGATAAGAATTGGAAAAGTTTGATGTAAGATTTTGTATGTGTCCAGTGTAATGGTCCAAATTGTCTGACTTTTGAATTATGGAAGTTTCGATTGTCTAATTAAATTAAATAGTTATTTATAGAGTTGGTATAGTCATCATATATGAAACGGGAGCACATTCTTGTATTGTTTTTTAGTTTGTGTGTGTGTTGAAAAGTGCCAGATGGTGGACAGTAGCTTAAGTTGGAAACTATGATGGTCACTAACTTAAGTTGGAAAGTATGAATGAGTAGTATATGGTCAGTTTTAAAAGTGCAGTGAGGTTTGATCAATTCTCTTACGTACATTTAGTTGGCGTACTGCTTTGTTACAAATGTTTGATATATGTAGATTAAAATCAAGTTTGAGGTCAATTGTTATCCCTAGGAGTTTTACATCATCATCACAACTTATTTTTTTGCTGAAATATGAAGCTCTGTTAATGTTGCCTTATGATATTGTTTGAGATTTGTCGGGGTTTGCCTGCATTTTCTTTATGGCAAACAATGACACTAGAGATTTAATTTATTCCTCAAGTGATATGATATGAAGTACTCGGTTTTGAAAGTGTGTTATCGTCAGCATAACAGTGTTTTACGGAAAGAAAGCAATGAATAGTCTTTAACATAAGACATCGTTTCCGATCATCTGTAATTTGCGGTTCACAGAGACTAATCCTATGTCCTCTCCAAACTAAATCTGGCTCCACGATAACTGAAAATTGATGAAATGGGCATAAAACTCAAATAAATTGTCAACTATAAAAGTCTGTCCTCGGTCGGACGATGCATACCCATTTTTTGGTGATCTTCCCTCGTGATAAATGTAAACAAATGCAGGTCGGACGCTGCATACCCATTTTTTACTGGTGATTTTCCCTTGTGATAAATGTAAACAAATGCAGCAAGAATGACATGCAAGCATATTTGCTTTACAATTTCAGCGACATTCATGATACTTTTAGTCATTATTTTAGTGAGAACGTTCACAGTTTTCCCTCGAAAAGATGCTGTCATTAAATGCAAATCTTCAGATGCAGATTTTATTGCAGTGACAGACGATGTGCTAAAAAGATTTCAACAAGTGCTTAAGTTCAGAACAGTTTCCACAACGCGTGGAGTGTTTGCCCGAGATCAACTTGATCTTCTGAATGCATACTTAAAGAAAAGTATTTAACTGTTGTCATTTCTTTCACTTAAACCATTAGCCCAAAGTCCATCACACAGATTGAGAAAAATAAAAATATAAAAAAACCACCCCATTCATATTACATATTTTAAAATTTAATCAAGTAAGTTTTATTGGATACAAGTCAAATCGCCTCTGTTAAAAATGCCCCCCCCCCCTTTTACAAAATTGCCCCCATCAAAAACCCCCACACAATGAGCAAAATAGCCACACTTAAAAATCGCTAAACAATTTTGTTTTTCTTTTATTATGATGTTATGATCTCTGTTAAGATAAATCATAAATAGGTGCTCTTTCTTCAGTCTTAACAGAATTATTGATGTATGCTTAAAGTTTTAAATCATTCTTTTTTTATATGAAAAGACGAAAACACAACAACAATTTCAATATCGTCTTTTTTATTATAGCAGAAACATGATAACAAACAATGGGTATAACAATACATTATGCACTATATATTCTTTTAATGATTTTATTAAGAATAACAAATCTTTGATTATTTAATCATAATTACAAAAGAATCATTACTGATATAGTTCTTGTGGTAATCATTAAGGTAATTAGGGAAATAACGACATAATGGATCATTTTTAACAAAACATTTTAAATTTTTAATTAGCGATAATAAACTCCTAAAAAGAGAAAATATTTGTACAACTTAACAATTTTATACTATATAGTATTTTTTAAGTAGGGCGATGGTGTGTTTTTGTTGAAGAATGGAGCAATTTTGCAAAACATGGGGACATTTTTGAGGGGGTGATTTGACCAGCTACCATTTTATTTATAGTAACCACATTGAAAAAAGTGCTATGATTGGTCATTTTTTGCTGTAATCCTTCAATCGGTTTACTTCCATTTACAGTTGAAAAAATATGTCTGAATAGTCTGATGTGAATGATGATTGTTTTGTAATTCCTTTTACATCTGTATTTTTTGACAATATACAAGTACTTGATAAAAATTTGTTAGTTCTCTCTGGTTAGTGATTAGTTATATTTTTTATTCCAAGTTTTATTTCCGTAATTGATGAATAAACTGAAGAAATATGCTTTAATCAACTGTCAGAACATTTGCTCACCTATTTTGTGTAATTTGTGTATGTGAAACATCAGACACTAGATTGTAGTAAAAAAAAGAAGGAATGTACCTTGGTGTTAAAGGAAACTTTTCTATACACCGTACCTATCTTTGCTATAAAAAAATTGAGGTAACAGTGTTTGAGATTGCTTCTTAAATCTTGGATGAAATCGTATACTAATTTAAGAGCACTACTTATAGTGCAGGAATTTAAATAATTAAAAATAAACATCTGTGTTGTATTGTTGCTTTTAATTTGCATTCTATTAGTTTTGTTTGATCTGTACATTGTAATGAAGCAGCCAATATTATTTTGTCTCATAAATTTAATAACTTGTACTGCAGTCTGTACCTATTACTTTATTCCAAATAATGTGTCTAAAGTTATACTGAACTGCATGTCTGCATTTACACTAATTAGGGCGCGCGGGCCCTGCCACTTTGTGGCGGACGCCCTATAGTGATCAGTCTGTCAGTGAGTCCATCCATCCGTCCGAACAAATTGCGTTCGGGCTGTAACTTTTTCATCTTTTGATATTTGGAATGTGGGTAGATAATATAAAGGTGATGTGTCGCATACCGGGGTTGTTGACCTTTGACCTTAAGGTCACATTATTGCTTTCTGGATGACAAATTCATGTCTGGGCTGTAACTATTTTATATTTTGAGATAGGCTTTTGATATTTGAAATGTGGGTAGACAATATCAAGGCAATGTGTCACATACTGTGGTTGTTGACCTTTGACCTTAAGGTCACATTACTGCTTTCTGAATGAAAAATTCATGTCCAAGTTGTAACTTTTTAGCTCACCTGACCCCAAGGGTCATGTGAGCTATTGCCATCACTTGGCGTCCGTTGTCGTTAACTTTTCTTCAAAAATCTTCTCCTCCAAAACCACTGAAGGGATTGCTTTGAAACTTTGCACACATCATCAGTAATATGTCCTCTACCAAGTTTGCCCAAATCATGGCCTCAGACCAACCAACATGGCCGCCATGGCTAAAACTAGAACAGGGGGGTCAAAACACAGTTTTTTGCTTATAGTTCAAAAAGTATAACAGATACAGGAAAACCGAACAGACCTTCCTTCTTCAGCATCTAAAGCTCCATTGGGTCTAAGTTGCATGATGACTCCTTGTAGGAGTTATTGCCCTTCAATTGTCAAAATTGATGATTTTTGCCATTTTTGCCTCAAAATCTTGAAAATTATTAGACCTAGAGAAAAAGTTACCATTGCTTAATTGTTCTGCTCTATGAGGGCAACAAAAATGACTTAAGGGTCAAGATTGTCTGATTAACCGTTTAAGAGTTATTCCCCGAGAACTGTTTTTTTTAATCGGTTTTAATTGATTTTTTTAAATCTTCTCCTCTGAAACAACTGATAGTACTGCTTTGAAACTTTGTACACATCATCCATCAAATGTCCTCAACCAAGTTTGTACCAACCATGGCTGCAGATTAACCAACATGGCCACCATGGCTAAAAATAGGACGGAGGGGGGGGGGGTAAAATACAGTTTTTGGCTTATATTTAAAAAAGTGTAACAGATACAGGAAAACCGAAGTGACATGCCTTCATCTGCATCAAAAGCTCTACGAAACACTCCATTGGGTTGAAGTTGTATGATGACTCCTTATAGGAGTTATTGCCCTTTAATTGTCCAAATTGATTATTTTTGACATTTTTGCCTCAAAATCTTGAAAATTATTAGACCTAGAGAAAAAGTTACCATTGTTTAATTGTTCTGCTCTATGAGGGCTACAAAAATGACTTAAGGGTCAAGATTGTCTGATTAACCGTTTAAGAGTTATTCCCCTTGAACTGTTTTTTTTAATCGGTTTTAATTGATTTTTTAAAATCTTCTCCTCTGAAACAACTGATAGTACTGCTTTGAAACTTTGTACACATCATCCGTCAAATGTCCTCAACCAAGTTTGTATCAACCATGGCTGCAGATTAACCAACATGGCCACCATGGCTAAAAATAGGACGGAGGGGAGAGGGGTAAAATACAGTTTTTGGCTTATATTTAAAAAAGTGTAACAGATACAGGAAAACCGAAGCGACATGCCTTCATCTGCATCAAAAGCTCTACGAAACACTCCATTGGGTTGAAGTTGTATGATGACTCCTTATAGGAGTTATTGCCCTTTAATTGTCCTAATTGATTATTTTTGACATTTTTGCCTCAAAATCTTAAAAATTATTAGAACTAGAGAAAAAGTTAGCATTGCTTAATTGTTCTGCTCTATGAGGGCTACAAAAATGACTTAGGGTCAAGATTGTCTGATGAACCGTTTAGGAATTATTCTCCTTGAACATTTTTTTAATCAATTTTACTTGATTTTAAAAAATCTTCTCCTCTTTAAACAATGAAAGGACTGCTTTGAAACATTGTACACATCATCTTTAGGATGTCCTCTACCAAAATTGTGCAAATCATGACACCTGACTACCTACGTAGGTACGTTGGCTTAAAATAGAAAAAATGAAAAAAGGGGGGGGGGGGGGGTCTAGAGTTTTCGACTGATAGTTGGGCAATTCCTTATAGCAACGAAAAGCTGGATAAAAAAGGGTTGTTTGGTTTCAGGTTCAGGTGAGCGATACAGGCTCCTGTGAGCCTCTAGTTATCTTTTGAGGTAGGATTTTGATATTTGGACTGTGGGTAGATAATATCAAGGCGATGTGTTGCATGCTATGGCTGATGACCTTTGACCTTTACCTCAAGGTCGGCGGAGCCTACAGAGATGGGTACCATCTCACTGATATCTAGTTTGTCTAAATCCTACAAATCAGCTAGTCTTAAAAATAGAGCATATATTCTATTGCATAGAATGTCAAATATTGAGAAGTTTTAAACAGAATTACAGTAAACATATTGTTTATCCTTGTAGAAGCAGAACCTTTATATTTGTCCTAGTTTCATGGGTGAACCTTATACTAGCACACTTCCCATTTAATGCATTCAAATCAATTTATTGTATGTTAAGTTGTTATGAGTATTGCTTGTAGTCAATTTATTAATGAAACAGTTGGCTAATTATATAAGTGGATATGAAGTAGAATGAAATATCTTTGCTTTTTTTTGGTAAGGACAAATCACAAAACTTCAATCATATCTTGACAGCAGTACAATTCTGCCTAAATATGAAGTACTTATAACAAAATATAAACTTCAGTGATAGTAGGATTAAAAACTGAATTTTTACTTTACTTATTACATGTATATTGCTGTTTCCTAATTACAGTATTACTAGTTTGTTTTCAGGTTTTCCAGTTCTTCATTCATCACCCCTAGTTTCTGTAGAAACTGTTGCAAATTACAGTCTTCTTTATTCCATATCTGGATCAAATAAGAGTTTAACTCCATACATGTTAATGGCTCACCTTGATGTTGTACCAGCAATTGCAGAAGATTGGGAGTTACCACCCTTTGAAGGTCAGATAAAGGATGGCTATATAAATGGAAGAGGAACTATTGACTTTAAGCAGGGTGTAGTGGTGAGATATTCATTGCATGGATTTATAACACTGGAGTTTATAAGTGTCTTCCAACATGTATATGTTGGGGGTGTTTAAGCATGATTGTGTGCTTTACTTTGACACTAATTGCCAAATATCGCTTGTTTTCTTCCACGAGGTTGGGGTTTTCCCTTGATTCTCTGACTTCATCCCCAGATAATAATTTGTACACCATGATATTGGTAGAAAAATTGCTTAAAGTGTAAAACCTCAAACAAACAAAATTATCAAATGATTGATTGATTGATTGATTGATTGATGTTTAATGTCCAGCAAGCAATATTTCAGCTATATTCAGGACGTGAAATTATCAAATAGAACAACAGACTACTAGTATACCTGACAACATCATTCTGAAGTTAAATGATTGCAAAGCACTATTTTGAATGCATTCATTAAACAAATTTTATGAAATTTCATCTATACTAAGAAATAAGCATTAATAAATAATTCAAAGCATTTATTCTGAATGATATTGTGTAGAATAGAAAAAAAAACTTTCATAAATAGGCATCCATAACTGAATTCCAAGCTGTTGTTACATGTACCAATTTTGCTATTTGCTGGAAGTAAAATTTATGCATCGTCACTTTATGCTAAATCATCTTTTATGAATTTAATTACTTCAGTTTTTTTAAGGATAAACAAGTGGGTTTTTTTAGGTGGATGAAAACAAAACTTTATAAAAATATTTTACTATAATGTGTCCTAGATATGTCTTAACACCTGAAGTGCCCCAGGGATAATGGTACTAGTAGATATATGCTAGTATATATAGTATTATAGTGTTTGATATTGAAAGAATGTCATATTAGAATTCTAAATAATAGTCAATTTTTAAGGCAGTTTATAGATACATGTACATATTTTTAGTTCTTTAGTCCGATTTGCTTCTAATTCACAAATGATTATTTAAGCATCATACAGAAGTTGTATGGAATATGTCTGATGTAAGTTGGTGCCTTACTTTGACATTGTAGGGTATATTGGAAGCATTTGAATATTTATTATCGAGTGGATATCAGCCAAAACGACCTTTTTATATAGCCTTTGGACATGATGAAGAGGTATTTGAATCACTTTCTGCAATATTAAGTTATTATTGTATAATTTTATTATTATTTGTATATAAAATATTGGGATACTAATTTGTTTTGAACACTACGAGGAGCATAAGTAGCTGTTGTTTTAAGTATGAAGTTGTTAACCATATTACATTTGAAATAAAATATGACATTAGAGAGGTTATTTCAACCAGTCTATACAATGATTTTATAATGGCATTGACTAGTAGTACACATTTAGGTGATTTTATACAGAACACACCGGGTATCGTTATCCAACATTATCGGAGGAATCCAAATTCAGCAGTCAAAAACCGGCATCAACGTTCTAAGAGGGTAGGCAATTTCTTATATTGTTTAATTTTTTTTATGTTGGATCCAGATACCCAGTGTGCAGAACTATGGTTGTTTATTGTCAGTTCAAGGCATTGCTCCTACTCTGAAGTGTTTGTTGTAGGTGTCAGGATATGATGGTGCTCATTCTATCAGTCAGGTGTTACAGTCAAGAGGACTGAAACAGTTGGAATTTATACTTGATGAAGGTTTAACAGTCACAAATGGATTCATTCCTGGACTTAACAAAACAGTAGCATTGTAAGAACTTTTCTGCTCTCTGATGGGTAGTGATGAAACCTTCGAGACTTCCTTCATGGGGACCTCTTTAGTTGAGAGGGCCTCTTTGGTTAAGGTAGTTCGTCTACTAATGATCACATAGTCTGTCAACGCTAAGATAGCGGGTTTGACCCTCACTGCGGGCAGGGTGTGCTTGACTCCAATCTTAATTGACAAGGATTGCCAGTTTTCCTACCAAAGGTTGACGTTGTGGGTTTTCTCCGGGTACTCCCGCTTCCTCCCCAATAAAATCTGGACGCCATGATATAAAAGGCTTATCTCCCAATAACTAAACAATTTTGTGTTGTGGACTTGAATAGTAACAGTAATATGCCATATAAGATGTATTTAAATAGAAGTCATTTTAATGTCAATATATATTGGTGCAAGAAACAGTTCATTTCTTTTTCCTTTTTCAAATTTCTCAGAATCAATGACTAACAATGTACATTATACAAGGGGTGTTTCAAGGAAAAAAAAATTTATTACAAAAATAATACAAAATATATATTTACAGAATTGGTACAGGTGAGAAAGGCTATTTGACTATAAAGCTGTATGTTAAAGGTGAAGCAGGTCATTCCTCTATGCCACTGAAGGAGACAGCTATTGGAATTCTGGCTAAAGCTGTGGCAAAGTATAGTTGTTTATACTAAAAGTTAATATGTAAATCAAAAAAAGGTGGAAATTGAAATCAACAATTATTTTCTACATTTAATCAGTGTTTTAAATGCTGCAGTCTTTCATGCAATTGTTGTCTGTTTCAAACCTCTTGAGCAATGTCATTTGTGTTTTATGCAGGAAAAGTCTTGCGATTTGTCTGTATATCATTTAGAATGTAAGGAAAGTTTTCGAACCTTTCTAAACTACATAAGATCCCTTTAGAATTCTCATATCAAAAGTCAAGGACAATTTGTGACATGTAAACATCATCAGAATTTTGTAATTAAAGATCAAAGCTACCTTTCATTAAATATCACAGATACCTTACAAAAAAATCACACCTAGCTATCTTAAATAAAATATCACAGCTACCCTAAAAGAAATATCACAGCTACCTTAAATTAAAAATTCCAGAAACCTTACATAAAATATCACAGCTACCTCAAATTAAACACCACGTTTAACTTGTATATTATAGCTTCAAAAATTATACTTCCCAGCTACCTTAAATTCAAGATTTGTTAACAATACCAGACAGTCAGTGGTTCTCAGTTTTAATATAAAAAGTTGAGATATTTTGTATACTATAAATAGTCTATACTAAAGGATGCTTGCTTGTTTGTTAAACATGTTAATTTTATCAGGTTACAAGATAATCCCCTACCAAGTATGTTAGGTTATGGACCAGAAGGAGAGATGCTTGAACATTTAGCACCTGAGGTATTACTAAATAATTCTATTAATGATGTAATTTATTTACATTAAGTGCTTTGATTGCATAAAAACACTAAAATGGCGTCTTCTCTGATAATTTATATACATTGTATAGATATTTCCTCTGAGCGGACTACTTTCAGTATCCAATGTAAACAAGATGGCGCCCTCCTAGCGTATCGACCGGGAAAGGGGACAATGTTTTCTCTGCCCAAATGATTTCCAATTGAATAAATTGAGATTTCAATTAAAATATAATATAAATACAATTTAATGTTTCATTTTGTTTTTTTTCCTATCAATATCTACAGAACAGCGATTCCTTTGGTACTATGTTTTGCATATCCCTACGCTTTCATTTCTAGGTACGTTTTGAGGTCTAGATGAGTTTCTGTAACTGTTTTTGCTGTTTTAAATATCGCAACTATTATTTCACAGAATTATAAGGATTAAACACTGAGTTTTAGGACATTAACTCCGTCTACTCACTCACAAACTAAATAGTTATGTCTAATTTGTGGTTATTAAGTTTATGTCAAGTTTTTGAGGGAGTCGCTGGAGTTTACACATTGATAGTTTCCTAAAACCCAGTGTTTAATCCTATAGTATAAATTAGATTCTGTTCTCGTCAAATTAGGTTTGTTGAAATAATGAAATATTATTTGTGTGAACACATACTAGTATGGAGAATTTTTTAAATCTTTTTCCTGCATGTATTAGTTTTTGTTCTATATTGAAATGTTTCTAAATAAGTAAACTGGTAGAAATAAATGATACAGTTTAGCTAAATACACTTACACTATTACGTTATAGATTATGGAATGTATAGCTTAAAATTAAATGCTATGTCAAAACGTAGTAATGTTGTATGTGTAATGTACATTGTAGTAAATATGTGTGATTGTTTAAAAGACTGAACTTTGTTTTTAATGTTCCCTTTGGATATTGAATGATAATTTTGTTGATTTTGTTGTAGATGTCATTACCCTTGAGGATAGTTATGTCTAATTTGTGGTTATTCAAGCCCATTGTTTCATGGTAAGTATAATATAATAATTTACACCGAAGATACTTTTTATTTCCTAAACTGTTAGTGAATTAGACATAGAAAACCCATTCATTGCAACTTATCATTCCAGCAAATAATAAATTACCTAAATGTGCAAGACTGAAATGGATTTGCTCCCCTTAACCAGTTATTTGTTAATATTCTTATAAAATAAGCCAGAGAAAAAATAATTGTTAAGAGTTACAGATTTAAAAATGCTAATCACATTAAACCAATTTGTGTATGCGGTAGAAGTTTTTTCATGAATCTGTAGACTATTGACATATTGGATGCATTTGCATCATGCCAGATATATTTTTTTGAAAAATGCTTTACAGATTATCAAATGTCCTATTGTTTAACATTACATTCATATGATATGAATTGCAGCTTCATTCAATAAATCATTACAAGAAAAGATTTATCTGGATTATTTGATATTATTTAGACAAGTTTTTACCACATAGCTCAGGGTTATTGTAGTGATTGCTAAAAATATTGACTATCCCAACTTGCTGCATATACTAGTAGCTATCAAGCTACAGTGCCTGGCCATAATACAGTATGCAAAATGGCCACCTGACCAGAGTTGTGTGATTTATGGATAACCTATGTATTGACCAAATATGTCTCAAATAAAGGGAAAAAACTTTCCTCATCAGTATTTAGTTATATATCCCTTTGCTTTGATTACAGCTTACACATGCCTTGGAATAGTGTCATACAATAATTTTTTCTTTTTTTGACTGCTATTTGGTGTCATTGAAACTTCTTTCAAGTTTTATTTTAATCAGTCTCCAAACATTTTCCAGAATGTTAATATCCTGAGATTAAGATTGACTAGGCCAAGTAATTGTCCGAACATGGTTTTCCTCCTTCCACGAAACAGCCCGGTTTAACTGGTAAGACAGGACAATTGTCCTCTTGAAGAATCCAAGGCAAACTCTTTAGCAACAACAGGCCACAAATTTTCATCAAGAACTGAAATATACTACTTTAAATAGATGTTACCTTCGACTTTAACCTGTGTACCCACTACATTGATGGTGAAACAGCCCCAGAACATTGCAGAGATGCCCAAATATGGAGAATGACCATCATACATTCATAAGCATTCTGGATTAAATATCTCTGTTGATTTCATCCAAACTTAAATTTTGATGTCTTTCCCTAACACTACTTTAATTTCATTACCTAAAAGAACTTGTGACCAATTTTTATGAACAGTCCAATCACATTTTTTTGCACCACTCGTCACATATGATTTTTGGTTACTTTCTTGGCAACTGAGAAACAGTGATAACCCTGCTCTTTCAAGTGTCTCCCTACAGTTCTGGAGGACAAAGACTGGAACAGATTCCCTAAATCTGACTGTTAAAGTATCCTTATGTCTGTTGTTGGTTTCTCTTTTCCAATCTTGCAAGAACCCTATCAAATGTCAATCTCTTTCTTCCAGGTCATTTTTTTGTTTTCTATGGAATTTCTTTCTGTGCATTTTTTAACTACTTTCTTCAATGTGTTTGGACTTAAACACAAGTACATGTATTCTGCTATTTTCTTTGAGCCAAGACCAGTATTACTCATGGAAATGATCATCTTTTTCTGATCTTTTGTCAAATACTTTCCTTTCAGAGCCATTTTAATGAAGTAATTAAGATGAGCATTAGTCAAACAAAATAAGAAATGACCTTGTAAATGCACTAATGTGACCCCACAGATAAGTTTACAAGAACTGTCATATTTATGTCTCCCAAACGAAGTTTTGGGAGACATATTGTTTTTGTCCGGTTTCTTATTATTATTCTTCTTCTTTCTTTTTTCTTTCCGTTCAATCTTGTCCGCACATTTTCTCAGAGACGCAATGTCCAATCAAGATGAAACTTTGGGAACATGTTAAGGGTGACCTGAAGTTGTGCAATCCACTTTTGAAATTTTCAAAATGGCCGCCATTTTCAAAATGGCCGCCGTTGAAAAAAAATGACGGCCGTTGTCAGATCTCAGTAATTGCCAAAGCAATTTCAATGAAAATTGGTATACTGATACAGCTAACTATCCTGAGCATTTTTGCCAAAAAAAATTTGACGCGACCGACATTTCAAAATGGCCGCCATCCGAACACCACCCCCCTAAAAATGCAAAAATTTAAACGTCATCCGATTTAGACGAAATTTGGTATACAGGTAGCTTATGATACCCTGAGTGTGCCACTATTTAAAAATTTTTTGTCCGACTTCCGGTTTCAAAATGGCGGCCATTTTACTGCAGGAAAAAGTCAACTTTGTCCGATTTCAACAAAATTTGATTTCTAGGCATATTTTAATGTACTGATTTGAATGAAATACTATCCATAAGGACTATAGTGGCAATGGGGGTTCGTTTGGGAGACATTCTGTGTTGGCATCCCAACACAATCAGCACTAGTCTTAATTACATTGTAATTGAATATATAGGACAGCATACCACCAGCTTACCACTAATGCATTAGACTTTCTCACTTTGGTGCATGTATTTTTCAAGGTACATGTACATATTACAGGGTAATGTCACAGAAGCCTTCCACTAATGCATTAATAAGGACAGTTACAGCAGTGACAATGTTTAATGGTGGAGTCAAGGTATGTCTAGCTGATCTAAATTAATAATGTTGATTGTGCAATTTTAATTAGGTTTCAGTTCCCTGCTCTCAGAATTCTTCAACACAAACTAACAGCAATGAGATTTGAATTGCAGTCATACAATTTTTTTTTTAAATAACATAATGAAGTTGAAATGATAAAAAACAAACAAAAACTTTCAATTGCTTCAATATATTAATGTTACAATGTAGCAAATGTGAGAAAATCTCTTAACATACTGAAAACAGTGCAAGGTATTTTATGTCATTAAAGGATGACTCCACTAAGTTTGAAAATTTTAACCTGGTTTTAATGTTTTAGCCAATCAGAATAGCTGTCTTAAAAAATTCATTTGTCTAATCAAATCGGTTGTATTAATTGTATTGTACATTCATTGACATCTGACACAAATGGGAGAAACATAGGCTCTGCGATATTGATTCATTTATACACTTCTCGATATTTGAAACTGGAATTTCAGGATTATCTTCAAATTGATATCAAAATGCAGTATTAAATAAAAAAATATTAAGGGTAACTAGCATTACAACAATTACAAAATGTAAGCAGGTACTCCAGTATCCTTTTACTCCCGTAAAAGGCATCCTCTGTTTTTCTGATCAAGAGAGATGGTGGTTTTTTTTCATGTAATAAAACAATTATTGACTTTGATATACAGTCACTATGAGGATTTATCAGCCATCAAAAATTTATATTCACCTCCCCTAGTGGCTCGGTGAATATTACATTTTCTCTGGCTGATAAATCCTGATAGCGACCTAAATCAAAGTCATTAAATGTTAATTGTACATAATTTTAATTGTTTATGTAGACAAATGTTTTACCATCAGATGCAACGGCTTATGTTAACCACAGAATACACCCAGCACAAACTGTACAAGAGGTAAGAAATACTATTTAGTGAGTCCACAGTACACCTCTGGTGGCAATAGTTTTTGGTTATGTGCAAGATTGATAAGGTTTTGTTATTGAGGAAATTATACATCAAGTTTGTTAAATTCTTTGGTCCAGAACTGTGCCCCTTACATAAAGCAAACATGGACCTGTCATTAAAGATTGAAGATAGAAAAATGTTATCTGCATGTGTAATTTATTATAGTACCATTTAAATATTTCATGTCAGACTGGATATGATAAATAAATTGTAGGTAAAATTAGATGATGTCTAAATAGGAATAGAAGTTTACTCGGGATAATGCACTCATCTATTAAATCCATTTTAAATAAGAATTCTGTCTAGAGGAATAGGGTGAAGCATATATATACCTTTCAACACTTTTCCAGCAAGCCTCTGTAGCTCAGTGGTTAAAATATTTCGTCTACTATTGATCACTTGGTCTGTCAACACCAGGTTCGAGTCTCATTGTTGTGTTCTCAACTCTAATTAACTTAATTGACAAGGATTGCCAGTTTTCCTACAGAAGCTCGAGGGTTTTCTCAGGATACTCATTCTTTCTCCCCAATAAAAACTGGATGTCATGGTATAGCTGCAAAATTGCTTAAATTGTCATTCAAACAAACAACACTACTTCACATGTCACAATTTAACACCCACATGAGATTATCTCCAGCTTCACCAGGACCAGAAATTTACAACTGTTACAAACCCCATGAATTCTGATATCCATTCCAAACACAAATACAATCATCAGAAATACCTAAGTTTCACTTTTCTAGGCATGCTGGACAATCTCTACTTTATGGTTGTCAGTAGCTGTGAAAATGAACCAATAAACAGTTCAATTTTTAGGATGAGTACTGGTAGAATGCAAGGCATGCACCTTTAAGATCTTTCCTGTGTCGGTCAGAATTACTTGTTCATTGACCCATTACATTTGGCCAATTAAATTGGATTATTTGATGAAATGTTTAAATCTTGATTTTAGCAGAAATATGGATTGCCAGATGTTAATATTTTTTTCTTATTTCCTTTTGTGTTCAAGTTTTTCTTTGACTCAATTTATCTAAAGTACATGTATTGTCAAATTCCAATTCATTCTGATTCTGCAGGTCATCTGCCTCACTGTTAAATGCCATATTTGTAAACAATTCCAGTAATTTTCTATCACTTACAGAAAGGCATGTGATAACATTTACAGAAAAGCGTGTAATCAAGTTTAATGATAGCTACATGTAAAAGACCACATGTAATCTTTAATATGAATTTTTTTTTAGATTGCCAACTGCAACATAAAATCATATCTATTATACTCTTCAATTTGATTCATCATTTATTGACTAGTTACATTTCCTATTTGATATCTTATAGGCTGAATTTTACTGCTGTTATAATCCAAAGTTAGATTTGTGATTTGTCTGCCCAAAAAATATTTTTTAAAAAGCGAGGGTACGATTATTTGTTCTAGATATTTTGCAGTAAATATTGTTTGCTGGACAATCAGCAATAATCATTCAGTCTGCTTGTTTATATGTCCTGCTATGCTTTATTTAAATGCATAGCAAGCCATCCCCTACTTCAAAGATTATTGAAGATAATAATGGACATTTTATAATACTAAATGTACTTTAACTTGTAGACAGCTTTGTTATAGGAGTGTAAATCTATGATTGTAGGTAATAGATTATGACAGAGATGTTATCGATGATGATAGAGTTGAGATATCAGCGGATCATTTTATGGAACCTCAACCAGGATCACCAGCAGGGGAGAATGACTTTGGTTACCAGACAGTCAGTAACAGTATCAGACAGATATGGACAGATGCTGCCACTGCTCCAGGTATATACTCTGATAACCTATATATTGCGATTATAATGGTATTAAAAAGATAACCAATGTTTCTTGACTGTTTACATCTACATGTGTATTAATCGACTTTGAAAGAGTTCCTGTAAGCAGTAGTGATGTCCTAGACTGGTCTCTCTTATTACTGATTCATTATTGTGTAATGGCCCACCCTTCTTGCATGATAAAGACCCCTTTTGTAGATTTTGAAAAGAGTATGATCATTGTAGCTGCTACTAAAGGCTAAATTCTCTGCCCCACCCAATACTCAATACTTTTCCAGTGGCAGTCAAAATTGTGTCCCATCCATTTTTCCTATTGATTAATGGTATGTTAACTTGTTCTGAATACAGCTAAAGTACTGCTCGCTGTTAAGCAAACACCGAATCAATCAAGCCAAGAATTGTTGCCCTTCAAGGTATGAGTTTTGCTGCTTTTTTGTTTTTTGTAATAATTTTTTTATTGGTTTTCAAAGTTCTTCATCAAGGTAAATACAAGCAATAGTCACATTTACACTCCTTGTGAAAAATGTCATAATAAAAAATTGAAGCCCATGAAAATTTGTGTAAAAAGTTTGCGGTAAAAATTTATAGCAATTTATTTATCAGAAAGTCTTACACTAAACTTATTCAGGATTGTGTTGCTGCTGGGCTTTAATAAAAGACCCTTTGGAAATTAATTTAAAAATACTTTAATGAAACTGTTAGGGAAATCTCTCTGTTGTTTTCCACAGGCACTTGGGGTCAGGAAATTTTTTTTATGGAATAAAATGCAAATAACTGAGTTAACAGTGTGTATTTACTCGTTTAGTAACTAGTCTAACATGTCTCATTGCAAAACATTGCCCCCAAAAAAGTAATAAATTTCTCTTTATGAAATAACAACTAATAAAGAGAAATTTGTTATTTTTCTTGGGATAATATTTTGCAGTGAGACATGGGACTCTTTGAAAAATGTGTAGACAAATTTTTATTGTCAATTAATTATTCGTGCATCTGTCCAACTGACAGAATAATCTGGCAGTTTATCATGAAATTCTTCCATTTACTGTTGCTAATTTTAGTTAATCGTTTTGAGTCCTGACAACATTTATAGACTTCATGAACTATTTCTTCATCATGTAGAATTATATAAATTATCTTAATAGTGATGATAAAATGATTCATTTTTATTAAAAAAAGTTATAACACAGTAAAACTTGTTATAAAATATGTACTCTGCAGTAAAAGAAGCATTTGTAAAAGATTAGCTGGCAGGTTTACATTGAAAAATTCATTAAAAATAAATGCATCACAATTTTAATAAGTATTAAAAAAAAAGTTACAGACAGTAACAAGCTGTAAACTACATACATAAGAAATATACTGTTTTTAATTGATGTCTGTCGTTTTATTGACGTCATAGTTTAATATTCAAATCAATTACACAAACATATTCTTGTTGACATTGAAAGATTACATCAACTTAATATGCTCATTCTTGAGACAGAACAGGAATCATGTAAACACTGGACAATGAATGAACATTAGGATAAAATGAAATTTATACATATACTTGTTTATGATGTAATTTTTAGGTCGTAGAGCCAGTGATAATCATTCAATTCTCTGGGTGCTTTGTACTCTTGTTTAAATAAGATAATTTTTTACATATTGAAATGTTGAGATAAAGATTATAATAAATGAAATTTTCTGAAGTGCAAATAACATTGCACTGGATCAAATGAGTGATTATATAATGTTCCTGATAGACAACAGCTGATGCATATTATATATTACAGTATTCATTTCTTTTTTACCAGGCACATTTTTCTTGATGCTTTATAATTTTTCATTAAAATATATGTATTTGTTTATGCAAATACATTTAAAAATTACATTGTTGAAATGGAAATGTAATTTTGTCTAACCTAAAATGTATGTATGAAGATGCTTCTAGCTAGACAATTCTGTTCACCATCAAAACAAAATTGATATAACTTAAAAAAAACACACAAAAATGGATCTTCTAAAAGTTATGTAATGTCTAACCAGGCAATAGTTTGGAATATTACTAAGATCAGCTCAAGTGTTCTTATTACCAAGGGAAAAATATTCTTATCTAAAGCCCGGTTAGAAAAAATAACTGTTTCATTACCTAAATGCACCTCTCCACAACTGAGTCTAGACCTATTTGGTCAAGGTTGTTAATTTAGGAGTCTTAAACAAACAAATTTAGTGAGCAATTACAACTGTGTTGGCTTAAAGCTAAAGAAGCAAATAGACACATACAACACATTATAATTTGATAACATATTTAAACTTTACACCTTTTAATATTATCATATGCTTATATTTGTCCTTCAATCACTTAAACACATTTGAAAATTAATCAAGAAGCTTTTGAATATTAAATAGGCTGTATTGACTAATCAAAATCCGGATCATAAGGTCTTAAGGCAATAGAATGGTATTATTGCCTGACACTGACATACTAATCATAAAAAGGGTATAAATTAAAAATCACTCTTATTGTTACTAGGTCAGTTAGGTAATAAATAGTCTTAACATTAGTATGATTTCTTAATGCCCTGTTGTCTTCCAGATCTATAACCTTAGCTATTTCATTTGTGGATCTAATGCCCTGTTGTCTTCCAGATCTATAACCTGAGTTATTTCATTTGTGGATCTAATGCCTTGTTGTCTTCCAGATCTATAACATGAGCTATTTCATTTGTGGATCTAATGCCCTGTTGTCTTCCAGATCTATAACCTTAGCTATTTCATTTGTGGATCTAATGCCCTGTTGTCTTCCAGAACTATAACCTGAGTTATTTCATTTGTGGATCTAATGCCCTGTTGTCTTCCAGATCTATAAACTTAGCTATTTCATTTGTGGATCTAATGCCCTGTTGTCTTCCAGATCTATAACCTTAGCTATTTCATTTGTAGATCTAATGCCCTGTTGTCTTCCAGATCTATAACCTGAGTTATTTCATTTGTGGATCTAATGCCCTGTTGTCTTCCAGAACAATAACCTTAGTTATTTCATTTGTGGATCTAATGCCCTGTTGGCTTCCAGAACTATAACCTGAGCTATTTCATTTGTGGATCTAATGCCCTGTTGTCTTCCAGAACTATAACCTGAGTTATTTCATTTGTGGATCTAATGCCCTGTTGTCTTCCAGAACTATAACCTGAGCTATTTCATTTGTGGATCTAATGCCCTGTTGTCTTCCAGAACTATAACTGTAGCTATTTCGTATGTGGATCTAATGCCCTATTGTCTCCAGATCTATAACATGAGTTATTTCATATGTGGATCTAATGCCATGTTGTCTTCCAGAACTATAACCTTAGCTATTTCATATGTGGATCTAATGCCCTGTTGTCTTCCAGATCTATAACCTTAGCTATTTCATATGTGGATCTAATGCCATGTTGTCTTCCAGATCTATAACATGAGTTATTTCATTCATTATTTATATTTGCTTAACTTGTTATTTAAATTATTTAAATCTAAGGTTTTTCTATTTTCAAGGTGTAGATAGCCTTAGCTGGTATGTTTTTCATTTTTTGTGATAAAAGCTCTACAACATCTTAATCATTTGGATTTTAAATATTGTTTGGGTTTGAGCACCACTGATGAGTCTTGATAAGTCTGGCATAGAAAATTCTATTAACCTTGGTACCTTTGATGACATTTTATTGTTAAATATAATAGGGAGGCTTTTGATACAGTTGTTTTAAATTTCAAATATGGTTTCATTGTTGTGTACTTTAAAAAGTTTGTTTTAAGACTATAAGTCTTGGTGTTAATTGAAGAAAAATTAAGTTTCAGTTGAAGCTAATAAAAATATCTGTATTGTAAGGGAGATAAATATTGTATAGAATTGCTAAGTATATCTTGTTTTCTGATCAGAGTTTGGTGTTGGCGCTTGCACCATTGTTACAGTGTTGAAATATTTATTGCAACATACAAGTTAATGTGCAACAAACATATTATGATAAATGATGTGTTTCTTTTTTATAGGTACAATGATAGGAAATACAGACACCAGACATTATAAAATATTTACAAAGAACATATACAGGTTTAGTCCAACAGTTATGTTCCCTGGTGATGAAAAACGTTTTCATGGTGTAAATGAACGTATATCTATTAAGAATTATGAACAGGCTATAAACTTTTATTATCATGTAATGTTAAATGCTGATAACGTTTCATTGTTACCAGTTCATAAACATAGTGATGAGTTGTGATGATAATAAGATTTTAGCGAAATTTAGCAAAGATAAAAGTTACAACACAATAAAATGTAATGTTACACTGTCTGTTTTTGCTGGTGTTGTAATTTTCCACATTTGATTTTCCCAATTCTGTTATCCCAACTAGACTACTACTCCTAGTGCCAGTGATAATCATTCAATTCAAATTGAACCAGATTCTTTCTCAGAAATTATTCCACACATTTAAACAAAACCTGACAAACCACTTGGCACATTGATTTGTAATATTGCAGACATGTACCTTAGATGGTTCTCTACAAAGTTCAAAATATTGTCCTATGTTAAGCTATGTTCCATAGTGACAACCAAAACATAGGACAGTATTGGAAAAACATACAAATGGCTTCTTTTCAGAAACTGTTCCACACATTGAACTCAAATTATGTAGGAATTAAGCCAGGATAAAATTTTATTATTTTGAGTTGATTGAAAATTCAACATGGCTGCCAGAGCTGCTTATGTGTTCTCATTGGCTGAAATTTCAAAATTTGTTTTCTGAAAAACCATTTAGCCAAAAGAACTATGATATTGAAGAGATGTCTGATACAAAGTTTGGGTGTATATTGCAGATCATAACAACACAACACCATGGGGAAAGCATATGAACAGCTTACTAGAAACTGTCTTACGCTTTAAAACTAAATAATACCTCATGCAGAAATAAATCCAATATAGTTCTCTTTTGAGTTTTTGCTGCTGATTAGAAATTCAACATGGCAGGATACAAAGCATCTCCTAAAAGTTTTTTTTGTTAAGTCAGGTGAGCATTACAGGCTCTTGTTTGTTTTGTTTGTTTGAATGGTGTTTTAACGCCACTTTCAGCAATTTTTCAGCTATTTCATGGCGTCCAGTTTTTATTGGGGGAGGAAGCCGGAGTACCCGGAGAGAACCCCCGACCTGCGGTAGGAAAACTGGCAATCCTTGTCAATTAAGATTGGAGTCGAGTACACCCTGCCTGCAGTGAGAATCGAACCAGCAATCTCAGTGTTGACAGACCACGTGATCAATAGTAAACGAACTACCTTGACCACTCGGCCACCGAGGCCCCTTACAGGCTCTTGAGAGCCCCTAGCCTTACTTCTACTATATATTTTTTTTTATTTTTACTCATTCTATTAATTCACTTTTCCTATTTCCTTAATAAATCTATAATAGATTCACTTCAGATTATTGGTCAGTACATTTAACAAGAAACGAATAATGTTATCTAAAATTATATACATTAAAGGTATATACGTATAAGTTGTACTTTATCATGTTTTTGATGCACAGTATTGTAGCTGGTATTATAATTTTTTAATACACGCAGTTTACAACAAGTGTTAAACAAATTTAAGGTTAAAGTGTAGATTGTAGGCAGCCATGAGAGCTAAAATTTACATATGCTAGTGTAAATAAACCTTGTACATTTCTTCCTGGAAGTACACATTTAAGAAATACTGATTGTCCATTTCAAACTTTCCCATTTTAGATACAAATATGATTTACTTCAAGTATTCATGTTTGTGTGTGCTGTGTTTTTTTTACAGACATAAACAATTATGATAATATTACATCAGTATTCAAGTTCGAGCCTTGTAATATACTGAATATGATCTTTATCAACGGATCATATTGTATTAATTTAATGTACACAATAATCAAATACATGCAGTTTATTTCAATGGTAAACAATGTTGCACAGTTGGACCAAGAAATGTCATTATAAAATTATATATCGAAATTTTCAATTGGAAACAAATTTGCACAAGTCTGTTCATCAACTGTAGAATGGTTACTTTAGGACTTTCTTAAGAACTTTGATGGTAGTAACCTAGTTTAATGATGACCTGAAGAGTTGGTTAGGAGAAGAAGGTCACTGTCAGATAAAATTATATTTTTAATATTTATGAATCTTCACTGTACACTAAAATCTGATAGGATTGTGAATATTACGTTTTGGTAAAAAATAGTGACAAATTTAGATTTGACCTTTGTTTAAGGCAGGATCATCACTCATCAGCAAGACATGTTTTGTATCAAAGCTAGATTATTGTTAAAATCAGTTTGTGAGACATTACATCTAACACATGTAATGCAACATTCATGTAAACAATAAACAGATTATGTAAACAAATAGCATTGTAGTGCCAAGATAGTCTTTTATCAATGTTTTTTACAATGACACTGATTTATAATAACATCATGCCTTTTTACTAATTGTTACAATTAAAAACTGCTTCTATTTTAATAATAAAAAGATTATATTGAAATGTATGTTTATTTTTATACCTCTCTGTGCATTCATAAACTCATTATACAAAACATTATCTTATCAAACAGAATCTCTGAAATACTCAGCCCAAACAACAACCTTCAGATTTCACTGAATGATATGTTATAAACATCATGGTTGTTAAAGTTACACTTTTGAGAATCCTTTTGGTTTGTAAAGTTATTTATCTCAGAACTGAATTTCTTCCTATAGTTGGGAACAAATATAAATTATTTCATTAATACTTGTAATTTTTTTACTGAGAGAAAATTTGAATCCTGATTTGGAATCCATGTTATGATTTTGCATTAAGTAACTGTAGGTGTACATCTTTTCTGTCACTTTGGTACACACTTTTGTAGTAAAAGAAAAATGCATATAAAAAATTTCTTGCTGTATTCAGGCTGGTAAATGAATTAAAGTTCATGTCATCAAGATTCGTGGATTTTTAATGAAGGTAACCGTATTCTTATATGTTCTAGAAAGACAAAAGAGAATCAATGATTTAGTGGTTGAATAATTTCACCAAAAAATATTTCTGCTCCATTCATGACCTATCAACAATGTAGTATAGTTTATATTAAACTTTGTTGGTTGTTGCTTGAGAAGTTTACAATAAAAAACTAACATCATTTTTCACACATTTTATTGAAGTGGTACAATTTTGATATGCAGGTCTTGTTTTTTTTTCAATAGAATGGATACAACCTGATGTAAAGATGTACATCTTTACCATAACAGGTCTGTTTTAAAATTAGTCCGAGAATCCTCTGCCGTAAGTGCTTTTTCAAAATATAATTATATGCTGCAGTTGAACAGTTCTGTGTACCATACATGACCTTGCTCGGTGTTTGTTATCGCTGGTTAACATGTTCTGGTGACGCAATATAACGAGAAATGTTGTTACGCTCTCTCAATTTATCAATGTTAATCTGGGATTGTGATCAGTTTGTAATCATCTTCATACTAATTGATAATTTCTAATGTTTTGTAGCATTGCAGAAGATCTCGTTACTGTATTTTCTAATTTTAAACCGCAATCGGCGCAATAAATTTACCAAAAGTAAAAACAGAACCTGTTTTTCTAATACGATTCAGTTTGATGGAATTGTGTTATAATTCAAATGAAGCTTTTGAGAGAATTTGTAATGTCTTTTCCAGTTTATAGTTAAATTGATTAGTTTCAATTTGATTTTAAACCTGGAAATAACAGTGATTATGACGCCATAAGAAATTTTGTTTTTCTATTTTGTTAGGTCCATCAATCCAATAACACAATTGGCACCTACCCTGTCCCTATCAATGTGACATATTTGAAAATTGGTACTAGTTTAGAAGACGTAAACAGGTGCGGATGAAAAACAACAAAAATAAACGAGAAAATAATGTATAGATATTGTCGACTTTTTAATATAAAAGTTTCTTTTTAAATTTTTTTACGCAGTTTACTGTATAAACTAAAACAACTTTTTTATTGGACCAGCCTGAACATTATGGGTTTCTTGCCTGTCACAAACCAGTCTTGGTGCTCATATAAATGTATTTAAAAAGCTAAAAATCGATTTCCGCTGCTAGAAGGTGGTGGAGACCTCAAGAGGTGCTCAGGTCTCTCGCAACCACGAGTTTATGATCCGTTTCAGGCTAGACGACTGAAAAGTGTTGGCGTGTGGGGCACTCTATGGTCGGTATTTACAACAAAAGTTTTTACACAGGGCGAATAGTAACCTAAAATTTCGTTTTTGTAAATTTCAGTTAAGAGATAAATGTTTATTGGCGATTTGATGGTCGACAATTAATGCCGGCAAATCTTGATCTACATCGTGGTTATATCCATTCTAATGCAAGGACGATAAAAATCCGAATTTAATGACTAAAATGGTACATTTTTATTTACCGGCAATAACGTCAGCGCTTGCGTTAACGACTGACGTAATCAAACGTGGAATTGATGCCATAAATTTATTTACCGTTGTCCAATCAGAATTGATGTTCCATCATGTGTTGCATTAGAATTTGTAATTTTTAGTTATATATTTCTTTAAAATTAATATTACATATATATGTTATTACATTAGAACTATAAAACACAGACAAAACTACTCCAATATCGTGAAATATTCCCCGAACATATATTTGCTTCGACCATGGGATCTGATAAATAATATTGAATAATAAGATAAAAACAAATGCGAATAAAAACAGATGTCACATCTTTAAACCTTTAAATAGGGTGTATCAGGTAGAATGATGCAGATGGCGGCATCTCAGATAATAAACTCTGTCGGGGTGCTTATACAAAAACAGTTTAGATTAACGCGTGGAGATTTCATAATTTGGAAACAAGCAGCTATGTGTTTTTGCCGACTAAACAAGTATTATAAAAATAAAATCATGTTAACTAAAAAAAAACATAAAACCAAAGAGGTCTTTGTATCCTCTCGTCATAAATAACCCGAGCGTGCGTCACACTTTGTATCTGTAAGCTGAAGTCATCGTTCCATTATGTTTGGTCCAATATTAGCTAATGATAAGTACTTGTCAGTCAGTTACCTTGCGACCTCTTAATAATGACTACGTTCAAGTTTCTGGATTAGGCCAGATCCTTAGTAAGTATGCAAGGTAGGATGACACTAACTGATGTGTAGGCTGATGAGAGGTGTCACGTAACCTTGACCTAACTTTCACTGTCGAGTGGCTACGTTTACGTTTTTAGATTGGGCCAGTTCCTCCACAATGCATGTTAGCATTATAATATTTGTATATAGGTTTAATAGTAAATGACAAACTGGTAAATGGCCCAGTTCTACATTAGAAGTACATAACTGTATTTTTTTTTAATTCACTACCGGAACGTAATTAGTTGCATTTTCTACAACTTCGAAACATTTTGCCATAAATAAACCACGAAATAAACACTTATTACAATGTATATAAAACTGAAATGTATGGAGTGAATGTAACTTTATTTAAATGATTAAAAAAACTCCGAACAATAGGCAGCAGAGAATAGTTATAAACAGTCGTAGTCTCAGCACTGTAATGTATTTGCAGGATTTTCACATTTCACAAGAATCGGTACACCTGAAAATTGAAATGCGAATTCAATATAACAAAAAATAAAAAAACCACCCAAAATAAGTTTAATTAGATTGTTTCTGAATACAGGGGCGGATCCAGAAAATCGGGCTAGGGGGCGAAATTAGGGCAAACAGTCTGGGGACCGCAGCGCCCTGGTGGGAAGTAGGGAGCAAACCCCCAGAAGCTGGTGCGATTTAAGCAATTGAGAGGGTGTTTAGGACTACAAATTTTAACATTTTTAACACACACTCGCTCGCTCTTTCTTTTCTCTCTGTCTTTCTTCCCTGTTTTGCTCACTTTCCCTTTCTTATCCGTATTTAGGGGGGGGGGGAGTCCCCTCCACCCCCTCTGGATACGCCACAGGAATATGCAAGTGAAGTTTGTGTGCAACAACAATGGGTTGTGTTACTGCAATAAAATTGAGCTCCTCGAATCGTCACAAACCAAACAAGTTTTACCTTTACAACTTAAACTTACTTCATGATATAGTGGACGCGGAGTCTAGAAAACTCAAGAAGCTACAAATGTTCTATACTATATAGGGTTTTCTCCAGGCAGTCTAGCTTCCTTTCAATGTAAACTGCTATAGCTGAAAAAAATGCCTATATATGGCGTTAAATATCATTCAAACAAACAAAGAGTCTTCTCCTAACCCAATCAAGTTGATCATCTTCATTTTATAATTACTACTTTCTCACAAGTATATTAACATTTTGAATGATACACAACACTAGATCTTCTTTATTTCTCTTCTTTATTCATTATTTGTTTGTTTATCTTTATCATATTAAGATTTGTTTTTTTTCCTTTTATTTTCTCTCAACATCTCTGGAATCAATATTCTTTTGTAAAATGTTGCAACATGTAACATTGGAGAAGACTTTATAAGTTTGTTTAACTCGTGTCTTATATTATCCGAGGAAGGGGGCATCCTGTTTGCAAATAAAGTGTTGTTATTAAAATATACACAACAAAAGTATTCGACCGCAATCCATAAAATGAATACAATTTTTGAATCAATAATATATTATATTTTCCACACTTGATTTCATTGCTTAGTATAGTTTTCGATCGAACCTTTATACTGTTATATTGGTTTTTAGTACTTACAACTTCTTTTGTTTACATCTCTTACATACGTGTGTGTAAAGCGAATAATGAAGAGACAGTTAATAAATAATCTAAAAATATACACACATTTAGAAAGATACGTTCATTATGCATCAAATTTTATATTTATTATATTTATTATGAACTGGTTAACTATCATGATGACAAAAAAAAATAGAAAGTTATAAGTCAGATTGTAATCTTCTCGTTTCAACTTTAGTTGATGCACAAAACAAATAATATCTTACATGTTATGTAAATTCCGTACAGTACGTTCAACTGTCTGAGATATCAGATAAAAAATCGACCAGTTCATGGACGATATTCTACATTAAATCTATCTATTGTGACTGACTACAGAAGCAAACTACAACAGAAATATGCCTTTTATCAAGTTTGGCATTTTGCTTAAACGCCCTCGTGTCAGAAACACCAACAAATTTGTTTTTATAGTACCTTTTTCACCTATCTCTAATGTAACAATTTTTCATTCGGGGCAGGTGCTTAGATGTCAATTACTACTACTATTGTGTATTCAGATAAGTTTCAATTAACGTGTGGAAGATAACGACCAATTAAGAACATTCTGGAATCATTGTTTGACTGGTTCCGTTTAACGTTATATTGTATGCAGAACGCTAATCAAAACATTTATTTAATGACTTGTTACAAAAGAATTAAGTAATTAAAGCGAAAATGTCAGTTATATTGTACCGTTAAAACAATAATTACAGTTTTTTTAATACATTCCTATATCTGTGTATGTGCATTACTGTTGCTTTGGTTGTATATTAACACAATCCCTGATTTGTAGTCTGTGATATTACATCAAATCCATTTCATAAGTGTTCATCCGTTGTAATTATAACGGTCCTCATTCCATCATTTCGGTGTTCCTAGCAAATTAATTCCAAAGACATAGTATAATTTAATAGTGAATAGAAATTGCATCCTGTCACGACCTCTAATAACTCTCTATTTATTTATATATATATTCGCAGAGAGTTACTGGAGATGCTTGACGGTCTATTATATGATACCAATAGATCACTTTAATTCAGAATAATTTAGTAATCTGATTCCGAAACACGCAAATGTAACAAAAAAAACAAGGTTGAAGTTGTCCATACTGTAGGACAAGCTTAGCACGCAGTTAGAACGAATTTATCATCCTGCCAAGAATGCAGAACTGTAGAGCTATTCATTTACACTAAAACACGGCATAACATGCAAACAATTTTTAGGAATAAAACAACAAAATTTATTGATGGTTTTAAGACGTGTTTTAGTGGTGGCATATATTTGCCCCTACTTTACACATAAATAAGAATACATTAAATAACAAATAAGTATACTTGTAGTTGAAATTTACTTGTCACATAAAAAAGTATATAGGTTCCTATAGTTAGTTTATAATTACACAAATGTCGAGTAATATAATGCTTTCTTTACTATGAAAATAGTAGAAGTTCTCTCATATTAACGAACCTTTCCTTGTTGTTCGTGTGTATTTCTTTCAGTTGATATTTACTGTTTGCCGAGTATAAACATGCTACTGTTTTCAGATCATCAGGAGGATAACACATGTTATTCAGTGCCCTAGGTTTTACCTTAAACATATTAGAATTCTTACGTTTTCGTCAACGTTTTGCATTAACATTAGACAAGTCACTTCAAGAGTACCCAGCTTTCCGTCATCACGACTAAATTGTTCCTTATAAGAAATCCTTCTTTAAATTTCCTGGATATGACTCCACGGGTGTCTGTGAAGAGACAGGCACTGCATACTCGTCGGGAGCACCTGAGTGCACCCATGGGCTTAAGGAGTTCGGGTTACCTACTTTCTGTTTCGTGTTTTCGTGTTTATGTATCTGTCAAAATCCGGATTTGTAATCGTCCATTGACTTTCGGCTTTGGTTGTTCGGTCGGTCTCGCTGCTATTTTTCTTCCTCCATTCAGTAATTATTGTCTCTGATCGATACTGTATTCCACAATTATATCGTAAATACTTGAAAATACTGTGAATGTAAAGCCACCTAATATTCAACAAAAACAATTTTTATAAAAAATGTTTTGTGATTAAAGTTTCCGGTTGTATTCGTAATATTTGGAAAGAGAAGTGTTGTTTATTAATTGTTAAACTGTTAATATGTTTTAGCAATACGGACATGATAAGAACAAGCCTTATGTACAATGCAAGCTTTCAGGTGTCTGCTTTTAACGCTTCTAAGATGTTGCGTGGAATTTGTATATAGTGCTAGCTCATTGAAGTAGCTTGACACCCTAACATAAAACATTTTCGCCCGACTTCAATTAGTGTTTGACTTGCACAATTCCGCGTAACTAAGTATGTGTAACTAGGTTTGATAAATATATTTGGATTGTCCTGACAGGAGATGGAATCCAGTCGACGACAACAATGTCAGTTCATTTGTAGCATAATATTCCTTTCAGAATGACTTTATTCATTGGTTGATAAACAAAAATAACCAACCAAATTAATGCTTTTATCAAATGTTCGGCAAGAAGGTTTCATGAAATCAGGACGCAGATACAACAGTAGAGGTAACAACCGTCTGATAGGACATTTGACCCGTTGAATATTCATGAAAATGAAAGTTTTGTTTTAAATAAACTCACCAGTAATATAGTGGAATCGACAATGGGTTAGTGACGATTGAACTCAACATCTCTAGCATTAAGGCCTAGAGACAAAGAGGCTTGGTGCTAAAGATATCACTATTCCAGATGAATGATGACCTGGGTAATTAGAATAAGTCATACATGGTACATACGCTGATCTTTGTATTAATGTAACATTACAATTTTTGAAATCGCATAAGAAAAAAAAGAACTTTTTTTCATGCAACACAGCTGTGAGACCATGCACTGTGTTAGTCTAAAACGATAACATTTGATTCGAATGTTCAGTATAATATTATACCACCTACATACAGTGTTAAAAGTTATAAATAATGAAACATATCTGGATTTGATTGAAGGAAATTCATCTTGATGTAGTTCGACAGACACGAAATAAAAAGCCCCAAAATAAACAATAAATGATGAAAACCACTTGATGGCCAAGAGTAAAGGTTTAATCACATCCGACACCGCTAGATATTTGAAGCTTCTTGAATACTTGCATTTACTTAAATAAAACTGCTAATATCAGATGCAATAAATCTATTGTTTATAAATAAACTGAATAACATCCGAATTCATTCGTCGGCATAAGTTTAATAAATTTCTTTGATGGAGAATGACTTTTACTCCTTCCTTATAATAAGTTTGATGACGGCTTCCGACAATTTACGAGTCAGAGAAATTTTTTATCAAACATAAAACAACTTTGCCAACTTTATCGACCACTAAAATACTGTTAGCAAAACAGAACTGCAGAAAATTATAAAAAGAAAAAGAATCGTACAAAATACTCATGGCTATTTTTTTTCTCCCGCAAACTAATGAATCATAACAGTATTACGTTCCAGATTGATTGGCAAATGATGATCTTCTTCAAATAGTTGTTATGTAATGATAGTTTCTAATAATTCATCATTTGACAAATCGACAAAGTGTACGCAAATACCAAATTACTTCAACAGCTCCGTTTTCCTGTAGAATTAAATTAATTATTCGTAGAACTTCAATTAACGCCAACAATGATTTTCGTATATTTTTTTGAAAGTCAATTAAAAAAGTATTTAATCTAGCTAAATCCTCAACAGCAAAAATATTGGTTTGGTAGTTGAATTATGCGGTTTATTTTGTATCTAAATTGACCTTTAGTTGCAACGTTCACATTGCAATTTTGTATACACACAATTTTTGGATCGCAATGTAGCCGTTATTGTAAAACTCATATTACAGTATCAAAACGTACTATCCCTGACTTACCAACACGTATTGAACTTACAAAAAATAAAAAAACCGCGGTAATAAATAACTGATCAAACAAACCAGATTATTCCCTAAGCGCTATTCGTAGTATACTTATATCGTCTTATCTTGTTTTATTGGAAGCAGACTCAAAATAACGAGAAGACAAAGACAGACAAGTTGGCATAAAAACACGCGAACTAATATACAATTCACGAGAGCGAGAACAATGTACGCGTTTTGACTTAAAAAAAACCCCACAAAAAATATGAAAAACTATAAAATACATATAATTTTTATCTCTGAGAAAATTACCACAAAACCAACATTTTTTTTAGAAAATGTTAAATATAAGAATTACAAATACTCACTTAAGAGCGATATACATCAGAAATATAATCGTTGTTTCACGAAGACAATAAAATAGATTAAAAAATCAGTTGAAAACTTTACAAGGATATACTTACATGTCCCTGAAGAAGATGAATGTCTACATCAATATATAACATATATTAGAACAGTTGAGTGCAGTCTGTTTAATATTCGCAGAAGTTCCAACTTTTTTGGAGTAATTTAAATTTATTGCTTATTTTGTTTACATTTTAATCTTTTCACTATACATATCGGTGAGTGCATTTGTTGCCTGGACTACCACCTACCCACGGGTTTGACTTATTTGACTTATCTAAAACTTGACTAATTTATATTAGGCTCTAAAAAGTAATCAAAGTTGGTTATGTGTTGCAGTGAAAAAGTGTATGCATGACCAGAATTTAACATCATTTTGAACTTATGAGACGCAATTTATGGGCTAAGGGTATTACACTGCTATAACTCACCCCAACTAATGAACTGTTAACTACTTTGATATGATTAATGAAAAAAAACCAATTCCCGTATTATAACTCTGACACCCTACCCCTCGACCCCACTTTTCTTTGGCATTGGAACGCGCTGGGCAGCTGTGGGTTGAGTCCTGGGAACGTTTGAGCGCCTGTGAAGATACTAAACACAAGTCCCTTTGATACACCTTCATTATCAACATTTCCTATACTATTAGCTTGTGTACATTTTTGTACACAAGTGGATAGTATCAGAAATGTTGGGATCTATCTCTCTTATAGCAAAAAAAAATTCAAAGGGACTTGTGGCAAATCTATAGTCCCGTTTTTGGACTTGTAATGGTGATCTACTGATTGGCTATGAGTTACTTTGTCCGCGGTTATTTTTATGGAAGAAAATATATTTTGCTTCGGTTCTTAACTGCCCTTCGTGACTTTTGTATGTTTTGCATGTCTGTAAGTTGTGTGTAATAGCCTCGGTTTTGTAATGATTTTTTCCGACTTTTCTTTTTCGTATTCATATTTATGATGACATAGTTCTTGTTTTATTATTACTTACATCAGATTTCTATCAGAAATAATGATACACAGAAGTAGAGGGAATACTAAATATTTTCAGTTTAAAATCTCTACCAAAATATGAATATTCTTCTGTATTATTATTCATTAAGTACGGAATAACACATTTTTGGTCCGAAATTAATACGACGGTTATCCTTTATGATTCAGGAGGCGATTGCACTTACGGCGCACCTGGAGCCACTGAAGTACTGAAGGGCGCTTTTATAAAAAAAATGTAAAGTTTTATCTTTTCTGTTCGGATTGCGTGCCCTTGTACCCTATCGGCCAATTAATAATTGCTTTATCTTCAAGATTGAAACAAAATATCCTTGACTTTTATGATGTCGTATATTACCATGCTAGATTTTGTTTTTCTCTTGAGAACTCAAAGGACATTCTATAAATATTTGAATGATTTATGGCCTAAACTGTTTTAGAAAGTTCTTAAGAAACAATAATTATATTTCAGCAAAAAATACCTAATGAAAATTGACGTGTACCATAAATAACCCAGAATCATGCACAAGAGAATATGTTGTTCTTAATGATGACAGTTTTCTCAAATCGATTGGGAAATGAGTTCTAGAAGTTTAAAATGACATTCTTCAAAACTATAACACGAACATGACCAGCACCTAGCAACGAGTGAAATAGTTTTTTTTTCAATTACAATGTTCTATCAAATTATATGGTTATATCATACCAATTCTTGGAAATTCACACCGATATGGTTAAATCATACCAATTGTTGGCTGAGCCATACCAATACGGTTAAATCGGTTAAATCATACGAATTGTTGGCTGAGCCATACCAATATGATTAAATCGGTTAAATCATACCAATTGTTAGCAGAGCAATACCAATATGGTTAAATCTTACCAATTGTCGGCAGAGTCATACCAATATGGTTAAATCATACCAATTGTTGGCTGAGCCATACCAATATGGTTAAATCATACCAATTTTTGGCTGAGCCATACCAATATGGTTAAATCATACCAATTATTGGCAGAGTCATACCAATATGGTTAAATCGTACCAATTGTTGGCTGAGCCATACCAATATGGTTATATTATACCAAATATTGGCAGATTATACCAATATGGTTAAATCATACCAATTATTGGCTGAGCCATACCAATATGGTTAAATCATACCAATTATTGGCAGAGTCATACCAATATGGTTAAATCATACCAATTGTTGGCTGAGCCATACCAATATGGTTAATCATATCAATTGTTGGCAGAGTCATACCAATATGGTTAAATCGTACCAATTGTTAGCTGAGCCATGCCAATATGGTTATATTATACCAATTGTTGGCAGAATCATACCAATATGGTTAAATCATACCAATTGTTGGCAGTGTCATACCAATATGGTTAAATCATACCAATTGTTGGCTGAGCCAAACCAATATGGTTAAATCATACCAATTGTTGGCTGAGCCAAACCAATATGGTTAAATCATACCAATTATTGGTAGAGTCATACTAAAATGGTTATATCATACCAATTGTTCGCAGAGTCATACCAATATGGTTAAATCATACCATTATTGGCTGAGCCATACCAATATGGTTAAATCATACCAATTATTGGCAAAGTCAAACAAATATCGTTAATTCATACCAATTGTTGGCTGAGCCACACCAATATGGTTAAATCATACCAATTGTTGGCTGAGCCATACCAATATGGTTAAATCATACCAATTGTTTGCAGAGTCATTCTAATATGGTCAAATCATACCAATTGTTGGCGAAGTCACACCAATATGGTTCAATCATACCAATTGTTGGCTGAGCCATACCAATATGGTTAAATCATACCAATTGTTGGCTGAGCCATACCAATATGGTAAAATCATACCAATTGTTCGCAGAGTCATTCTAATATGGTTAAATCATACCAATTGTTGGCTGAGCCGTACCAATATGGTTAAATCATACCAATTGTTGGCTGAGCCATACCAATATGGTTAAATCATATCAATTGTTCGCAGAGTCATTCTAATATGGTCAAATCATACCAATTGTTGGCGAAGTCACACAAATATGGTTCAATCATACCAATTGTTGGCTGAGCCATACCAATATGGTTATATTATACAAATTGTTGGCAGAGTCATACCAATATGGTTAAATCATACCAATTGTTGGCTGAGCCATACCAATATGGTTAAATCATACCAATTGTTGGCTGAGTCGTACCAATTAGGTTTTATCATACCAGCTGTTAGTGGAGTCATATCTGTAGAGCTTTATCATACCAATCATTAGCCATTGTTATATCACCGAGTCCTACCGATATGGATATAGCAGAATAAAGATTAAATTGTTATTGTTTGTTCAATTATCAAGATTGACACAAAGTTGCGGGGTTATTATTATGGAGATAATTAAAACAGATGTTTATATCGAAATCGATGTGTGTACAAATGTTCATAAAAACAAAAAAAAACAACACCCCCCTCCCCCCATAAAAAAGCAAGCACACAAACACACAATGAACAAACAAAAATGACTCAACACAGTTATAACAGGATATTGTAATAAAACAATCATAGCCTTTACAGTTTCTGTAAATACATGTTTTCGTTGTCATACCAGTTTAGTTATTTCATATCCATCTGTGCATTTAGTACAGGTAAATCATGTCGCATACAGGTAAAATAAAAGCCTGGAACGCTTTACAACCAGAAAAATTTAGTTTCTTTTTTAATTCTAAGATCAAGCGCCAAAATTTCGACAAAAAAATTTGGACCGGAAAGACATGTAAACATGATTACCAAATATCAGCTCAATATCAACAAACTTTAAAAGTATGGAAAACTTTTATTTAGATGAAAATTTCTACGTCCAATGACCATAATTTTATATTAAAAAAATCATCGGACTGGAACTAAATTCAAACTTGATCTGTAACTTATGATTGTTGTCTATCATACCAAATATCGGCTCCAAATTAGCAATTGTTTTGAAAAACGTCTGGATAAACTTATGTTTGAGAACTTTTCTCTCCAAGGGTCCTAACTTCGTCAAAAATCATCGGACTGGAACAATACTTGACACTCATACCAAATATCAGATAACTATCTAGCAGAATAAAAGAAGACAACAGTTTGTAGTTTTTGAGGTATTAGTCAAAACAGTACTTAACAGATTGATTTATATCATCACATTATATGTATTATAGCTGAACCAATATGGATTTGTCAGTCAATTATGTCTGTTCGGTCCATTTTGAATTTTTTTGATTTTTGTCAATTACTTAAATACAAGAGAGCAGATGAAATATTTAAAGTCCTCTACCTCAAATTTTATCACTAGCCTAAAGGCCCTCTAGTAGATGTGAGCTAATTATGTTTCCTTACTTAATTGAATCGTCAATTGTTTCATATAAACAAATGTTTCAAGCTCTTTCAAACTGGATTGATGAGATGTTTGATCACGTCCAGCGAGCATTATTTCAGCTATATTCAGGACGAGAACAAGTTAACAAACAATAAATGAAAAAGGGTGGAATGGGACATAGGGAACCAAATTTGGACTGCCAGTGTAAAAGTATGAAGTATTGGGTAGGGCGAAGAATTTAGCCTTATGTAGCGGTTACAATGAGCCTACCCTTATTTAGCTACAATAATGTAGCTCCTTTTTTTTTTGATGGACGGAGCTACAAAGAGGTCCCATTACTCGTAATGGAGCAAAAACACTTTTGGGATTTACACATATTTTCCGCTATTTAACCTTTGTCTTTATTAAATAAATGTGTTTTCTTTCCTCCGCCGTTCATCTGATAGGTCTACAATGTCTAATTAAATAATTTTAACACTTTTTCGTAATCGAAGCATTGTTGACATAATTAAAATTGTGGAGTGTAGAATTTCGGAATCGTATCGGTAAAATTTGTAATAAGGGGACATAATCATAATGCAAATGAATACAGCTGAAATCATCCAGAATTACATTTTTTACCAAATCGATTCTGATATTATCGAAATTATGCACTTCCGGAATTCATATTTTGTCAAACTATGCCATGATTACGAATAAAGTGATAAAACTAACGAATACGGTGTTGTGGAAATATCAGTTAAACTGCAAATACATAAAAAAAATATGTAGCAAACCAGGGAAACAGTGTAATTGCTTATAATATGCATAAAACCCCCGGGTGTGAATCACTCCCGGGCTGCTCCATTACGAGTAATGGGACCTCTTTGTAGCTCCGTCCATAAAAAAAGGAGCTACATTATTGTAGCTAACCCTTATTCAAAACCTACAAAATGGTTCTTTATCTTGCAAGCAGCGTGGCACTCTCCAAACACGTCACCCACTACTGTCTGCTTCCAGGCTTTTCGAATTATGACATTACGCTTCTGCTCTGTTTGTCCAGCACAAGGAACCCTCCCAGTATGGTATAGCAAGTCGTATAGAAACTGTTCATTTTAATGCATTTTCAGTATGATGTGATGCCTATATAGTTTCCTCTGCCTTGCTACATCTGCTCAAATTTAATTGATCCCAGTGCAGTTCTATATAAACTATAGCAACAGGTTAAAAACTAATAATACTCGAGTGTTATTTTTGACGTGGTAAAAGCAAGAAAAGAAGTGCCATTATCAGCACCACGACAAAGTATGTTGTACTGTGTTATAATTACTTACTTAAGGGGCAATTGTAGCAAGATAATGTTAGCGTTTAACTTGTAGTTAACAAATTAATCAGCTGATTACAAACATTTCTTTAAACAAAAGTTTGCTTGATTGGTAACAACAAGACATCCAGTTTATTTGATACGCGCAAGATAGACCTGCAATGTCTCTTTGAATTTTTTGCTATTAGAGAAATACACTTTTATTATCAACATTTCGTATACATCTTTATGATCAATATTTCTTATAGAAATGTTGATAATAAAGATGCATCTCTCTAATAGCAAAATAATTTAAAGGGACTTGTGGCAAGTCTAGCAACAATAATACAGATACAAAATCCATTTTTAATTTAACACAGTATTAATCAGAAATTGATTAAAGAAACGCTGCAACCGAACTGCACATCAACTCCAGCTGTCAACCACAAAAACTTACATAAAATGTATGGATATTCACTGTTTTTATTTAGTAATCAAGTAAACGAAATAAAATGCGTTCATATCATGATCAAAAATTAACAAAGAACAAAGAGGATTGTCGCGTCACTGGCCATCAAGAGCTGAAACTCGGATGAAAGGGCGTTACAAAAACTTTATTGCCAGGACAAAAAAAGCTAGCGACAAAAAAAAAGAGTTAAACATTTAACTTAGTTCCAAAGTCGTTTAACTTAAAGGTCTCAAGGTATCTGATTGATTAGTGACCAGCGTGCAGGAAATAATAAAATTTATTACGGTTCCAAACATTCGCAACCACTGAACTGAATTGCTATAATGTTTTTAATATGGTTTTTTTTATTTTTAAGATTTATTTGGCCTTAGCCGGTTTGATACAACTTTAAACACGCTGGTCGGGGGTTTTCTCCGGGTACTCCGGCTTCCTCCAACAATAAAAACTGGACGCCATAATATAGCTAAAAAATTGCTAAAAGTGGCTTTAAACACCATTAAACAAACAAAACAAAAACAACTTTAAACAATTTTGGTAAGCTCTTCAAACTTCCAATGAATTTGCGCACTTCTGTAGTCTTGATTAAAGTAAGTAAGTAAATTGTATTGATTTAAAGACCAAACATTGATCTATCATCAATTAGAACACACAAAAGACGAAAAACACAAAAAAAAAACAGCACATTATTTACAAATGAGTATTGTGACATCAAAGCTGAGGAACTTCCACAGTATAGTTATTATACCATACATCATACAGTGCCCATGTACACAAAGCATTAGACATATTAAAGACTTTTTGTGTTATTGTTTGATTAAGATATACAACTTGCTAACACTTGAAATCAAAACTTTACATAATCAAGATCTCGACTTGTCATTATGAAGAATTTAAACTTATCTTCATATGAAAAAGAAGAAAAGCTAGGTATTATATCTGTAATGTCATTGGAAAATAAACTCCTAGCATCATTTAACATAATACATTTCATAACAAAGTGGAACTCATCTTCAATACCATTATGCCATAATTTACAGATTCTTTGCTCTACTGACAAATTTAAATAACGTCCTCTTTCAATATTTAGATTACAATTACTTATGCGAATTTTAACGAAGTCAGATAACATAAATTTGTCCAAATCCCTGCAGCATATAAATACTGTTCCCTTATCAATTTATTCTTAAATGTACGATATTTCTTAATTTAGACCAGAAGCTCTCTCATCATTTTATAACATTAATATACCAATAATAATGCATATCTGTCTTGGAGCTTAAAATAAATAACATTCAAGGTTCTTTGTTTTGAATAAGTCCTCTGATTTTCCCATAAATGGCCAAAGCCAATTGAAAATAAACAGGTTTTTAATTTGTTAAAAAGACTGTGCTTGACTGATAAGTTATCTTTGTATGCTTTAACAATAAGATTATATTAATTAGCTTTTAAAATATGAAGCCAAAATTCAACACAAGATTTAAGTGCATTTATGGACAATGGGAATAAGCCTAAATCACACAAAACACCCAAGTTGGATGCTGATTTATGGACTCCTAGAACATACTTTGCAAATTTGATTTGAACTTTGTAAGGAATAAACTGATCATAATTAGATTCAAAGTCATTGACACTGAACTTTAATTATTAGTGGTAATGACCATACTTCACTAAATGTAACAAAATAGGTCTGACACAAGTATCAAAAAGTTTCAAATGTAATAACACATTGCTTTTGTCAGAAAAAAGAGCTTTACGAATACAGAACGAGGCTTTTCCCGCTTTTTTTAACAGATGGTTTATTGCTTCTCCTGGCGTGATTCAGTTTAAAACTTTGGTATCTTAATCTCATCCTTATTATTTTTTGTTTTGTTTTGAGCGCAACTCATAATACGAAACGCGTTCAGTCTAATAAATTTTATAACTTTGAGAACGTGATGACTTATTATAAACAAAGAAATAAATAAGATTTTGATTGTCACAAGATATTACAATTAACGAGAACATTTCACCATAAACTCAGCTACATCGCATTTCATGGGATCCCTGACTGAAAAGAACGCGCCACTCGCCCAACACGGGCCGAACATGTCAGAATCCCACCTAACATACGTTAGGTTGTCGCACAAATGAGGTTAGAGTAATAAATAGGACAAGTTTTAACTCCTAATAGCCGAAGTAACAATATATTTCTGTCAGAGATACACTTAAAAAAAGAGCGTAACATTTTTTGTTGTCGATCTACCTAACAAGACAGTGTTGACGTAATTTATTGTTAATGCAGCAGTTGTACAAGACGTAATTACACAATTTACTAACGTAATTATAAAATAATGCCTCTTTGGAGAAGAAATGCTATTTGTATTATTAATAACATAAAATATTTAAAATGATTTATTGCAATGATATTGAAAAAATATATAGTCAAATGTTTATACACGTGGAAAATAAATGTTGCTAAGAATTATTTATAGCACGCAATAAGTGTATAAAAACCAAAAACACGTCGTTGTAAAAAAAATTAGGTTATCTTAAATTTTCATTAAATGAGATGTATTATTTGCTTCTTTTTAAAGAAGCCTCTGTTACTGCGTGTGTACGTCATATAACCATAACACTGCTTTCATGTATAACGCTTTGTAGATCGTTTAATTATTGTATTTAAAAAATAAATGGATTTAAATTTAATCTTCGTTTACCCTTTTCGTTTGGATGCATTATTACTTTAGCAGAGTGTTTTTTCAACGTTTGTTTCTTCTTTATTTTTGTTTAAACGCAATTTTTTGGAGTAATTGGTAGTTGTGGGCAATTTAAACTTGTAGCGCTACAATGAGCCTACTCTTATCAAATTCTACAAAAGGAGTCTTTATCGTGCAAGAAGCGTAGTACTCTCTATATACGTTACACATTGTGCTCCTGTGCCAGACTTTGCGTGTAATGAGTTGACACAAAATCCCCGTCCACCAGAGAGGGCCACATCTGTCCGCCTAAGGACGAGTGCGTGTGGAGCATTTAGAAATCTAAACGTGACGCAATAGCTCAATTTTTTAAGGAGGCCGCGGTGGCCGATTGGTTAAGGTAGTTCGTCTACTATTGATCACGTGGCCTGTTAACACTGAGGTTGCGGGTTCTAGTCTCACGTAGGGCAAGGATTACTCAACTCCAATCCCAATCGACAAGCATTGTCATTTTTCCTACAGAAGATCGGGCGTTTTCTCTGGCTTCCTCCCTTAACAAAAACTGGACGCAATGATACAGCTTAAAAATTGTTGAAGTGACTTTAAACATCATTCAAACAAACAAAACAAAATTTTTAAGCCGTAAACCCCACTAAAAAAGATCTAAACATTTTTTTTAAAATTATTTCTAACAAGTATTCAAACGAATGCGTCTATATATTAGACCAATTTAACTTATCAACTCATCGACAGGACAATAAATAAAGGACCAAGATAACAAAAAACTTCCCCCATAATATGGGACGAGTAAATCGATTTTGCAGAGGTTTTAAAAATAGTAAAAGAACTTTTGGATTTTTGTGTTTAATCGGTTGTTCGTTCATTCTGTAATTATAATAAATTACCACTGATAAATGGCTTCGATAATTGCTACATGTATGCTAGTTATTTATATTAAGTTTCAGTAAATAAATGAATTATTGCAATGTCAATTATACTAACATCGATTACAATTTACAACCCACAAAAGTTGTGTAATTCACATCGATACCCATTCTTCCCTTTGAACTAACTTGATTATTGTCACAGAAGATGTATCATGTTCAAAATACAAGTTCTAAGATAAGTTATTTTTTTTAACAACGTATATTGCCAGACCTTAATGGCAATTGAACACAATATTGAGTATTACTCACCTACGTTCGACACAATGTGTTCACTAATCGTCTGAACGCATAAATCGAAGTTTTAAATCGCGGTTTTTCTATTCGCAAGTTGTAAATAGCCTCTCAGCCGGATTCAGTATAAATTTTAGAAATTTTTATTATAAACGCTCTACAAAATCTTAATTTGGATGTCAAATAGTTTTTGGGTTTGAGCGCCACCACTGAGTCTTGATTAAACTCAGTACGTGCGTCTGGCGTAGTAATTTTATAATCTTGATATCTTTGATGACATTTTATTTTCAAACGCTGGTCAATGCCTGTGCTAGTAGACTGTTAGTCTCAGACCTTATCAGCTAGAACGAATAAACTTACCCTCGCCTTTTTTTTGCGAGGTTAAGCCGACAAATCACAAACTAGCTTCGGATTATAACGGCAGTAAAATTCAGCCTACTTGTCATCAGCCAAGTATTAACATTTAATTATAAATACAATCACTGTCTAAATTTCTAACATCTTTTAGATTCTATGGGTTTTCTATTCGCAAAGTGTAGATGGCTTTATCCGGTTTTAAAATTTTAATTATAAAACGCTCTATGACATCTTAATTATTTGGATATAAAATAGCTTTTGGGGTTGAGGCCACTGATGAGTCTTGGTTAGACGAAACACGCGCCAGCGTAGCCTTTATATCTTTAATGACATTTTATTTAATACGCCTGAAATGCGTTTCGCCTACACACGAGTCTTCATTGACACTTAAAAAACATAAGAAGGTCTAATACAGGTATTGATATTATAAACTTATAACAAATCCGGCTTAGGCAACCTATACCTTGAACAAAGAAAAAAACATTAGCACTTATTTCTTACCATATCAGATGAATAGATATAAATAAAAAAAAACATTACTAAACAAAGCCAACACAAATTGCAGTTTAACTTCGTTTTCATATTCCATTTTCACAAAATGACGGGGCTACTAAAACGGTGTAAACAATGTCAAAAAGGATAAAATACATGTTTGTGAATAATATAACAAACAGACCAATACAATTAAAATTCGTTTTAGCAAATGATTTTCCATCCTGGGAGGATGATTTTCCGAACATAAAAGAGAACATAAAATGAATAATCCATACTACCAATATAACAGAGTAAAGAAAACATATGTACAGCAATACTTGATTGTATTTTGAAATACTGACACTGAAATAAACATCATAGAAAGACGCAAACAGAAGAAATTGTTTAAGTTATGCCACGAGTACTAACAAAACGTTCCTTTTTGGCGAATAGAAATTCTAATACATATGATCGCCACGAATAATCCTATTTTTGGTGGTCAGCGATATAACTTCATATGTAAAGGTGCATAAAGGTATCTTGGCCTTATTATAACTGATTTAATGACCAACTTAAAAAAACCAAGTTCAATAGGGAGACCAAATACACATATAATTAGGCAGCACCTCACAACATTAGTCAGAATCAACACCATCGACAATATATGCCTACTCTCACGGCACATATGATGGTCGGCGACCAAATATGCGTTTAAACACCCAAATTGTTTGCTGAATTGGCTTAATATACCATTTAAGAACAATATAGGAAAAAACCGTGCTAACCTTTTAATCTTTAAGGTAAACTTCGCCACTGTCATTTATCTGAAAGTAACCAAAAAGATATTTAAAAGACTAAAAAGAAATACAGTTAAAGCGTTACTAATTTTTAATCAACAATAAACATTATCCACATGTTAAAATATTGATTGTTTAAATTAACATTACTAAGTGTCATTTTTAAAACAGTTGCATGCAAGTATAAAAGTTGTGTTGATATGAAAAATACGCTGGGGGATCATATTTTATAGAACTATATAAATATAATAGAGGCAATACAGACCAACCGTTTTTTGTTTAAATATCTTAAAAGAATCAAATATTTCAAAGAAAAATATACATGATTGATCTACCATTATGTGTTGTCACACCCTGATTCTGACGTCAGGAGACCGTACACCTAATTATTTTGTTTTCATAAAGTTACTTTGCGCATCACTTTAAATTATCATTTGTCTTATCGTGTTCATAAGCAGTTATATTTGCATTATGAATCAATAACAAAAGCAATAAAACGAATTCTAAATCAAAACTGTTGTTGTTGATGTGATTTGTTTACAAATTTTCATAATATCAATATTGATATATTTTTGATGTACTATATATCTTGGTGTTCCTACGTAAGGACGATAGTTTTGGCAAAGCATTCAAAGAAAATATAGTGAACACCCTATGCGACTATAAAATATCATGTATATATTTAGTTTTTGCACCATGAATTAAAGCAATACATTTAATAAAAGAGTCACAGAAAATTATACACAATTTAAGATGTTAAGTTTATATGTTTGATTTAAACAAAAATATATAACTGATGTATAGCACTGTATAGCTCATGTGTTGTATTGTGAAGTTATCTGCATGTTGGTAAGATTTGGCCATTCTACTTGCTTGTGTTGTCGAAGAATAAATAGGGTTATTGTTAGGGATCTAACGCCACAAAATGTTTTATGTGATTGTTTCAAGCCAGTAGTTTTTTTACATCATCAGTTATTGTTTTGTGCTGTTGACGTTTTGTTTTTAATGATTAATTCAATTGCGATGTTTGCATTTGGTTACTTAGTTTATAGCTGATAGACTTTACATTTCACTAGAAGGCAGCAATATGATTTGTCCTGACTGATTGCAGTTTGATAGGTCATATTTGTTCTCCGTTTTAGATTTTGAGCAACCAAAATGTGTCATGAATTTAAAGCGTTTAAAGATTTAAGTATCTTCAAAATCGGCCATGTATTTTCCAATTGCATGACGTCATCTGCCATAGATCTGAGAATATACCATCGATTTGAGGACAAACTTCGATCTGAGTCTAACATACATATCCTAGCTTGGAACAGACCTATGCACGATTTTGTGGAGTTGAACAGGTTAAATCCTTTCATTAAAATACGCTAACAACATACATGCAAACTTGTATCACACTTACACAAATTACACTTGTAAAATAAGGAACCTAGGCGGTCCTTATTTTCCGACAGCATGTAAATAGAAAAAAACACGACATACGATAACATAAAATTAAAGGTCTTTGTAATCAAGCAATTTTGATAACTAATTTCATGTATTAAGTTAGTTTTGCAAGATTCTGCTAATACGTTTGAGCGTTTTCATGAATATTACTTTAAAAACTAACTTGGCCAATATAGATATCATCACGTATATTAACTGGGACCAAAAACAAAAGTTATTTTCATTATTTTACCAGATTAATACAGGATGTGAATTGAATATTGTCATAATCAGGCCAATACAGTATTGGAATGAATCGGCAATATATAGGATAAGGACACTGTTATGAAGTGAATATATAGTGTTAATAAATAATGTTTAGTTTAAACATAGTTTATTTGTATAAATCTACACAAAATGGATCGGACATAAGTAAGATATACCTATGTAGTCCATCCTGGTTTACCATTTTATACTATAATAAATCAACGTCATAAACAAGGGGGTGGTACACTACTGAAAAGTAAAATTACCGATAGGAAAAGAAAAAAATCTGTTTTCATATAGATTGCCCTGATTTGTTTTCTTCTATAAAAATGGACATGAGTATTTCCATCCTCCCAAGTCAGGGGTTCTGAGTCCGCGTTCGCTCCATAATGGAGCGAACGCGGACTCAGAACCCCTGACTTGGGAGGATGGAGTATTTCAAGCGTTGGGTTATTAAGTGCATATGGCATCGACATATGTACTAGAAAATCATAACGACATATTTTAACTATTATAAGTTCAAAGAATTTATTAGCTCCAATAATTCCAAATGTTTAAAGATACACATATAATTACCACCATTGTTTATAAACTTTATTGCAGAAAAGTTCGTTGATACAGATTACATCAGTAAGAAATCGGGACGTTACTCGTTTGTAATTTTTGTTGGTTCGATAGTAATTACATTTTTTCAGCTCTTAGATTCTAATCTGTAAGAAAGCCTATTAATATTAATATCACAAACCTGTACCTAACACACAGAGACATTCAAATTGTAGATTCGTGAAACAATGATTGGAAGGCCTAGCAAAATATTGTGAAGATTAATAGGTTCTAACATGTTTTTGGGAAAGGACGGGTGATCTTTCTTGAGTGATCTAGACAGTTTATGTATTTTATTTGCGTGTGTATGATGGAAAGGACACACACATTTCTATCACACAAGGGCCTTTCCAAAGTTCGTTGATACAGATTACAACCTGTACCTTACACACTGAGACATTCAAATATTAATTTCGTGATTTATTGATTGATTGATTGATTGATTGATTGATTGATTGATTGATTTATTTATTTATTTGCAATAGAAAAGACTCATACTGCTGCTATAAAAAGTGGAGGATCACAAGGGCTTTCCCAATATCGCATGAAAGTACCTACTGACAATTAACTTACCCAAGGCGAACTCTTTTAGAATCTCCATTGATTAATATCCGGTATTCAATTAAAACGCATGTAACTTTGGTAATATTTGTTTCAGCTGTTCTGATTGGATGCCACAACGAGTATAGATAAATGCGCGCCAGCTAAACTCAACCCCAAATTGGTCATCTACGGAAAAATAACATATGGATAGCTGGCAGTTGTTTAACACTTAGGGATTTATGTGTTATTTGAAGTTTATATTTTAATTATTCTGTTTCTACATGTCTTCTGCTTTTTGTTTGAAAGTAAATTAATTTCTTGTTTTAAATCATACAAAGCAAAGTACGATGTTGATCTCCGTATATGAATAAGATCTATATATTGCTTTAAAATTATTACACGTAGCAGAATTTCCAAATAAAATGTCATCAAAAATGCCAAGCTTATAAAAATACTACTCCAATCAAGGCTCGTCAGTGGCGATAAAAAAACAATCATGTGCAAGTGGTTTATTCCCCGAACGCCTTCTGGGATTAAAAATTCTAATATGACGTGCTTTAAAGGCTTTGAGACCACAACTGTGGTAAAAAAAAAGATTTATCTATGAGCAACACGCGCTGAGAAAGGCGTGTTTTAAATGGCTGTTCCAATTACAAAACTGTAACTCCCACCGGATAGCTATTGCATATGACGTATAAATTTTATAAATAGCGTTTATAAATAGCGACACGCGCTATAATTATCCGAGGGGCCTCGGTGGCCGTGTGGTCAAGGTAGTTCGTCTTCTATTGATCACGTGGTCTGTCAACACTGAGATTGCGGGTTCGATTCTCACTGCAGGCAGGGTGTACTCGACTCCAATCTTAATTGACAAGGATTGCCAGTTTTCCTACCGCAGGTCGGGGGTTTTCTCCGGGTACTCCGGCTTCCTCCCCCAATAAAAACTGGACGCCATGATATAGCTGAAAAATTGCTGAAAGTGGCGTTAAACACCATCAAACAAACAAACAATATAATTATCCGTTGCAATATATTGTGTGTTACATTGACGGAACAGCCAGTTTATGGCGGAAATGATGTTTTCTATAGGTATGAAAATACTATAAATGTACTCTAATTGTCTTATTAGAATAGAAATAATTCACGGAGGCTGTGATTTATCATTGTTTTACCACGGGATGACCATTTATGTCGTATTATTTTATCCCGAGCGATAGCGAGGGATAAAATAACGATATAAATGGTCACCCCGTGGTAACGTTTTTTGTTATGTTATGTTTTTTTATAGTTATTGTAGCAGACAAATGTAAGGTTGAAAACAAATTCAAACTAAAGAAAATACTTTATTCATACATTTTATCAAATTAAATTATATTCATAACATCTATTTCATGATATAGCACTATACATCTTATAATGTAATAATAATAATTAAGTAACCAAAAAACAGAGCACTAAACTAAACACATTTTGTCACTTATTCGAGATGGAGGAGCTATGATGCTGAGTCGGCGTACATGTAAGTCGTTAAGTCGATGAAGCTTGTCTGGTAACGATCATTGACTGTAGTGAGATGCGGTCGATGTTGAGGCACGGGTCAAGTGGTTCCACCAGCCTGTCTCTGTATCCGGGTAATGTCGTTGAGTTCTGGATATCTTTAAACATCTGGATTGAAGTGAATATGTTGGGATGTGCGTGCTGTGTCATCTTCTTCAGTTTGCTGTGCAAGCCCTATATGTTGTTGGTAGTCCTGGGTCCTTTAGTTCCAAAGTGGTTCCACACGGTCCTGTGTCCTTTAACCCACTGCTCTGTCACATAGTCTGTAAATATCTGTGTAAGTTGAGTTATGTCTGCAGCGTCACGGTCTTCGAGGGCTTAATAAGTATACGCCAATTAAACTGATAGTTCCAAATAAAGAGACAAGAATGCTAGTTTTAAATAGCTACGAATATTCCAGGTTCTCACTTCCTACACCAAATATTCAATTCTAATAACGCCATGATATAGCTTATCTTAGTAAGACGAAATAGTATTTTATATCATTAACTGTGTACATTTGATAAGTATCTCCTTTTACTTTTTAAATGTGCATGTACTTTTCTTGTGTATAATGCTTTGTAAATAATATTTTATTTCATTATTTGAAAGTTATGTTATTCATAAGTCTTTTGTTTTTTAAGGGTTAGAAACTTTCAATCGTCATTCACAATTCATAAGAATGGCACATGCATTTTAATTATATACTGTATTTTATTGTATATTGTTTTTATTTAAATATAGATATATGTGGACAAGGGGGGGGGGGTACTAGGGATACTTTTGGTACAGGTCTGCGGACGGAGATTTGAAAACCCACCCTATTCATATATTTTCGGACGTTATTAAGGGCTTAATCATATATTGTATTATTAAATCAACAAACATATTCATATATTTTATTACTTCACAACTCCATTGACAAAATGATCAAGTGATGTTAATGGAACATTTAGTTTGTAAAATCACAGTGGTTTAGTGAAAAAAGCTACCTATTCATATATTTTGGAGAGGTAAAAAAGTGACCCATTCGGGCTGCACATCCGTATTACCCTATATACTATATATACCAAGTTACAGCCCCCCCCCACCCCCCCCCCCAGGCGAGTCAAGTACGTCTCTAACTACACAGACTTAAACTCAATTACGCTGACAGCTAAGATAGATTTTATTTGCGGAAAATGAATGCTATAAGTTATACATGTGTTAATGACTGAGTTGATTTGTGTCTAAAGGGAAACCTACACAGACCACGCTAACTGATTTAATTGAAATAAATTACATTAGTAATGTTTTATCTTGACACAACTTCGGTCAAACTGAGGATACAAATTCTATTTAGAATCCCAAAGCAATACTTTTTACCTTGAGAAGTAATCATGATATATGGAATCAAGATTTTGAACCGTCAACTATTTTTGATGGTTAACATTTTAAGACAATACGAAGAGAATAATATCCTGCAATAAGATAAAGTACTTGTTATGTCTATGCGAGGGACATACGGGCGGACAAGAGCATTTCAGTTACAGTTGGTTAGAAGATATCTATAAATGCAAATCATTTTTTTTTGTGCTAATATGTATAATGCTGATTGTTTTAGAATAAACGAACACAATAAACAATTAATGTTTCACATACTTAAAATAGCAATAACATTACAGTCATAATGTTTTTCTCAAACAATTTGTTTAAAAATGTTTGCATAAAAATAAAATAATTCTGCTGGTTGGAAATAATAATATTAAATCAAACGGCACTTGAAAATAAACGTTACCCCTGATGCATGTAATCTAAACATAATTTAACAGTTAATGAAACCTAAACACCCACTTCATTGTTTTATAACGATCTCTCCAACCTACTGCGATTAAGTATTATTAGATAGCTAATTACACCAATTTAACGTCTAATTATCATCGAGGTCTCATTTTAACACAAATCTTACACGTGCATTCAAATTTGCATTTTAAAGTAAGTTTTGCATTAATTCACAACCGTCCTGAAAACACTTCAAGATGTGAAATGATTGATAACAAACAACAAGCCTCGTATTTATCGCATCAATTTTTAGGATGTGCGGTGAAGTTTAGACCGACAGGCGATAGGCAGATAGTTTTAAAAGTAGATTTCTCATCAACAGAGCAGATGACTGTTGTATTGATATATTTAGTAGAATTCTGCAGTTAAAATCGTGTTTGTTCCAGAGGAGAGGCGTGAACACAACAGGTGAATGGATTAAACTTGGAAAGAATATTAGGAAGATTGTCTAACAGTTCTAAATTAAGGTGAGAAAGTTTCCTCTTTTTGTGGTTTTTTAAATATTTTATTTTTTGGTTTGTTTTTGGAATTGTGTACATTCACTTTGATCAAGTAAGTGTCTGTAATATGAATAATTAAAACGGAATATTAGTATACGTTATCAAGGTAGTCCATTAGTTACAGGTTACACATTTATCAATACAAGTCAAACACAATGCAAAATAGGCGCAAAATATAAGATTATGAATTGCAAGGCAGTGTTTTTTTATTTTTCAACTCTGCTAATGAATAATCTAAATAATAAAATATGAAATACACTGGAAGTGGACATGCTATAATAAATATGGAAATAATACCCCGAAGAGCTTATTCTACATCACCTGTTCCACATTTACTATTTTTATTAAATGTCATCTCATGTTGCGTACTTATAGTTAAAAACAAAAAAAAAATCGTTTAAAGAGTTAGCCCACATTTTTAAATGCGGTTGTGCTGGTTTATGGTACCTCGATTTAAATAAAGCATTGTGTCCAAGAAATATTTGTTCCGCATTACTGAAATACATTGGTTTGACAACGTTGTTTTATTTAATTTCTAACAAGAAATCAAGCTATAGGTTTCTTTGTTGTCTACCATTTAACGCACAATATAGACTGATTGATTGATTGTTTGCTTACGTCACACGAGTAATATTTCAGCTGTTTTCAAGACGATGACAAGATTACAAACAATAAATCAACGGAGAAAGGTGATGGACAAACATGAACAAAGTTTTGACTGCCATCGGAAAAAAATTTGTAGCGTTTGATGGGGAAGAAAACTTTTGTAGAGGCTACAATAAACCTACTCCTTGTTAAATTTACCTAAAGGTCTTATTGTGCAAGGAAAGTGGCACTAGCCAAACACGTTGATCCGTGGTCAGCATTACGTAATCTAATCTGAAAAACCCACTGCCGCTACCTTGGAACGGACTGTTCAGGACTGTGGGTCGATCAGTAGCATTGGGCCAGCAAAAATTTTAAAAGTTACAACTATCTTGTTAGCAGAACAATACATTGAAAGGCAACAAACAAGAAAAAAATTGTACTTTCAAATTATTTTGCATTCAGCATTAAATAAATATACATGTTTGTGAATGGTTATAATATATTACCATCTGCAATCTCGGATTGAGGACGAATCTCGATCAACATGGGACACACTCTTTCCCATGGTTTTGACTAACAATTTCAATTAATGACATGGAGATCCTTATACAAGGAAACATAAAAGCTTGTCCTAAAACTAAGTATTTATTATTGTTTACACCAGAGACAAAATAGACCTTTGTTTCCAGGAATATGAATTTTTTTGTATACCAAAATTAGCAATTTAAATTTGATGGTATACCAACAAGATATTAAGTGTCATGCTTTAACTCACCAAAATATCTCATTTTGTTCAATCACAAACATCGATTACTGAAAATATCACTTTGAGCTATGTTTTTGTATTAATACCTCAATGGTATTTACTTCAACATTCTTCTTCGCGCATTACAGTATTTATTGCATCGTCAAATGCTTAGAAACTGTATTACAAACAAAGGTTGACACCAGTGACATTATAATGAACGGCCAAATATTTCAAAGGAATATTTAACATCTAAAAGCTTTTTCTAATAAATAATACTACATCCCCGTGCATTCTTTCAGGAATAATACCGTAACGATAAAGTTACAAAGGTTATATTGTTTGTGTAATTTAAGATGAATATGACATGATCTATAATAATAGAAAGAAAGGTCCTGATACTAGTACATGCAAATAAACATTTTAATTAATCGTAATAATCAGATAAAGAAAAATGTCATACAGAACGACAAACAAGGGGGAAAATGCAAAAACGTTAATCCTTATAAACATCAAAACTAATGTTCTTGATAACGGTTAGAATGTTATTCAGCAAAGCGACTAATTTGCGGGCAATCAGGTCTGCGGGCTTGCGGGTTACGGGCATGCGGGTTGCGGGCATGCAGGTGGCGGGCTGCGGGCATGCGGGTTGTGGGCAGGTTGCGGGCTGCGGGCATGAAGAATGCGGGCTGCGGGCATGAACGTTATATTTGTCTCGTTTACATATTCAAATATTTTATTAAAATTGTTTTAACTATGTCTCACTTGCACACATAATCATAAATTGGACCATATGTATTTTAAATAAATTCTTTTTAAAATCTTTTATATATTCCCCTTTCAGTTCTTGACCCTATTGAAGGATCTATCTTGTTTTATTTTAAAGTTGGTCATAAATGCCAGTTTTGACAATAAAATCATGTGAAAATAAAGATCTGTTGAGTCATCAAAACATCTTTTACATCAAGAAAACCATAATCATGAAAAAGAAAAACCCACCACAGGCTATTCTCAGGAACTGTATATGCTGAGAAAGAAACCCTTATCACTTTGAATATCTCCACAATGTTACAATATTTTACTTTTTGTGACAAGAATGTATGTTTCTTTGACTTTTTAATTGTTCAAAATTTTATTGCCAGCACTTAATTGTCAACATAGAAAATTCAAACAATATATATATCAGAAAGGGTTTGGTTCCAAGATAAGTCCATTAAGAGGAGGGAATATTGGCTAGTATAGGGATTTCATATACCCAATAACTTTATAATGTTCAAATAAATTTGTCCGACATAAAAACCCCCTGTCCGTCAACTACATGGAAGATTCTTCCAAGTAGAAAACACACAAATTCTCTGAAAACATCCCTATAGCAACTTTGTCATCCTGGAGGAGTCTTGTCTATTTGACACATTCCTCAGTTCCTTTTTAAATATATACATTTATCATAATGTTCTTGAGGCATTACAAAAGATGTAATGACAGAAAATGAAATAGATTCAACAGACTTTATCTAACAATTAAACACATATCTACATATAAAATGTATAAACAAGAAAAAACCCTTGGAACTAAAAAATGAGCACACCAATCAAGAATTATGTTTTCCGACATTCATTCATAAAATGAATTTTCAGTAGAATCCTGGTCATTAAAATGGGTACAATATATAATAGGTCAAAGAGTCAATGACTACCATAATTCTACTACGAAGTGCAAATTACATTTTGAAATTTTAAAAAACCATACTAACATCCTGCAAACAACTACAACAAATAACGACAAAACTAGACATTGAAATCTAAAGAATGACTTAAAAGAAATAATACACACCCAAACTAGACTTTGTCTTGGTTAAATAGTTTTATTCCAAAAAATATGAAAATTTTAAATTAATAAAAAAATTTATCTGACAGAACAGATTCATCAGATTTGCAAAATAATGCAACTTGCATTATTTCATCTCTTCTTAACATAGATACATACTGCCTCTTTGATTTTTGTTTGTTATTTGCAGAGGTTTTAGAAAGAATATAATATTACTTAATTATTGAATTCATAAATGATATAAATTAAAGTGGAAATCGGGTAAATGTCTAAGAGACAACAACCCGGAATTTGTGTAAAACCACCCAATGTCACCGAATGATCTTCAATGAACGGTGGAAATACACCACACCTAGAGGCGAGCTGCAGTTGGCCCCATAAAAAGTGTATACGAGTTCAGCGAATGGACGCTAGACCTAACCCATTAAACATTAAAAACCAAAATATTAAAAAATAGACAAGACAAGCAAAGGCTAGAAGTTCCTGACTTGGGACAGGCACAAAAATCGACCCTAAATATGATGCCAATGCTTATAGAAATAAATAGCAAAAAAAGCACCATTAATAAATTATTTTATAAAGAGAAGCTGGTGAAAGATTAAAATTTGCACAACCAAGGAAATAAAACCAATGATATGAAGAAGATTAAAATTTGCATAACCAAGGAAATAAAACCATTGATATGAAGATAAGAGTTTTTCTTGTAATAAGTTTTTGTTGCCACATGTTCAAAATAATGTGTGTAACATAAGTTAGTTGATTATTGCTGATAAAAACTTAGTGAGCATTCTATTATTAGAAATAAAAATTCTAATGGTTATTAATCAACATGAGATTATATTTAAATATACACTTCATGCCCGCAGCCTGCAAACCCGCAACCCACATACCCGCAGCCTGCAAACCCGCAACCCGCATACCCACTTCATGCCCGCAGCCTGCAAACCCGCAACCCGCATGCCCACAGGCCCGCAAAATAGCTATTCTGGTTATTCAGCATCCAATAAAACTGAGACCATACATACTAGGGTTTCTAATGCTCGACCAACAAAGCTGCCCCAAGTCTCTAGGTGTCGGATATGGGAGGCCTTCTCGTAGGAGGTTCACGATGAAGTGATAATACAGAAAGACTGTGTTAGGATAGTGCCATGCTTCTTGGACGATAAAGAGCCTCATTGTAGATTTTAAAAACGAGTAGATTTTGTCAACATTTTGTCATAGTTGGTCTATCCCGTTACCCAGTTGATATATTGTTTGTGAACTTGCTTTCGTCCTGAAATTAAGCAAAATTTCAATCAGTAAACAACGAAAAAATACATGACTGAGAAACAATTAAGTGTTTGTATATAGAAGGTTATGTTTCGTTTTTGGGTCGGCTGATTTATCAGCCAGACCCATTGCGATCGTCTGCATGAAAAATGTGAAGAATGTGGAAAAACCTCACAACGCAAATGAATGCATGCCATCCGCATAATATAGTTCGTTTAATCTTGCGCAACACTCATAAAGATTAATATCTGCTAACAATTAATTGAATTATTTTATGCAATTAAAATTTTTTAAATAAAATTTTCTACTTGTTTTGATCAGAATCTCTATATGTAGTCTTTGTTTGGATTGAATTAATATCATTGCATCAATGATGTCGGCGGGTAATTTAAAATGTACTACAGATATTTTATATCAATATATTTTGTGTTAAAAAACAGTGGATGTCTGTCTTTATCATATTGTTTCATTCTGATTTCATTGTCTTAATTTTAAATATGTCATGCAGTACAGATATTCATTCGTATATGAATGCTGACAGATTTATTACCACTGATAGCAGGATGCAGTTTCACTTGAAACAATCTCCAGATGTTAATGAAATGTCATCAAGATACCAATTTTATAAAATTTACTAATTGTATTAGTTGTGAAAAGTGATAAATTAAAGTACATGTTTTGTAACATGGGGATTTTTTTAAACTGTAATATTACTTCCTCTGCAAATTTATTTAAACTCATAAAGGCGAAATATGCAATACAGTCCTGCATCTAAACCCAAAACTCCGCATCAAAATGATGTTGGGGCTTATCAGTATCATTTACATGAGCTGTATGACCAATTAAACTGTCAGCCCAATTATAATTTTTGCTGGTGATAAATACCACATTTTAAAAAGGTACGAAATTATCTAATGTTACTGTTAAATTTGCAAGATATTACAGGTACTTGTGGACAGAACCCCCCTCTTTTGTATTGTGTTGTAAGAAATCCTGAAATTATATTCTGTTCTTTGTTTTATTTAATTTCTAACAAAATAATTTAATAAAACAATAATGGATTTGTTAAAGATGATTTTCCTTAAAAAAAATTAAAACAATGAAAATTGGACATTGTCTAATTATAAGCTATTATTTACAAACAACAAACAATACAAACAAGTGAATTCCATAAACATCTTCAAGTTTTAAATGTTTGACAATTTGAAACTACTGTTTTAGAGTCATCTGGTATTTATCACCATCAAAAATTATAATTGGACTGACAGTTTAATTGGTCATACAGCTCGTGTGACCAAATGATACTGATAAGCCCCAACATCATTTTGATGCGAATTTTTGGGTTTAGATGTAAGACTGAATAAAGGATTTGAATTTGCTGGCTTAATACTTACGCATTCTGACTTAAACATCACTTTGAATTTTGTATATTTTGTTTATTTAACAAAAGAGAGGTCAAGTTCGATTTGGCCATTTTCCCAAATATATCTATAGGTTTTATTGATTGCCCAAATTTGATGGTGATCTTATGTATCCCAGCCCAGCCGACCCTTGAAGACCTTCAGGTCTTTGATTATACTATGTATTCGCTGAATGTTGTTGTTCTGTCCAATGTTCACTTTTTTGTTAGTTATGTTCTTACAATAAAAAGGATATAATCCTTATTTCTACATGAAATGTGTATACAAATAATAAAACTCCGTTTTTCGGTTTTAAAAATTATAAATAATAATAATAATAAAATTCTAAAATCGCTTTAATAGCAATTCTAGACTTTTCTTTTTTCTTAGCATAAATATACATTGCCTATAATACAATTCCCTGCAGCTTAACAATGTTCTATAATTACATTCTTCATTTAGAATGCATCAAGTCAATAATAAAACGGTAAATATAAATATTTGGTTTGCTTTTTTCGCGGAAAGCTGTGTTTGTACTATCAAATGGATTTACTTAACGAATGTCTTTGTAAATAAGTGTTTTATTGCACTATAACGCTTTTGTTGGAAGTATGATCTATCCTACGAGGAGGAAAGTGTTGCATAATATGTGTATAATCACAGACGGTTGGAGGTCCAGTAGGAAAAGTAGTTAAGAGTTCAAAAATAACCACGTTCTCTGCACTAGAGATATTAATGAGTGTATGATACAGTCTGTATATTGTAATTGTGTGCAATCTATATTTATGCTGTCAGCTCAACCCGAAGCCTGAAATGATTGAGTGATTCATAATATTCCTCGGAAGTTTCGACCTCATTTGCCCTTGTTTTCATCATTGTTTGAATATACAAATGAGGTCGTTCTGACATTTTTTAAGGGTTTATAAAATTTCATGTTAATAAGACATCGTGCTTACATTTTTCCGAATTTTTAAAATTAATCCACTTTGGCTGTCAACGTTTTGTTGTGTTACTGAATAGTACTAAAAACATAAAGAACATAATTAAATGCCGAATTAATTAAATTTATGAATTATGGCAGTTAAGCATTCTTATACTACTACTAATGCCACACTGTAAACAAGGAAAACTAACGAAAGATGTCATGTAACAGTTTTATAACATATATGTTAACTCCGAATTCTTGTAATGTTCAGGAGAAATGACCCGCTTAAATGATAGAAACCCTGAATGCTATTGTATATCATTTTACCATAACAAAATAAGCTTCATATGTATATATGCATTATGTTCAAATGCTCAGTTGATGGATATACCAAATGGTAAGAAATTTTGACTGCCACCAGAAATGTATTGCGGGTTGGGCTGGGACAGAGAATTTTGACTTGTGTGGTGGGTAAAATGTGTCTACCCTTCTTCCGCATCTACAAATGAATCTAAGGTCCAAGGAGTGTGACAATACGACTTTGTTACATAGCATTTCTGAATTATAACAAGCTGCCTCTTTATTATAAATATTAGAAAGTGCATTATTTTCTATTTCATATCTATTTTTTGAATGATAAATGTCAAATCCTATTATTTAACTAATTTATTTTAAGACTGTAAACGCAGTTTTGTAAGTGAACTTTTGCATTGAATTTCAGAATCACAAATTATCATTAGTATCAATTGTACTACCCTATGACAAAATGATTAAGAATGTGTTTTCTTTTTATTCCAGTATTGCCCCTGTAACATAAATGTTTACCGCATCATTAGAAAACTGTACATTATTGTAATTTGGCTATAATTTAATACTGCAGACTCATTTGTATCGTTTGTTTAACACTAATTATGAGGCAATGGAAGATTTACAATCAGACATCGACAAATTAACTATGTGTTTGTAGTTGAACGCAAAGTAAGCAGATTTTCAACCTGCAAAATATTCTAAATACAATGTCTACACATAAAATGTGTTTTCTTACAATCACCAATGATTCGACAGGCGAAAAACAGAAATCTTAGATTTCCAAACAAATTGCATTTTTGCTCCTTTGCCCTATATTCAAATGTAGTCAAATGATTTATAGGCAAATAAGGTTTTCATACATTCGCTATGCTTTAATAAAGGTATAAAATGTAAAACCTAGCCTGGCCTTAAAATTGGCCTTGCTTCTAAACTGACCTGGCTTAAAAACTGGCCTTGTTTTTCCTAACCTTAAAATTGTCCCGATCTCAAAATTAGGTTCCTTTAATGTATGGACTGAAATAATTATGTTTATGATAATTTGTAAACTTATGATTTCAAACCTGCTTAGACTCAGTATTTATTCAACTTTTGAAACTCTAGTTATGTTTCCGTTGAATAAAGATCTGTTTTGTGTTTATAACCAATAATATTTATGACATGACCTGCAAATGTTACAACAGCATCTTGTTTAAGTTAATTTAATATGAAAGAGTGTAATAAAAAATAAGCCATCAATTTTGCAATTTAATACAATGTATACAAAAAATGATAAAAAAATAAAAATAACACACACCTGTCAGTTTTATCGGAGAGAAAAGCTAAAATAATGCATAAATCAGTGGGAATTACCTGCAGTGAAACACAATACACTAGAAATGATTCGAAACATAACATTTGACTACTTAGATGACTTGAACAGCAAATATCAACTAGAATACAGTTGTCAAAATAACTACACTTTACACAAAATAGAGCTGCAAAAGTTGACTAACTACTTTGTCTATTCTTGAAATAATAAATTTACTACCGGTACTTTATTTATAATTATCATACAGCTTAATTTAATTAAGCATATTTTGAGACCAAGGCAATTTTAAGGCCAGATAAAAAACAAAGGTCATTTTTAAGGTTAGACAAATTTTCAGGCAAGGCCAGATTTTAGATTATGCCCTTTAACAAAGTACTTTTGTATATCTAATCATTCTAAACGATACCACCAGGTTAATCGAAGCGTTAGAAGGTCATGTAAAGTTTTTATGTAGGCAGATAATCAAACAAACTTGCATACATACTGGCATGTATTGTTTCATTCAACATCAAAGAAAGAATGTAAAACGAAAAGGAATTTAACTGTATAGCTTGCATACAGATTTCAATTAGGTTCATGTCTTTAAATATAAGACGGCGTCTGGCTTACTTTGATACTTCGTGATACTATCTGAACGTTAAACGCGCATAATAAAATTTATATAAAATATTTATGTGCTGAAAAATTTAATTCCATGCATATAGGATAAAGAAGTAAGAATACAAAAAAATGGTACTCACAGTTTGACCGCGGACCGTAGTGGGAGACGTGTTTGCAGATTGCCACGCTCCCTATTTTGTGGAAATCTTAATGTGCGCGCAGTACATTATCCTCATCATGGATGATATCAAAATATTGTTGAAGATGTCTATGAAACTTCTATAATTAAACGCTATTGCGGAATTGTCAATTCGGTTGAACTGAATTGGTTGAATGAATCTTGTAATATATTTTTATAACTGAAACGAGCCATTCTGTGTGGTTGGAAATGTTGACAAATATAGCAATATATGGCAATATATGGGAAATGTAGCAAATTTTCAAGGAGATGTCAATATTACATGAACATAACACCAATGGCAAACCACAACCAACAAGGAAATATTTGTGCACTCGCAATGACGACAGATTTTATGTACATATATCTAAATTGCTGTGTTTTTGATTGTCACAAGATTTTCAATTCCAAACGAACGTGTTGCTCTTTGACTTGCCCTAATATTTTCTTTTTTACATTAGACGTTTACACCGTTCTTAGGCCGTGTTTACACTAGAGGAAAAAGATCGATCTTTTTGAAGATCGATTCAAAAAGCATCCATCTCTCTCTAATGTAAACACTTTAAATCGATTGCAATCGATTCAAAAATAGTCCAGTTGAGGAGGTGGTTTATAATACATCGATTCAAAATAAACCGATCTATTTTGGGGTGTAAACACGTTGAAATCGATTGCAATCGATTTAAATTACGTAAATGATAAGTACGCATGTATGGCGCCAAAGTTCCACGTGTATTTTCCCCGGGTATTTTATTGCAAAACCAAAAAAATGACAGAGCGAGCAGGAAGAGGGAATGCTTGGCCCAATGATGAAACAGTGTTTTTAATTGAATTATGGGGTGATGAACGGGTACAGGAGGAGTTGAAAGAACTCATTTTCATTATCCGTGACCGCTCTAACATCAGCAGAAGGAATAAAAGAATGAACGGGGAATAGCATTGTTCTTTTACGTGCATGGTTGATTGTGTAAATACCACAAAATTAACAGTGCGATAACCGCGGGAAAATGTGCATACATACGTTCTAAAAGAATTATTTGTTTACAAATGACAGTTAAAACCTATCGATTTATATGATAGTGTAAACGTAGCGAATTAAAATAAATCGAATGCAATCGATTTCGCCTTGTGTAATCTGAACGCAAAACGGTTTATATATAGATCGATTTAATTTGAATCGATTCTCCCTAGCTCTAGTGTAAACATGGCCTTATACTATACACGTCTTTCTGACTTTAGACGTTTACACCATTCCTATACTATCCACATGTGTACAGTAACTCTGTGTAAACACGTGGATAATATAGAAAACGTTGATATAAAAATATAATTCTCTAAAAGCGAAAAAAAATAATAAAAAGGCGATTACACAAGTGTATTGTATAAGGAATGTTGATAATAAAGATGCATTTCTCTAATAGCAAAAACAATAATCACGGGGACTTATGGCAAGTCTAACATAAAGGCTGTTTGGGCACATAGTAACTGGTAACAATTTTCAGCATAATACAAATTCTATAAACAAAAACTATCGATACTTAATATTTTAATATTATTTTAATTTTTCAAATATGACATGTCATACAGGTTTTTCTTAGATAAGATGTGTTCATCCGTCTATTGGCAGCAATGAGCACCAAATCATATAGATTTTGTACCTAACCATGACTCATATAAAGTAACTTTTTGTGTGATTATGCAAGAACACAAAAACCTTATTTCTAAACATATATTTTGCTTTTACAATATCATCATAGAAATAGTCGTTGCCTTTTTTATCTTAAACCTAAATGTGATGAACAGATATCGTTTCTACTTGATTATAATGATGTTTTTGTATAAATCACGTCATCAACACAAACCTTTAGTGTCTCCAGAACATAAGCAATATTTATAATACAATTTTATTAAACTTAATAATGTAGTGTTTCAATGTATGACGCACGCATAAAATTGCATCCCATGTTATCAATTTTCACGTTCCATATGAAATATCTCACTGCTTCTACTACTTCATTATCTTAAAACTGCATATTCAATTTTGTTGTATTTTGCTGAAAATTATAACAAACATCCATCTAATGCCATCATTTTTTATCTATTTTGTTTACTTGCTATTGATAAGTGTTTTCAATAAGTGACTTTTGACGAGACATTTTCTAGAAAAAGATCTAATTATTTGACTAATATTGATAAAGATTACATTTTATTTGGATTACTGTATAAACATCTTTTTTTAAAGAAACAAACAATCACGGTTAAACGGCGAGCGAGTGTTGTAAAAGTTCTTTTTATTACATGTACCATCGAATGTTATATGTAACAATACCATAAAACAGTGTATATACAATTTCGATAACACAAGCATTGTATATGAAGGAAATTTGAAACTACAATAATAAGATCTCGCCGTTATGCAAATTATGCGATCTAAATTAAACATACAGAACATTTTCTTTTGAGATACAATAAATTAGAAAATAATGCGAGGAAGACACCTACAGAAGCTTGAACTCTACAACAAAAGGGTTAATCCAAGTCTGTATGCTCGAAAAGTGAGTAGGGGCAACCTTACTCAACTAATTTGTGCGACACATTAACAAAGAATTTAAAAAAAAAACGAACCGAAGGAAGAAATTGAATGTCTGTGCCGAAGAATTTGCCTAGGTTTACATACATGTTGGAATAAATAACTGTCCAAGTTACAGCTACAACCATATTGAACTTGTTTTTACCTTAAAAGTATACAGCCTGTTGTTACCATATATGTGGGGCTTTATATAGTAGTGCTTTTTTCATTGACTTGCTATCATGGTGTTTTCTTCGTATAAGGGATTACTAGTAAATGTCATATATTTTGTGCCGCAATTTAGTAATAGATCAAATGTTTCAACTGTGTATTATGTGAATCATCAATGTTTTCCGAATTAATAACTGTTTAAATAAAATGGTTTTATGGTGATCGATTGATTGATTTGGTGTTTACTTTATGTCCAGCGGTCAGCATTTCAACTATATTCAATACAAGAACAAGCTAACAAACAAGAAATCAATAAGAAATCACTGAAGGTCCCACAAGGGGCAATGACAAAAAATTTACATGTATGATTAAGGAACAGTACATTACAATTTTAACAGAATATGAAACAGTTACACAAGTTGTGATAGTGTTAACATTTTTTATAAATAAGTGTTGTGTGCATCAGTGTGACAAGGTTGAAACATAATATTATTCATAATGTTCGTATTTAATGTTCGTATTTAAGTCACCAGACGGTGCTTAAGAATTCTATTGAACAGAAAAAGTGTTTTTCTCCAAGATTAATGTATATTTTATTTCATAATAGTAGTAGTAGTAGTGTCATTATCTATCTGGGATAGACACCAGGGGGGCGGTGCTTATTAGAGTCATGGTAGACTCTCCACGTGACTAACCCAGAAAGACAAGAATTTGTTTGGCCGAGAGAGAAGGTTACCTTACTGGAGAAGACACCAGGGGACGGTGCTTAATCTTTTAGATTATCCATGTGTCTTGCCAAGAAAAGTAAGCAGCATTTATATATATAAATGTGTCAAGGTTACCTTATATATATATATATATATATGTCAATTTCATAGTTATCTACAAAATTTATGAATAAAATTACATAATTCTTTAAGTATATTTTTTGTCTTCACAGTTCATTATCTAGACTTGCCACAAGTGTACAAGCTGATAGTATAGAAAATGTTGATAATAAAGATGTATCTCTCTCATAGCAAAAAATTCAAAGGGACTTGTGGAAAGTCTATTCATTATCCAGTGACATTTTTCCTGCACAGTTAAATTTAGGGAGTTGTTACATGTTAAAGCAACGGTGTTTAGTTATGTTTATCGGTTATCTGCAAATTTTCTGCAAACAAGTGAAAAATGGATTTCATACTTATACCAAAAAGGTTGTATCATGTATTGTTATGCAGAATCGCCAGATTGTATACTTTACAGTTTTCGCACACTTGACGGTTTGTTGTTTTATCTGTTTAATGACAGGAAAATCGAAAACTAAGAAAGGATAAAATATTTGTTAAAGTGGTAGTGTTGTATTAAAAATGAAACTGTAATTTTAGCCTTATACTTCTAATTAAAGATTACAAAATTCAAATTCTGGTTCAATTTAAGAATAAAACTGTCTTTTAATGTAAAAAGGCCTTTTTATATCAAAATCAAGTGCAAAAGATACAGTTGTAATCCAGATTTACCTCAAATTACATGACTGTTAAAACGTCTGCTGTATGCCGGAATCATTTTTTAAAAATAATATTTTGATGCCATTAAACACGCATATATGACTATACTGTATTCATGCAATAGTATATATACACAAGGAACAATTTTCGTGCGATTATATACACAAATCAAATAACATTACTCTTGCAGCAATCAAATCATTAAAAGAAAACAGACAACCCATAGAAAATGTGTAAGAACGAAGGGGATTGTTTTCATATTATTAGTATGCAATGAAATCCTTTAATTTTATGAATGGGTTGACGTACCTTTCGAAAACGAACAGTAAATAGTGTAAATAAACATGAATTGATTATGCGAGAAGGGTTGAAGGGACACTTTTTCTGTTTGGTTATGCAAGTTTTTGTTTCTTTGTAGTTTAAAAATAATGCTAATGGTTTTATATGTAAGATTTCAAAGTTTTAATTAATATGGTTTCAAAAAGAAACTCTTTTTATATCTTATTGGAATACCGATTTCTTCAGCACACACGTTAAAGTAAAGGCTTTACCGAAGTTATAAACTATGATGAGGTTAACTATAGGTTAATATAGCGATATTATATGTCTAAAACAAACCTAACATAAATAAACAAAACCTATAAATTCCTGCTTCTTAAAACGAAATTTTTATGCGTTTTATTGTATATTGGGCGTGTGTAATATGATATATGTCTAACATCTAAAGGGCTGTTCATATATACAGATATAATTGAACATGCATAGTAAATTTGCTAATTTAGGCGTAAAGTGTATTGAAAATCTAATTCATAATATACTTACTTGTTGGTGAGGTAGGTTTTTAATTCGATAATATATTTAGTTGTATAGTTTCACCAATAAAAAAGTATATTAAAAAGGACTAACATATTATACTTAATTCTTTACAATTATCAATTACGAGGCAGTGATTTGCTGTTTTCTTCAATTCCAGTGACAAACAAAACGGATAAGATTTTCATACTATGCGGCATCGCTGAACTTTAACTATATATCTAATGTTTCTCAGCTCTCAGAAAGTTATCATTTCAATTACAAGCTTTAAAATACTTTCACATTAATTGCAGGAAATAGAAAATAATTTAATTAACAACCGATCAGAGCGCAATTAATTCTGGTTAACATTACTTCTAAAAACAAATGATAGTTTTACTCTAATTCACATTAGCTTAAGAGCTTTATAATTGCCCTTGAGTGTTTCGGAGCTTGTCGTTTTCGATTGAACATGTCTGAATGCTCTGATTACATAGGTTTTTAGCCTACTTGTTAAGCATTATTGAGTATGCACATCTTAAATCAAGTGCACACACACACGGTGCAACACCTGCATCGTGTATGTTACGATAAAAATATAAAATTTTAACTTGATAAAAAATTATACACTTCATTTAAATCATGTGTACAAGAATCAAATTTATACATTAAATGATTCAGTGATATGTTATACTTTAATTAGGAATAATGATTAGACATTGCAGAGTATATGGTGTAGTCTTTTTGTGTTTCTTTACACAACTGTCAAAGAAAGAAATGAATAATAATTTAGTGGAAACTAACTATAAATTAACTGATTTTGCCAAGCATACATACTATATTTAATGATTTCATTGCAAGTGGAATATAACGTTTTCATGATCTGAGGAATCTAAAGTAAGTAATCACTTCATCATTTATCAAAAGAATTTACTTTATTAGTTTAAAATTTTTACCATTATTTTGTCATTTTGATATTCATTTTCTGTTTATTAATGTCAGTTTGACATGCAAATTTAAACACATTATTTTATTTCTGAAACAAAATAATGTAGTTACTAGAATTAAGGGAAACACAGTTGACATTTCATTCCCTAACTTAACATTGTTTAAGCGTATAATTCATAAACGTTAACAGTAGCGAATTCCCTAAAACGCGAAACCTGTCTTACCTCATATAGTGAACAAACCAATTATTTTAAGCTAATTTCTCACACATATTTCTTGACAATTGTTCTTTTGCTACTGTTGATACTGTTCACAGATGTTCCACTATTTAAAGCAAGTGTAACGTTACCTTGAATAAACATAGAAGCATTAACAACAAGGGGTTAAAAATTTATATTTTATATTAACTTTACAAAAACTTTAAGGACTGGTGAATTTCATTCAACAACAACTTAAAAAAACCATGATAATTGTATTTGACAGAAAAAACTTTAGATTTTGTTAAGTTCACTGTTTTGTAATTAATATTATTTGCCAATATAATGTTGACAGTTTAACTAACATTCATTGAGATATAATTATACAGGGAATTAAATGTGTCAGTACTGTTCACATGAACTAACAATAGTGCTGAGACGGGATTAATATCTCTAAAAGCCGTAATATCACATTTCAATGTCTCTTCAATATGTATGCTTCATTTATTAAAATCTCTTTGGATTTTTAGCTTATGAAACGTTGTTTAAAATTTGCCATCATCGTTTAATGGTGACATATGCATGTAAAAAGATCTAAATGTACATTTCGTTTGATAACATGTCACTTTTTCTATTAAGTTTTAATAATTTTCCTTAAAACGGAAAAGAGACATTTTGCTGTCAAACACAAGACTTTACAAGGTGAAGCTAAAATCGTATAAAATACCTTAAAGAAATATCCCAGCTGGTAGATAGACGCCGAGTTAGGAGGCGACTATTTAACTTGCAGGGGGGGGCCTTGGTTTTTTCCTAAAAAAATATTTTGAAAATGATTTTTGATGAAAAAAATATTTTGGAAGCAGAGGGTAAGAACAAAAATATTCTGAAGAAGGATTTCTGCTATATAAAATAATGCTAATAATGAAAAAAAATATTCTGTCGCGACGCCTTCAAAAAATAAATATTTTATCCGCGCTGTGACCAAAACAAAAAACCAAGGCCCCCCCTTTCAAGTTAAATGGTCTGTCCCTTAGTGTCACATAGTTGAACTCAATTGTACTTAAACTGTGTTTTTACATGTTGCTAAATTAAATCACATATATGTATGCACGTGTATGTATGACTAAGAGAAAGCGCGACTGATAACGCTCTTACCTTTTGAACCACGTGATTTTTATCTTTACTTAATGTTTTTGTCCGTCTCCAGATTTCCTGTCTCTGTCCAAACCTTGAGTTAAGATATATTGTTAAGTTTACAAAACGCTAAATTTGGAATACAATAATTTATCATCCAAAACTAACTTCTAGTGTATTAACAAGCTTCTTATTAATTGTAATAACGACTTATTTTGATGAATGATTCACATATTACTTTTGACTGCATTTCATTAAAAAGGTCATCTATTTTTTTACTTGGGAAGGGTTCATAGCGCTCAACCCACATAGCTGTCCAAAGCGTCCCCAGATAGTAGATAGAGATCCTCTCGTTTAGGGTTGTCAGGCAATAGCATTGAAAGCCTGAACGCAAACCGATTGGGTAATATGTTTGGGGAGTGCCACGTTCCTTCTACGATTTCTTTTAAAAATTTCGAAAAGAGAAAAAAAAACTTCATCGTTCTTACCTAATACTCCATACGTTTCCAGTGTTTGGTTTTCGGTATTCTATAACTGGTTCTTCTCTTATATATAGCTGACAAACTGTTTAAAAAAAATCCGTGAAGTATATTCCTATTGACAAGAATTTTCAAAGGCATAAGATGTTTTGATTATGCAATAGTTGTAGACTTGCCTCACGTCCCTTTCATTCTTTAGAGAGATAGATGTTTATTATCAACATATCTTATACCTATACAATCCACATGTACACAAGTGGATAGTATAAGAAATGTTGATAATAAGGATGTATCTCTCTAATAGAAAAAAAATCAAAGAGACTTGTGAAAAGTCTACAAAGTCCGTTATGGGTTCAGCGTGCAAAAGTCGGAATCCACAAGAAACTAAAATACTTAACCTAATACCAGATTGAAAGAAGACGTCTTAAAGAAATGATATTTAATCGCTACAAAAATAACTACATAAAGCTGAGGATTTAAAAATAACTTGGACCATGGTGTTAGGAACCAGTGAGACATTTTAAAAAAGATTTACATAAATAAGAGGTATACATTATAATACATGTAAATATATGCGAGGTCGCTACGTTTGTGATTACTCTTATATTTACGTTACTGTTGCACTACAGTACATATGTGAAATATGAACATACCTAAACCTCTTACGAAATTACAGACACTCATGAAAATTATTCAGCTATCACGAAATTTTATGGAAAACCTTTTTTAAAATGTTATTATGTAATGTTTCTAAACAAAAAAACGCCCTAAATACGTGTTTTTCATTACTGAGAAGAAATCTATTTTTGCAGGTTTATTCAGATTTCTATCTATTTTTGATTAAAGATTTTATATTAGAATAAGAGTAAATATGATTTGCATATCTATTTTCGTTCTCAAGATTAATATCTTCTTTTAAAGCAAGCACATTAGTTCATAAAAATAGTGACAACTATAACAAAAAAACAAAACGAGACGAATCCTCTATAAATTGGGCTACTCTCTGCATTAAAAAAATGTCGTTAAATGCGCGAACTTTATGTAAATAAAATTAAACTGTCAGACAAGAAGAATGCATTTTACCACCTTCAAAAAGACTGAATTTGGCTATCTCAACATACTTCGTTGTTCTTAAACATCTCCAAGAGCATTCGAACACGTTGTGATTGAGCATGGCATGATAACCTTATACCCAGAAGTTATGAGTTAAAACAGTATTATTTAACATGATCTACGCAATACCGTATTGTTTTTCCTTTAAAACCACATTAACATTCCGATTGTAAAATGTATTTACCAGATGACGAACATCACCACAATCTTTTCAATCCTAATCGCGGGTTAGTATTTAATTTTTTATTACGGTGGGAAAATTACAATTGGCCAAATAATACAGTTGAAGTAACCATTTTACCCTCATGTCACCATCTCAAGTAGAAACGAGATACTCGATTTCAACAGAGACATTTTAGTTTTGATTTGTTGCCAATTGCATTTTGTTACTGTTTACGTTGTTAAATTGTTTGTTTATGTTCGTGTTAAAAGGTTGAATCTGATCATACACATAAATGTAAATTGTTCAGGTTGGTCTGGTTCCTTATTTAAATGGAAACTCACATTTGTTCAACCTATAGTATTTTTGCTTTTATTTGCATTTGTGATGTACTGTGTATATTGATTGTTTGATTTTAGAACTAGTTCTGATCAATTATGTTTGTCTTAATTTCTTTACTAGTGAGACGATTTCATTATTCATCTGTTTGCGTTTTGATATTCTTTACAACCAAGTACGTAACTTGAAATTGGATGAAATGATATAATTCCCAATTTTAATGGGATATTTTAAGAATACCACATTGTTATACACTGACATGTACAATTCAAATATTATTTTTAAAAATTAAAAATATAAAACATAATATAAAACAATATTAGCAACACAAGATTTTAACGAATTTATTGTCTTAATATGAACACTCTCAAAGTAAAGCAATCGGATGTGTAGTTTAGTCTAGTAGAGTCCATTGTATTTTTTTCATATTTTGTATATTGCAACAGTTGCAGACAAAACGGTGATAAACAACTAGCATTGCAGAACGTTGGTATCGATGACTTGAAGTCTATTGAAGTAATTATTCCCCATTCCTATTACGTCCTGCTGTCTATTTAAGTACAGGAGTCTTTCCTTAACATCAGAAATTAACATTTTTGCAACTGATACATTGTAACACAAGTGACCAAAATACATAAGTCAAAGCAAAACTCACAGAGTGGTAAATGGCAGTCATGTCGTTGATACTTCCTAGAAATTGTAAACGAGGAAACTGCAGGCGTCTATGAGCATCAAATTCACACTTATCTCAAAGACCCCCTGAACTACTAGTAACACATGATATGTTTCCCCTATGTGTTACCCGCTGAAAAGGCCCCTAATAACAATATACATTGTATTTGTATCCAAATATCACTAGATGACTGTTGATGACAGAACCTGGTGGTTAAGTGTTATATAACCTGCACCTTAAAAAAATATTATTTTACACCTTTCAACAAATTGACTACTGACATATTGTGAACTACATAATTAAGAAGTGGCGTGAAAAACATTTGAAATCATTCTTGAAATCTCGTTCTTTACACAGTGAACCCAATATACAATCGGATGTCGTTTTTAGCTCACCTGACCCACAGGGTCAGTGTGAGCTATTCTCATCACTTTGCGTCCTTCGTCGTCGTCGTAGGCAATGAACTTTTTACATTTTAATCTACTTCTCCACAACCACTTGGTCAATAGGAAACAAACTTGGCAACAATGTTTATTGGGTGGTTCTTAACAAAGTTTGAGTTTTTGGTGCTGATCAAATATGAAACATGGCTGCCAGTGTCATTAATGCATTCTGATTGGCTGAAATTCAAAAAATCTTCTCTTATAAACTGCTTGGCAGATTGATTTGAAATATTGCAGGAATGTACCTTAGATGGGCCTCTACAAAGTTTGTGTTTTTTGTGCCGATCCAAAATCAAAGATGGCCGCCATAGCAGGACATAGTTTAACATAGGACCCTATGGGAAAAACATAACATTTGGTTTTTTTTGAGCCAATTGCAAATTCAACATGGCTTCAAGGGCCATTAATGTGTTCTGATTGGCTGAAATTCAAAAATCTTCTTCTCATAAACTGCTTGCAGATTGATTTGAAATATTGCAGAAATTTGCCTCAGATGGTCCTCTACAAAGTTTGAGTTTTTGTGGGAATCCGAAATCCACGATGGCCGCCATCGCAGGACATAGATAGAGGACCCTATGGAAAAAACATACAAACAACTTCTTCTCAGAAACTGTTCGGCACAATGACGCCAGAATAATAGAAAATGAAGATTGGATAATTATCTTATTATTTTGGGTTTTTCGAGCAAATTGCAAATTCAACATGGCTTCCAGGGCCATTAATGCGTTCTGATTGGCTGAAATTTGAAAATCTTCTCATAAACCGCATGACAGATTAATTTAAAATATTGCAGATATGTACCTTAGATGGTCCTGTGCAATGCGTTTTTTTGTGGTGATCCAAAATACAATATGGCCGCCATTGCAGGACTTAGTTCAACATAGGACCCTATGGGAAAAACATACAGAAAACTTCTTCTCGGAAAATGTTCCACACAATGAAGCCAAATTAATAAGGAAATAAAGGTTGGATAATTATCTTATTATTTTGGTTTTTTTGAGCCAATTGCAAATTCAACATGGCTTCCAGGGCCATTTATGTGTTCTGATTGGCTGAAATTCAAAAATCTTCTTATCATAAACTGTTTGGCAGATTGTTTTGAAATGTTGCAGAAAGAAATGTACCTTAGATGGTCCTCTACAAAATTTAAGTTTCTTTGTGGCAATCCAAAATGCAAGATGGCCGCCACCGTGAAACACAGCTTAAAATAGGACGCTATGGGAAAATCATACAAACAGCTTCTCTGAAACTGTTCCACACAATTTAACCAAATAATGCAGAAGTGAATGTCAGATTGTGATCTTATTATTTTTAGTTTTTCAGGCCGATAAGAAATTCAACATGGCTGCCAGAGCTGCAAATGTGTTCTGACTGGCTGAAATTTCCAAATTCGTTTTCTCACAAATCGCTTGGCAGATTTTAGAATATGTGATATGGTATGGTCCTCTACCAATTTTGAGTTTTTTGTTTCAATCCAAAAAACAAGATTGCTGCCACCATGAAACATCACTTAACATACTAACCTTTGAAAAAACATAAAAACTGCTTCTTCTCAGAAACTGTCCTACAAATTGCTGCTGATTGGAAATTCAACATGGTAACTTTCATAGAAACAGCATCTTCACATAAACTCGTTAGCATTTAATATCAAAATTAGCAAGACAAGTCTTGTCTCTTAAAGTTTTTTTGTTAGTCAGGTGAGCGATACATGCTCTTAAGAGCCTCTAGTTTTATATCCCACTACTCGTTTTAAGTAATTTATTCATATTTTTTCTGTACAAAACGTATAATGCGCAGACACCAAATGGCATACTAATGGGTATGAACTGTGCTCGCTTATTCATCGGCGTGTTTCTTATTTCATACGAAGCAGATTTTATTTAAGACCTTTTACGACCGAAGAAACTGGCACAATCGCTATATATTACAGATATCGCTAGATAGATGATTTCCAACTTTTAAACATTTCACATTTTACTAACTGTTTGTATTGCGTTAAGTCAGGTGAGCTTAAATGTCTGAAATAAAATTAAAGACCAGTACACTTTAATTATATACAAGGCAGCACGACTTCAATTCCAAAAGCACGCCAATCATAATTTTCCCATTTCTGTTAAGTAGTATCCCTTCAGAACCCTCTTATAGCGTATATAATTTAAGTATATAATTCACAGCTGTAAATGCAATTCCTACAGTGATTTTCTAGATGACATCGTTGCTTACAGTAAGATTAAGATAAAGCATGGACTTGATGTCGACCATATACGTACATTCGTAACATTAAATCAAATTTAACCATAAGCTATCACAACAGGCGTCCTCAGTAAAGTAGGATGTGAACAATGTTTGCGGAACACCTGATAATGTTATTCTAAGTTTTGTTTTTGTTTTTGTTATGATTTCTGCTAGACATTATTAAATGAAAAAATAATGTACTAAATAAGCCTGTTAAGTATAGCGACAAGTCGAGAGGTGGGTTAAGATTAAAGTTATCAATTTTGTTAATTTCAAAACATTTAAATTATAGTATTATACAATTATGGACTTTGATATAGGTCGCTATCAGGATTTACCAGACAGAGAAAATGTAATATTCACCTTGCCGCCTGGTGAGGTTCATGTACATTTTTTTAGGTCTGAGAAAGTCCAAGTTAGTAGTTGTTTATTACATGAATACAATCACCATCTTCCTTGGTCAGAAAAACAGAGAATTCTTACATTTTCTAACTGCATTGCAATGCTTGTTCAAATTACTTTTTTGTTAATACGCAATTTGATTTTGACTTATTTACAAATATTGAGATAGTATACACAAATCAATCATTTTATTCTTGTATATTTTAATAGAATATTTTAAAACTACAGATGATCAAATAAAATGACCACTAAAATTAATAGTCATGAAAAACAGGCTTAAAATAGTAGTTACCAGACAATTGTACTTTTCGATCTTTTTTTGGAGAAAACGCAGGTCACTATTGGATTCCGCTTGACTACTATGCATCGAAATCGTGCAGCGGACAAATTTCCATATTTTTATGTAATTTAAGTGCTGTTTCGATTCATCGTGACCAGCAAGTTTTTAGATCAATAAAAAATACGTAAAATTCTATTCACGTAATAATTAAATTTATATAATTTTGTAGTATCATTTGCCAAATGCAACCGACGGTGAAAAATTAAACAACGTCGGAATATTGTAGTCTAAAATAACTTCATCGGTCCGTGTGGTCTTGAATATCATAGTCTGAAAAAAATCATTTGTCATGGATATGATAGTTCCCGAAATGATATCCTCTGTTTTGAATATCATAACTATTTCCTTATATGGATATCATAATTAGACAAAACGTCATCTTTTTATTGTTGATATCATCTTTCAAAACGTCAGACGTTGATTCTGACATATTTGGGTTCTAGCTCTGACGAGAATATTATTGTCTGAAATATAGGTAGTATCTGTCGATTATATAAAAGATTTCATGTTCCTAATAGCACTTGATTTTGCACTTTAATTTTGTTAATGAGAAACGTGTTAACATAAAAGCCGTCTGAGTGTCATCGGTCGATTAATTTTGTACTGATTGTTATATCATAATGATCGTACGAGTTGATATTAAAAATGGACATTGAGACGCCTGTTGATAAAACAACAAGCGGTCGTTATAACAACTATGCGTAGGAACAAATGAAAAAATCTTCAACGGCCGTCTATTGAAAAATTGTTTTGCATTCACGATCTATTTCTTTTTATAAAGATTATAGAAAGAAATGTTAATAGACCGAAAAGGGTTGTATTTAACACGCGCAACATTATTGTAGCTAGGCCTCATTTATAATGGACATTTCGTCGTTGTTTTGCTTGCTGTGAAAGTTTTACCATAACGAAACGGAATGGTATACATATTAGCCACCTATACAGTCTCTGCAATTATTAGCAGTCATTGAAGAGTCAGGCATTCTGTCCTTCATGTTCGTCTGTATATGTCCATATATCTCCTGGGTCGGTTTTGAAGTTATCTTGGACAAAATCATCCCCACAACTCTATTAACAGATTTGTTTCTTCGCATGTCCACGACTGGCACCTTTTACCTTCCATAAATACACGTGTGGGTTTCCCGCTAATCATGCGCAGCTCTAGTTTCATTTTTTAAAAAGTTCGATTGCATTCGATCTTTGCGTGTGCATTACGGAAAGATCGATTAAAAAACATCGATGTATTTACGTCCGATGTGAGATCTATCTTTCCGTTTACACGTACGGAAAGATCGATCTTTTTGGATCGATTTAAAAATACCAGATGACTGTAAAACAGTAGCTTCAAATTGTCAAACATTTGAATGAGATCTTGGTCATTTTAGGCCGTGTTTACACTAGAGCTAGGAAGAATCGATTCAAATTAAATCGATCTATATATAAACCGTTTTGAATTCATATTACACAGGGCGAAATCGATTGCAATCGATTTATTTTAAATCGCTATGTTTACACTATCATATAAATCGATAGGTTATAACTGTCATGTGTAAACAAATAATTATTTTTAGAACGTATTTATGCACATTTTCACGGGGTTATCACATTGTTAATTAATACACGTGTAATGCTTTAACGTGTGGTATTTACACAATCAACCATGTACGTAAAAGAACAATTCTATTCACTGTTCATTCTATTATTCTTTCTGCTTATTTCTCGGTGTTAGAGCGGTCACGGATAATGAAAAAAAACATGAGAAGAACCGACAAGAGACTTAAAAGACTTAAGAGAAAGACAACAACTCCGCTTGCTACGTTATAGAAGAAGAGTTTCATCACCCGATAATTCAATTAAAAGCACTGTTTCATCATTGGGCCACGCATCCCCTCTTCCTGCTCGCTCTGTCATTTTTTCGTTTTGCAATAAAAATACCCGGGAAAAATACACGTGGATATTTGGCGCCTTACATGCGTACTTATCATTTACGCAATTTAAATCGATTGCAATCGATTTCAACGTGTTTACACCAAAAAATAGATCGGTTTATTTTGAATCGATGTATTATAAACCACCTCCTCAACTGGACTATTTTTGAATCGATTGCAATCGATTTAAAGTGTTTACATTAGAGAGAGATCGATGCTTTTTGAATCGATCTCCAAAAAGATCGATCTTTTTCCTCTAGTGTAAACATGGCCTTAGACTTGAGGTTGTTTATGGAGTTTACTTGGTTCTTATATTTGTATTGTTTCTTGTTTGTTGTTTGTTATTGAATACATAAAACTACTAATTGTTAGACAATGTCCAATTTTCATCGTTTGAATTTTTGTGTGGAAAATCATCTTTACCAAATCCATTACTTTAATGTGTTTAAAATTAGTTTCAGACTAGAAAAAAAACATGTTTCTGACAATGTGTCTTTGGACTGGTGTTGCTTTCTATAAGCACCAGTAGCTGGGAACATTGTCATAAACTGGTTTTTTGTGGAAACTTGAAATTATTTTGTTAGAAATTAAAATAACCAAGAACAAATATAATTTAAGGCCTTTTAAGATTTCTTACAAGATAATACAGAAAGAGTGGGTTCTGTCCATAAGTATTTGTGATATCTTGCACATTTAACAGTAACATTAGATAATTTCGTACCTAATTCAAAATCTGGTATTTACTACAGCAAAAATTATAATTGGACTGACAGCTTAATGGTCATACAGCTCGTGTAACTAAATGGTACTAAACCCAAAATCATTTTGATGCGAATTTTTGGGTTTAGATGTAAACTTGTACATACAATTTAACCCTTTTTTGTTACGAAGTACGGTCATTCAGTTATTATTTGAATACGTTTTCTAATTATCAAATTGTATACGTACTTAATTACAGAATCAATTATTTGTTTTTTCTCAATTGCAGTCAATTCGCCAGATTCCCTGCAGTGAAATGGTTCGTATTTAAAACTAACAGTCATGAAGCTTCCTGGAATGAACAAATCAGCCTACGTCGATAATTGTATTATTGAAATTAATGCAACACATGCTTATGACATTTGTTTGCCACCAATACCATGTGAAGTGACGTCAGATAATCAGACTACGGTATATACAAACCAAACAGACTACAGCAGCTATAGCGTCGTTATTGGGACATTATTTTCTATACTCTTGATAACAGCAATATTAGGAATTATCCTTACAATCATCGTTTTGAGTCGGAAACATATGTGTACATCAACAAATTGCTACTTAATATCACTAGCAGTTGCAGATTTGGGATTTTTGGTCGTACTTTCTACTAAATGGTTAGAGAATGAAGTAACAGACTATTTGACTTTTGATATATACTATAAATATGCGCAGATCTTCATTGATACGTTCTTGATGGCTTCTGTTTGGATCACAGTGATGCTAGCTATTGAAAGATACATAGCTATATGCCATTCCTTAAGAGCAAATGCGATATGTACTGTGAAAAGGGCACGAATCATTAATACTGTCGTGTTTATGCTTGCTTTTTTGTGCAGAATTCCAGGTTTTTTCGAATATGACATCAAAACTGGCTGGTACGAATGTGTTGAAAAAAAATATATCCATATTACACGTTTGGGTAGGAATGTTAACTATAAAATTATTTACGCATGGGTGTTTGACTGTGTTTTGTGTGCTATGGTTCCTTTTCTTGCTCTGTTGTTTCTTAACGTAAGACTTATTCTTGAAATAAGAAAATCTACACATTATCTTATGGATACGTTAGGAGCTGATACAAACTTGCACAATGTTTTGGGAAGAGAACAAAGGCGTGTTACACTAATGCTTATTAGTGTTATTATTGTATTTTTTATTTGTCAGGCTCCATATGTCAGCGTTATGGCTTTCCGAAGTGTCGTCCGGTATAGTAACCAAGGAATTACAAATACTATCAGTATTATAATTGAGGTAACAATATTTTTCTTGGCGTTAAAATCGGCATTAAATTTTATTCTATACTGTTGGTTCAGTGAAAAGTTTTGGGACACGTTTAAAAAAGAATTGTGCCGGAAAATCTGTATCTTTTTCAAGCGGAATCGTGATTTATTCAGTACTCGATCAAACTCTGACAGTCATCATAATTCTAACCAAAAGTCCGTTCGTAAATTTTCTGCAAGAACATCTGTTCCAATGAGAGACATGCAGTTTTAGTGTACATATAGCTCTCAAATAGAAAAACCAAGCAATATGCTTTACATTGATGGAACAATATATGTTAGTTTGAAAGTGTCGAGCATTTATTTTCCAATATCTTTTACTGTATAGTTAACTGAGTGATGACTTGTCAAGAACTGGAAAATTCAAAGTGTTGAAGAACTCGACCTATGCTATAAACAACAACCGTGCAATCAAAGCTGGGTTCAGGGATGTTTTGTAGCAATATTTTGTTTTTGGATAATGTACTCTTTTGTGAGTGAGCTATGGTAATAATCAAAAAGCCTTCTGTCAAATTAAAAAAAGATATATACCACCTCCTCGCCCCTGCGAATAGGAAATATATAAAGGTTTATCTCAATTAAGCCACATTTGTATCAGATATCATTATTTACTGTTGTATGTGAAGATGTTGTCTTAAGTTAGCCTTTATAGTCCATTTTATATTGTGAATTTCATCTGTTGCAATGGAATTTTGTGTGTTTTTTTACTAAACCAAAAATCAATATCATAAAACAAAACAGTGCTGGAACGAGTCATACACAGTGAAAAGAACGTTTTGAACGGCAATAAAAACCCGGTTTGGTACATTTTAGTATGAACTAAACTTTTCTAGATGTTTACCATTAAACAATAACCATCGTTATATCGAAAAATGTATGTTATTGTGTATTAAAATATGAAATGTACAGTTAAGCGTTATAATTTAGCAAACATTTCATTGCAGTATTAATATCTACTAAAATAATTTAGTTTATACATTGTATAAGATTGTACTACTTTTAGTATTTACAACTTAAAGCTATACTGAATAATAGGAGTAGAAAGTGGCACTCAACTTTGAAAAGTCCCAAACACTAATACGAAGCTATGGGACAAACAACAAACAGAACAAAACAACACACAAACAAAAATAGGACACGAACTCCTGTAAATAACGATTTTAAAATACACTGCGTATTAGGAGGATCTATTAATTGTTTATCCCTATAATTGTTTATCCGTTAAGAAAATCCCTTTTAAAAGATGCATTCATTGAGAACAAAAGGATTCCACCATGCGTCTGTGTGTATATGTAGGTAGGTGTGTGTGTGGTTGATAAAGTAATAATTAACAAATAATTAAAGGCCAATTAGAAGTCTGATGTGTTGTAGCATCAGTGAATATACCACAAAGCTAGCTGGCAATATATAATATATATTTTTATTATTATTACTGTTCTTAAATATTGTTGTATATTAATAAAACTGTATTAAAATAAGTTATTTTAAGTATAAAAGCCAATATATATAGTGCACTTACGGACTCATTCCCATCCATTTGTGTAATACTTCGTGGACAATAACGTCTGTAACCAAATCAAGCTGTACTAAACACATCGTTACATACGGTCCATTTATGATTTACTGGCCAGGGATACCAATACATCCCAACATACGGTCTATTTATAGTTTATTGGTCTGTTGTACCACTTTGCTGCTTTCAATTATGCGCAACCTTTAGCCTTGAAAGATTTATGGAACAGTGTCTTTTTGACACGTCCAACTGCGGACTGTCATTAGGATATAAAGTAAGTTTGAAATGTTTAAGGCATTCATTACCTTATTTGTCTTCACTTGGAGTTACTTGGAGCATGCAGCCGTCATATTTTATATCCATAAACAGATTCAACAAACCATCACTTTGTTCGTGTGGACTGCAACATAAGTAACAACAACAGAAATACGTTGACCCATAAATCATGAATGCACGACTGTATTTTTTTCCAAGGATTAACTTTGATTAAATGTCATGTGATTATTTTACTATTTATATTGAAAATATTGAACTATTCGTCAGGTATTTTTGACGACTAAAATGATTAATTTTGAATTCACCTAATTTTCGCAAAAAGAATTTGTATACAATATTTGGTCAATTATCACAATTCACTGTATATATAATAGGAAAGAATAAACTTCGCACAGTCAACAAAAATCATCCTTCTTTAATATGTCGGGACACAACCAAAAATTGATAACTCAAAACATTGTGTCTTATATAATGTCCATTAAGGTTGCTTTTAGGTAAATTTAACGTAAGTTCAATGTATAAGTATGATTTTTTTGGTAAAATGATTTGGATGATAAAAGCTCTACAACATCATATCATTTGGATTCTAAATATTGTTTGGGTTTGAGGGCCACTGACGAGTCTTGACAAGACGAAATTTGCGTTTAGCGTAGTGAATTCTCTTAACCTTTGTATCTTTAATGACAATTCATTTAAAGTAAAGCTATGCGTAAGAGCTTTTGTTATTTCGATTATAACGAATATATAAAATAAAAAGTAAAAACCACTGGATCCCGGGAAACACGGAAGCAATTATTCATTATAATATAAGTCAGAACACCGGCTATGATGTTAGTGCAAACAATACAAAGACTTCCGTTTGAAGACATCGTCTTCAGCAATTGTGAAAAGTAAACAGAAATCAATATAACTTAGCGGACCCACCGTCTTCTCTGTCCTTAACTAACAATGACAAAGTACTATAGTAAGTTAAAAACCTGTCACAACAACATCTCGATATCAACAGAACTTAATTCAAGATTCTCAAGACAATTAGTAAGGAAAAATATAGCAGTCGTTTTATTTTTAACAGTTTCGTTTTTAATATATTAGATTCCGTAAGTAATGAAATATTTGTTTCATCTTGCTTAAACCCTCTTTGCATAACAGTGTTAGTTACGAATTATTGAAAACATAATTTTGTCTTGTAATATTGTTCATATCTTAAAAATAGGGGCACTGATATTGAGACCTTGGCACTTTATCTAAATCTATTCTAATGGTAACCATATCCCATTTCTGACGTAAATTTAGATATCTCAAATTAAGTGATAAATGATCACATACTTTTTTAACATTCTGATTCACATTTCATCACAAATCATGTGGTTATTTTGATAATGTTTGCCAGTCTTTGCCCTAAAATACCAGATATCATTAGAAGGCAAACCAGCTATGTGCATTTGCTTAAGAAGTACTTAGAAAATTTGTTTTAAAAATTATTTTTTTGCTTTGGTGTTTAACCCGATAGTTTAGGACACTTTACCAGCAACATCACGAGGTTAAAATTATCAGTTTATTAAGTGTGTCGATACAAAATTCAATCTGAATCTGACGGACAGTGGCTAGAATTTAATAACAAAAAATACGATATTAGAAAGGCACCCTGTAAAAGTTATGGTTATATTTTGTATATTGCCACACTAGTCATCGATACTTTTAAGATACAATAAGCATATTCTTTACAACACAGGCATCCTATAAGCCTATACCAAAAGGATTCAGTTTCAGAAAAAAGTTAATTGAGCATGTCTTTTATATGTGTCAATCATAATAGTTTACTTCGAACTAATTGCAATTATAATTAATGTTTTCAAAATATGTATTTATGTTTTATATCGCAGAGCTCCAAAATCAGCTGATTAAACAGGTGAGATACATGTATATTATGTCTTAAACGGATATTTGCCAAAAATACCAAACAAGAGATAAATAATTTCCCGATCCTTATTGTCAAGAGAAATTAAATTTGGAAACTTGTATTCTGCAAACCAAGGAATTATAAATTTGTTTAATAACATTGAATATCAAATCAGACTACAAGTTGATCAATTTCATCGAATCGCCATAACGGCCGGGTAATAGCTGAAACGTCCGTCATTACGATAATGTGTTTATTGGCAACTATATCAGGGTAATCTTGTAGATAATAACACGGCACATGTACCGCTTGAAGGATTTGTTTTTTTTTCAAAATATCGCGGTGATGCCAATTGATGCAAATTCATTGCATGCGGTAAAAAATGAGGAAATTTGTAAAAGATACATTGTCTATTGACCAATTATAAACATTTCAATATAAGATTTTATTATGCTAAATATAACATGATCGACAAGTGAAACTTAATGCCATTTTTGGTTACACTGATAATTTGGACCTAAAGGCAAAGGTTTAACTGTGAAAAGCTATCAGTGCCATTGTTCTTTTATATGGCCCAGGGGACCTCGGTGGCCAAGTGGTCAAAGTAGTTCGTCTACTATTGATCACGTGGTCTGTCAACACTGAGATTGCGAGTTCGATTCTCACTGCAAGCAGTGTGTCCTCGACTCCAATCTTAATTGACAAGGATTGCCAGTTTTCCTACCGCAGTTCGGGTGTTTTCTCTGGGTACTCCGGCTTCCTCCCCAATAAAAACCGGACGCCATGATATAGCTGAAGAATTGCTGAAATTGGCGTTAAACACCACCAAACAAACAAACACAAATGGCCCAGTGAATCCAGAGTCAACGATATTTTATTAACCTTTGTTTAATTAAAAAATATAATTAAAATTTAAGCTGAATTTCTTGAAAAATTAAAAGAATTCAGCTATGATATGAATTTTAGAAATTATTTTAGAACAAAGTATCAAAATAACATAGTAAAGCACATCCATCCTTAAATGTGGATATCGAGTTTGAGGAGTATATGGCAGTATATTGGGCATTTTATGTGCAGTAGTTTTGCGACGTAGGATGGGTAGAAGTAGGATTAGCTCATGGAGAATGTGGTTTAGGGACTGGTTGCAAAAAAAAAAAAACCAACCAAGTAGTAGCTACAACACTTTGGTTCAGGAATTAGAAGTAAAAGATTAGAAGTCACAGATTTACATAACAGCTTCCTTCCTTTTATCATGATAAAATTGATTTAACATTCCAATTAACTTCTCATTTCTCCACTAAATCAATTAAATCTTCGAATAATTCATTAGTCCATTGAAATTTTTTCGCTTTCTTCCGCCATTTTCCCATGCGCTTTTGTTTACAAAATTTTCTGATTAGTTCCAGAACATGTTCTGATTCAATCCCATGAAAGTTTATCAAAGTTCTATTCTGTCAAAGTCCATCAAAGTGCTTCATATTTTGTAAACAAAGTTTTTGATGCAGGTTTACATGGTTAAAAATCTTGTCAAGGAAAAGTTTGACAAGGTTTTTGGTGGAAAACTTTGATAGTGTAAATGGGGCTTAAGTGTTGTCAATGATTCTTCAACAATAATATCTTTATAGCGTGCCCTTTCTGACTGTTAAATGAATTAAATGCAAAACGCGGGACATACATTGTTTATACATTTCTGCTTAAACAATTTAGCTGGACATAATGCATAGCTATTTATAGTAATTCATAAAAATGACAAAGCAAACGTCAGCTAGTTAGATGATGTACATGAAATTACTATCTGAGTTATGATGTAATTCACATGGCACATTTTCTTTAGACAAGGCTATTTTACCACATGATCGCTACCACCCTCCTTTGATAAGATAACAGTTCACAAGAATAACGTTTTCATTGATAAAAATGACAAAACAGAACTATGCTATTTCTTCAAATCCAGATCTTATTTCAACCCTTAATGATTATGAAAAAGAGATAATTTGATAAAACTTTGCAGTTTGTCTAGACTAAGAAATGGAAACATGCCAGGATTTATCAAAATAGTCATATAATTGATAGTTGTAAAACTAATGTATATGTATGATAGGAGAGATTTTACGAAGGTCTTTACTAAGTATGCAGCTCCTTGATATGATAAAATATTATTTTCACGATTGTGTTGTTTTAGTTGACGCTATAGTATGATCATATAAGTGTACCTTTTGTATTCTTACCGGGGCAATCACTATAGTGACCTTTTTCAGTAACTTAACAAAACACAAAATAAAAAAAAAACAAAGACAATGCAGTATTAGTAGATCGAATCGTGACGATTTTATATCAGAAAAATAATTAAAAGTGGCGGAGATCTTAGAAAAAAAACTGGCTCATTTTCAGTGTTGCTTTGCCATGCTTTATTTTGTAGCTATGCAGGCTTTTCTCTTTTAAGTTACTTTAAAGGCGTCTGTTAGTATTAATCATACAAATTCCTTAAATTTGATCTATTTCACACTTCTATTTATTGATCAGCATTAAAATTGTAGTTCAAAATTCCAAGCAGTTAAACGGTGTGAAAACTGAGGAAATGCTTAATGCACCATACACGTTGTTTACAGTTGTATACATTTGTTTAAAGCAACTGGTTTGTTTCTCTGCAGTTTTCATTTACTCTAATAATAATATTGCTGGACTCTCTTAATTGTTATATATTTATGTATTATATTAAGATTAATTATCGAAATCACCTTGTAACTTTAACATTTTTAAGCTTCATGTGTTTGGTTATATTTCGCCATTCTAATATAAATATTCACAGCATTTTATTTTTAGATATACTATATGTGTGTCAAACATTAAGACTATGCATTTTATGCACTAATAATAACAAATCATATTCCACCGGCTTTTACCACCATAGAAATATATAATGCAATAAATAATATCACAAATGACTATCACTTTATTTCCTGCTATCTTACCTCATGCGTGGTAATATTTGTAGTTGCACCCATTTGTGAAAATATTTTTAAATATTTTGAACCAATTATTACTATGAATGCATTATTATGGTTTTCTTTATTAATTCAACACAATCTTTAATTATTTTAAAACAATTAAATTTTGTTTTCACTTATCTAACAATTCAGATACACTAAAATCATTAAAACGAGTTACCACAATTTCTTTATGACATTAAATCTTTATGTAAAAAATTAAATTGTCAGATATATTTAGAACTTCAATTTGTTTCATTATATAGTATAATTATGATGACTTAAAAGATTCATTTAAGTGAATCTGTATTCTTAATTCCAATCTTTAAAACTGCTAGAAATTACTATAAAATTTTTATATTTTAGATATGACTTTAAATTTTCACCCTTAAACTCCAATTACTGCTTTTAATCTAAATTTTATTGTGGAATTAATGTTCTTCAGTTCTATTTAGAACTGTGTATAAATCATTTCTATTGTTTCAGATCCAGAAATTTTAAAAGAAATGGCTGACAGATATTCATTTATCTAGACATCAATATACTCTTTGGTGAAAGACTACTTGTAATGAGTTACACTCTTATTGCTTGATATGTAGAAAGGTGTTTTAGTTTTGATAATAGTAGAAAAAAGAACCGGTTAGTTACTTACTCCAATTATTAAATAGCTGCTGTCCCTTAATTGTCATGTATTTATATATTACTTTATCATTTACTATAGATCATCTTCAAAATCAACTTGTAGCTTCAACATTTTTAATTTTTAATTCACATATCTTTACATAACATTTCCCTGATTTATATATAAATATTAAAATCCTTTTATTTTAGTATACGTGTGTAGGTCGACTATCCGCAAAAATCGACTAAACCTAAAAAAATTTACGGATAGTCGCAAATCAAAATTCTTCGACTAAACAAAAAAAAAAAAAAAACGATTTTCGCGACTATCCGCAAAAATGATTATTTTTCTAAATATAAAAATCATAGTTCAATTTTGATTAATATAATTTCATTCAAATTAAGAGTGGTTGTTTCTAACTTTATTTAGGTTTTAATTGAAACTGGAGGAAGTTGTGACATTTTGGTTTTGAAATAAAATAAGATATAAACACAACTGACCTTGACATTGCTGCGTAATATTATTGTACGTTTTAATATATTTTAATTGTAAAGATTAGTATTCTTTAGTTTTTACGGATAATCGAAGTAAGAAATTTTATCGACTAAACAAAAAACCCCAAAATAAATGAATAAACTGTACATGCAAATATATGTATAAGCGGACATTTTTATGTTAACCCTGATAATACAGCCTTAGAACATGATGCTTATCTATAGACAAAAAATATAGTTCTGTTGCGGACAATAATTTTATTAAGATTAAGTGTGTTCACGAATCATTTATTTCAACAGCTTACTGTTCTGTTTAAATGGGAATGCAAATTTCACAATAAATATTTGGTATGAGAAATCAGAAACCCTAGCCCCGTTAACTACTAATATATATGACTTTAAAGGAGAATACCCCAACTCAACATCAACAGTTTAATTTATCTTAGGCCATCAAACGTGGGATAGGCCTATATGTCCTCTTCCTTTATTTCTAGGATCCAAAAAATCTAGCCCTGTTCATAAATATATCAAACGTTGAAGTTGACATGTCCGCCCTACGTAAAATATGCGTGTACAAAACATTCATGTTGATCATGACATGAAAGTGGTAACGAAGGAAGAAAATAAGTCCCAAGTTTTATGCAGTCTATGAAATGTCTATATAGTGGAGGGAACAAACATGTTGTGAACGTCATGTACATCAAGTCGTGCCTTTATATTTCACAAGATTACTAAGCCATCTTGTTTCTTAGTTAGTTGTTGTTTGGGTCATATATCAAAAAGTAAAAACTGTCCAAACCGTCTGAAAGGTACTTCAAACGAATCGTACGAAAGTATTTCCTGATCTGCGAATTATATAAAAATTAATATATAGAAGTAACTGGGAGTCGCAGGCTCAAGGTTCTCTCAAATTAAACAATTTGTATATGAGACTTTAAAAAGCAAAAACTCGTTAAAGTTGATCAATCTATAATTTTTATTATTATTATTTTATTTATTTTTTTGTTTCTGTATTTATTTATTAATTTATTTATTTATATTTTTTTGAGAGGGGCGGGTGGTAAATATTTTTTATATTTATAAAACTATACATAGTTAATACATAATTCTTTGTCTACAATAAGATATTTAGTGCATTCGTCTTGGGCGATTCCTTATAGAAGTTATACCACTTAAAACGTCTAACTTCATGATTTTTGCAGAAGTGTTGGACAATTCCTTATAGGTAAAATTGTTCAATTGTTTGCAGGTTCGGGTGATCGATCCAGGCTTCTAGAGCCTCTGGTTACCTTTTTGCAGTTGCAGTGAGAATTTCTACGACTTAGCTAATAAATTAAAAATACAGAGTAATTTCATTTTTTATATTCAGTGCCGTAGCTAGGGTCTAAATGATGATTGTGACGATTTGGATACAGTTTTTTTCCGATAAAGTTGGGGGGGGGGGGGGTCCGGGTAGATCACAACAGTACCTGTTCGACTGGGTTCGTTCGCTCTCTTTCCGTTATATAATTTTAAAATTGTTTTGTTTAATTTTATAAATATTTTTAAATAGGCCGTTACCCTATGTTTGGTATAAATTTAATATATGACATAAATGTACTGTAATAATGATAATTTACTACTGTTTTGTATTTTTTCTAAGCTAATTATTTAATTTTTTTAAATGTTCATAAATTAATTATTACACTTAAGACTAATTGCTTTTATAAATTTATCAGTCCAATCTAATCATTTTTATTAACCATCAAAAAGACAAGTTAGTAAGTGATTATTTAATTAATGTAATAATTGCTAATCAGCACACATCTACCATTATTAATTAAATGAAGCCACATCCTCTTTTTGTTAACATGAAACCTTATAACTATATATTTATATATATCAATATGAATATAATAAAGTAGGGGGAGCTGACTCGCTATACAGGGGCAGGGTGAACGGACCCATTATTAGCCTTTCCCCGGACTAGGCAGAAGCTCCAGACACATTCATGTTTCACTGTTTAAAAGTTGTAGTTTCCTACATTGCTGTCTTGTTTATAATTTTTTTTTCGTGCAAAACATTCAACAAACCATTCAGCATATTATTAAAACTAGGCCTGATCTGAGCAAAATTTGTGTTACATAGGAGCATGTACCTTTTTTGTTTTTGCTTAGTTTCTTTGAATTATTTATTTTTTTTATTTTGTGTAGGGGTCAATGATTTATATTATTTATCAACGAGTCAAAACAATTATTTTTCTAAAAATAAATAGCATTTCTAGCTGATTGCTGGTTTTCGAGAACATCTTACAAACATGGCAGACATGACATAATGTGAACCAGAATTAGAACTGAGTAGTATTAAACAATGCCTGGTTGCAAAAATTTATTCTTAGACCTTTATTCATATTGCTCAAGTGAAGCAAATGAAAAATACATGGCAGGATTAAACTCAATTTATGGTTCGGTGTCAGGTGGTTAAATTACAAAAGGAATGTTATTTGTATAAAATACATACATTACATTGTACTTAAGCAATTAATTAAATATAGACAAAACTTATAATTGAATTAATGAACACTTTCACTTTGAGCAGGTATAAGTTGGAACTGTACTGTCATAAATGGCAATTAACAGTCAATACAAGTAAAACCAAAATTATTGTTTTCCAAAAGAACGCCAAGGCAAGTCAAATTTCTAATAATTTCTGTTATAAAAATAATATATTAAATGAAGTGAAAGAATTTAACTTCTTAGGCACCATTATTTGTCATACAGGAAAATTTATGTCATCTCAGGAACTTTCCAAAAAGGGATTAAAAGCACTATTTTCTATTAAAAAGTATATGTCTAACTTTTAACATATACCAGTAGAACTATCATGTAAATTATTTGACAATTTAATCAGACCTATAATTTTATATAACAGTGAGATCTGGTATATGGATGATTATTTGTCAATGTATAAAGCACTTCAAAGATCTAATGTAAGTGGAAAAAATGTCGATATTCTATCATTTTCTGATAAGCCTGCTTTTGAAAAAGTACACAATAAATTTTGTAAAAGTGTTTTGGGTGTAAGAAAAACATCATGTAATATTGCTGCAAAATCTGAACTTGGTAGATTACCACTAGATTCTTTTATTAAAACACAAGTTATTTGCTATTTTTCCAGACTAAACTGTATAGATATTAACCCTCTCGTAAAAGAAGCATTCTATTTGAATAAAAATCTCCACACAGATGGTGTGTATACTTGGTATAGCTTTGCTAGATCTGTTATGACGGAATTTGAAATAGATTATGAAAATTTTGAAAATGATAATAAAAGTTTTAAGGAAATTAAGTTACACATAAAAAGAGAAATCAAAAAGACTATTAAAGAGAAATATGATGAACTTGTAATAAATAAAATATCTAGCTTTGACGCTTCTTCGAAATTATACCTTTACAGCAAGCTAAAGTCTGATGTTAATGTTTCAGACTATTTAAATCTTCAAAACTTTAACAGTAGAAGAATACTTACCAAACTACGTATTAGTGACCATAACTTAGAGATTGAACTTGGTAGATACAAGAATATACTAAGAGAACAAAGACTCTGTAAATCTTGTAAAATAACTGATTATGAAGCTCATTTCTTTTTTCATTGTCAAATTAATAATAATATAAGAAGAACATTTATTGATTTTATACAAACAAAATATGTTAATTTTAACCAGCTTGATGCCATTGATAAATTAATTTTTGTTCCTAACCCAAATATGGATGTTTTACCCATGGTTGTTGATTTTGTAAAGCAATCATTTGAGTTGCGACAATGAGATCCTCATTGGTCAAATTCATACACATTTGTAAATACTATATTATCTTAGGTTCCATATGTACAGTAACATGTTCATTGTTTTTGTATGTTTATGTATGCTTAACCTCTTGGGGTTTATTATGCAATAAAGTTTATAAACAGTATGCAACGACTTCCATTTCAACTCCCCACTAAAAATGCATTATTTCAAACGTAAATAAAAGAATTTGGCACTGGGTGGCAGAAACTGGTAAACCTCACAGTGGATAATATAATAAAAATAAAGCATGGTGCATTTAAATGAGTCGTGTAATATTATATATATATATATATATATATATATATATATATATATATAATTCGTCTAAAGAAATAGTCAACAATTGTTCGTACGGGATGTTGGATCGTTACGGTAGATAACGATGCTGTACAGACTAAAATAATAATATATTCGTTTAAAAATATGTACAACAACATCTAGATACATAATTAAAGCGAAAACAAAGTTTTACACTTTAAAAAAATGCACAAATATTTCGCCTGACCAACAGGCTTCGTCAGTGTTTTTACAACGAATTCGTTGTAAAAACACTGACGAAGCCTGTTGGTCAGGCGAAATATTTGTGCATTTTTTTAAAGTGTAAAACTTTGTTTTCGCTTTAATTATGTATCTAGATGTTGTTGTACATATTTTTAAACGAATATATATATATATATATATATATATATATATATATATATATATATATATATATATATATATATATATATATATATATATATATATATATTATATATATATATATATATATATATATATATGTAAACATAATTGCAAAATAAACATAAAACATTTTGTATCACAGTCCATGTGAAATTAAAGTTCAGTAAAAAAAACATGATTGTAATATAAATTATAATTAACAGAATGTTTTTAACATGATTGCAGATGTACATTATTGGAGTTTCTGGATGAATGATGATTCATGATTTTTCCGATTACTGCTGGTTACTGGTGCATCGGGTGCAAGTACTACAGAGTGAATCAACTACTTGTTCCTCTTGAGATGGCTGCTGTATGTGTCCCTAAAGTGATGTCTTAGGGAATTCCTAAGAGAAAAAGTGTGAAATACTGAAAAACTGACAATTATTTTTTGTGACTGGTCTATTTCATGGCTTTATCTGTCAAAAGAGGACATTCTTGTTGTGTTGAAATTAGCATTTATCTTGTACACGAGTTATTTTTATTAAATTGATTTTATTAGTTTTTTTTACAGATCAACATATAATATTTATTAACTTCATGTATGACAGACCTACATGTATACTAACACTTCTGTATGGTTAATATGCACACATTCCATTAAACATATATTTCACGAGACTTTAAATTGTTTAGTGCCTTTTATTATTTTTTCAGCTATACATGTACTGTGGCGTTTTTTATTGGGGAAAGGCAGCAGGTGAAAACCCCAACACCTAAGGTATGAAAACTGACAATCCATGATGCCATTATTTATGTGTGGGTATCTGTCAGTTACTCTTGAGGGTACACAGCTCCACCATCAACACTGAATGGAAATTGATGAATCTTAGCGCCAGTGTGCAACTAAGGGTTAACATTTGGATTGAATGATATTTGGGGTTTCCGATAGAAAACATGGATTTTGACTTTGGTTTAGTACTTATTTTAAGTAATCAACTCCTCTTAAAGTTTTCAGTCCAGATCTCTTTATGGTAACAAAACCAATTAGACATTTATTGAACTTGTGCATCTTATTATAATGGAATTGGTTCTTATATGTGGAAAAAAATACATTGACGTTGCACAGAATGGTTATAAAAAATTGACCGGTATTTAGAACGAATCATCCCCCTTCCCATCAACATGAAGCGAACGTGGACTCCGAACCTCTGATTTGGGAGGATCTTTTCGTACATGTTAGTTTTTTAATTGAACTTTCACAAGCATATAGGTTTTTCTGTGTTTACAAGTTATGACAACAAGAAATGTGGTCTATTTATGATGGTTGTTTGCTTATAGTGTTGAGGTACTTAATCAATCGTACAACTAATCGGGAAAGGGTTTTAATTTCCAATAAAGTGACGTTCACATCCCATGGTTTTATGTTTGAACATTTCTTTCTGATGGACTGTAAAAAGGTTCGTATGCCCGCTACGGTCTGGGGCCAGGCTTTCGTATTGCATTGTATAACCAGACCCCCCCCTAGAAACTAGAGATAGTTATTGGTTGACCTTGTGAATCGTCCCGGCAATTGTTTTATCACTATATTTGATTCGAGCTTACTCAATTTTTTAATACTCCCTAACAACAATTATTATAAGGCGTGCATACAAATAGGTGCAAGTTTTTAAAATCGCTCCTGGGGTAAAATGTATCGATTTTTTTGTATACTAAAATAACATGCCAAAAACAATTCTGCATCCGTAGTTTAGATTTAGTTAACAATGCCATGATAAAGCCGAAAATGTGGAAGTGGAAATAAAAACCATATTTAAAGGTATCAAATTACAAAATAGTTGCAAAAAAAGTGTTTTTGTGGCGGATATAACGTTCCCCGAGAATTGAACAGAATAATAAAAAAAAATCCTTCATAGAATTAATTCGAATCTATAAAAAATCGAAAAAAGAGGCTAACTTTAGTTGTTCTGTTTATTAATTTATATAGAGGTGCATGCTTATCAGTCTGGGGGTCAGGAGGACATTTTTCGGGACGCCCGGATTGGGCATTTCTTTGAACGGGAATTTGTTAAAATTAAAATTTAAAATTCTGGATTAAAACGTAAGCGAGATCACTGAAAGAGCACATTTTTCGCAGGAAATTCGGGATATAAAGTTACTGGAATTAATTTTTATTGTTTAATAAATGTCAAACCATATTTGAGCACAAAATAACATTTTATTCATACCTACCTACCCATGTTCCCAGCTCACTGGTAGGGGAACAGCAAACACACATATTTATAAGTATGGCCTAAGTGTCATTTTATCTTGTAAAATTACAATGCTGAACTTGTTGTTCGTTGTTGATACTAAAATAGTGTGAAAATTATGTCAAAGTAGTATATAGCAACTTCAGATTGATATACTTTTCAATATTAACAACATGTTGACAAGTTTTTTTGACAAATATCTCGGGAATTCGGGAAAATGACATTTTATGTCCAGGAATTCGGAATGTTCTAATTTTTGAATCGGGAATTCGGGATGATTACCCCCCCCCCCCCTCCTCTCTACAGTCTGTATTTATTAATTTATAAAGACTAGCTACAATAATGTAGCTCCTTTTTTTATGGACGTCCATAAAAAAATGAGCTACATTATTGTAGCTACATAAAGACGTGCATGCTAACCAATCGGTATATATGGGCACATACCCGAATTTCGGCGATTTCCCTTTATTCAGCGGTGTAAACGAATTGTACTGTTAAAATATCTTGCAATTATTTCTCTAAACAAATGATTCCTTAATAATAAATAAATAGGTGTTTCAACTAAATTACCGGCAGTTGCTCATCGCCGAAATTCTGTATGTAGTACTATATAAAAAGATGGTAAATTGTCCTGCCGTAATAGTATTTACACGCATGTAAATTCTGTATGAAAAAAAGGGAATTTAACATAAACTGTGATGTAAAATAGTTTTTTTTTGTAACAACGGGGAAAATATGGGTAAAAAGATATTACGTCTGATAATTTTTTTTATAGTCTCGTTTATAAATAACAGCATTCAAATTTTTTTCCGGCAATTTAACATGTTTATTACCTGAATTTGTGGCAAAACCAATTGAAATCGTAATCAATTTTACCAGAAGTAATTATTTTTAATTTATTAAGAATATACTACCACTTAAATATTTCCATTTCATCAGTTCAGCTGTTTCTTGCGTCTTTTTTGTACGAGTTACTTCCCGTTATTGCAATACATCATTGACCGCGTGAACTTTGGTGACGTAAACAGCGGCTCCTTGACGAGTTTCCGCTGTAAACAATGGCTGACCGCTCAATGTTAATTTTCCGTAGACACGTAAAAAAACCGTCACATGGCGTACAAAGGAAGACAATTATAAATTGTAAATTGCAATTACACATCTTCACATCAAAATGTAAGCAAATTTATCCATATTTATTTTAAAATCGCGATTTTCTGATCGCCAAAAAGATGTGACCATGACTATAGTCTTCATTATCGAGCTCATCTACTGTTTCTACAGGTGAATCCTGTTGTCAGAGAGCCAGAGTTGCAAGCAAACTGTCTTTTGCGCGATTCATATTTAAATATGAGTGGAAAAAATATCTGCTGCATTTCATCCTTATACTCGATAAAATAATCTAACCATTTTCTTACCTTATTTGTCACATATATAAAAGATAAATTTCCCAATAAAATATGTAAGCTGTCACGAAAATCGTCGTACATATCCATTGTGATCGTAATATTTGGTCAAAGTCATTGGTAATGACTCAGCTATAAAAAAAAACTAAAAAGAGCGATTCACACCAGCATGCATTAAAACACCTAAAAATATTTGCTAATTAAGTACAATGAGCTAGTAATGAGTTTGAACTTGCTTTGCGGTCGTAAGTCTAATTTGTATTGATGTCTGAAACTTGTAATTATTGTGTCGGAATAAACGCTTTAGTCACAACATACTTATTTACTTGCATATAAATATTTACAAATACACCATGTATTATGGTTTTATGTAGGAAAATTGATGAAAACCGTTTCTTTACTGACACAACTATTTGTAATCGCTATACTCACGTCATGGTTCTGCAAAAGTTCCACTCGTTTACCTGTTTTCTTCACTTTTATATTTCGTTTCAGACTCTTATATAAACTGGGACCATAGGGTTTATCGTGCTCGACCCACAAAGCTGCCCATCGCATCCAACAGTTGGCGTTGTACCAGTCGTTATAAGAAAAGCCTAACCTCGGACCCCAGTGTATAACGTGTTTGGAGAGTTTCACACTCCTTTGCATGCTTAAGACCGCGTCAGTGGACCCCGTTTGCAGATGAAATTGCGTACCTTTCTACATTCGTTTCGCTCGTCTTGATTGTTTGCTTCAATGATCCGTATCTGTGTACATTTCTATTTATACGTGTTTGTCATTCCAAAATGTTTCACAGATTTTTATCGCATATTTTTATCTTGGCCGGCACCGTGTAACTGTAGAGTGGAGTCTTGGAGTGAAGTCATAGAGTGGAGTCTGAAGAGAAATTTGGAGTCGATTTTGGAGTTCAAATTTTAATAAAATCTCAGACTATAACATATTAATCTTTGGTCAGTCTGCCTAAATTGTACTCTGCTCTTTTTTTCTGTTAATTTTGAATTGAATAATATACGTTTTCACACAAATACCAAGTTTCTGACAATGTTTACGGTCGAATGAAAACAGCTGCTATGCTTCTTATTATTTACATGATGTCATCATTTTGATGCTACAGTCATCTGGTATTTGTCACCAGCAAACATCATAATTGAATTTAAAGTTAAATTGTGTCTACTCTTTTTATATGTCTGACTTTCTATTATGCATTGGTTTCTAGAAGTTGAAAGAAAGTTTTAAAAACATTGGGTAAAAATCTAGGCATAATCTAACTGCCTCAAAAGCCTGGCTTGGCAACAAAATTGACTAGTTTTGTCTTGGCCTTAAAATTAGCTTGGTCTCGATTTTGGTCTAGCACGGCCTTAAAATTGGCTTCATTTAATTTTGGACTGTATATGGTTATTAGAAATTTTTTTGTAAATTTCTTATTTCAAATCTGATTTACTTATCTGATTAAATGTGTTAAAGTGTTAATGTAGACAACTGTATTTTAATTGCTAGTTACTGACAGAAGTCTTTAATTAAAATAAAATGTTATGTTTGTGTATTGAGTTTTACTCAAGGTCATTCCCCCTGATTTATGATTTCTTTTTTTTTTAATTTTGTTTTGGTACATTAAGGTCATTGAGATAGCGACAGGTGTTTTAGTTGCATAAATTTAACTTAATTGCATAATTGTTGACTTGGTAGTTTTTTTATTTCACACAAATTCTTATTAAAGCGTAATTAAAGGTTTTATTAATACAATTATTTTGGCTTTCTTATCACAAATTACATATTCAATAAACTTAAACAATATGATGTTATAACACAATCCAATGTCACGTTGTAGTATAGAGTTACTTTAGGCCTTTCAATTAGGTAAATTCACTCGAATCATAGATTCCATAAATTACAGGTAAACAATCAAAAAGCCCTGTAATAACAATAATATACAAATAAGACTAAAATATAATAATATCAAGTATGGTAAACAAGCAAATGATTTACACTTTCTGGCATTATTAAACTTCTTCATTATTAATACATCATCTTAAATGTTGGTTTGAAATATGCAAGTCTATTAAGTTCATGGAATGCTCATAATAAGATACGAGCATGAAACTAAAATTTTAAGTTAAAATCTGTCAAAAACCGAAATAGAAATACACAAAAGCAAGCAATTAAATATTAAATGCGGAAACATGTTAACAAGCAAGCTATTACAAACGGTATTACTGCAAAAACCGAGTCTAAAAAGCTGTATTATCTCCCTTAGTGAATCGAAAACTAGATTATTTAGTTTAAACATATTATATTTGCGCAAACATGCAAATTGGATAAGACACAAGTTAATCAAACTTATGAAGTCTTCTCCAGTATAAAGTATGTTACAAAAAAATATTGATAGAACAGCGTACATTGTAATACAGTACAAATTATATTATGTTTGTTGGAGACATAACAAAGCTTTTGATGACACATATTAAGGTAAAATAAAAAAAAAAGAAATTAAATAGAGAAAAACTAGATTATTTCATGATTTGCTTAATTTAAGCATTATCTCTCAGTCACACAATATTTGCTGAAATTACTAAAATTATTGATTATGAATTTTATAGTTTTACAGTAGAGGTACTAATTTTAGGCCAGTTTTCCTACCGCAGGTCGGGGGTTTTCTCCGGGTTCTCCGGCTTCCTCCCTCAATAAAAACTGGACGCCATGATATAGCTGAAAAATTGCTGAAAGTGGCGTTTAACACGATCAAACAAACAAACACACCAAACTAATTTTATGCACTTCCTAGTATCAGTTTTCCTATCCATTTAGCCAAATCAAAAGTCATCCACACAAGAATAATAGTTTTCCTATCCCCAATAGGACACTAGATCACAAACTTTAACAAGCATTTCGTTAAATCAGTAACGCTGTTGCAGCTTTTAACTGCTGAAAAATATGTGTCACAAGTTTGATAAGAGGATAAGCGGAGCAATTTGCATGTCTAGCAATATAACGCTGTTTATAAGGATATATAATGACTTGGGAATCCAATAGAATACGAGTCAATGGACAATTAACTTTTTCAACAATTAGAACAAAGTTTCATCCATGGTTTAGAAATTTTTATTCGATCACAACTTAGCTCGATTGCTTTGAACATATAATGCAAGATGTGAGTCTTATTGGAGAAGGTGATATCGTTTTGAGATTGAAAAAGTACTAAAAGAAAATTGAGTACAGAAAATGAATTGTTTGTGTTGGTGCGATTGACATTCAAAATAACATTTCTTAAAAATGTTCAGGCATAAATTTATGTTTACATCTGTAACCATCCATCAGCAAACAAGGTTTAAAAAATTAGCCAAGATTCTGTGGCATAAACTTCTAAAATGATAACATCAACCTAGGTACATCAAACGCTTGTCTGAGCACACGAATAGTCAATATCATTGTCTGGTAAGGAACATCGGACAAAGATCTCAAAATCGAATATAAGGTATATGTTTTAAAATGTAAACACCTTACGTAGGTGCTGTTGGAATGTTGCTATCGATGAACGGCTAGCTACAAATATGAGTACCCATTGAAATGCCAAAGGTTTGTTGAAAAATGTCTCTAAACATGACATGGATTCTCCTATTTTCTGACTCAAATTTATTCTAATCCGCAATGTCTTATTATATAAACAACCAATCAGCAAACTAAACACATGATCATATTCCTCAAAAGTAATGAATGGCTTGCTTTCGTTTAAAGCGCATGAATCAAGAATTCGTTGAAAATGATTTTTTGTAGCATAATAATAAGAAGCTATAATTTCATGTTTGAACGATAGGAAGAAACTAAGTTGTCTGTATCGAACTGCCCAAGTTCTCAATTAGGTATGTTTTACCTGTTCAATATTGAATTTTTTACCTATTGGGCCTAGCTTCCTCCTTCCTTTTTAAAGCAAATTAATACAAGCTGTCATGCCATGTTTTAAGAAGATTGAAATGAACTAAACTTACCAGTTCGATATTTAAATTTGTCCACATTAGGCTTTTATTCCAACTCAACTAGCTTCCTCAACTTCCTTTTAAAAGTATCTACTAGGTCTTCTCATTTAAAACCAAATTTGTGTAATCTGCACTGAAGTCAGTCTTGAGATTCGCTAAACGTTGAAACTCTATACAGAGTTGCAATCTTGATATATTTTGAAGATATTTTTGGATCGATGCAATATTCAACTTTCTTTAAAGACTGAATGTTTAATGAAGAGTCAGCTATATTTGTCTATTTACATTACTTTGATTACAATATTTACCAATTATAAAGAAAAAATGTTTATTCACTCCCATGTTAATCACTATAGAAGAACAATATATTTTAATTAATATTTTTCTGTAAAAAAACATACATGTATATATCAACATATCTGTCGCAGTTGACATACTATTCATTAGACGTCCAAGTTAGCAAACAAACAAAAAATAAATAAACGAAAAAACAAAAATAATGACAAACATAATTTACGAGTCCTATCGCTAGCTGGCTAATATCATAGACTGCGGTATAGAATATGACTTAAGAGAGTCATACATATGGCAAGAGACTTACACGACTAATCACTATACTACAAGAAAATAAAATCGGCAAACAAAGTTGAGACAAAAGCGTATATAGCGTTTTTAATGGTCTGCTTTTAAACGGAGTACAAGTTAGTCATCTCAACAGGCACAGTGCAAAGGTACACCAGTTAATCATCAAGAATTGCAATGCAGGAATAAATCAACTATCTATTTATCTTTAAATATGAGAATTACAATAGTGACGTTCGATTTTATGGTCGACGTTAAAAGTTCATGTGTGTACTTGTAACAAAACCTGTATAACTTGTGACCTCAAATTTCGAAAGAATTATAGAATCATAATTAAATAATAAATTTATATTAACTTATATTTGAAGAAATAACATTACGAACAATACCATATAAAGACAATGTAGACTTTACGTAATTCAAAACCATTGCAAATTACAGTCTCTGTCTCGAACACTTGTATTCCGCGGTGCATGTATTGCATGTATTGGCATCCTTTGGTCTCAAAATCAAAGTGGAAGATTGTGATCTCCCCTTATTTTGTATTGGATACCAAAACTTCACAAAAATCCATACAAACAGCGTTTTATACCAGGATCGTCTAAGTGTACTACCAAAACACTTACGCAACTCTTGACCACTATTTTAACAACAGTAAACAAGTACAGCGACACTTTCTACTCCAGGAGTGGCGTAAATGAAATATGGATATTAAAAAATTCAAAAGACCTGATAGACATCTTGAGGTCTGGAACTCTTCTCCATTGTAACAGCATTAAAACATTTGATTTTTCGACTCTCTATACGGTCATCCCTCATATGCAACTTAAAACTAGGCTTCAAGATATTATGACGCTGCTTTGTCACGAAAAACCAAAAAAAGGATTGATATAAATACCTAGTAATTAGTCACGACAGAACTTACTTCGTCATCAATGACTCTAAATCTAATACTACACTAAATATACTGAAGACCAAATCTGTCATATGTTAGATTTTCTGATTAACAACATATTCTTCATGTTTGGAGGAGAGGTTTTTCAACAGACTGTTGATATTACAATGGGTACTAATTGTGCTCCCTCCTCGCCGACCTGTTTTTGTACTCTTATGAGGCTGAGTTCCTAGAAGGCCTGCAGATGAAGAAAGAAACGATACTGGTCCAGACCTTTAATTTCACATTCCGCTATATTGATGATGTTTTGTCCCTCAACAATGCTAAATTTGGTGACTATTTACATTCAATTTATCCTAGCGAGCTTGAAATTAAAAACACCACCAATACACTAAGGTCAGCCTCTTACTTAGACCTAATTCTAGAAATTGACTCGGGAAAACTACAAACTAGACTCTGCGACAAGCGTGATGACTTCAACTTTCCAATTGTCAACTTACCGTTCATCGACAGCAACATTCTAGCAGCTCCAGCGTATGGTGTGTACATTTCACAACTTATACGTTATTCTAGATCCTGCGATCGGTATTCTGATTTTCTAGACCGATCACTGCTGTTGACTGCTAAACTACTCAAGCAAGGGTTTGTTGCACCTAGGCTGATGTTATCTCTCCAGAAGTTCCATGGTCGTCACCATGACTTAATTGATCGTTATGGGAAATCAGTGTCTCAAATACGATGTGACATTTTCGCTGAGTCATAGGTAGCGATTCCAATTCCTGTATTTGACTTTTCCCTAGACATGAGTGCACCTATGTTTTTTATTGGGTTCGGGTTACTCTCTTTCTGTTTTTGCGTTTTGGTTTTTGTGTTGTGTTTGTCTATATGCGGATTTGTAACTGTCCCTTAACTTTTGATTCTTGTTGTTCTGTCGGTTTTCTTTGCTATTTTTCTTGTACGAGTAACCATAACAACAAAAATATACATACATTTTACTTTTTTACATACATTGTACAACTGCTACTTACAAAAACTAGTATGGCTTATTATTATTACTTGCACAAATAATAATTAGAATTTCAGTGTTATTTCATATTACTTCATATTTCAACACATCATTGGTGTTCTTAAAACTTTTCCCATAGTGTTAAATGTGTGAAATCTTCAATTTTAGCAATTGATATTTCGTCAGTTAAGGCAAAACCAGATAGTTAATATTAATTCTATATTTTAAAAGCGTGATACGATGTATTTTTATTCTCGCTACTATACTATCAAGCATTTTGCTCCTGGTATGAGACGAATGATAAACTCAAGTGATTGAAAACAAAACTCCACTCCTTCGTTTCTAATCAGTGTCGCCATAAAGATAAAGCAAAGATTGTGTTTAATATTTAATAACACCGTTAGCACAGAAAGGCCATAAGGAATCCCGGAATAATGATATTCAACTCTTATTTAAAGATAACGCGTTATAAGCTTTGTTTGGTTTGTAGAATTTACCAATATACTGCAAATTTGTGTTACAATGTGATACGCTACATTCTAAGTAAGCACTTAAAGTCAGCAAGTATTTCTTACCGTAAACCGGTTCGGCTTATTTTTAACAACATACACTGTTCCTGTCATGTTAGAGTTTTCTAAACTGTTAATTAAAATGATATATATATATATGACAAACAATCGAACTACTCACTGACATGTATGCTTCTAGCACGGATTAACAAATTCTTGCAACAAATGCTTCTTTGGTATTAGCTAGATTTCCAGTGACAGCCAAAATGAACAATCTAATGGACCCATTAAACGTTAATGAACTTGTTTCAACCAGTATATTTTCTAAACTGGAAATCAAATTTAAATAACAGCAGGGATATAATAGTCACAATAAAGTGACCGAGTCGACAAAAAAAATCTTTCCGCTTTCATTCCTTGAATTTGACCATGTCAGTGTCTAATCAAAATAAGCATATGGCAGCCTAAAAAATAAAATACAAAATACAAAATAAAGTGCTATGTATGCTATGGATTGTACTTCGAAAGCTGAGCAAAAGGGACATAATCCCAATCCATCCCCTGTCCAGTATAAAACAGTTCCGATTCTTACTTCAAATAGGTGGCCATCCTCGAAACAGAAAATACTGGGTTCATACGTGTTATGCTACTAAATATATTCTACATTTTGTACTTATTGTCTTAACCTATCTTCAACTAACTCTATAAGGCAAACGCGTTTAAAATAGTTCCCTTTCATGTCATACACGGTATGTAAATTCAAACTGTCACATTTTATTCCATCATCTCAAGCATAATGATTCTCGGAAGAGTAAAACGATTGATTTGTCTCATCATAAAAAAATATCGGACACATACTAAATGACCTTAATCGATATATCATGTTGAATTCCTATTGAATCGTTTCAATGTTCCGATATTATTTTACCGGTTCGGTGAACTGTCTGTATAGTATTATACATCTATGTAACTGACCGTAAAACACAAATAAAACGAAACTGTCTACACATTTGCAATTTTTTGAATGACTAAAAATCGCTCACGCACTTATAAACATAAATGGCACTGACTTATAAGTATTATAAATAGTAGCGGAAATGACGACTTGCAGAAGTCATAAGTATTCCTTTACTTTATCTTGACAAGAGTGATGCATTTTGTTAATTATAAAACCAGCAACATTAAGTCATGTTTATTTCCTCTTTTAGAAGCATATTTGGAAACTAAAGAAAGATTTGTAAATGCTTATTTAAAGTGTGGACCAATATCTTTTATTTGCATTTTGCCTGTCATTATTGCCTTATTAGTATACCCCATACTTAAATATAAAAAAACAACCAGCTGTCTGATTACAACATCTGATAGCACCTAATAAATAACACCACTCTCTATAGCCATATTGAATTGTGTCTCTGCAGTTAATAATATCAATGTCGATTATAACACAGGGGCATTTATTATATTGATTATCCATTTTGATGCAAGTACAAATCTCATTTTACTGTTTTAAATGACAAGCAATAACAACCACTTGGGACGTATTTCGATTGTCTTCCGCTAGTAGTGCCAACATGCAAGTAGATTATTTCTAACAATCAACATTATTGCTTATTTTCATTTCCTTAAAACATTATTAATATCTGAACCAACCTTACTTGCGTCTTAATTTCAAATACACAATCACATTTTAATTTTAGTAATACAGAAACTAAGCAAACCAACCTTAAATACTAATATAGCTATACTGTTTGCGTAATTGGCTTTTATTCTCCTGTTCTTTTTGAAACTGTTTCGTTTCCTCTTAGTAATGAGAATTGGTGGGAACACATAATTTAAATATATTTGGTACAGAAAGTTATTCTGGGTCGATTTTGGGGGATTTCAGTTCAGTTCAATTTCTGTTTTTTTTTCCGATTTAATATTTCATTTTGTGTATTAGGATTGTTGTTTTGAATTCCACAATGATCTCTGTTGCACAGAATAACATCTTGGAGCGCCATTCTTATCGGAGTTTTGCAGATTTCGACATTTAAACCATAACGCCTGGAATGAATTTTATTCGCATGAGAATATGAACATTTTTGCTAGATATTACTTATCGCTTTAAAAAACATCAAGCTGCAACAAAATGAAAAGACAATATGCAAATTAAACGCTATTCATAATTATGTATATTAACCAAGAATATGATACCATTTATTTCATAGGTCCTAGCACTCTTCAATTAATTACAAACTTTGTATACTTCTCAAAGGTATGAACGATTACGTGTAACGATATCAGTAGAAATCTTAACATATTCACATTATAGTATAAAATATTTAATAAAATAAAAGAAATTGTTTTATCAGTGTGACATGCAAACTGGTTATTGACGATAAACGGGGAAAAGACAGGGCTTAAACAGCCTATTAATTTCCTGTATTTTGATTAATTTTTTATTTAAAAAAAAATTCAAAATTGTGGCCACAAAAAAGTATGTTCACTATTACTAAGACGTCTTTATCCCATGTTTCTGTTAGATATAAATGTCATAAACAATACCAAGGTTATAAAATTAACGCGCATTTCAGATGGATTGATTGGATTTTTTTTTGCGTCAGGCGAGCAGTATTTTAGCTATATTCAGTACGAGAACAAGTTAACAAAAAATAAATCAGCGGGGAAAAGAGATAGGGCATACGAAACAAAATTTTGACTGCCTCTAGAAAAGTATGGAGTAAGTGTAGGGGCGGAGAATTCGTACTTTTGTAGCGGCTACAATGAGCATACTCGTTTTCGAAGTTTACGAAACGAGTCTTTATCGTGCAAGGAGCGTTGCACTTTCCACTTTGTCACTCACTACGGTCGGCGGTCTGGCTTTCCGCATTTTGACTTGCCAACCCAAACGAGAGTGTCTCTTCTATCCGCCACCCGGGGACGCGATGGGCTGAGCTGTGGGTCGAGCACTGTGAACCCTCTCAGTATGATCCGAGCCAAACAAACAGAATAACTAATTCGTATAGTTCAGGCATAGAAATGTACTTTCTATAGGTCAAAGAATGACAACTGCAAAACACGCAAAACTAAGGTTGAAAATAGTTATTTTGTGTTTAAATAAACAGTGATATTGGTGACAGTTATCTTCAACTACATGTAATACTTATTGATGTCTGTACCGGTTAGAATTGTGTTGTTTTTAATACTAGTAACTTTGACAATCAGCCCCGCTAACTCTTCGTTAATATTTAGGTGTGAAAATTTATATACCTATAAATTTTGGCATTATTAGAATTTTCTAATATTTTGTTTCGTTTTTGAAATATTAAAAAAAGGAAACATTAAACATACAAAGGTTTATGTATAGCTTCCATAAAATTGTGTTGTTAGACAGCAAATAGTACTATAAGGTCGAGTTCCTACTACCATTGCCTTTTTAAAATTTACTTCAAAAAACGTGAAAGACTCGATAAGGTAAAGAATATATAGTTCTAAACAGGCTTGTATGTGGTAAAATCGTCCAAAATTTTTAATATTTTCTCTTGTAAATTATTTCGTTGTAACTATCAAATTTGAATTGTTTTTTTTTAATAAAGAACATTACTAGTCTTGTTTGAAGTTTCTACTTTTAGTGTCTTTCAATAAATCTTTACATATTTCTCTAGACAGTCTATGTTTTGTTTGTGACTAGATTAATTAACTATTGTTCAAAGAAAGTTTCAACACAGACCATGTTTAAAGTTTTTGAAAAGAAAGAACAAATCAGATCAGCCGAGGAGAACATAAACCATTTCAATTAATCATGGAGAAACAGGACGACAAAAACTACAAAAGTTCAAAATGAAAAACAATGCGAATATTTACAGAACGAATTATGTGGCGATGTTGACAGGATTCCAGATCTCCGCCTTTATAGAAATACCTTAACAATACATGGACAATAAACCTAAACAAAATCTAAATCACTACAAAGAAGAAGAGGAAAAATTAAGAAGATCAACGATTACTGTCAATATTAATTTAAATAATAAATGATATCATTTAATTTGATCATAGACAAGATTGCTTTTATTATCATATATTAAATTAAAAATATTAAAATAAAGATTTTGGAAGGTAGCTAGAATCTTCGACAGTATCCAAAATCTAAATACAGGCTAGTATAGCTTGGGATATAAGGTGAAACAATGAAAGATTTAAATTAATCCCAGGAATTCTATATGATAATAACTGTTCATTGTTACATTAGAGAAATGTTCATGTATTATAAAGACACATAGTGTAATATTGCAGGACAAGGAAGCAATGAACAGACAAAACTTAATAAAAAGAAAACACTTGCCCTTTAACCCAGCAGTACCGAGTGGATTTGAATGTTAGAGGTTATCAACATGATTTTTAACGACACTTGAAAATATATAGGGTCGACCTATTTCGGACATGCACTGGCACAACTAATTGAACTAAAGTAAGTATAGATCAACTATGTTAAACTTGACTTGCGTTTATAAAGATGCTAATGTCAGGGATCACAAAATTTCTCTTGGGTAGATTAAAGCATAATTGATAGTAACCTTGACCCAACTGAAATCACGACCAGTAATGAATGACATATTTTCTATCAATTTTGTTAAGTATTGGATTCATAAAAGCATATAAAAATGTGTGTTTCATTACCAGTCCACTATTTTATTAAATATAGAACTTTGTCTTAAATTACAGTATTTTTAATAATAGTATATCGTTAAAAATCATAACTATCAGCGAAGTAGTTGAAATTTTGATATCTGCAAATCCTGGAATTTCTCAAACAAGTAAACTTTTTTCAAAGCGACCCCCCCCCCCCCGAAACCACCCCAAACAAATCTGAATAATAATAGTATACCATTATTAAGTTCAAAGTAGAGATAAATCCTACTTCGTTTAATCTAGGGGCCTTGTTGGCCTAGATATATATATACTATTAATCACTAAGGTTGCGTGTTTGAACCTTTGCGGGCAGGGTCCTCTCGACTTCAACTGTAACTATAAAAATATTAAATATGTAAGAGTTTTATCATTCCCACCGTCCAAATCAGAGGTTCTGAGTCCATTTACCTCCCTCATTTACCCTGACGTCTCTGATTTACGTTTTCAATCTCCCCATTTAGCACGCGGCTTGGGTCTGCACGAAGATGTAAGAATTTTGTAGCATAGCAACAACAGCTGCTTTTATTGACATCTACAACACTGTTTTTTTTAACTTGCAATGAGTGTGGAACTCTCCCAACACGTCACATGGTCAACAGACAGAATTTCAGTATTACAACCTGAATACTCCAAACAATCCTTGGCACGCCGTATCCTGAGGACACGCTGGGAAGCTACTAGTATTTGTAGCGAGTCATGTGACCCTATTATAGGGTTTAACGAAGGCTGTATAAGAAATACTAATCACTTGCTAAATTATATCTAAATAATCTAAATATTATCCATGTAATTCTGACTACCATAACAAATCATCAGTGCCCACCTGTCTTGTCTCTTCAGGGTTGTAACATACAAAAATTTTTGAGTTACTGCTCTTTCATCAATCATCAGTATTTTTCCGATTCTTAATTAAATACTAAACTGTTTCATTCTTTCATTATCAAACTGTTTGGACTGGAATTTCCAATTATAAACAAAATAAAATTTTCTCGAAGTACACCAAAAATACATGCCGTGAATTTTTTTGAACGGAGGTCCAGCTAGGTGAGCGCCAATTCTCTCCGCTAAAAATTTTTTTATAGTATAAACACAATGTAGACAAAAAAAAAATAACACGACAGAAAAACGTCTCACCTCACGCGCTTAGCAAATACATATAAAAACATAAAAGTAAGTAATTTTAATATATACACATGCTAGACCATACACTAACCGACTTTGATTTGATTTAAAGTACATCCTCAGTAACCCCGTCTCGTTCTTCACTCCATCATTTACGTCGTAGTTTTCAATCATAGGAGAAACGTGATGCATTTAGCTTATAGGTTATCGTTGTAATCGACAGATTTTGGCAGTACATGGCTTAATTTTCATCACTATACATCAAAATAAACTTGTCATCATCAGACAAATTAGTTAAAGTACAATGTGATTTAACAATAAAACTATCATAATTGAAAAGAAAGGAGAGATAATTCAAACACAAACATAACCGTTAAATTAATCAAAGGCAACAAATCACCAAATTAACACCAGTGCATACATGGATTGGAACAGTTCATGACACACTATTTAGCGAGGTTAAACTGTATATAAAGGGACCCAACTACCCCGACCTTTTTAATGTGCATATGATAATTTAAATAAGACGTTCTTTGTATTAAATTTAAAGCAGACACTTTTTATATGTTCCTATTTACCACGATACAACATATTTAAATTGTGGCTTTTTCCCTCTGACGTAGAAACCTAAAGTCCCTCTCCATAATATGTCAGTGTTTTTTACGGGGTGTACCTGGTAATCAGTTAATCAGGAATCTAATATAATAATAGCACGGGGCTTTTCGCGTTTGACGATTTTCAGACATTTCGTTCTTTTTCAGTTGAAATTTAAAACAATCTAGAAAATCATTTTATCTTCCCATTCACTGTTTAAATTACAGTAACTATTAAACCGGGTTGAAAAATAACATGTATATAAGTAGGAAATCATTAAAACAGTCTTAACAAATTCGATCCAATACAAAAGTCTAATGCCAGATTTATACTTCTGACAAGCAATAGCCATTCAGCATGCTCATTATCATTATTATTGAACAGCTTCTCGAAGTCTATAGAACCTAATAAAATGTCTAGGTACTTTACCATTCTCGTATATTTTGAATAACACGCAGAAAACCCATATTTTTACGATAAAACTCTAGAAATATGACAATTATAAAACCAATAACAAAACGTTTCGCACAATTGTTCATAAATATAATAGTTTTATTTGTTTTTCTTGAGTCATCAGATTTTCTTCAACGTTTTTATTAAAAAAAATTGTTCCAAGGCTAAATGTAACATTTATCAAATTATCCAACAACAAAAAATCCGCACAAAAATGGTAAATACGTGCAATCCTCTATTGTCCTGAAGATAAAAATTGTTACTCCATTTTCTACTACAAAATATTGACTATATCTGTACAACACACTGCACACTCCCTTACCGCGGACAACAGTGGGTAACGTGCTTCGAGAATGTCAAGCTCCTTGCACGCTAAAGACCCCGTTTGTAGATTATCATAAGAGTATGATCGTTGTTGCCGCTACAAAGACTGAATTTATCACCCCCACCCATACCCCATACTTTTTCAATGGAATTCAAAATATTATTTTTCTTTGGTCTATCTTTTCCGCATTGATTAATTGTTTGTTAACTTCTTCTCGTCCTCAATATAGGTGAAATACTGCCCGCTGGACGTGAAGCAAACATCCAATCAATCAATTACTCAAAAATGTCTTTGCTTTAATCGTTTTTTCGCCAATACCACCATATCGGTGTTCTAAACCAATTGATGGTCATAATTAAATTTTAGAAAATGATTTTTATGCCAAAGAATGTCATTTAGAATTGATAAACAATAATTACATGCTAAACCATACATTGTAAGGGGTGATTTTTTTCCAATTTTGTCCGGTCGTTTTTTCTCTTATAACACAATACTAGTACTAGAAGTATAAATGCTTTGTTGACCATCTTCAATGTAAACAACACTCTCGTTATTACAAAGAAACCAAAAGTTGTGTTTATTACATTTCTTTATACGACAATACTTATCTCTAAAAATACTAGTTGGATAATGGGAATACCCAATTTTCAAAACATGGAGAAACATAAAGACACCATCGTAATCAAAAGTTATTATTGCATAATAACGCGATAACTTTCCTGTATAACCATTTGTAGTGTAGTTACTAGGTTTTTATTAACTTTTTAGTCTTATCCATATTATTTTAGAGATTGTTATTGAATTAAGTAGTAAAATAAGTTATTTTTATAATCCTATTACGTCAGTATTAATGTATTTTTTTATTGTTGGTACATTCATCCTATACTCAAGGGACGATTACAAACAGGACCGGATTCCGACAAATAAATTCAACAGGACAGAAAAACTGAAAGCACAAAAACTGAAAATGACTAACCCGAAGCCAATAAAAACCACTGATGCCCCGGACGATTAAGCAGTACCTGCGTATATTTAGACACCGTTCTAGTGACTCATTGTCATGTCTATGAACAATTCGAATCTATAAAATAACTCAGCAAAAATGTCTGATCGTATTTGAGAGGTTGGTTTCCCATAACGACCAATGAAGTCACGGTGACTGCCATAGAACTTCTGAAGGAGAAACACCAACCTTGCTACAACAAACCCGTCTGAGAAGCTTAGAAGTCAACAGCAGTGACCGGTCTCTAAAATTGAAATCTTAATTGCATGATTAGTATAACGTTCAAGTTTTGAAATGTCGACCCAAGAGTATTGGTGGTGTCTTTTGTTTAAAACTCGCTATATTAGAAAGAATAGAATATATTAAAGGAGTCATTATATTTGAAAGACTAATACTTAGCCTTAAAAGGTAAGTGTTTGGCCAAAGACTAATACTTAGCCTTAAAAGGTAAGTGTTTGGCCAAAGACTAATACCTTAAACAACTACAAACTCGCGAATGTTTATAAAAGTATCTCGTTATAACAAGATAATTATCCTTTAATTACGAGATTGTTATCACGTTTTTACGGTATAGTTATGTCGTTATTACCAGATAACAATTTCGTTAATATGAGATAGATATCTCGCTATTTTGAGACAGTTACCTAGTTATTAGAAGATTGTTCTTAAACGTTTACTGTTGTAAAAATCATAAAATTATCTCGTAATTACGATAACAATCTCGTATTTACGAGCTATTTTTTTTTATTTGTGAGCCAATTTGTATTTTATTGTTATTTTAATATCGAGTTCACAACTTTGATCTATTATAGTTGAAATATTGCTTTTTAGACGTTAAAGATCAATGAATCATTCTACTGTTAAAACGTTTACTCTAAGTTTAGTATTTCATAAAAGTGTGTAGTTATACTTTTTAATGGATTCGGCAATAGTTATGAATTAAAGGAAAGATTTCAGCTTGCTTAGCTTTAATTCAAAGTGATTGCCATTCAGAAAACTTAATTCATAATTGTATATCCATTTCATAATAATACAATATTTAATTATCCGCTGTCTAACAGGCATATTTTATATAGCGTTATACAAATAAGCAACGTTAAAGATACAGCCAAATCGTGTTATACTATGTTGTGTTTATATGCTTATAATTAATAAACTTAACAAAAATTCCTCTTTCTCACGGCATTGGTTTGCTAATATGTACTTTATCTATACATCAAGAACGCGTTGATAACGCAATTTACGTCATAATGAGGCATTCTCGGATGTCATTGATATAAACATACAACAAATGTCGACGAATGGCCTGTATCATTCAGCGCTTTTCTCCGGATTCCAAAGATTCTTCTTTATTTAGGATATGCAATCTAAAAAATCTGCTGCTAGTTTGATGAGAATTGACATATACATTGCTGAGGTTCTTTTCATCTGATATAAACAATGTATGATAACAACTTTGATATTGCAAAGTACTGCACATTGTTGATTGATTATGTTGCTGTGTGTGATAAATTTGAGGTAAAAAGAGAGTGCACCAATGAATGGAGATCTAATTGTTTATAAAACAGATAACAGTTATCTTAAAATATTGAAATACACAGATACGACCGCTGTGTGTGATAAATTCCCGCCTTTTTCTGTTTCCTCTTCACATGACAAAGTTGAAGTTTATTGATAACATAAGTGAGAGACGCCCAACAATCGAATCACGATATATTATGGCAACCACCCGAGTATTCGTATCAGTTTCCTATTTATCTAAATAGATAAATAACGAGACATTGACAAGCATCATACAGAAGCAAGATTACTATTTGAACTTGGCACATTAATCATAAATTAAGGCAGATTCTGAACATTATAAACTCTACTTCGCCTGCGGTAAATTTAATCCCGACATGTTTGTTTCCTTTGCCTTTATTATATATAGGAGTTTCTGCTAAATTTATAAGGACTACATAACAACAGATTGTTTTCATACAGCCATTCTCAGCTATGGCGACAACGACTTGTGTTTTTTTAACACAAACCTCACAATTCAATCAATAAATGAAAGATATAAACCATAAACCACCGAAATTTTACGAACAACCAATACGAGGGCATAAAGATATGGTTAAAAACGTCTCATAAAACATATGGCAGGGTTGAACATAGGAACTCCATTTATTTATGCGGAACAATAAAGACAAGAAGAAATATCAACACTTAAGAACATATATTAGACCGATATGCATTACAACAAAACAGAATAGAATAACATAGAAATTAAAATTACGTGGAAGGAATGAACTGGTTAAAGGGATCACACTTTACCAGCTTTATTGTAATACCCTAGCTGACAACACAGATACACACCAACAAACCTGCAGCATCATATCCTAAATCCATTTAATTTTTAATTATAATAATAATTGTACTGTTGTAGTAAGTTTGTTAAGCCAGACATTATAATTCTACTTGATATGTACTTTGTAATCATAATAATACATTATATACATTTTATTTCCGGTAATTAAGCACAATTCTATTTTATTTCAGGGGAAAAGATAATATCCGGTCGTAATTTTTTAAAATTTGTAAATCAATACCGAACACAAATTAACAATTAAAACACGTTAAACAAATTAAAAAAAGACAAAGACAACCATCATCAACAGCAAACACGGTAAATTATGAAAACAACAAGGCGAACAAAGAAAATGCATTTCTAGTCGCTTTTTGCATTTCACGTTTTCCTGAAATATTTCAGTTTTTACTGTCGGATTATCTGTATATGTACTACCCTGTCGATTATTAAACGGATATCCAGAGAAAAGATGCCAAAACGTTTCTCGGTTGTCATTGTGCACCGATCAGGAGTTGCACCAATCGAAAGCTGACCCCGATCCTTCCTTAGCTTTATTTTATCTGTTTGCAGTTATTTCAACTTCTTACTGCAGGAAAAAAAATAATACTATTAATTTAGTTCACACGAGTTAAAGTTTAATTAATTTCTAATATTGTTTACACATATTTTAATAATATATAGTACAAAGCAAGGAAAAGTATGTATACATAACAAAACATTTTTTTAAATTTATTGATGGGTGTACGATCTATTAATATTTTTATTTTCTAAAACTGGAGAATTCCTTTGTTTTATTATATATCGAATCTCTAAGGTGATATCAAGGCATTAAAAGCATTTAAAATGTTTCATTAAATTAATCGGTATACAAAATTCTATTTTCGCTGCATAGTGTCGTGCCATCTAGTCAACCCTTAAGCAGTACAACATCAATGCCAACTTGATCAGAGTCACAGAAAGTCTACTTTAATTGCATCAGCGGGTGTTGGTTTAGGATGACAGTTGGAGTCAGACGAGGATGTCTGTTCTTACCTACTCTTTTCAATATCTTCCTTGAAAAAATAATGACTGACCCCCTGAAAGAACATGAACGAAAGGTCAGCATTGGGGATGAAATAACACGAATTTGCCCTTTGCAGACGACATTTATGGCCTTGTGGGATCAACAGTGACATTTCAACGGCGCTGCAAGATTGAAGACCATTTTGATTAACAAAAACATTGCGCTCAGTTCAAAACTGCTTCGGACCTCGGTCATCTAATTATTACTTTATGTGTTCAAGTCGTGGACTCGCACAGCGGAACTAGGGAGAATAGTACAGTCAACGAAAATGAGATTTGTCCAAAGACTGCTTTGGATTTCATTCAGAGATCACATCACGAACAAGCAAGTAATTAAGACTGAATGACCACAGTCAAGAAACGAAAACTGAAAATGTATGGACGTTTCATGCGATACCCAGGTCTTGCCAAGACATTGATGCAAGATAGGTTAATGGAGGGGAAAAGAGGTCCACAAAAAAGTGATTGGAGGACGACCACATTTAAGATTGGACAGACTTAAAACTGAGCGACACACGAAACTAGTATGTGGTTAGCAATGAGTCGAGATGTACTGGTCAATACTGCACCTTTCCTGAGGCCTCATGTCGGTATATTTCTTACGAATCTCGTTAGATATATTACTAACCGTCGTTTTATTTTTAAGTATTAAAATATGTATGCCAAAATTTCCCTTAAAGATGCGAATTTAATATTCAAATGAATGACTACGGACTTTGTTTTGACATTCCCTTTATGGTGACAGTGTTATTTATTGTCAATACATATACCACTGTATGGAAGCAGTCATGTATTTTGTTGCTACTTAACTTTTGACCAGCTGTATATTATCTAAAAGGCTCAAATGTCAGAGTGTTGCTTTTTGTAGCTATACCATGAAAATACTCTTATTTCCACTTTGGAATAAAGTGCTTGGTCCATTTATGTAAAAATGGTATTCGTTGATTTCAACTACAACTGACATTGCTGTAATTCGAATATTAATAGGTTCTTGCTTTTGTTTCTGAGAAAGACCGGGCGATCTTAGAAATTGTATGTCTTTTGTACAGCGCAACGGAACAAGCAAAAACCTAAAAAATTAATATCACGAGTGAAAGATCATAGGGGTTTATTTACCATAACAACGCCAGTTTTTCATTTGTTTTAATTGAATGACACAACGAGTACAGATAATGCATGTGAAACCATCTTTAATTGGTCATCTATTGGATATAGCAATTTACGGAAAAATTTTGTATTCGAGATGAACTATAATGACAACTAGGTATAATTTTGTAGATTTAGTTTTACCGGTTGCTGAAAGAAAAAGGATTAAAAATAAAACAATGAGAAAATCGAACCTGCTGTATTTGCTGTTTTTTATGTAAATGTCTCAATAAATTCTTATTAAAAGGTTTAGGAAATAATTAAGTCATTTTTAGAAAAAAAATCCAGAAAATGATTTAGAGAACAAGTTCAAATAGACAACTGTATGTTTGAAATCATTGACTCGGCATATACAGAAATTGTCACGGTGTTTCTTCAATTTTCAAACATGACCAGATATTTTTTTTAAAGTCTGACATTTAATTTAGAACACCATTCATGTAATCTCATGTAAGCTCTTGTAGACCTACATAAAACAATAAAAGTGCTCGAAGACATGTTGACATTCCACAGACAAATTTTAGTACAACTATATATATAGATGTTAACTTCATGAAGGTCACCAGATGTACGATAAGGAAGAATGACATGCGAACCATTTTGTAAGAGTAACCATATTCCTTTTAAAGTAGTTTTAATGAGGTAAGAATAGTGCTGATTGTGTTGGGATACCAACACAGCATGTCTCCCAAACGAACCCCAATTGCCACTATATTCTAGAGCATGTTGAAAACCTCCAAATACACATGATATTCTTAGTTTGTACATTAAAATCCTCCTACATATCACATTTCGTTACAATCGGACTAAGTTGACGTTTGGGGGTGGAGATTGTGGTGAAACGGCTGTCGTTCGCATTTTTTTCTTCACAAAATGCTTAGGATAGTTAGCTGTATCAGTGTACCAATTTCCATTAAAATTGCTCTTACCATTCCTAAGATCTGAGAACTGCACCTTTTCCTTTAACGGCAGCCATTTTTAAAATGGTGGCCATAATGAAAATTCCAAAAGAACTTCAGGTCATCCTTAACATGTTCATAAAGTTTCATATTGATTGGACATTGCATCTCAGAGAAAATGAGCGGAAAGAAAAAAAGAAAAAGAACAATAATAATAAGAAACCTGACAAAAACAATATGTCTCCCAAAACTTTGTTTGGAAGACATAATTAATTCTAAAACATTAAATAGTAGTATGAACTACTTTTTAAAAGAACACCAAATACATCTTTAATTTTGACGCCAGACCCCATACGATGTTTTACAGCATGCCGTTTTTAACTTCGTTTTATTTCACATCGAGCTCTATTTTTTAATTTTTGATTTGGTTTAATTTATATTTTTTGCCAATCAACCTCCGCCAAAGTTTAATTCGCCTTTTGAATTTTCTATCAAAAATCAATTGAATAATATTTACAGAGGAATTTTTAAAATTAGGTTATTGAAATGTCAGTTTAGCAGTAGGCTGCCAAGATAGCTATAATTTTGTACTATTCAAATAAGAAAAGTTGTTTTAATGTTGTTAACATCTTGTAATCAGATTGGTAAATTTCACGACTTGGGAACGTGAATGAAATGAAATCGAGTACGTACTATTTCGAGAAATTATGTTTAATATAATTTAATTCTGACATACTTGTTCATTTGCACAAGGATATCATTGTTACTCTTCGCGAAGCTTTTCATCATTTTATATGAAGCGATCTATACTTTTCTTGTTGGATTCAAAATTGAATATTTCAGAGATATTTTTTACAGATAAACTAGCAAATGCAATCACACTTTAACAATAATTTACAAAACAGCACGATCTTGCTGATTATCATGAACTATTGCATTTTGATAAGGGAATATTTTATTACGATATGCACTTAAATTTGTTCAACTAGATGAAAACCATTTTATTTCTCTTAGCGTTTTAACAGACTGTATGGTAAAAAACGCCTAAACTATTTGAACTCTCCACCGATTTAAATGGAATTCTATGTAATAATAAAGATTGCGAAATCTATTTACAAAATATGTATCCGACAGTAATTCTACGTGAAATAACAACCTGAGTTTAGTTTTCGTGTAATGTAAGTCTGCCTGGTGTTAAATGTGTTCTTACAATTTTTTCTTAAACTTCACATCTCATAAAACAATTACGAGGGGGGGGCATATAGAAAATTTACTGCCCTCTTAGCTAACGAACACTTATAGTCTTGCTAAAGATAAGCCTTATGCATGTTAATTAATACTGATGACCACAGCGCGACAAAAACATGGGGTTATTTCTCGGCATGGGGAGATGTTTGGAGATTATCACGCTCCTTGCACGTTAAGACTAGTCCGAGAATCTTCTGCCGTCCAACGCTTAAAAAAAACTTTTTTGCGTATCACGCAAAAAAAGGCGTTAGAGGATTATCGGGCCAGATAAAGGCTCTTTGGTAGATTTCGAAAAAGAGTAGGCTCATTAAAGCCGCTACAAAAGGCTAAATTTTCTGCCTCTATCAAGTACCCCAAGCTCTTTCAGTGGCCGTCAAAATTTAGTTTTCGTTGCCCACCCTTTTCCCTGTTGATTTGGTGTATATTAACTTGTTCTGGTCATGAATATAGCTAAAATGTTGGTACGTTCCTATTAGTAATCTTAATCATTTGTCAAAGATTAATTACAAGATTAATTAAATATAACAGTGCACTGACAATGAAACATGCTAAATAGTTGATTGCTTAACACAGCTCACTTTCACTTCATACGCATTTGAAGGGAAATATACGTATTTGAGTGAATACAAATTAAAAAAGGCTTGTGTGAATACATTTTTAAGATAATGTGCTTTGGATTACTTTTTTTAAATAGTTGTTAAACGCACATCCAACAGTTTTGTAGTTCTAAATTGAGAAGGAAAAGAAAAGGTTATAGAACAAATCGATGCGGAAAACTGGATGGACCACAGTGCAGAAAATTATGACTTTCCCTTGAAAAATACACACTGCTGACTAAAGAGTGATTATTGTGCCTTTGTCGATGCGCGTTCTCTTTTTTGTTTTGTTTTTTTGTTTGTTTGTTTGTTGGTTGCATTTTTGAAAACTACAAAATGGGTAAGCTTATGGATGACAGTCAGGCTTTCCCTACCCGCCATCTTCGGATGCGCTGAGTAGCGCAGTGGATGGAGCCTTTGGGAATCTCTCACACTTCAAACAGCAACGCCTGTTGATAAAATATGAATAATTCAAGTGTATGGCTATCGACAGAAGAATTGCAACTAATAAGGGTTTTCTATTCGAATAATGTAATATCGTTGGAATTTTGATAAAAGCTTAAAAACATGTTAGTAATTTTAATTTTAAATATCTCTGTGCTGGGATCGTACTGGAATGGTTCCCAGTGCTCGACCCACACAGCTGCATAGTACGTCCCTAGGTGGCCGGGGTAGTGGTGGGCTAAAGAAAAAAACTATCTTTACAAAGTTCATTTCAACTGATACGATAAGAAACTAACAACAATTTCCGACTTTTTTTTTCGTCTGCTCAGACCACGTGTGCTCACTAAGGAATGAGAAATTCTATACAAATTCATCGAGAACGTGGTCAAATAATCTTCAACATGTTCCCATTCTAGTCATTCGCGTCATCCTTAAGTAAACAATTATTATTTTTTGCGATCGTACATTCATATACGAAGACGGTCTTCCTAGGAAGGAAATTATAAATATGCGCGGTAATATAACGCTAAGTCACGTGACATCACCTTAAGTTTCAATAAAATCAGTATTGAGCATTCCTAGCAGTTCAGAAAACAAAGAAAGACAAAACATACATTAAAAACAGATCAGTGGAATGGGAGGTTAGCTAAATGTATTAAGATTATGTAAATTGACATCCTCGCAGGGGTGGGGATGTTCTCCCATTTATAGCTAGTAATGTGTTAAAATGAATAGTGGATATCCAATCATCGACTGATAAAAACTAAAATCTTTTTTGAATCTGGATGTCTCAACACCGATAATAAAAAGTGCGCCATGACTGTGTTAACTATGAGACAAATGGACAAACGTGAACAAGATTTTGTGCTATGTTGATCTAATACGGGGCTTTCTTGCAACTATGAGGTTGCATTCCACCTAGTTATGCTTACCAATGTTTACGGGCACATTTGAGAAATAATTATTGACTTTCTAACGTTGCTTCGAAACACGTTTATGCAGTTTTTAGTTCATCTATAAGATCAAGTTTCGGAAATGTTAAACACTTCTTCAAAGAGACGGAGTGTTTTTTCTCTGGAATTATAATGAATAAATTAAGATATATGAAAGAAAGCTTAAGATTCCAAGATGCAATAAAATCTTTGAAAAAGACCAACAGACCAGAAAACAAACAAAACACATAAACAAACACAAAGATGAGCAATTTGAACCCCACTTAAAGCTGAGGATTCACCGCAATATCGTATTTACTGAGATACAACTAAGCGGACTAGTGGCCTCGGTTGCTGAGTGGTTAAAGTAGTTCGCCAACGATTGATCATGTGGTCTGTCAAGACTGAGTTTGCGGGTTGGAGTCTAACTGCGTGCAAGGTGCACTCGACTCCAATCTTAATTGACAATGATTGCCAGTTTTCCTACCAATGGTCAGGGGTTTTCTCCATCCTCACAAGTTAGGGTTTCTGTGTGGACATGTGTCCACGAAACCCTGACATACTTAGCTAGGAAATTCCCGCACTAGAAGTCACTATTTTCAATGGCTACATCATCCCTGCATGTAGCCAATCAAAAACTCGTTTTCATACACGACTTGATTAAGGTATATCCCGATGTCGAATGTAAACAATAAATAGATGTGTTTTTAGTGATAATCAGTGTTTTGTGTACAATCGTGTTAATAGCTTGTTTTGATCGTGATATTTATTAATTGCGTTTATCGATCGTCCATCTGCCGCATTGTTGTACTATATTCTACTGCCAAACAGGGAAGTCTATACTAAGTACTTAGCTATAGATATTCCCTGTTCCAAACACTTGCTTCTTTGAAGCAATTTCATTGGTTGATATTTTACAGATGTGACGTCATAAGAAAACCTTCTTACTCGGGAATTTTCTAGCTACGTTTTTCAGGGTTTTGTGGACACAGAAACTCTGACTGGTGAGTATGCGGGAATTCCGGCTTTCTCATTCAAAAAATAAAAATTAGACGCCATTATATAACTTAAAAATAGCTGAAAGTGGCGTTATACACTATTCAAACAAACCTAAGCGGTCGCTACCTAATTTTGTCACAAATTGAAAGGAAGTTCATATGCACGCTAGTTACATTTTAAACCATCCCGTTTGTAGTACATCGTCCTTAAAGAGGTAGGACAAAATCCGATAAAAATACGAGTCAAAACTGACAAAATCCTTTTCTATTACTCTTTAGTTTTTTTATCATCTCTCTGAAGTATTAATAGACACAGTTTCAGCCTTATAACTAGCTAATATATATGTGGATAACGAAGATTCTTTCAAGTACGTACTCTAAACGACGAAAAACATAAAGCGTATACTAGCCTTAAAAACAAGATATTCTTCAACACCATAAATATTTTTTTATATAATATACAATTCTTCGTGTACTTTTTTTACAATACTGATTGTATTTACATTAATAATAGCAAATAAGTATATGTTAGACACACTTCCGGGATGGTACTGATTTAGAAAGTCTTGTGTTCGTTAAGAATAAATAGACTGCAGTGCATTTTCAAAATATCAGTTTCCTTAAATAATAAGCGTATCGACTACCTTCTTCTGTATGTATGCTATACCAGTGTGATTTGTAAATTCTCATTGATTAAATTAATGACAAGAGTTTTGAAAGAAATTTCCACAATTTTTCTCTGATCTTAAACAGTTTTCGACTAATACAGATATTAGTGGGTGTCTCTTGAGTTGATATAGCCAGATTTTAAAAGCGCTCTATTATTATCCCTTTAAATTAACGGACCAAGTTTAGTGCAAATAATTCAAAAAGCAAATTAAGATAAAGAACTTACAAATGTGTGATGCAATATAGTTTTCGAGTTTTAAAGTACATACGATTAAATTTGGTTTTAAATGATAGATAGGTGTATAAATTTTGATATTGTTCGAATGGTGTTTTTGTGGTCACAATTTAAGTTTAAGTTTTTGTTAATTAGAGAAATCCGTCAATTCAGGCCATTACATGCTATATGTAAATACGGTCTTGCCCGTATAGTCTAATATAATTGTCCTTTTACCTTATTTAAAAATAATAAACTACAAACACTTAGGCCAAATCATGCAATTATGTTCATAACACATATTTGTTCCAAATATTTATGTTAACTTGGATACATTTTTTACCGTAATTTTACGGTAGGCAAACGAATTTTAAAGAAATTGTGCTTTATTATACCTTTACTAATTACATATTTGTAGATAGAGCTATAATCCAAATTTTAGAATTTTATACAGTCTAGTAACGGAATAAATCAGAAAACAAAACTTAACTTTGAGACATTGGATGTAAAAGTATCTTTCCTATTTTTTAACAGAATCTTATTGTTTTTGGACAAATCATAGAAAAATTCGCTCAATAAAGAAAGAATTAAGTCTCGATCACCAAACGAATATATAGTTGCGCTTGTGGTCACATTGTTATAATTTCGCTACCAATAGGTGGAGTCAAAACAACTATTTTATTTTTATGGTTGTATTTTTAAACCAGGAAATCTATAAAAAAAACAATGGAAACTCGTATAAAATGACGTCACAGTGTGATTTTTCCTTTGCGTGTGCACATCAATTGAAATATTACTATTTAATAACCAAAAAAATCAAATGTAAACTTTCGTACAATTTCTTTATTCACTTCTTAGTAGGAGCGGAAGTAATTTTAAGACAATAAAACATAATACAATCAAGTTATTACGATTAGTTTAGGGCGCAACGATAACCATATAATACATAGACTAATCCTAACGGCCAAAGGGGGACAAAACACTAATTCAATTCTAAAAGATTTTCCACTAAATTTGTTTTTTTACTTAAGGCAGCTCTGTTACCTTAAATTTAACTTCACCGGCACCATTTATTTCCAGAATCGTACGTGACAGGCTGATGTTCTCTCAAAATCTCAACACCTCTTTCGTGCCTTCTAAAAAAAACCAGCTTCCGGGGTCAACCCCACTTTTTGTTTATAGGTCATGTAATAAATATGACATAAAACATCCTAAAAGCCATTAGAAATTAGCAAATTAGGACTCAACATTGTCCCAATATATTCAACTTTCATTAATTAAAATTCAAGAAAGATGTAAATGGACACTGGACAGCTCCTCTTCCGTTTCGCTCAGATAAGAGAAATATGCCAAATAACAGGTCTCAAGCGTGGCGCCGAGCCCAAATTTTAGATTCGTCACTCCGAAAGAATCCAGTGAACCAACATCTTCTTGAATTCGGAATTCATGAGATCCAAGAACTTATTATCCTCAACTGAAAGTCCTATCTTATCATTATTTTTCGTGACTTGAAACACTAAGTCATAACGTAACTCATCGTCTGCTTGTTCATCAGTACAGTGTTTTTTGACATATAATGTGTTAGGACATGGCTCAAATATAGTTCCTCTGCCATTGTTCAAGACAGTAGTTTTATTCGTTACAACAGAAATTGGACGATGTACTTTGCCAAGACATTCTTCGCCTATGATTACCCATCCAAAAATAAGCTTTTGAGCAAAAGGCAATCCTTTTGGTCCAACTAGCTGTTTGTGAACGTGATGTACTTCCGGAATATCTCTACCTATCAACAACTGTACATTTACCTGCGAGTCAATATCCGGAATCTCATTTGCAATGCTGCTTAGATGCTTTTACATCTTTGCTATGCCGGGTGTCGGAATTTCTGACCGATCCTCTGGTATTGCACTACACTCAATAACAGATTTGATTTCTAACCAATCGTCGGAACACAACGACTCGACAATTAAAGTGTCAATGAATCGACCTTTCATCCGTGTAGACCCTGCACATGATGACATAGTGTACTTAATGATATCAGAGTTAACGCCAAGTTTATTGAACAGTTCTGAGTCTTGTTACTCTGGTCATCTAAGATAGCGTATACGTGAGTAGCCTTTTCCGGGAAACCCTTCGGAAATACTCGCACTTTTACAACATTACCACATGATCTGCCACTGAACTGTGGTACCGATGTACACTTTACTAATACATTGAATTCCTCTTGGTCATTTTCAGTCTTATTATGTGCTTTCTCCCCGCCATCGGCTGTATGGGGATTATTGTTTGTTTTTGTTTGAATGGTGTTTTAACGCCACTTTCAGCAATTTTTCAGCTATTTCATGGCGTCCAGTTTTTATTGGGGGAGGAAGCCGGAGTACCCGGAGAGAACCCCCGACCTGCGGTAGGAAAACTGGCAATCCTTGTCAATTAAGATTGGAGTCGAGTACACCTGCCTGCAGTGAGAATCGAACCCGCAATCTCAGTGTTGACAGACCACATGATCAATAGTAGACGAACTACCAAGACCACTCGGCCACCGAGGCCCTGTATGGGGATTAGAATGCATCAAAGTTATATGAGTGTTACTACCACATGTGTCACATTTCACCGTTTCATCGCAGTTTCTGTAAATATGCTTCGTCGAAGAGCAACACTTAAAGCATATTTAATGATCCTTCAAAAGTTGCCTTCGTTTATCTAATTTCATAGCACGGAAAGCACGGCATGAAGCCAATGAGTGATTAGCATTGTGTACTGGACAACGATTTGAGTTCATAGATATCTCCTTAGTTTTTGCAGTTTTAACTTCAGTTACCTCGGTTTTTCTGTTGAAAACAGTATTTGACGCTTGATTGCGCTTCACATCATGTGTTTTTCGAACCGCTGTTGATTCAGTATTCTGATACATAAATGCAGGATCATTCTTAACAGTACTTATGTCTCTAATGAAATCTACAAAAACGCTGAAAGGCGGAAACGGTACATTATTAGCCATTTTATATCTAGATGCATGATTTGTCCATTTTTCATTAACATTGTACGGCAATTTTTCAATAATTGGTAAGACACCTGACGACGAATCGTAATATGACAACAAGGTTGAATATTGTACGTTCTCCTTTGAAGATTCAATTTGTGTAAGTATGTCTAGAAGATCAAAATACCTAGTACTATCCTTGTTGGTTAGTTTTGGGAATTTAATGAGTTTTGATTTTATTGCATTTTTGACCAATTCCGGTTTTCCAAATCGCTCTTCCAGACGTGACCATATCATCTCCAAACCTCTTTGTGGATTGTCCACATTAGATGCACGAATAGTTTGGGAGATTCTAGAGGATTCTGGACCAAGCCATTTTATTAATAAGTCCATTTCCTCGAAAGCGGTTACTTCAAGTTCGGTAGTAATACTAGCAAAGCTTGCTTTCCATGACGCATATGATTCGGGTTTATCGTCGAATTGCTGGAAGCGAGACAGTAGCAAATCTTTTTTCAACAAGAATTTTGTAAAATCAGAAACAACAGACCGATTTTGATTTTCAGGTACAACATTTGAATTGATACGAGGTTGAAAGTCTGATGCGTACGGATTCAATGGTAGTGTAGTCGTATAAGGAATTGGTACAACGTTCCTGATGTCGTAATGCGGTTTGGATAAGTTTAACGGAGTTGGCTTGGTAGTAATTGCAGGTCTAGGATTTGGTGTATTCAAACTGAAATTATCTTGTTGCCTAGCTTGTTCCTGCTTAGATTCTTGAACATCATCCTTTTCAACCTTAATTCTCAATTGATCAACGACATATTGCTCTGTCAAATTCTGCTTGATACTTTTAAGTGATTCTTTTTCTACACGAATCATACCCTCTCTATTACTATAGAGACTTTGTCTATCCTCCTGTTCTACGGCTTGCAGTTCTACTTCTGCTATTGCCATTTCAGATTTTTGATTTATTAGAGAAAGTTCTGCTTCAATTTTTGCCTTTTGTTCTAATAGATTTGCGTGTTGCTCAAGATAGTGAAGTTTTGTACGCTGAACTTCAGCATTCAAGAGTTTTTTTGCCAACTTTGAACTTGTTACAGACCTCTTACTACTGGACGCTGTAGATTCAGCTGAATTTCCCGAAGCTCTTGAAAAAGTTTCTGCTGCATCAAGCTTTAACTGCTTTATCTGTTCTAGGAAATTGTCAACCATCACAACACATTTTTTTTTAATTCAACCTCGAATACGTGTAAAGTCTGTACACTTTCATCTGTGCCAGTACGATTTAGGAAATCTACATATTCTTGTGATTTTTTAATGTAAGTGTTTCTATTTGACACAATTGATTTTTCGGTTTCTCTCAATGATTTTAAATCTTTTGAATACTCAGAAAATTCAGTAAAAATGTTTTCTAATGGTTCCCAAGCTTTGTTTATAGAGGTAATATGTTTCTTCTGATTTGATTCATAAAATTCCTTACCCATTTCGGTTAGGTTTCTTCGACGTGATGGATCACCAGCACCCATGAATTTACTACTAATATGAACACAACAAGTGTCTTCCAACTCGATTTCTCCAGGTACAATTCTTTTACTGTTCTGCCTTGGAAGCCGCAGATAGCATTACCAGTCAAAATACCATTTTCAAATTTTATTATTTCGAAGTTCATGAAACATGTTGAAGTAGTATATTGAACATCAAGTGGTAAAAGACTACAAGAAAAATACAAAGGTCTTAAGTAACTCAACAGATATTTGCAAAAATGACATATACATGTACAAAAAGACATATAAAAGATAACCTCATATCATAAACTATACCTCAAAATTCCAATTTAAAAGTCTAGCACTATAACTAAACCAAAATTAAGCAACTATATGACATATATGCTAAAAGGCTTAAATTGCTGTATGTGTGTAAATTTTCTCTTGTATAAGTGTCAATGGAGCTCGTATACTAAACACCTCGATTAGAATATTCTGGCACGAATAGGTTAATAAATGTATCTGTTCGTACAAATTGGAAAATATGGATGCATGTAAACAAAGTGTCATAAGCACACAAGCTAGCCATTGGTTTTCGGGCAATACTAAACATTAAAACCCGATTTTATCGCGAATAGGGTAGCAAATACAAATGCAGTGTACATAAACTTACATTGTGAGCTGACATGGTTAGGTACAACTTTACTTTGCAAATAAACGATTAAAACAAATTTATGAATGTACTAAAACCTGGAATACAAAATTTGATTGTTACACTGGGGACAGTACAGCCATTCCGCAGTTTTTAAAATACATTAATATAAACAGGACTAATGTAATGCAATTAAAGCGTCTACATGATCAAGACTATAAAACATTTTGATAAATTATTATTTTATGACAAATAAGATGCATTTGATGTCAAAGAATGTTTAACTCAGTTGTAAATGGTTTATTTTTGTTGTTTTTAATTTCGACTTTTTGTAATGGCCAAACCAAATCCAAGGATAGGATATTTTCCGGCTTTGCTGGCTGTATGTTTGTGAAAATCCTTTTTCCCTATGTTTGTACTTCCGTTTTGTTTTTGTTGGCCATTGAGTTAACCTTGATTTGATTTTTTTACAATTTAAACAATTTGTGAGCTATTTAAAAATATACTTGCCACGACGGTGGAACAATGAAAAACACATCAAAGGCTGACACAGGCCACCAGCGTGGAACCGAGACAACAGACAACAGCACGTGCAGCACTTGACCATTTTACTCGACTATCTAGTCTGTATACGCGTTGAAATGACCTTGATACAAGCAGTTTATGTCAAAACATTAAAGTATGCTCGTGGAGCTGTTTATGTATTGACACGTATGATGGAAATCAGTCTATTAAGTTTGCCGACAGAAGCAGGAGATCAGGACCAGATTCGTCCCGCGATTTTATGTCATCGAAGGTCGTTCGATACCTAACTGGAAAAGGTTTTTAGTTGTAGATGTAAAGAATCAAGCACTTCTGGCTTTTTAGTGGAATTTGCTTTTCCCCACTATATCGAAGATACTAGTAGTTGATATGTTGTATTTACATGACAGTTTGTATGTTGCTGGATGTTTTACTGATCCGTATTTTACAAAACGGGTAACTTCTGATATGGTTTCTATACAAGAAATTTAACCCATGCCACGCACAATGACAAAGAGTTTAGTAGAATGAAAACAATAGGTCGTATCATGTCAAATCTCCTGAGACATATATCATTCTGTATGTAACCTTGGTTTCCATCAATTACAAATACTGGTACTAAAGAATTGCGGTTTCAGACGCGTACCTTTAATAACACAAAAGATTGTCGACTCTGTCTATCTGTTCATGAGATATGTAGCATGCTAGGGTTAATTTTGCGCCGAGTATTGTCTGTCGCTAATGCGCTGGCAGAGTGTGACACCACGTCTTCACTCTTTGGTGTTTTACAGAAAGCTATGTACAAGTTTTTGAAAGACAACCAAAAATGGTTGGGTCACTTAAATTAACTTTGCAACCTATTGCCTTTGGTCGCAAATTTGTGGCTAGGATCCACGAATAGAAAGTCAAATTTATAGGTCATCACGGAGATTTGAAAAGTTAAGGTCACTAATAATTACCAAAAGGCTGCTACTCAGATGACAATATCCCCATGTGTAGCGAAGTTAACACAACATGTTCTTAAAGTTTTACTGCAGATCTGTATCTGGACGTCTGATAAAAACTTCTTCATCAATAGCTCAACCACCTGTAAATCACGGCTACAATATGGTTTGGAAGATAAAGATGGACAAACATGGTCACACTTTTACAGGATTTACTATTTTTTGTTAAGGGGTAATAGTTTGTGTTCAAAGGGTTGTGAATGGTTTAGCAAAACCTCTCTTGCACAGAACTATGTCATGGTCAGGGAATTTATTATTGAAAAAACTCTAACTCTCGGATATTATAGTGATGATGATGCAGTTTAGCTGTAAAAACTTTTCTGATGTTTAGCTGATCACACTTTTTACCTCTCGATCTCTGTACTTAGCTTAATATAAGCTAGTTATTGTTATGATGTTTGTAGGTTTTGACTTTTTGTTGTGTATTATTTCATTTTAATTAGGTTTTAGCAGTTTTCACTGTTATTAGTTAGTGGGGTATATTTAAGTGTTTGAATATTATTTCAATTAGGTTTTACTTAAATTTTATGATTCCTTTTATTGTGTAGCCTTACAGTGTATTTAAATGGATTAAAGGCATTTATTATGAAATTATCAAATAATATAGATTAAAAGATCACACAGTACTATGCTATTATAGTTTGTACAGTCGGCTTTGCCTCGATTAGTTAAACATTATTTTTTGTTCAACTCCATGCTATTTTATTACATTTGATCCTTTCTATAAAAGTTTCCCTGACCATTGACTTAAAGTGTACATTCCAACATTTCATGATTCTCCTTGTAAACAGGAAGTATAAAATTTTGCCTCGGTGACGTAATATGTTATGATATATAGCTTTAACAATTATTTTGACTTTTCAACTTATTGTTTTGCACATTTTTTGTCGTGAAAAATTAGGGAAGTTAAAAAGTTTACGATTGACGCCCTATTTGCATGACTTGCCAAAAATAACTAAATACGATATTTCTTTTTCAATATGGACTTGTAATCAAACTGATGCCCGTTCTAGGTTTGCTTAGCTATAAAATTAGCGAAAGGGGGTTATTCCAGTTTTATGTGATCTTTTCCAATTTTAGGTGTTGACCTTTAAATGAAGGCAATAACAAAATACCAAGGAAACCGTCTAAGAAGAAAAGCCACAAATCAAAGTCCAATAAGCCGGCAAACTTCAGAATTACCAAAAATATAGCAGCAATAGACCAGACTCGTTTCAAGAATGTCAATATCATACACCACTAGTCAGTAATAGGGTATCAAATAAGAAAAATAGCAAAGAAACCCGACCGAACAACAAGAGCAATACAATCACGCTGTACTGAGTTCAAAAGTTAGGAATACAATCTTGGGTAGCATACACACCACTAGTCAGTAATAGTTGTATCCAATAATCATCACATCACAATCACTTTTTACTGAATTCAAAAATTTGGAAAACTATCTGCAATAATACTTTCAAACGAGATAGCATCTATAGTAAAATACTCACTGCAAGCTCTTACAAACCTGATCAATTAAAAAATATAGACACCGGAGAAGCTGGAATATTGTGTTATTTATGTTATAAATAAGCGAAACATTAGTTATATTTTTGAAATTAAAGTCGTCTCGACGTGAATTCGTGTACTGAGATGACCATTGGTGTCATATTAGAGGTATATGTCTGAAAATGATGTAGATATATCTGTTTCTGTGGTTTCTTCCAATGAAGGATATATTAACGAAAGCTACTCAACAAATTGAGGGTTATTTATCTATACGTGAAATTAAAAGACCTGTTTTCTGCTATTTTCATGTCTTTAATAAGACAATGTTCCTCATCGTCTTATTAAAGACAGGAAGACCTCATATACCTCTAATATGAAGTCAATGGTTATTTCAGTTCAGTTTTATACGAATATACAGGAACAAATAGGCAAAGTGGGGCACAGTTAGTAACAAGTGGAATTCCCGATTACCTGCTGAAAAACATCTCCACCAAAAGTAACAAATATGTTGATCAAAAAATCTAACATACTCTGAATCTGTTCTCGCTGTAGCATAATTAGCTTTTTTGTTCGCTAGTATAAATAAACGTTTAATTCTGACCTAAAACTACATATTTGTAGGAATATGTGGAAGTGAAGCTTTATGTGTAATTTCTTTTTGACGGGGTTTTAGTTTATCGTGAGGCAAGATGGTATAAAGATTTGTAACACGTGAAATTATAGTTATTGATCTTGATTGTAAATTTTTCAAAATTTCGTTAGAATTTTTAAGAATCCTTTTATGATGGATATTACTTATCGCTTTTAGAAATTTTTGACTGTCCTTCTTTCAATGCAGACAATATCTTAGTCGACCGCAATGACAACTCTTTATTAGAGCTCGTAAGTGAGCCTGATGTGTACCTTTCTTTGTAAGCTTTTTATGTATCAAAAATAGCAAGGGACAAAGTCCGGATATAGACAAACCTATACAATGCAAAACAAAAACCAAAACCAGAACCCAATAAAAACCATGGTTGCACTAAGGACGAGTAAGCAGTGTCTGCCTTGAATTAGACAATCGTCGACTTACTCGTTGTCATGTCTAGGAAAAGTCAAATCCAGGAATAGGAAACACTACCTATGACTCAGCAAACATGTCCGATCGTATTTGAGATTGATTTCCCATAGCGATCAATTAAGTCATGGTGACGACCATAGACAGCAAAATCAACAACAGCTAGGAAACGGTCTAGAAAATCGGGATACCGATCTAGAATAATTTGTGAAATGTACACGCCATATGCTGGAGCTGCTGGCATGTTGCTATCGATGAATTGGAAATTGACAGTTGGAAAGTTGAAGTCATACCGTTTTTTGTAGAGTCCAGTTTGTAGTTTTCCCAAGTCTTTTTCTAGAAGTATATCTAAGTAAGAGGTCGAATTATGTGTATTGGTGGTGTCTTTAATTTCAAGCTCGATAGGGTTAATTGAGCGGAATTTGAAATTAAAGGTCTGGGTCAGTGTTTCTTAATTCTTTACCAGGCCTACAATGTAATTTTGGAATGCATAACAAGTATGGTAAGTTTTCCAACTTTTTGTCGTATTTATAATTCAAAGAACCCAAAATTTAAAAAAAATTGTGACCATTCTAATTGGTAAGAACTAATATTCAAAAGCTCAAAGATAACAAATTAAATTATATGTTCTCACAGTACAATAAACCATCTGAAAAGTCATTTTTGCAGCATTATAAGACGGCATGCAATTTTTTAGGGGGAATGGGTTTCGAACTTAACAAATACAGTGGAAGTAAGGGTGCACACTTGTTTTATTACATTTTCATTTTATACAATAAATTATCTATTAAATCTCAAGCAACATTAAAGTTTGTTATTCAAACTAAGAAGCCTTTCACAAGAAACATATCAGATATAAAGTAAATATCAGTTTTGTTATTATATTTTTTAAACGTGAACACAAGCTGTCTTTTTTCTGCTTAAAGGCATTGTCTACAAAAAATGAATTATATCTGTTCTTAGTCGATTATATATAATACAAGTCGCGACTTATGAAAAACAGTTTTCACACAGGTCTGTCAATAATACTAGACCCGAAAAAACATGATAGCCCAAAAAACTTGGTAACGAATGCAGGACATTTGATGTATTGTTTCATTAAGTGCATACTAAATATCGCAAACAATAAGACCAGGCACTAACTCATAAAATCAACAAAACCCAATACTTCAAGAAGGTTGAGTTAATGGTATGCATAAAAAGAAGAGAACTGAAAGAAATGTTCGGTGTCCTTGCATCGATAATGAAGCTCAACTTTTGTTCCATTAATTCTTCTTAATTTTGGAATAAATCTTGACCGCATTTCCAATAAACTTATCATCTACGAACACTATTTTTATCGGTTAAATACAACAAATCATTAGAAAATTAATATGAGAAAACAATAAAAGCAGTTTAACGATTAAAACTCTGCACGATGCCAACACGGTACTGCGTGTTTGTGAGAATTGACCGATCATTTTACCGAAATCTATACGGTCAGTAGCCTCAATTACTATCAATAACAAAAAATCACGATATAGGTTAAATTTTTATTCCGATTGCGTTGGTATTATCTGCTGCTACGCTGTTATGATCTCTAACGTTTTATGTCTGTCATCATGTTTTTCACTTAAGTACTAATGTACATGCACCACCTTAAGGAACATCTTTTTAAATAGGACAATATGTGTTCATAATCACGTCATTTCAATGTCTATAACATAAAACATATTGCTGTTCGAAATGACTACTAAACACAAGGTATTGTTTACATTACATAAAATAACACAAACAGAGAGGGTGGTTTTCATCACAGAAATGTGTAATCAAACAGTACATGGTTTACGTCTTTAATATATATAAACCTTGCAAATAAAAGAAACATTTATTTTCAACAAAAGTATCGATACAAAACAATAGCAAATATAAATATAAAGAGCAATTTAAAAAATAAACATAGAATTATATTTAAAATAAGATTATACATTATACAAATTGAAACTGTAATTTGATTGTGTAATACATGTATAAAACAATATAATTTTAATTTCGTTCTGTGTCTCAATTTAAAGACAAAACAGGTCTAATTCTTTGTTGATTAAAGAAATTACATGTAAGTCTTAATAGATTAATGCAGAATACCGTGATAACCTAATATTCTGATTTCCACTAAATCAATTGAACAGGAACTTGAAGGAAGAATATTGGTGGTGAAATTAATTTTAAGTTTTATTGAACCAATAAATCTAAAAATGTGTTTCATTCAATAAAATGTTTGCAATAATGGAAACAACAGCGTATAAACTGAAGGCAAATAACCACAATGGTGATTTATATTGGCGAATGCATGTAACAGATAGCAGTCAAACATATATCGATTAATTAAAGCGTTGCTTTAAGTATATCAGTATTTGAGTAGTTAACAAGGTAGCAAAAATAATATAAATCGAGGAATGGTAAGGAGTGTTATTTGAAGCGAAAAATTTAGCCTTTGTTAGCGGTTGTTTATACTATTTTAGAACAATATAAAAATGTCTTTTTTGTGCAAGGAAGGTGGAACCTTTAACAATTTAACTCTATGGTCCGCGACCATGCTTTCCGTATTTAATCTCACAACCAACACCTACTCTTCATAACCAGGAAACGCAATGAGCAGCTCTGTGGGTCGAGAGATATGATATTTAAAGATTTCTGCTTTGGTAAAACCATAAACATGTTTACTTTTTTGGACTTAAAGGGAATATTGATATTCCGCTATGGTCGTGTTAATATCTCTGAGTGATTCCTTTTGTAATAAATGATCATTGAAAATATGAAATTGAAAATCTCACACTGACGGTGATAATACCTAATAACTCAACACAATGTTCAAGAAAGATCAAAGTACGAAGTCAATGTAATTTGAGATCAAGAAAAACTTTGTCAATGATTTGACATCATGTTATATGTTTGCTATAAGTTTTATCCAACTTGGAAAAATAATCAATGCCGCATAATAGATCTCTTACATGTGAAATACACATGCAGCGCGAGCTATACAATAGACACCGTTGACTTATAATTAACGTGGGCGAACACAATCAGAAATGAAATTGCTATTTACAATATTATTATAACCGCAATATATTAAAATAAAGTAAGTTTAACTACGATTATCATGTTACATCTTTTAAATAACGACAATTCATGGTATTTACTTTCCGAAAAAAACTGACTGCATGGTTTCTTAACTTCCAGCAAGCATTATTTTGGCAATTTTAAACAAGAAAATAAATTGTTGTAAAGATGACCAATGGGCAGGAAATCTTGACTGCCACTCGAAAATTATAAATATTGACTTAGGACAGAGAACTTTCTTTTTGAAACTAACAATATCATTTTTGTATTTAGCACTATTACTTAGCAGTAGCCTACATCTACATAAGGAGTGTGTCACTTCCCAGATACTGCGCCTGATATAAAAAGACAAAACCCCCAACGAGAGGGCCTCTCCGCCTACCTCTAGGCAGCTCTCATGATCGACCTGTGGAACCCTCCAATACCTTTTTAAAAAACGAACTACGTGTTTTAAAGCAATCTGCTTACACATTACCCATGTCACTTCTAAAAGCTTTAGAAAGAAAACATATGTACGGTTGAAAAAATCTGTTCTTGTGAATAATTGGATTTTTGTTTTGTGTCAACCTTCTTCAGCAATGTCTGAATAAAAATAAACAGGGTGATTATTTCCATCAAGAAGAAGATATATTGCCGACAAGAGAAGATAATTGCAGGATTCTGACACTCAAATTATGATGCATACTCTTTTGCAATAGAAATCAACTCTGCCATGGTCTGATTCGTGCTTACATATAATAAGTTATTATTGCGTAACTCAAGTAACACTATCAAGATAGATAACCTTGTATCAAGTTTCACGTGTAAAAATAATTTATACTACATCTGTAAATAGGTTATATTGTATGTTAAATAAATTGTATTGTAAAGACGAAGTACGTCACTTCAACTGTAAGAAATCAAAAGATTACCACAATGAAACATATATCACTTGAAGTGTAAGATATCTGTTCACATATGAAATATACCAATGCAATGAATTCATGCAATACTAGCTAAAACTAGATATTAGTGAGATGGTACCTATCTCTGTGGGCCCCGCTGACCCTGAGGTCACGGTAAAAGGCATCAACCATGGTATGCGACACATCGCCTTGATTATATCTACCCACATACCAAATATCAAAAGCCTGCCTTAAAATATAAAAAAGGTATAGCTGGGATACAATAAGCTTCGAACGGACGGACGGACGGACTGATCACTATAGGGCGTCCGCCACAAAGTGGCGGTGTTCTAATTAAGTGCACGTCTTGTATTAGAAAATATGTCATCAAAATTCCCAATGTTATTCTGTCTTGCAATTCGGGGAGGTGATTGGCTATTGTTTAGAAAATGAAATTTTTCATTATATTATTGGATACTATTCAACCAGAAAATTTCATGTCTTGACGAATTTTATTTTGTCCCCAAAAATGTGTTGCAAGTGTATAAGTATATCCGGGAAAAAAACAAGAATAACAATGCAGTGTAATATAGTTAACGAACTGAATGTCTAGTTTTTGTCTTGGTGTATATATATATTGATTGCTATCAATTTATATCAGTTAAAAGGTATTGCGTTGTATAGGTAATGCTATTATAGAACTTAAATAACGTTAAAGAATATAGAAAATGCTATTGTGGTGTTTAATTGGAAAAGTCTTTCAATGAAAACGCGCTTTTCTGTTAAATTAATGAAATTGAGAATTCAATTTATGAAACGATAATCTTTAATGAACCAGGAAGACATCAATGACACGCCGTTTTGTTTTTGATCTGAATGTGACACAAAGTATTCAGACAGTGCATGAAAGAAATTCCAATCTACCAATAAACTCATTGAATGTGTACGATAAAAACACTTGTCAAGACCAATATAACAAATAGAAACACGATACCTATCATACTAGGACAATACGTATGTAACAAACCTTTTACAAAAACTTTCTTTAAAAGTAATCAGGATCCCACCCAAGGAGTTATACCGAATTTATCCATAAAACAAATAGACTTAAACAGACACACAAAAACCAAGACATTATTAACACTAACCCATTCACTTAAAAACAAGGCGAGTCCAGGCTTTCCAAAAGGGTAAGCAACTCTTGCTCCATGCTAGGCACCGTCGTATCACTCAAGTTTAAAATTATACTTATTAAAATGTACTTATATCCGATGGTATTCAGTAGGATGAAGGTCAAGTTGTTAAGAAAATAAGAACAAAGCAATGGTCATTTGTGACACACGTATTCCGTAACGGTCAACAAGTCTTGATGACTGATGACTTTAATTTTATAATTTCATACTCATATGAACCCTTGCACTCAGCAGATACCCTCTATTAAGAAATTAAACAAAAATGCACTTTTAAAGCTGGAAATAAAACAAATGGTGAAGTGTAATAATATTTATATATCCTTAAAAAACTTTTGAGAATAAACGGTTGGTTCAGATTAAAAGAAGAGATAAAACTGTTCATATATGATTACAAAAAACTATTTTAACTCTGGATAGTCCCTTTCCCTCCAAAATAGGAATAACCAACTTAGTATTATTTGTTTATAGGGAAACTATAAATAGCAAAAAAATTATGTAAGATTATTGCTTTAATTATAAAACTAGACTCTAGGCTGAAGGAAACAATGTCCACCCAGATGTTATGCAGCAAGTTCGCATAAAGAGAATGGCGTAATTAAATTAACTTATATCAGAATAAACATAAGGCTTCTTTTCTTTTTCTCATACGGTTGCCTTTACTACAGCCAACTTATGTCTCTTTGGAATGCCAAGAATGTTTAAAAGCTTTTTATCTCTCTGTAAAGGAAAATTTACCAAGGAGTAGACAGCCTAAGTAGGACTTGTGTACACATAGTTGGGCCAAAATCATTCTAAGGCAATCTACACTTTGCCAATATAAAAAAAATTTTTAATTCGAAACAATTTCAAAATTTAAGAGCATAACAATGACTATAACTGAATGAATCAATAATATTTGTGTCAGCACCAAAGTGCGACTACTGTGCCCCCAAATAAGTGATTTAACCAAACTGTTAGCAATTAAGTTTTATGAATATTACCAAGGTTATAACATGTATTATGCCAGAAGCGTTTTGTCTAATAAGACTCATCAGTTGCGCTCAAACAAAAATCATCAAAAAGCCAAACAATTAGAATGTCGAAGAATTTTAATGACCAAAAAATCCAAAAGCTTGGCTAAAGCTTTCTACAACTTGTAAATAAAACAAACTTGGGAGTTAAAACCGTTTAAAAATAAAAAGGCAGTTAATAGAGACAATGACTATATTAAATATACTCTGTAAGATATTCATTGATGAAAATCACGTTTTCGCACATCTCTTGGTATCTATTGCATATACTTCATACTTATAAATTCCTTATTAACAAAGAATTTACAGTCAATACAGTATCAATACAGTTTTAAAGTAAAATAGACAGATTTCAAAATACCGACCAACAGGTGCTTTGAAAACTGTAAAGAAAGTATTTTCGTTCCTACTTTTGCGTTTTATCTGTTCAAAGACGCCAAAGGTGTGAATTTCTTTGCATTAGTTAAGGACTATATTGGATTATTGGATTTCCACAAGGCATAAATTGATTCAATGTGTGCATAGAATCACTGCAATTTTCTTCTCGGTTTCTCAATACAGTCATAAAGATCTTTTATCTTTATCATTTCCATAACCTCACTTTGGAGATAGATCACCAAGCAAAATAAAATGAAATGTATGCCTCTTTGTTGATACATATTTTGTAATTGTATACATGCTATCATTACTGTTATCCATTTGATGCTTGTAAATGAATTCGTTCTTGCCAATTTACACACAATTATTATAATGCTTAATGTTTTTTAACTTGGAAGTATTTCAAATTACTTTCGCGGATTTTTTTTAAAGTGAAGATTACAAAGGTGTTTGGTTATCTTTCTTAATAATTTTGTTTTTCTTTAATCGTTTAAAAACTGCCAATGACATTTCGCAAACCAATGGGTAAAATGGTGGTGCTTTCTAGCAACATTACATAAATGTTCCAAATGGAAATATGCTAGAAATAACTTGCAAATAAAATCAAAGATATTTAACTGACATGTAGATTGTCATAATGACTATAAATTTGTTTACTGATTCGTTACTGTTCCTAGCAAAGGTCTCGTTCACGACTACATGATGTTCCTTAGATGCATGGTAATTGAGTTTTCCCCTTCTGAATTGGAAACACTTACCACGTTTCCCGTTCTGGACACATTAATATTATAACGGGTTTCTTTAAAATTACAGTCCCAAAGTCCACACTATGATTCATACAGTCTTCTTACAAAATTGAGGTATATTTTTGTATTATCTGCTTGTCTTGGGAGTCAGGTTTTTCTTCATCACGCCATTGTTCAAATCACACTGCTGCATTTGCTTAGATAGGAGCAAATATGATTCAATTATTTCATTAATGTTTAGTGTCCAGCGAACACCATTTCTGCATTTCGAGACGGAACATGCACACTAACAATGAACTTTATATGTTTATATGTTTATATGAACCGTTTAAAAGATATGTGAATTATTTGTAAATACTTATAAGAAGTATAGTGAAGAGGATATGACATGTACTCTTGAAAAGAATCATATATAACCAGCTTGGATATTTTTACGTTTAGATATAAAGGTAATTAAAATTATACTCCGAAATGATATTATATATTGTTCAGATGAATAAAATACTCCACTGAATAAAATTTTATGAAATTTTCACTGAATCAAAGTCACAAAAGCGATTGTGCACCTGATTGATGACATTACAATTATATTTGGGTTTCATTTCAAAACATGACCATTTTTTACATAGCGGTACCCATATCTTATCGAAGCCACCTTTACCACTGAATAAAATTTGACGTTACTTTAACAGAACCTTGTCACATGGATCCACATGGTGCCGTTGTGCACCTAATATTTTATATAACATTGATCGAAATGATATTTTTGTGGAAGGCAGTGTATCAAGAAGTGAGAATTGTTCACTGTAGTTTACTTAAGCTAAAGAATATTTCGCTGGTATTCTACCATTTAATCGTATAAAAACATGTAGCAACCCAATCCAAATTGTGCCCTTATCACATATGACTTTTCGTCAATAAAGTTCAAATTAAGTCCCCCCCCGGGTATGCCTTGGTTTATCAAAAGCATATTTAAATGTCCCAGAATTTAAAATTTCAATATTGGGTTTCATCTCATTCAACAAAGTTGTTATTGTTTTATAAAACGTGTACTGTTTTAGCCATACTTTTAAAGTACATCAACAGTTCTGAACTAATATGGTAAAGCCGACATGTAGCGTGCAATGATCTTTAGTGATAACTGGGACCATACTTGGAGGGTTCTCATTGCTGGACCCACAGAGTAGCCCGCCCCGTCCCCTAGTGGCGGATAGGGGAGATCTTCTCTTTGGTAGTTGTCAGGTTATAATACGCAAAGCCTAGCCGAGGACCGTAGTGGGTAACGTGTTTGGAGAGTGCCACGATATAGACCCTTTTGTTGATTAAAAAGGGTAGGATCATTGTAGCCGCTACTAAAGGCTAATCCCATCTTAATCCCTTTCCGTTGATTTATTGTTTGTTAACTTGTTCTCGTCCTAAGTATAGGCGAAATACTGCACGCTTGACGTAAAGCAAACAACCAATCAATCTGTAGTGATAACTGCATTTAGCTGCTTGATTTGTCACAAATAATTATTCAGTTATTCAAATAGATTGAATAGTTTGTTTGCTGTCAAAACATACTTAACGGGGGACTAAACTAATTGTTACAAACACCAGAAATAATCAAACAATGCAGAAAAATTCCGTTATATGCCAATTGTTAACAATTTCTAACGCACAATGATGTAAATTGTATTGTTATTCAGTTATTTTACCGTTTACAAACAGCTTGTGGAAAAGATGCTACATTTTAAAAAAAAATTATCTTATCTGTAAAAATTCTATATTTTATTGTATTTGATTGCATTTTATCCCGAGAGGACAATAATCCTCTGCAAAGGAAAACCGAACGTGCAGCAGTATAGGTAACAAAAATGATAAACACTATTTCATACTCTTGGTTTAAAACTGTGTTTACGAGAATATTATTGTGATGGTCAGATAGAGAAAATACTACTTAAAGATTCCAATCGATTTTGATAAGGAGTATCCAATCCCCAGTGAGAATTTTTAATGCGCTCTCCTGACTTAGAAGATAATTTTTGTCTTCACAGCTGCTATATGTCAGCAATGCCTCTTGGGAGTGAACAAACGACAAACGTTTTGAATGACATAAATTATTCATTATAAAAACGTAAATGGAAATCTAGAATTCAAACAACTCTGACTTACTTCAGAAGCACTTATTACAGACGTGAGTACTTATTTGAAGGTTAGTACAAAAATTTTATAAATTCTGTTTTTCATTTAATTTGAATGAAATATTTATATTATACGTACCTCAATTATAAAATTATAAAACTGATATCAATATGTATGCAGATGTTTGATTATTATTAAAACTAAACGTTAATAAATAAGTTATCTACTAGAAACTTCACGTGATAATTTGGGGAAGTCTGAAAAAAACCTGTCTTGTCTAACTCTATTAGATTTGTACTGTGAATTTGTATTGAAAATAAAATGAAATGTCTAATTTGTTTTGTGCATTCTTATTAGCGTCACGCATAACGATGTACGTAAATCTTGAAATCTTAAATACTTTCAAATTTTTGTTTAAAAATAAATAAAAACAAAAACAATACGACTATTGCTGACATTTCTAATATGCACTAGTAGACTAATCAGAAATTAATACTATTATAATTTTTCGAATACATAAGATTAACCAAACACATACTTTAAACATAACACCCATTTTGAGTGTTTAGGTAATTTTTTAATTATAAGTTAAGAATAACTTCTTGCTGTTAGTGGTTTCATATTTTTACTAATTGTAAAACCGTTCCTTTACAACCAGCTGTAACTTTGGGAAAACTGAATAAAGTATAGTCTGTGGAACAATTATTTTTTGCTAATAAGCCACTTGATCAGAAAGTTAAACTTATTGACCGAAAAAAGTCAATATTCGTCATTAATGTAGGATTAAAATTATATATAAATGATAAATTGAGTAAATGAACAACTCGGAAATGAGCACGTCAGAAGACATACAGATGTTACACCGATTGCAAGTTGGCTGAAGAATACAATTATAAGTATGTCCTTTGACAAATTAACGTTTTGTAAACAAAAGTATTCTATGTCTTATTTGTTATACTGGAAAGTTAAGACGCGTCTTATTGGTAATTTCTGTTTTAATATTTTTCTTTATTTACAATATAATATTCGTTGACATACTTTGTATAATTAACAAAAAGACATATGCAAAAGTAAAATATCATCCCTTTCAGCAATAACTTTTACTAACTATACTACAACCATAATAAATCAATTATAACTATATGTATCTTGAAGTAATTGGTATGAGCACTTGTTCACTTGAAAACATGGCATAATCCTGGATACGAGGAATGTTAAGCACGTGAGGGGGAAAACGACCTTGGGTTGTGCTTGTTGCAATACTGTCGGTAATACCTACATGTCACATGTAATAATGCCAGACTGCAACGATTGGAATTGAACTATTGCTTCGCCGCTTTTCAGTTTTTACTAGGCGTGATTTTTCAAATGTTTGATGTGCATGTATTTCCATTGTATTCCAGTTTTCCGTTTCCCCGGTAATGTGTGTTGGTAATTTCATTCCTGCAGCACCCGTTATGCAGTCTGTTACAGCTTATGACATACTCCAAAGCCTGCTATTCTTCAATCGATTTCCTTAATAGATGAAAGACTTATAGATAAAGCGTTTCTGTCGCTCTATGTGAGTTCGTCCCTATACCTAAATTTATGGTCGCTGTCATGAATTGTTGATCACTCAGATGGCAATAAACATTCTTGGGTAATTTACCAGTTCCTCCGCTACTTCGTGACCGAACGCCGAACTCTACCATCAATACACGACACATGACAACAAGTGAAGCATGATAGAACACCTGATTTTACCACTTTTTTTACATGGGATCGTGTTGCTTATTTGTTTGCCTTAGTTTTTAGTGTTTGTTGCTTGTAGTGTTTTTAAGTGTACTGATAACCATGGCTCTTGGATTTCGCTCTTTTAATTAAGGCTGCCGGGCATTTTAAATTTCAAGATTGCTTCCGAGTTTCGTTAGGTATATCATTATGATATTTGTGTCTCCCAAACGAAGTTTTGGGAGACATATTTTTTTGTCCGGTTTTTCTTTATTATTCTTCTTTTTCTTTTTTCTTTGTTTTCTTTCCGCTCAATCTTGTCTGCACATTTTCTCTGAGATGCAATGTCCAATCAATCTGAAACTTTGGGAACATCTTGAGGGCGATCTGAAGTTTTGCAATACACTTTTGGAATTTTAAAAATGGCAACCGTTTAAATGGAAACGGTGTCATAATATAGAACATAGCATTATCTTAGTATTTGGGGTGTTTTCAACATGCTAGTGGCGTGTGGGGTTCGTTTAGGAGACATTCTGTGTTGGCATCCCAACACGAATCAGCACTAGTTTGTAATTGAATTTTTTTTTATATTTTAAAAAGAAGGCACAAGGCAGTTTTGCGGATTCAAAGAATTTGGTTTTTTTTTATTTTTATTTTAAAGAAAATGCGGATTATAACCCCGAGAACAATTTTTCAATACAAGATCACCTTTATTTCCGAAATGAGTATCAGCATTAAGCTGAGGTTTAACATCGTTATAAATATTAGTACATTTTTTATTTGGTCTCGGTTCTGACCTACATATCACCATCTTCATGTTTTTGACACAGGTTGTTTAAACGGTGTCCTCTCGACTATCCTACATTTTATAATTACAGATTAAAAGTAAATAAATTTTCTTGGGCAACGAAGAACCTGTTTTTAAGACAATCAGAAACTGTTTTTACAGTAATTTCATTGTATAAACAAAAATATTACATATAGCATTTAAGTATTATCGGTTGTATATTATGTAGTTGTTTTCTTGACTAATTTTAACTATAATCTCAACTACCTGATCAATATAAATTGTAAGTTAAACGATACGAACAGATATCTCATATAAACTTTATACTGAGAAATGATTGGGATGTGATACTTAAATTCTTTGGAACTGCAATCTTTCTAAAAGTAAAATGTACGTGTTTCAGTTTCTTTAGCTATTAAATAATTAATGTACTTATTATTCGGTACAGTTGAAAAATTATAAAGACATCCTAATGCAAACTGCAATGTCAAAATATGTCCTTAGAAAATGTACTGCAAATTACAGAAAATTTAACACATAATTAGAAAACATCCTTACTTTATTCCTTACTTCCTTACAAGGACTTGAACCACGGGGGGGGGGGGGGGGTCGATTCACTCCCAAAATGATCAAGTGATGTTAATCGAACACTTTGTTTGTAAATAACTGGTTTACATAGGCGTAACATGCTCAAGATGAGAATTGAAGCATGGACATATTAAGATAATTTACAACTATACCCAATGATATATTTTTCAATGAAAAAAGAACCGATTTGTTATGTTGTTTCCACAACGTTTATAACATTTTTTTAAATTCATAAATTACCAGAACGTGAAATACCTATCTGCAGTCATTGAATTCTGATGGGGTTTATCTTTAACATAACAACAGATGAAAATGTCGTACAATTGTTTCAGTGCTATGACTGTAGATCATGGAATATTATTGTAAAAAAGCGGAGTAATTATATATATTATTATAACAAGTTGCGTTAATATAATAATTTAAATATAATTTTAAAGAATCGGATTGCCAGACTTGTAAAATTATTCATTTTGACACAATTTGTAAAATTTCTGCGTTGTATTTTACCAGGTTCACTCGGTTATTTGTATTTAGTGACGAAATCTGTTTCTACAATTGTTTTTAAAAGAATTCATTTTCAACAGCAAAATTTATAGCTCAGAAATAATTCAATTGATTTAAATCCTAAAATATTTCAAACTCAAACACCACAATTAAAAAATGGATGGATGTCATGTAGCTGTATGACCTATTCCTTATTTCCTTATAGTCATCTAGGTCTGCCTTAAATATGTGTCCGTTTCTAAAAGTACAAATAAAAAGTTCCCCCCAATTAAATATTATATTGACAGCGTAATAAAACGATGGGCTTTAGAAAGTAGATAAAGTAAAAAAGATTAACAAATATTTGTGAAATTATAAAATTTCGGGCTTGACGATATATAAATAAAACATGTTCCTCAGTGTAGGTTTCCGTCACATATTAAATCAGAAGATAAAGAGACGTCATCAAAAGTACATTACAAAACAATGGCTAACAGAAAATGTACAAAACTATTTTTGAAAATTTGAACACATTAAACGCTCGTGGGCAACCTGTTTGTGAAACCTGATTGTTTTTTTGAATGTGGTTTAACGCTATTTTCAACGATTTTATTTTATACAAGGCATCCAAATTTTATGATTATCCAATGGAAGAGTCGGATGCGTGGTGAAACCTTCGAACTTTTGACAGGAAAACTTGCAATGCTTGTAAATTTAGGCTGGAGTCGAGCATACCTCGCGTAAAGTCAGACTCATTAAAGAATTGCTCCTTAGACTACCCGGACTACTCTGTCACCGATGCCTCGCTATGCGGATTGAAAAAATTTTGTAGCACGGATATTTAAGTGTACAGTCAAGCATTAGGAACATTCTAGACACGACGGATATGTTTTCATGTAGTTTATAATTTATTTAACGCCTCGTCAATACGACTCTCAAGCGAATACATTTTTGTAACCTAATATAATTGTGGTTTGAATGTAAAACAACTCTGTAGACTGCACCGAATGATATGAAGTGTTCATTTGTTATAACACTCGATTCTTCAATCGACTTTATTTAACACGACATTTTCTTCTCAATCATAGTAAAAGAAGAACGACAGGTCTAGTAGTAAAGAAATTACCAGATGATAGATCAAAATTAAGCGCTATGCTATGCTATCGTGATTGTATGACGTTCTATTATTGGTAACTTCCTCTTTTCGATGAGATTTTAATTTGATAAATTATCGATGTATTTAGACTGACGATATATGGGTTACATCTATGTCCTTTGTACGAACTGTTAACCATGTAAAGTTGTCGAATAGTATATATATTTACACAAAACAGTATACATTAGTAATCATATGCATTTATTTATGCATTCAAAAATAATAAAAACATTCTTTACATATACGGGTACCCTAAGTATCAGCATCGCCATTGTTGTCTTCGTAGTGCACAAATATGTTAAAACATAGAACAAAAACAATGACGACTCGAATGACCAAGTGATTATTGGCTTCGATTGAATTCCATGAACTTTGCCATTTATTTTTGTTATGCAGATGGACAAATCTTGCATATTCTAAAACTTTGTGATGGTATAATTTTCCACTATTTATACATTTAAATTAAGGTTTTGTCCTAATTTATATAAGTATATAGACTTTCAACAAGTACCATTGATCTATAGAGTCTGATAAGCTAAGGTCGCACACACGGACTTGTGACAAGTCTATAGAGAAATAAAAGTGCTGCTAATAAACGTAGTCTTACATTCTTTCTATATCAGATTAACTAAATGACTGCCATGTCTAATTAAATTGTGCAGACGTCATATTCTTTTGTTTTCGCTTGTAGAATGTTATGAATGTAAACGTTGATAATATCAACAAAGAAATACCTTCAATGCTAGTTATATTTTCAGATTTAGAGAAATCTGGTTAGTTTACATATATTTGTAAATAAAATATTTTTTAATGCAATTATACTAATGATAATCAGTCAAGTATTGGTTAAAATAACATTTTCAATTGTCACGTTTTAAAAGCAGAAAAGTGCTAAATCAAGGAAAGAAAGTAAATGAATAAACTGAATAATAACAAAATCTACTAACATAAGGCTTAGTTAAGTATATTAATTACAATTTCATTTTATTACAACTGAGGTGGAGGCCTTATACATTGGCCAAGTGCCTGTCAACATTGAGATTGTAGGTTCGAGTCTTATTACGTGCAGGGTGTGCTCGACTCTTTCTTACCTTAATTGCCAAGCATTGCATGTTTTCCTGTAAAAAGTCTATAGTTTTTACCGGATACTATGGCTTCTTTCGCAATAAAAACTATACGCCATAATACAGCCAAAAATTGTTGAGACTGACAGGTAAACTGGCAATCCTTTTCAATTCCGGTTGGAATCTAAACTTGTAGTGAATAAGTATAATAGTAGAGGTATGAACGTGTTAAATTTTAAAATTTAAATGACTTTAATAAAAAAAATTAACATTTATTTATCATGCATGATATTTATTCTAAATGTTTTGGATAAAATTCTTAATATAAAATTAACAATTTCACATATTTTAATGTTAACTATTACTTGCATTTTTTATGTGAAATTGATAATTGTGCTAGTTAGCTGAATGCAAAAACGAGTAGAGTTCAAGGGAGTCGATTGTTGATCGATTTAACACTTAGATCTCTTTAAACTAGTTGTTAAAAAATAATCATTCTGCTTTTCCATTGGCGAGTGTGACATCCTGATTTCACCACAGATGCTCAAACCATGTAATAGAAGCTTATCTTCATAATATATAGGCTTATTTATTTTATTTATGTCAATATCAAATTCACCAATAAACGATAAAATCTAGATTTTGTAGGCTTTTTTAATCACGCTGGTGTTCATAATTTTTTATATGAACGTCGTACTGACGTCATAGATTACCTGTCAATCATCAAAGCACCTGTTGGGCGGTATTTATTGGAATTTCTCTGTATTAACTTACAGACAGCATTGATTGTAAATTCTATTTAAATGGAATAAGATGGTAATATGTTATATTGTCTGATAATCAACTATGAACCACACGGGTGATGAACAGAGTACTACAATAATTAAGCAACACATTTCTTTAGTATTTTATTAAACATGATCAATTTCAACTACATTACATGGTTATTTTCACATTTGTACAATTTCTTAGGTAACTGAATTCGATCGCATATTAAGGAATCAAAAAGATTATGATGTATCTATAGATTACATCATGTCAAAGAGTCAGAATGTGATTTTTATCAACAAATACCTGACTGCATGTGTAGAGGTGATGTAGTCATTGTCTAAATTACTGCCTTTGTATTTTGATTTTTTATTACCAGGTGCGAGCTATGATGTAACATTTAAATTTTTTTGTGATAAAAACTCATATCGATTTATTCAGTAATATAGTAATTAAATGATTTCACAACTCTTAAATTTTAAAAAGGTTTTGAATTTAAAAGTTTTTTTGATTCCCAATATCTAGATGGCCTAAGCAAGTTAATGTCTAACTGTTTTTGAATATTTGGTGACAAAAAGCTTTTAGAAGTTTTAATTATTTGGATTTGTTTAGAGGGTAACTGATGAGTCTTGTTAAAAGATTAATTGTTTGTTGTTTAACGTCTAGCAATATGTACATGTATAACGTCAGCTTCATTCAGAACATTGTTTTGTTTTGTTTGTTTGGTTTTTTTTTTTTTTTTTTTTTTTTTTGGGGGGGGGGGGGGGTGCTTTTGTGAAATAAAGTAAAATGTTTTACATCTTAAAATGATGTAATGTAATACGTTGAGCAAAACTTCACAAAATTGTTTGTTTACTTTTCATCACATGTTATTCAAATTCACTTTATTTATATAGTAATGAGTTTAAAATAGGAGTACATGTATTTTACGATATTCTGTCTTGGAGTGAATTCGAATGACGAACAATGCATTTGCGATTGTTTAGATAACGTGTCATTTATGGATCCGCCGTATAAATCATAGCTTCGAATAAGAAATGTAAAAATGCTTAACAGTAAATTTCTCATGCATTTGGAATTTTCATTACTTATGTGGTGCATTGACTAAAACCATATTTCATTTCTTTATCAGTTTATACTCGACATAAACAATGGATCCTGACAAGTAAAACAAGAATATGTAATATGAATGAAATCTGTTCGTGTTCATACAGTTTTACTATACAAACCAACACTCATTTTGACATTTAAATCCAAATATTCTTTTGAAAAAAAGTAGTTTCTGTTGTAGAACATTCCATTGAGTAATATAAGTCAGAAAAGTTAATCTTAAAGATGTCTGAAAAGACATTTTAATGGAGAACCCAATCAAAATGCATTAATATTGTTTGTTTTTCTAGTAATGACGTAAATATTGTATACTTTTTACTTGTTTTTATTAATTTGTCGATGTGGTAACAAATGTGATATTTGCTATAGGTACAGTTATTCATAGTTAGATAAACTTTTTCAATATATTTTCAGTATGTCAGTAATTTTACCCATATTTATGAAAGAAAACGGAAAAAGACTATTACAATTCTAAATTTATTAAATTGAAACGCAATGTTAATCAAACAAAAGATGAAAGAAGCAAAAATTGCTGCATGTATCACAAAACTCATCTTGTATGCAACATCGCTTCATTGAATTTTACACTTGGTAACTGTGATGGTCCTTTTAAAAATAACTTTCAACAATTCATTCGTTTGTGAAATATTTGTTTCAAAGCATTACTTTCGGTGTATTATCGGAGATATGCTGTTATCTTCTAGATTAATATGCCCAGGTGGTGCTATGAAAACAATATTTTGAATACCTTAGATATAGGAGACAGATAGAACAAATGCCAGTGTAGATATATCATTCTCGTTCATGGGGATAAAATGATCCAATATTACTGTTTTCCCATGGGGACAAAGGATGAAATTGCCTGTAGATATATTACTTTCTCACTTATGGCACGGTTGAGATAATCCATTTGGCATCTTTCATATATTATAGTATAACGCGCTGATTAAAATATTGCTCGCTGGAGGTTAAACGCCAATAAGTCAATCCGTCTGGTTTAAAATGGATTGTTCATAGAATACTACAACTACTTACTATCCAAAATCACATATTCAGCATCCTTTTGTTTGTTCAAATTTCCCATCCCTTTCCCTCTCCCCTATTGGCCTGAGGCGCAATACAGCTGGACAAGGACAAATAACTAGACCAATACAGAACTCATCACGTAATGATATCTTTATTAATTGACTAGTCCAAACCAATCAGGCAAATACAGGTTCAAATTAGGCCAATACAGGTTGATCAGGTCAATACCGTTATTGGACTAGTTAATAGCGTATTGGGCTTTCGATACAGTGTGGATAACAGGCTTGTGGCATAAATTAATACTAAATATAATATAAATGGAAAGATGCTTAATGTCATTCAGAACATGTATAAAAACATTAAATCAAATATTGTTTTTAACCATGAAAAATCAAATTATTTCCCCTGTTATAATGGGGTGAGACAAGGAAAAAACATGTCTCCTTTACTATTTGTCCTATTTTTAAATGATTTGGAATCTTTCTTAGAAAATCATAACAACGTCAAACATGTATAGGCTGTACGCAAAATTATTTGCACTTTTATACCCAGACGATACAGTTCTAAATGTCTGAAACAGAAGATGGCCTCCAATCCCAATTAAACAGCTTTTTCGAATATTGCAATGAATTAAATAAAACTGGTAATTTTAACTTGGCAATCAAAGCACAAGCAGAAGCACAAGCAGAAAAGGGAACAAATGCAATGTATAAAGTCTTTAACTTAGGAAAATATCATAACCTTTCAATTTGCTGTCAGTTAGACTTATTTGATAAAATGGTTAAGCAAATATTATTGTATGGTTGCGCAAGTTGTGGCTTCAAAAACTATCACCTGATCAAAAAGGTTCACTTTAAATTTCGCAAAGTTTTACTTAATTTAAAATCTTCTACGCCAACTGTTTTGAATATGGTGAATTAGGTAGATTCCCTTTATATCTTTACATTAAATTAAGAATGAAAAACAGACAAAACTATATATGCCTATTAATTTACAAGCTTATGTTACATCTGTTTCATACCCAAAATCTAAAATTTTCTTGGCTTACACACATTTTCGAATTTCTGAATGTCTAAAGAAAAGAATTATGGAAAGTTTAACTGATCAGTTTCGACAAAGCTGGCACGACGAAGTTCAAATTAAAGTATAGGAGACGAACTTCACCATGTTCTGGAATGTCGATGCTTATTATGATAGAAAGAAACTGATCAGTAAACAGCTGACTAGAAATCCAAATATTTTAAAGTTCAATGATATTATGACAACATAAAATAGATTGAAATTAATAAAACTATGTAAATTGATAATAATCATAAATAAAAAACGTGTCCTCCCGGCTAAAACTTACTTGTTATCTATACAATGTAATATATTTATAATGCTTATAATGTTGTATATATTGTACATAGTATTTCTCTGTACCTAAATGCTTGGTTTATGAGAATAAAGTTTTATATAAAGACTGGTTCAGCAAAAAAATCATATTCGGCAGTTTTATTGTTATCTAAGTGAATATTATAGTAGTTAATTAATAATGAATAATATAAACATGCACAACATCACGTAATCTCATTATCTGATCCCAAACAGCAAATTTCTATCATAACATCGATCCTAATAACACAACCATGTTTTCCAAGTACAATTATATCTAATCTAAGTTGACATAACCACACGTGAACGTTATGGAAATAGATAATGTAGAAAGAGTGTACAATAATAAACATGTTATGTCATTGGGTCCAAGACCAGTTATCTGAGCCACTATAACCAGAGATAAAAAAATATGTGCACTTATTTTTTCTCCAATTAAAACACATTAGAAATTTAAATACAGCATAAGCAATAATTTGTTTGTTGAAAACTTAAAACTTAATCTTCTGGAATGAAAACAATTGAAAACTTAATCTTCTGGAATGAAAACAACGATACAAACTTCTAACATTCCTTTGCCACAATACAGCCTAGTAACACATTAATATTCCTTTGATGTGCTGTGATTAAGTTGTTTGAATAATCAAAATACCATATTATACATAATGTCATGGATAAAATAGACAATATACAATAGTTAGTACAAAACATTTTAATGCAAGAAATCTTAGTCAATGCATACATATATTTCAAACAATTTTTATAAACAAAACTTTCTTTTCTTACGCCCAAATATTAGTTTATAAATAACACTTGAGACCATGTACAGCACATAAGTTTGTTTTCCGCTCTTCCGCTAAAATTTAAGTATTATATAATTGTTTAACAAAAGCATGTTCATATACATCATATCTATCATATCTACAATTTTTCTTGTATTTCGATTGCTATACTATATATATGTAAACACAAGTATATCTAGATTTAGTGAGTATTTCATTGCATCACAAGACCTCTTCAGAGCGTTGTTAGGCTACCATCACTGCCGATACTTTAAATTAAAAAAAATCTTGACAGTCAAGTTTCCGGTTAGCAGTCTAGCAAAGCTTTACTCCGAACAGTTATTATATGTGATATTTACAAATATAAAATGTAAGTTGTTTTATTACATTTTGTCTTCAAATACGTGTAAATGGTAATAATTAGTATATTCAAACTTTCAAATGTAGAAGACCTAATATTGTGCTATATGTTATTCTGGCTATTCCAACATGTTTAATTTTAGAGGTAAAATATTAAAAATTCATGTTTGTTTAGTTCAATAAAGAACTTTTTCTACAAATTGTGTATATTTTAATACTAAAATTCAAATAAGTTTACATAAAAAAATTCATTACCTGGAAAAAAATGATAGGCTATATTACTTAAACAACACATTACACAATAACAACATCTATTGTTCTAAGCATGTTGGAATAGCCAGAATAGATAATTGTAAAATGTTGGAATAGCCAGAATAGATAATTGTAAAATGTTGGAATAGCCAGAAGACACCGTGCTAGAATTCTATAACGATCAAGAAAGCAAATAAGAATACAACACCACCCGCACATCCTGCCGTTTATGTTTACTGTCTTTTGAATTTCTACTAAAAGTACATGCACTATGATTATGAACGTATTCTGCAATGATACATTCATACAGGAAAACAAACCAGACAAAAATACTTAGTCTTAGGTCATTGACTTTATATAGGAAATAAACATGTCAAAAAATCATAGTATCAAAAATAATTTTTGTTTGTTTACTGCACTTAAATCTCTTGACCTTTTTAGTGCGTATATATATAGTTAAATATTTTAAGTAAACTTTCAAAAATTTTCCATTGAAAACAACGCTTTAATTGTGTGATTTTTTTATGGATGCTGCGTAACATGTAAGAATCATAGTATTTTGTATATATTTTTTTGTCAAGGTAAATGTACACCTCATGCAGATAATAAAACTCAATCATTTTATTGATAGCAAGTATATTCATTTTCAGATTTTCGCACAGCTGGTCGTCCGAACTAAACAAAGTCATAAATGGAAGGTAAAAATATCAGTCAGAATCCAGGATATGAACATTTGTACCAAACCACCGCCAACAGTGCTTATGAGTACATCTACCTAGAATATGAACATTATTATTCGGACTGTGGAAATAACTCAACACATTCTCAAAGCGGATTAGGAAACGAACATGGTGGAATTGAAATACTTTTGCGCGTGTTCTTGCCAATATTTTGCATCGGTGGTATAATTGGCATCATTGTAACAGTCGTTGTACTCAGTCGGAAGAGTATGTGCACGTCTACAAATACGTATCTTATTTCGCTTGCTGTTGCTGATCTTGGATTCCTTAGTCTTCTTGGATCTGGTGGGGTCGAGCGTCATCTATCAAAATCATCAAAGTACATATTTTTCGTATTCTATGAATACGCTCAGATATTTATTCACACTTTTTTGTTGTCGTCTGTTTGGTTGACCGTAATGTTAGCTGTTGAACGGTACATTGCTATATGTCACCCGTTACGAGCTATATCAATTTGCACCGTCAGACGATCAAGAATAATTATAACATTAATTTTCGTTTTTTCATTTGTTTGTCGAATTCCAAATTTCTTCGAATTCAAAACTGATACGTATTACAACTGTAACGAACCAATTATTACTATAACAGAAACTCCCCTTGGTTTGAATACGACATATAAAAAGGTGTATTCATGGATCATCGACACTACTGTTTGTGCAATTATACCGTTTGTGTTTCTGGTTTATCTCAACGTTCGACTGGTTCTGGAAATAAGAAAATCTACTAAATATCTGCGATATCACATTGGGCTGAATTCTAACATGCAGAATATTGTTTCTCATGAACAACTGAAAATCACTATGATGCTAGTCAGTGTCATTGTTGCGTTTTTTATCTGTCAATCTCCATACGTTATATACGTCGCTTATGTCAACGTAAATCAATATAGATTCTACCGAAACAATTCATTACATCTGATTTTGCAGTTCATAACTTTGTCCATGTTGGTTCTGAAATCTGCATTTAATTTTATCTTGTATTGTTGGTTTAGTGAAAAGTTTTGGAACACATTCAAACGAGTTTTCTGCACTCGATACTGCCTTGTAAAACCATCTTCCCGTAGGAAAAATCACACAGTTCATTCGGCAGACAACAATGCTACAAGCAGTGCGAGAAAAACGTCTTATCTGACAAAAGATACAATATGTTGACAAGCTTGATTGGAAATATATCTACAAGCATAATTATAACAGAACTGTTGATAATTTTTTGGTTTTATTTTAATGTTGTATACATTTTGAATTGTTAATGGTCTTGGTTTAACTATATTATGTGTTTGTATATGTTTAATTTATTAATTTGACTTGCTTTCATGTTATTGATGTAGCATGCTAATGACGACGTGTCTATCACGTATATACATTAAAAACTAATTCGCCACCTATTTAAATATTGCACCTAAACTCGTCTACATTTGGGAGTTACATTTTTTATTTTATGTGTACTATACAATCAAAAAGTAGTATTTCCAACAACATATAAAACATGACAATAAAAATACACAGTTAAATATACTAAATATTATTTATTAGTAAAATTCTGAGGTTAAGAACAATAAATTTATTTCTTATGTATACATAGTGCGTGCATGGCTTAATACTTAACTATATATGTCAAGTAATTTGCTTTTACAGACCTATGAAAGACTTACCAACTGGCGTCATACCAGTTATCGCCGAGAACAAGTTGTCGCAAAATATTTGCGTGATTTGCATGACCGTGTGCTTTTTGCTGTCTTCTTTACACTTAGGGAAACGACAATATATTCTTAAGCAAATTTTTTTTGTATGTATTGAAATGATAAGAAATAACGAAAACAGAGCACTTCTTTTTTCACTTTTGAGACCATATTTACTTCTATTCGCCGAGAACACTGGTGTTCATGAACATTTGTTGTCTACCATCTACAATAGGATACACGCTTCAGTTAAAAACGAAACGTTAGAGCGAGACGTGTTTGGTAGTGACTTTAAATTTTTGTAAACAAATATATTGCCCACAAATTTGTGGATAAAAAAAACTTGATGAAATTTCGTGGAGATAACACCTCACTATCAAAATCCCCATGAAAGTAAGCACTTTTCATTAACGGAATTTCAGTACACATGCGCATTGAAATTGCTACACAAAACAATTATAGATGTGTCTTAGGGTCATCATTAATATTCTGGAGCCCTACTAGGTATTAATTTTCTCTTGAAGAAAACCTCTAAAAAAATTCGATAACTGGTACAAAGCCTAGATTTAAATAATGCCGACGATATACTATGAATGTATTGAAATAAGGCCGTTTTTGCAAAATTCCGTAATCATCTCAGGTAAACGCTAAACGAGTATTCTGACAATCATATTTTTTAATCCAAATGGCAACATATTGGTATATACCATAATATATATATTGTAAATACATATTAACTTACGTTTTTCCACCCTTCTATCTATATTATGACCTGTTCCTTTTGATGGAATCAATTTTGTGTGATATCATTGTTAACTGTTAACATTATAAACTGTTACCAGAAGGTTTATGTTTTTGTTAATAAAGCATGCAGAAATGAGGGATTTCTTTAAGTCTGATTTCTGTTTATTGATGGAATTACATGATTTATATTGTAGCAGGGGAGAACGGGTGAGTTAAAAGACGAAAACTTATGCACGCAATATAGCCTTTATTGTTTTTTTCCCATTTTGCGACAGATCAAAAATATTGTAAACTGTTTCCCACTTTCTTAAGGCAGAATTTGTGAGAATCGTCAGTTTCAGACTTTTCAAAGTTGTCTTTGTTAATTTAAATTGTGCGTTATGCCATTTTCAGCAATTGTTCGGCTATATTAAGTCGTCCAGTTTTATCGGGTAGGAAGTCGGAGTACCTAAAGAAAACCCCGAGCGCCGCTAGGAAACCTGGCAATCTTTGTCAATTCATGAATGCAGTCGAGTACACCCTGCTCGCAGAGTGTCTCGAGGAATATCAATTCTTGTGTCAACCTGCTATAAACGTTCAAAGGAGAGAGCTAACATTGTCATGCATTTTTTATGGTTTATTAATTTTTATTTTTGCCGAATTTATAAATTGGTTTCATTCTGAAGCACACAAATAATTTAAAAAAACCAATGGGTCAGATGGCATCAATTTATATTCTATAGCCCCTTAGTTGACCGATATTAAAATATTGGAATATAAATGAAATTGTTTAATCTTTGACAAGTTGTCTCAACGTTTAACTGAATATTTGCACGGTTGGTTTGCTGTTTTATACAGTTGTCTATTGCGTGCCCGAGTGGTCTATAGAGGATGAACTTTCCTTGGGATTTGTCATGAAACGTTATCATACGGGCAGCCTGGCAACAGACAATGTAGTAGGTGCGGTGTTTAAAAGGTGCCACGCTCTTTGTACGTAAAAGACCTCTTTTATATGGTTGTCGAAAAAGGTAGGCTTATTATAGCAGCTACAAAAGGCTCAATTATTTCTAGTAGCTATCAATATTTCTTGCTCACTCTTCAACCCATCAGGTGCTCTGGATAATTAAGCAGTGCCTGCCTCTAATTCGACACCCCTCAATAAGGCCTCAATTAGTTTTGATTTTGAATAGAATGCCCATTTATATGATTTAACCCATTGTCATTTCTTTTAATCTAGGCATTTTTTATCTATTACGGAGGATTTTAAATATAATGAAATTTGGACATGATCTGATAAATATATTATGACTTATCCTCATATTGGATAAGTCCGGTTATTGAGGAGAGCAAAGATATTTATAGTATTATTAGTCATAATTGAAAAAACATATGCACATGTTTTTGTGCGCACGCACTTGTTTGAGCAACATCCTCTTTTTCGTGAACAGCATCAAGACAAGGGTGGAAAATTTTGAAGAGGGACCACCTCAAATGTTAATTATACATTGTGGTGCAAATAATATTGGTACAATGTCAGTTAGAAAACTGAGAAATTTTATGAAATTTACAATCTCCCAAATTGTTAAACTAATGCCTTGCACACTAATTGTATGGAGTGAAATGTTGCCCCAATTATCCTGGAGATATATGGTGTCTAATATTGCTGCAGAGAAGGCAAGAATCAGGATTAATAGTTGCATAGCAACCTTTGTAATTAGTCAAAAAAGGGGGGGGCTGTATAAGATATCCTGATATAAAACAAGAAACCACAAAGCTTTTTTCTGATGGTGTACATTTGTCAGAATTAGGTAATTCACTGTTTGTCAATACAATTCAAGGAGGAATTTACACTTTTATTTCCTCTAAAGCTTGCATCTATCCATAATCCATAGGTGTACCAATCTAAGAATTGACCATTTAACGCCATAAACTATATTTTCACGCATAAAATAGACTGATGGGCTTGTCTGTTGTTGTACTAGTATACATTTTGTTTGGTCATGGCTTTGTAATGTGGGTAGCAAAATTTGCTGCTGTGATGGCAGATGGATTGATGCAATCCATATGGCTGAATTTTGCGAATGAGGCTAGTCTTGCAGATTACCGTTTTATCCCGGGATCTGTAAGGTTTTATCTAGCTTTCATGAATATTAATTATCAGCATATTCAGAAGATTGTTTATAGACTTTTAATTCATTGAAATATTTGACTTTAATTATTTTAATGAACATAATTCTTGCAGAATGAACTTTTCATTGTTTAATGTTGTCTTATTGTTTATTGCACTTGAATAATTGATTGTATGGTGAGCCATTTAGTCCTATTGAAAGGTCGGCCACCACATTTGATCGTTGTAATATTAAAGCCATGACCATTTAATGCCAATATGTGTTCTTGTTATCTTTGATGTATCGAAATAATATGACTTATCCTCATATTGGATAAGTCCGGTTATTGAGGAGAGCAAAGATATTTATAGTATTATTAGTCATAATTGAAAAAACATATGCACATGTTTTTGTGCGCACGCACTTGTTTGAGCAACATCCTCTTTTTCGTGAACAGCATCAAGACAAGGGTGGAAAATTTTTGAAAAACCCTCCCACCCACCACTTGTTAAAATGTTAATATTGTTTATGCACATGATTGTATTTTGTTTTAGCAGAAGATGGCCAACAAACAATATATATATATATATTTTCCTTTTATGTTATCTTGTACAGTAAATTGTATTGAATGTGTATTTTGCAATGATTTCTTTAGAGTAGATACTGCTGTTGTTTGTTTAATATATTTCAGGATCCTAACAGGTGGATAGTAAATATCGTCATGGCTTTATTTTAATGCAAAGATAATGCATTTGGAGAGCAGAATATGATGCCGGTCTTAAGACACTGATGATGGCTGAATTTTGCGAATGAGGCTAGTCTTGCAGATTACCGTTTTATCCCGGGATCTGTAAGGTTTTATCTAGCTTTCATAAATATTAATTATCAGCATATTCAGAAGATTGTTTATAGACTTTTAATTCATTGAAATATTTGACTTTAATTATTTTATTGAACATAATTCTTGCAGAATGAACTTTTCATTGTTTAATGTTGTCTTATTGTTTATTGCACTTGAATTGATTGTATGGTGAGCCATTTAGTCCTATTGAAAGGTCGGCCACCACATTTGATCGTTTAAATATTAAAGCCATGACCATTTAATGCCAATATGTGTTCTTGTTATCTTTGATGTATCGAAATAAATAGTTATCAGTTTTAACACATTGGACAGAGGAAATGAGACTTGCCGCCAACGGCATAACCAAATGTACTAAATCCACTATTTGTTGGCTGGTGTTGGTTAAAATAGAGTAGAGTTAAAATATGTAATTTGTATAATTTTATACTCCCGAATGATCCGCGTTCCACAAATGTGGGCGTTATAAAGAATTGGTTGGTATGACGTCCACTTGTTCAAAAAGTCAACATGCCGATCTCACTTGCGCAGTAAGACGTTAAATAGCTGTATAATACTGTAGAATACAATATTGTCTATGCAATCACAACTGACGATGATTAACAACAGCAAAGGTCCATAGAAATTTGTATTTATTTACTGTGACTGTGACAAGTAACTATGTCATCCTATATAATATATTTAAAAAATGCTGAGTTAGATCACTGTCAGATTAATACGAAAATTCCATCGTCACACGCTAGTGCACATGTACGATGTAAATCCCGAATATTCACCTCGGTAAACTTTTATAGCGGATTTGGCCTAGTGGATATAAGAGCGCTCGACAAATTGCAATTAAATGGGTGCCGCAGTGTCACAACGGTGTTTCACAGTATTAAAATCTAATTCTAACAGTGTTGGGCTTAATTTGTAGATATAAATATTGTAATTTTTTAAATATTTGATATTAACCTGTATTTCTAAGTAGACGTTGATATATACACACAAACAAAGTACATACAGCGAATGAATTTTGACATGACCAAAACATTATATTTATAATAAAAGAACATGAGAAACAAGTACAGTCTTTTAAAAAGATCAGTTATGCAATGATCTACAAATGGCCTTAGTTGTCATTCAAATTTCCCTTTTCAATAGCACAAAAAATGTAAATTAACACGAGTCTCAGTAAACGTAAAATTGATCATTTACATAAAAATACATGTATGCAGAAAAATTTATACTGTATTGAAACCCACTGCCTAAGATATAGAAATGAAGTTTTTCTGCGAGAAATAAATCAATTATACAATAATGTTAGCAAATTGAATATTAGAAATTTGGTAATAAATGTATGTACGTAAGCAAGGTATACTTTTCCAGCAAACAATTTTACGTCGTAAAAACGTCGTTAAAATGTATGTTTTTGGTTGCAGTAACGTTACTACATAACGTTTTTTTTACGAAAAATGGATGGTTTTCTCAACGTCGCTTTAACGTTTTTTTTTTTGACCAATTTACGACGTTTAACAGACATTCCCAAAACGTTACGAAAAAATCGTGACGTACATCCGACATTTAGATTACGTATGATTTTGCCGAAGATGTTCTGTAAACGTTGTCACAACATTAAAATAATACATAACACGTTCACAGACGTATGTCTAACGTAACTGAAAGAAGCAATTGTTGTATATATGAAAAAAAATGTCTACCTGAAAATTACTGTTTCGTTTTTCCCTCGAAAGAAATATGGTCATAACCGCACCGTATTTATTAACCACAAAAATACATCTCTAATAGTCAACGTAAAACAAACGTAAGAGATACCAACTGGTGAACGAACATTTCAAGATTTCAAGGAACATATAAGAAGCTACATATTACTGCCTTTATGTCTAGAAAAGCTCTGCTGCAGGCTCCACAAAATACATAGTAGTGTGAAATACAAAAGACGATTTTCATAGAAAAAACGATGAAAATTACTTGTATAATTAAAATAGAAAAATTAATTAGTTTCCTATTGTTTATTGTGTAAATATTACAAGACAAAACAGTTTATTAAGCCTCTGACACACAGGTGTAAAAGAGAACACAAAGAAAATATGAACAGAAGTTGGTTTAAGACATTGATACATAGAAAGAAACGGATCAGTAAACAGCTGACTAGAAACCCAAATATTTTAAAGTTCAAGGTTATTATGGCAACAAAAATAGATTCAAATTAATTAAACTATGTAACTTGATAAAAATCATAAATTAAAAAACGTGTCCTCCCGGCTAAAACTTACATGTGTTCTCTATATTATATTTATTGAATGTGTTATTATCGCCGCCCAGGAGGGCGGCGATATATTTGTATTCACTTTCGTTGCTAACGATGGATAAAGGAGAAAATATTTCTAAGTACACTTAGTTACCATAAATGAACAGAAATTTGCTACAAGAATGTCAATCATTTAACTTGAGTGAAAAAACAAGATGATAGCTAAGTTTCGACTGCAAAAATGCTTGGGTACTATCAAAGTTTCATGTAATAATTAATTTTGTTATTATTCTATTATACGGAAGTTAGTAATAGAGGGAGACCATTTTTATCCTGGTACTGTATAATTCGGTAATAGTTCTATCGAAGAGCGTAGATTTGAAAAATCGGAAACCAAAATAGAAGGCAAATTTGTTTATAGAATTCCGGAGTATGACGCATTTGTAAGATTCAATATATAAATGTTATGTCAATAATCTAATTGAACAACTTTAATATTAGTTTTAATTCAAGTATATTTGTGATATGACAAAAGATTACATGTGCACAAACTTAGAAATCGGCCATTCATATTAGCCACAACAGCAGGACTTAGCTTTACATAGAACCTTATGGGGGGGGGGAGTTAAAATGCCTTCTGTTTAGAAATTGCAATTCTTTCTAAGCGAATGTTCATTAGATAGTCCTTAGAAATTGTGTGTTTTTAGTTCGATTGAAAATCTGAGATGTCTGCTACACAAGCTTTTATATTATATAAAAAACAACTTGACTGTGATTATTTATTCTTCTGGTCCTCTACACGTACAATTTTTTAATCCAATCTAAATATTAAGATTATTTTCTCTAATTGCCATATTGTCGAGATTATATGTATTTTGCATTTTAGCAAATGCAAACAGATAGAAAAACATATATTCAAGGTTCGAAACGTTTGATTATATATAATACAGCCTCTAAGAAAAACACACTATTGGGTCTAAAGTATATGCTGTTAATGTATAATTTAAACAAAATATTAACTTAAAGCTTTGACGCATTACAACATAATTGCAAAGAACATAAAAAATAACCTCTGTAACGTAGGTATAAATTGATACATTAACTGCATATACTTTAGACCCAATAGTGTGTTTGCTTAGAGGCTGTATTATAATCAAACGTTTCGAATCTTGAATATGTGTTTTTCCATTGTTTGCATTTGCTTAAATGCAAAATACATATCATCTCGACAATATGGCATTTATTAGAGAACATAATCTCAATTTATAGATTGGATTAAAAAATTGTACGTGTAGAGGACCAGAAGAATAAATAATCACAGTCAAGTTGTTTTTATATAATATAAAAGCTTGTGAAGCAGACATCTCAGATTTTCAATCGAACTGAAAACACACAATTTCTAAGGACTATCTGATAAACATTCGCTTAGAAAGAATTGTAATTTCTAAACAGAAGACATTTTAACTCCCCCCCCCCCCCCCCATACGGTTCTATGTAAAGCTAAGTCCTGCTGTTGTGGCTAATTTGAATTGCCGATTTCCAAATTTGCGCACATGTAATCTTTTGTCATATATTAAATAACAAATATACTTGAATTAAAACTAATATTTAAGTTGTTCAATTAAATTATTGACATAACATTTATATATTGAATCTTACAAATGTCGGCATACTCCGGAATTGTATAAACAAAATTGCCTTTAATTCTGGTTTCCGATATTTCAAACCTACGCTCTTCGATAAAACTATCACCGAATTATATAGTACCAGGATACAAATGGTCTCCCTATATTATTAACTTCCGTAAATAGAATACCAACAAAATTTATTATTACATGAAACTTTGATATTACCCAAGCATTTTTGTAGTCGAAACTTAGCTATCATCTTTTTTTTCATTCAAGTTAAATGATTGACATTCTTGTAGCAAATTTCTGTTCATTTATGTTAACTAAGTGTACTTAGAAATATTTTCTCCTTTATCTATCGTTAGCAACGGAAGTGAATACAAATATAGAAATATTTTCTCCTTTATCCATCGTTAGCAACGAAAGTGAATAAAAATAATAAACAAGAAATCTTTTGATGCAAAGCATCAGTTCGCCGCCGATTTATTCTACATTCTGCACGCGTTTGTCAAAGTGATTTATAAAACGAGGCATTTGAACTTATTACCCATAAGTTTCTATGTAAAGCTAAGCCCTGCTGTTGTGGCTAGTTTCAATTGCCAATTTTTAAATTGGTGCACATGTAATCCTTTGTCATATATTAAATCATAAATATACTTGAATTAAAACTAATATTCACGTGGTTCAATTAAATTAATGACATAAAATTTATTTATTGAATCTTACAAATATCGACATACTCCGGAATTGTCTACACAAAATAGCCTTTAATTCTGATTCCGATTTTTCAAAGCTACGCTCGTCGATAGAGCTATCAACGAAAGACTCAGTACCAGGATAAAAATAGTCTCCCTCTATTATTAACTTCCGTAAATAGAATACTAACAAAATTTATTATTACATGAAACTAAAATATCACAAAAGCATTTTTGAAGTCAAACCTCATATACCATCTTTATTTTTCACTCAAGTTAAATGATTAACATACTTGTAGCAAAATTCTGTTTATTGTAGCTATAAGTGTACTTTAAAATATGTTCTCCTTTATCCATTGTTAGCAACGAAAGTGAATACAAATATATCGCGGGCGATAATAACAATAAGTGTTGTAGAGAGAGAGCAAAAAATACAACAGCAGCTTATTCACAACACAGATCTATATGAGAACGGATCTTAGGTTTTTGTAATATACTATCAATACATTAACTTTTTAAACGTTTTTGAGAGTTCTGCAATACAGTTACAACTGGTTGCTGTCTGGATTCTGGCACCTAAAAATAAATAAATAAATAAATAAATAAATAAATAAATAAATAAATAAATAAATAAATAAATAAATAAATAAATAAATAAATAAATAAATAAATAAATAAATAAATAAATAAATAAATAAATAAAGATGTTTCTACTATTAAATAATTATATTAATAAATATGACACAATTTTCGACCAACTGATGGCCTTCTTCAGTCAATATCAATCTAAAATAAACGATAAAATTTGGATACTGGTACATCAGCATCCGGTAGTGATGTGATCGGATCTGATTTGATTGATCTTGAACTATCTCGAATCCCATCTATCAGTCATTACATAAGGGAGTACTGTACAGTTGTATAAACCATCTTATCTTTAACTTCTTGATATTCATGAATTTATTAGTTATATTTTCAATAATAATTATTATTGTTTTTTGTTTATTCCGTTGGGTATACAGAGCAGAGCTCTTTGATCCAGAATTTCTCTCGGGCCTCCCGTACAGAGTCTCGCCACTTGCAGTTCTGCTCAATAATTAGGATTTTTATGTGAAAATGCAAGTGCAAGTGGCGAGACTCTGTACGGGAGGCTCGAGAGAAATTCTTTTTAACCATTTGTCACAGTATTTAATTTTATTGAGTTCATAAAGCATTCTTTATACGGCACAGTATCAGTGGTCAAGTTGAAGTGTGTGTAAAGCCATACAAAAAATGTTTAAAATATTCTGTAATTTCATGCATTTTTGTCCCAGGATAAGGTTTTTATATCAGTGAGTCTCTGTACGCTAATATTTTGAAACGAGGGAGTCGGTGGTCGCGTGGTTATGGTAGTTAGTCATCTTCTATTGACCACGTGTCTGTTAATTAAGGCTGCGGTCGCGGTATCGCGCCTTACGACGGGCAGGGTGTGCTCTAGTCTGGTTCCCGGTCTATCATCTTTCGTGTATTAATGTTGAAGTGCAATAGCATGCTTAATTCTTTTTAAGTAAAATGAGTAAAATTCACACAGAGAAAGGGTGGCAACCAAATTGAAATGACTATATGTCATAATATATATTTTATTTCTTTGTTAATGGTATGCTTGAAATAACAAAGAATCTATACAATGTTTGGTTTTCTAATGTAGAAAAACTTGTATACTGTGTATCACTGTATGTAAAGGAAAAACTAAGATAATATTAATTAGATTGTATATTTGCAATAATTAGAAAACAAAATGAATTATATCAGTTCTGCCTTAGTTCTTTAGTCTTAATATACACACTTTTCGAAAGAGTTGGGGATAAACAATGGTTCTCATGTCTGTCTGTCACTTATGCCAAAAAATGTTAGAAATGTTTGTTTACACACACAAAAAATAAGTGTCCATTTGTTTTTAATGAAAAATTAGCGTTTATTGCATATCAGTCTCTTGATGCTGGGGAAATTCCATCGATGTTCAAGGTCGTCAGTTGACAAAAAGCGACAGAAATTTTTACAAAAAAGTTCTGCAAAATTTATGAGGGGTTATCAGTGATCACTAAATCAACTTTTTCTAGTTTTTATCTGGAAATGAAATTTTATGCCACTTTCAACGATGTTTCAATTATTTAAGGAATACTTCAAATTTCTGAACAGATTATACGATATAATATGGTTTGGGTCTGTTTACACCATTCATAAACCGCGCTTATAATTTAATTTTAACTATAAATCTTAGCAATTTTTGCGGTAAAAGTGTCGATGACGTCGTCGAACTATTTGAATTTTAACGGCGTTAGAATAGGTCATAGGTCACGCAAGTTATTTCTTATAATATTCGTTGCCCGATTTGAATTGACCAATCAGATTTCAGCTTACAAAGCAAATATAAGTATAAAAATGATAAAACAATATTCAATAATATTTTTTAATACCTGTTGGTTTTTAGAAGTTAAGTATTCTCTTTCTTCTAAATATTCGATAATTTCCTGATCGATTACTACACAATGATGCTGAAATCTATCTTTTTGTTCTTGAATTATACCATTCAAACCATTTGTAATGATGATACAAGATGGTTTGGAGGTTAAAAATGGCAAGGCCTGTAACATAAACACAACTAAATTTTTATGGTGACAAATTGAAAGCTCATAACACCAAATATTAGAAATCTCATAATCAAACTTACTCCTTTGTCATTATGGTTATGGACTTAAACTTGCACATTCCTGAATCTTTGACAAAATTAAATAAATTAAATCTCTATATTAAAGAGACTTGACTACTTTCATAATATAAAATTAAATTCATTTCAAAATTATCAGTAATGGCACTTTGAAATTTTGGCACTCTACACTTTACAGGTTACTTTTATTTTTACTATTTTGAAGCACACACAGAAAGAGAAAATTCAATAAAATTAAATTTTTTATCCTCAAGGTTATATTTAGAGGTACTTTCCAGTTATTTTACTTGTACTTCATTTAAATGTGTATAACTATAAACAATTAAGAAATCCAAACTCTCGTGAACGAGATTTGCAGAGATTGAGGAATGGGAAGGGGGGGTATGAGATGTTTCTGTGATGTTATTGTATATTAAATGTGCCTTGTTTATTCGGTAATTGCTTATTTATTACCCAACACTTTACAGTAAAAGGCAAAAGACAAACATAATAAGCAGTCAAAATGTAAATTTAGATCATGATTTTTATACGAAAATTATATTTTAAAAACGGGTATGTTATCAAAAAAAGACGTCTAAATCAGTAAAACTCAGTGGTAAGGATGCAAGAGCAAACATAAGCTAGGGAAAATAAATATCTTTATAAGTCACAAAAGATATTGATTTTAATTCATTTAAAGATTTAAAAATTTTGATTTAAAACTTTAAAAAATGCAAGTTATATTTGGATACTTATATTTATACTATAGACTGAAATTAAAATAACTAGGATCGTAGTATATGAGTCCTTAAAACTAACCCAGAACTACGCGACTATGGGATTTAGAAAAGGTCAATACGGAATTTAAATCACTGTGAACTGAAAAAGTATGTTAACTACGTTTGTATAACCTGTGCCAACCATATAAATCACATATTTTTCATCTTTAATGTCAGTAATAGTGTTAACTTATGATGCATACGGTCGACAGAACATCATTATTTTTGCAAGCTATTATTGTTTGTATTTGTTTTTCTTTCAACTTTTCATATTTCATTGGCATGATTTTGTTCATACCTTTTATAATTTCGTCTGCTTCCGAAGCAGACGCCATTGTTGTTTCTGGTACCCGAATGCTTTTCTTTTAACAGGGAACCAATGTTCTCAAGTTCAAGGTCATCGTTAGCTAATACCGAATGTTATAATTGTATATTCCGAAGGCATACTGAATATTTACTGAATATATCCTAGGTGTGCTCGAATACAAAACTTAATTGACAAGGATTGAGGGTTGTTCGGGTTTTTTACCGTTTATTACTCCCGCAATAAAACCCAGACGTCATGATACAGCTAAAAATTGCTGAAAGTTGCGTCAACTACAATTAAAAAAAACTAACATAATCTGAAAATGTTTTGAGACAATCTGTGTTCTGAATACAGTATTATTTAGTTTTCCCTAAGTTAGCAATTATTAAACTTACCATATATCTGGATCCCCTGGCCTATTAGTGGCATGTTTTAGGCATTCCGTTATAATCTACTTCGCATCCATTTCTGTGGCTGACGGAGGATTTTTCTGTATGCCACGGAAGAAGAAGAAAATTAATAAATCTTTCGGTATTATTTTTCATCTGGTTAACAGTTCAATAAATTGGTCATTTGCAAAGATTGATAAGGGTTTACAGTTTCATACTGGTCCAAATAATAAAGAGATGAAGATTTTAATATTATTTGAATTCTGTAAAACAATGTAGGTACTTTTACAACAGATGCTTTATGCGCCTAAATGTTTATCAGCTTTTGCATCTGGCAGATAGTGTCCGTTACCTAGGTCAATTATACAGCCACAGTTGGTTTTCCTTTAAAGCCAAAACCGATGCTATTATTAGAATGATACAAGGAACACAACATATAGATAGTCAGGTAGTTACTGGTGTTTCATTTTTGCAAAAGTTACCTAACTTAGAGAGAAGTGCATTGTGAAACTTTATATAACTCAATAGAATTTCCATATCTTTTGAAAAGGGGAGAGCAAATTTTGAAAGACGTTTATATTAAAGGTGGCATCAAAGAAAAGTTATTTAGAAAGGATGCATTATATTTATACTTTGTCTATGGACTCAAAATTTAATTGTTTTGATCGCATTGAATACAAGCAATTTATTATATATGATAAAACATATTCGCTTATAGTGAAACCGGACAACTCAACAGTCGAATATGTTTGTCATCAAAAGGGTACAGTAAATTTTGAACATATTAGATTTTTCATCTTTTTGACAAAAGTAATCACAATATTTTTTAGCAATCGTTGAGAAAATGAAATGGTGGGGAATTAATACTACTATTAGCCCTCTTAAAAGTGTTGACAAAAACATTTTTGCTCTTCCTTTCATATAAGCATCTCTGTATACAATCATGTATCATGTAACGCGAAACAATCTTGATTGATTATTATTTATAATACATAACTTACGTATCATCATCTGACAACACACAGAAAGATTAAATAATGGCAGCTTTCCTTTTTTTCTCTTCAACTGTAGTCAGACCATAATGCATTGCTTCCAATTGTCTTCATCATTCACCGTATGGAGACCCAACCAGAGCTACCTCCCAGAGCAGTAATCAGCTTGAGCTGTACGATAAAAAAATCAATAAAGGATTTTCCTATATATATATATAATCTTAATCCTACTAAAATATGTGCAAAAATGAAAGAAGAATAATAGGAACCTGATTATTTCCTTTATAAGCGATATTTACAAAATATTTCAGTTTGTAGTCCAAATTCACAAAGACAATATCGACTGGCCGAAATGCGTTAAGAACATATTTCACGAAATAAGATCCACAATAAATGCATTCCAAGACCCAAATGAATAGGTCTTCTTCTTCTTGTTTGGGGTTTTTAACGTCCGACACTGATAAATAAATACCCTCGGTCGGACGGTTTTTAGTTGTTAGTAGTCCTTGGACTCCACTATGGTGGGTTTGTCGAAGCACGGCCATCGGGATACATAGTCGAAGAACTATATGTCCTACTAGCGGTCGGATGCTCCGATGTAACGTTGGCCTACTTCAATACCCCACATGGGTAGCAGCGTTTCCAAACCCTGACCTATCGTCGAGGTCTTACATCTGCAGAGTGAGCAGCCAGTGTGTGCTTTCCTCTGACATTTATGACATGACTAGGTCTAAAATATTACTGCATTTTATACACGCAGTCATATTCATTCTTGTTTTCAATTAAACGATAGGCGCTTATAGGACTCGAGTGCGTGTAGTAAAACTTTAAATTTTCGAACGTGATTTTGAGGAAAAAGAATTAAATTGAGAATGTTGCTTGAACGAAACATATACAATATTCAAATTCGTGCCCTATAAGAATTAAAAGAAGAATTATTACACGTTTTAAACGTTTTATTATGGAATTTGTCTATTGTATCTTATATATTATAGTACTTACTTTTGAGCTGTGTCTTTTCTTCCCATGTGGCGAATGATCCAGTTTTCTTTGTTTCAATTAGCAAACACTCACAAGATTTCAAATTACCCGTGCACGTGTGGTTTTACAACCCTTGGGTAATTTCATGACCCCTGCTATTTACATTCGATCGGCAAGAACAAAAAACCACTGTAAGAGATATACAGAGAAATAAAGTGAGAATTCCTAACCCAATAAAACCATGGTTACACTCAGGTGTTCTGGACTAGTAAGCAGTGCCTGCCTCTAATTAGACACCCCCAATAAGGCCTCAATGAGTGTTCATTTTGAATTGTCTGCTCAGTTATAAGATTTAACCCATTGTCAATTCTTTTCATCAAGCCATTTTTTTTATCTATGGAGAATTTTTCATATAATAAAATTTGAGCATGATCCGATAAATATGTAAAGTAATTAGTTTTAACACATTGAACACAGGGAATTAGACTTACTAACAATGGCATAACCAACTGTACTCTATTTACAATTTAAAATATATGTTAAATACCATATTGAGTCCCCCTTAAAACCTTCCATTTAGTATTCGTAGCACTGAAGACAAACATAAATTCACAAGCTGAATACCAAGTGAGTTGATCAAATTATCTTGATTCACTCTTTTAAACACAGTTTTCAGGAAATAAATCTTGACCATTAAAATGATTAATATAATTAGAATCATTTACAATAAAATCTGATATAGATCCGGTTCGATCATTAAGATCACCAATGAATACACTCCGTCCTTTTTTATAGAATGACGATATCGGATTTTTTAGAAAACCAAAGTAATTATTCTAATGATTTGATGAAAAAGGGTGGGGTGATATAGATTACAAATAAATATAAATCATTTTCAAATCCAAAGTTCTTATTTAAATTAAGCCATAATTTTTGGAGATGTAGTAGCTGCTATTAAATATGTAATGCCTATGAAGAATGGCTTTTTAAAGGTAACAAATTATGACCCACTCGCTATATCCTTTTTACATATTTCTTCGTTTGGGCGACTTGCAAATAATATAATGACCCTGTAACTTAAATTCTTTTGATTCCCATTTCCATGTTTCTATAAGTAATTTCTCAATAAACATATAATTATTCAGTTTATCTCCAATCTGTTATATTTAACTTGACATTTCAACATTTAAATCGTTTTGTAAACCTGAAAACATCAATAAAGAAAAACAAATAAACTAATGAATTAATTCTATGTTATTGTAGACTTTTTACCGTCATCTCTAATTTGGAAAGGACGACCCCTAAACCAATGCAAATAATTGGGAGGCTTTCCTGTTGGTGTTTTCATTACAAAAAAAAATTCTTGGCCGTGATCGTATTGGGTCACGTGTTTGGAGAGTACCACAATTTTTTCAAAATACAAACCCCTTTTGTTGATTTGATTTTGAATAGTGCGATCGTTTTAACCAATATACAGACCCCTTTTGTTGATTTGATTTTGAATAGTGAGATCGTTTTAACCAATATAAAAATACTATATTCTCCGTCCCTACCCAATTTTTCCTATTTTACAGTGGTGCTCAAAATGTTGTTCATCGTTTTCCGTTCATTAATTTTTATTTGTTAGCTTGTTCTTGTCTTGAAGATACCTAAATTATTGATAACTGGCCGTTAATCAATTACGCATTCCTGGTATTTCTATAGCAGCTAGTAAACAGTTGTAGACTTGAGGGACTGTGTTGTTGAATCTTACACAACTAAGTTATTTTATGTTGTTTAAGTCTACGTTAAATTGTCATGTCGGACCTACCCTTTTTGTTATTTAAACAAGTTTGATAATTGGCTCTCTTATTTGCAGATGACACTTTGATTATTTAATACAAAGGTTCGTGTTTTATCAGCTACTTTCATATTAGATAAATAACTTGATCCCGGAAGCTCAAAGTAATTGTGAGATTACATTTTGTTCGCCTGCGCTTCAACTATTTGTAATACTGAACTTAACAGCGGCATGCAATACGTTGACTTTGTAGAATTAATTCCAGAAGGTTAATTATACCCACGATTAAAAGTGGGTATATATTAAAATGGGGGTGTCCGTTCCTTAAACTTGAAAGTACCTATCTCTTATCCGCCACTGAATGGAATGTGGAGAAACGTTCATATGTAGAATTGTTATCATATAGTGCCACTGTGCACCTTATATTTCAAATCGTGATTGGAATGATATTTGGGGTTTCCCGAAAGCCTAACTGACTATGCCATCCTTGACATTGGCGTAACACTCTTTTTCTCGCCACGCCACTCCAACTACATATCTAACAGAATCGTTTTTACGTAGTTCCAATGTGCACCGAATATTTTACATTTTAGATAGAATGATGTTTTGGTTATCAATTAATGATATTAGTGAAATTGTTCAGTTTCGAAGTTTTAAATTTGCAAATGCTGCACGGGTAAATTCAGTGTACGATGATATAGTTAGCCCTGCATTATTGTTCAGTGTGTTTTCAGCAGGTATGTATAACATTATTTTCTATGTTAACGTGAAGCTTTATTCGCGTATTTTTAATTTAAGAATAAAAGTACACTTGCAACAAAGTTTACTACGATTGATTTTAGTCTAAATTGGAAGTTACTAACTCGTTTCATAACATCGTACTTTCATGTGAATGAAAAAATTGATCAATTACATTATTTTTGTTCTTGTTGCATTGTCCTGAATATGAGTCAGACATTTTTTGTTAGACTGAACCAATCAGTAATTTTCTTGTTAAATTCGCTTTACTCTTGTCTACATTTAACTTATTTGCTGAATTCTTAAGAGACTTTTATTATAATTTCTTGTTTTCTTTACAATTACTTGTCGTTTTTAACTTAACATACAAATCTCTTTGTGACATGACAACTAAATACAAGTGTTCAGCATAAAAAGTGTCAACTTACTTCCTGTATGTGCACACAGCAAGATATTAGATAGCAAAAACATCAAAAATCAAAATTTGGAAAACATGAATATTGCATTTTAAGCTTCTTACAATTATTGCCAAGTATCATTGATAATAACGACGTTACAGTTGAAGAATAGTTCCAGACAAAAATCACGATTCCAAATGAAACAAGATCGTGGAGATGGCGTTTGTGTTAGTAGATGTCAATATAAAAGTAATTTTCGTGTCAAATCAAATAAAGTTTGAAGAATCATCTCGCTTTATGGGTATTACACGGTCTCTATTTTAAGGATGATTGTAGAAATTTGATTATAAAACTTTCACAAATACAAGTGTAAACAACGTTCATGTAAAATCGAAACAAAAGATTACTCAATGCATTTGAAATAAATTCTAATGTATACAACTGCCAGCACGCACTCAAGATTCATTAAATGAGTTTAAACAGTCATGAGAAATGACTTTATGGATTCTGTGTCCGGAAAATTTACAGGCTGTCAGTGTTAACATTCTCAGTTCGATCATGCTAAGTGTGAACCGCAGTGTAACTGTCGAGCACTTATGTGGCAAAGGATCATCAGGGCCATATCATAGTTCCACGAGTTTCTCATAATACTACCATGGTAATTTGTCTACTATTGACCACGTGCTCTGTCAGCACTAAGTATCACTTCGGGCAGATTGCGCTTGACTCTAATCTTAATATTTTTCTGAAAACATTTCCATTTTTATCATTGAAATTAAAAGAAAAAACGTTATACGTCAGACAAATGTCATCTACTCTTTGCTTGTATTCAACCTTACAGTTTACATCGTTTTTTTTAATTTAAAGGCAGTAAATTAGGATAATGACTATATCACTGAAAGAATTAATGTTTTCAGTACCGATGTGCGAGTACTATGCTGGTGATACCCTCGTGACCAAAAACGAACAAAGAAGTTTTTAATAAAATTGCATTCAAACACTGGAGAACATAAGAAAATGATTCAGACTCACTAAGTGTTATTATTGGATAGTTAAAAGACCAACTCCTGATCTATTTGTTTCCAAACAATGACTTGAGAGAAAACTACTCACAAACATTTGGTCAGTTTGATGAACGAAAATTTTTAGGAATATTCAATATAACAATCGTTGTTGACGGAGACAAATGTTGCAAAAAATTTGTCAGTGTCGAATCAGTCGAAGGCTGCAAGTAAGATGTCGAGAATGCATCAGAACTATGTAATGCATTTTATTATTGATAACTAGTTAAAAGTGTTTACAACTCAACAGTAAGGACAAAACCGAAAGCATAAAACTAGAAATTATGTGTGGCGATTTTAAGTGGCTAAACCCAAATCCTAAATCTGCCAATTTGTATACCCCCTCTTCGAAGAAGCCGTGGGTATACTGTTTTACCATTTTCCGTTCGTCCGTCTGTAACAACTTTTCTTAGCAACTATAGCATGTAGAAGACACCTGATATTTTGTATATTGCTTTATCCTTTAGTGCCATATGGTGTACCGGTATATAAATTTCATGTACCGTGGTCATCTACTTCCTGTGTACCGAATACTTAGATTTTTACACATAGTTGACATACATGCACATATTTTGTGACAGAGGGGGTATCACTAGTGAGTATTAGCTCACAGCACACACTTGTTTTGTAATACAATAACAAAAAGATAACTGCACATACATAATACAGCAGTGACAGGTTTCCAAAAATAAGCAGGAAATTAGTACAAAGCTAAGAATTAAATTCAAATACAACTAAGATATAACTCAAGAAAAAACATCTATAAGCAAATGTCGACTATGAACCTTTATACAAAGTTTTAACAAATAAATAAAAATTCTGAAATAATGCTAAATACTTAACACCGTGTTACACAAGCAATGAAAATTGAGAAAAAACAGACATGGTGATGTTGTTTAGTGACGCGACACAAGGTTTCAAGAACATTGTTCGATTAGTAATCTAATGTGATATAAAAGTACATCACACAGCCATCTGCTTATTGTGAGATTTTTGGTGCGAATTCAAGATCCAAGATGTCACAATGAATCATAGATTAACATTGGGCGGATGATTTGGAAAATATACAAAAACAGCTTCTCCGAGCATTTAAAATCAAAACTTGCAAGAAATTCATGTCTTTGAAAGTTTCTTTTTGGAAAGTCAGGCGAGTGTTCAAAGGTTTTAAGAGGCTCTTGTTAACTAACACGATTGCTACATGTAAAAAGTAAGTCTCTTCAGTGTATTATATAAATATTTATTTTACAGAAGTTTTTGTTTTTAATTCAAAGATATTTACAGAACATTTCATAACAGCGGTTTTATTTTTATGTCATTAAGGTTTTTATTCTGCACTTTTAATGTTTACTTATTTTCGCTACTGGATAAACATAGTGCAAAATAGATGACAATATCATTGCTTTTGTGAGCAGACAAATTAAATTTACACGCTGCTCAGAATAGACATATCGTTAATCTTTTATTATACTTTTTGTTGTATCAAAGAAGTGAATACATCAATGATCTCTGTGGGTTTCTTTGACTTCTTTGTATAAAGAACACATTTTCCTGGAAATTTCACTCAATAAAGATTGATTTTTATAGATATCTTTAACTTTTTTGAATTTCTTTTTTATATAAAGATGAACGATGATTCTGTAAAAGAATGGTGTCTGTCAGGAGTTTTGCTTTATGGGGCTTGGACGGTCTGCTAGGAGTACTTAATCATCTAATTAGTCTGTTACTTACCATAAGTAACTATTATGTCTGTCTGTTGATAATAAAATGAAATATGATGTTAAAAGTGTAACGGTTGAATTTATATTATGATGTCTATTTACCTCAATGGCGCAAAATGAAGATGTTTTAATTACAGTCAATAAATCGTTCTGATTGATGGTCTGTTATCACATAGACATATAGAAGCTTGCAAGTTGTACTCTGAAAATCGCACACTTATTATTTTAAAACAAAAATATTTATTGATAAATTATGGTACTTAGACAAATGAATTCGAACACAATATATTGAATTTAAAAACAGTTGACAGAAAATCTAGATGTCAAAACGTTTTAGTACTTCTTGTTTTTAAGCAAAGAAAGTTTATGCATAAATCAAAAACACACTGCACAAAAAGAGTTAAATGGTAATTTTTTTTTAAAAAAGCGAGAAATATCTACGATCTATGATAACGTTCTTATATCCTTTACTTTCATTCAAATGCTTTTAAATGTCTACATGGTATTCTGGTGTAAATTAAACATTTATGAAATAAATGACACGCATACATTTACATGGCTTATACTATAACTTCGTACCACTTAAAATAAAAGAATATCGCATAAAATATAGATGATATTTCATATAATATGTAAGATATCTTATAAAATATAAATCTTATAAAATGTGTATATTATCTGATATATTTTACTGCTACTGTCTGACTAGTTCTGAAGAATACCCTATAAGTATGATAAATGTACTGTATTGTGCTCAAAGCCACGATGGCGTCGATTGCGGACATGACGGTTGCAAATGAAGTTTTACTGACACCGACAACGCATCTAACATTACGCACTGATATCTGTGTACACGTGTACATCTAAATAATAGTTTATGACTATGAGTTGTTGCGGTGTGAGTTAACTTTGCTTGAGTATAAAACCTTTGATAATTTGCTCGATATTGGTCTATACATAATAAATATATAGTAATATGTTAGATCAAACCCACGAAAAAACGACCTCAGGAACCTCTAATGCAGATTATACCCTTTTTATTAAACGCGAATGCAATTAGTCTTCTCCTATTGCGTAATACTACAAAAGTATGTTTTTAACGACTCAATGTAGACATAATTTTCCTAGAGACTTTAAATATATTTTCGGAAACATAAAGAGAATTATCCATTTTGTTGTGATATTTTTGTCTGTTCATTTTTTTATATTAAATTTTAATGCCCATTGGTTCGATATGTATTTCTTGGTTATAGAAAATTAACGCCCTTGAAATTCTTGGCTGAGAAATCTTGTCAGTGAAACCTATAAATTGCCTTAAGACAATTTTTTTAGTTAAAACTATTATTTTTTATTTCGCTATTGTTAGTATACAGATATAGGCAAACGGACAATGACTTGTCATTGATTCTCAGTTGGCAAGAAATTTTTACAATTATTTATATTTGATTTCCAGAGAGGTTATCTAGGTTTGAATCCCTGTCAGACAGTTTATTAGACAATGCTTTTACGAAATCAGACTTTCAGAAATCCTCAAACTAACTTCAACAAAGAAAACGGACATATTCATTTAAAATATAGCAAATTAATTAGAAAAACGTGGTTTCATTTATTTTTTGTGTTAAATTGTTTACTGTAAATGAATGTTCTGTTCATTGTTTTGATCTGTCTCTCCTTTTAAAGTCTCAGTTCCTGTAGACAACATAATGAATGTTTGATGATTCTGTACAGGCGCAACAGTTCTTTTGGTACATTATCATGTGCACTGTAAAAATTGAAACGCTCATGGAATTGATTTTTTCTCTGTAAACCCTGGTATCAAAATAATATACGATTGTTTATTAGCACTTAGAACACCCATACTCGGTCAGATCAATTTCTGCAGTCAGACGATAACATAATACAAAGATAAATAAATATATATAATTTTTCGTTAAACTCGGGCCATTTTTCAATGCAGGCACAGTGAGAATAAAAGCTAACATCATGAATCTCATCTACCCACAGTAGGATTAAATTCTGTTCCAGAGAGTGGCTGATTTCATTTATCTTAACATAATAGCCAACTAGAACATTCATGTTGCACACCTGGCTTCTCAGGCAGGATGAATTTTTATTTTCACTTTAGGGACGTTTTGTTCTTTTAATTTGGGGCGAAAAATTCTTCTCAACCACGTCACATAAATTGCTCTATCATATCATGTCAACGTGTAAAGTCCATGCCAGGTGTATACCACCATAGGAATGATTTTCACATTTTTAATGTGTACTTCCCAGAAAAGCTCAGCATATTTGTCTGTCTATAAACTAGGTAATATATCCTGACATTTAAATACAATTAATGTGTTAATGTATATTGCTGATAGTGCATTATATCAAAAAGTTAAGTCAATTTCAGAAAAGCGATTGTACGTGCGGTTATATATAACTAACAAAATTGTCTGGTGTCAAAATTAGAAACCTATTTACTGGGTTTTAAAAGGATATTTATTGGGATGTTTCCGTTAAGGATATGAAATAATTTGTTAACAGTTCAACTTAAGGGAAATGTTTTTGCGAGGCATTTTACTGTACTAATATATGAAAAAGAGATGTAGCAAAGACACCCTCACAATTGTATTGTTCATCAAAAAACAGCAAATGGTAAAAAAAAATTGTAAAAACAAATAACGGACGTACAAATACTAAAGCATTAATGTTGATGCAGGTGAACCGGTAATACTTAAACACCATAACAACAAGGATTCGAGCAGAAACGTTAAAAGTATTTTCAAACACATCACGTAATAGCAAACACAACACAAGAAACATGATATAATTTAGGCAAAACAACAGTTAAACATTAAAGTTACAGTAAGAAAATGTGAATTTTGAGAAAGGGTTTTAAATAGTCTTTAATTCTTTACAAAATTACACAGATGTTGCAAGAAATGTAAAAAAGTGCGATAAAGATAAAATTATTCTATTCAAATATTACACAAATATGACCTAAGTCGAAGGGACAACAAAGTAATGTACTAGCAATATTATTCATTATTCATCATGGTATCAACACAAATAATACAATTTGCCGTAATAAGTAAGAATTCTGAGGTGAGAAGAACCAGTAATGTGTTTATTTACGTACAACGTGGCCTGTGTTCATTACAACGTTACAAGCAGCACAACGATTTGTCTTCTTTTGAAAAGTTCGGTCATTTGATGATTAACCGTTGCAACAATGCTGCAAAAGAAAAGGTTAAGAACTGAAACTGATAAACACTGTGAGTTATTGAATCGTTAATAAATATTTATTAAGAACAGGTATTGTGTGTGCTCCAGAAAGAAACACCTATTTATATTGTCAAAGTATATTTGGACATAAATCGGACTATAGAGCAGAACTCCTATCTTTAAACGAATAGCGCTTAGTGAAGAGGTTACAGCTACAAGATTTATATAAAAGACTTTCTCGGTCATAAGTTTAACACGACAATTTTGTCTATATTTTCTAAATTCTCGTCCATATTATTTTTATTTTGATAACAAATACAGACCTTTGTGTAACATTAAAATTTGCATTTTTTTAACTTGTGCAGTTATAGTATATATTGCTTTTTGAATATTATTCAAGTAAATATTCCCAGCAACAATTTACTTCTCAAAATATCTCTTTTTATGTCAATCAATTAAATAAGGGAATCTGTCCTAAAGCATTAGATCCCATCTGAATAATTATTAAAATTGGGGGTGGCAAATTTTCAAGTTTGTTCTAAACTGCTGCCGTCACTTCATGCCAACGCATACCTCTTTTACCAAGCCATTTGATACTAAACACATGTAATGGAGTACTAGGTTTTGTCCTCCTAATCTATTTAATGCTTTCTTGTGAACCCATACAACAAAAGAGAGTCCCATGAACCATATTAACTTTAATAATAAATTTTAATTTGACGAACTATTACAGTTTATTCTCGAAGAACTGGAGACGAATATAGTGTTTGTATGATGCTGAAACCTAACATCCATTAACATCAATGGTTTGCTTTTAGACAAGCCAATTTCAGCCATCTTTGGAGCTCGGCATATTCTAAAAGAATGTTATCTAAAAGATCTAATATGGCCAGTTATTTCGCAGAATTTAAACAGTTTAAAGTACAGAATTAAACTGAAAACTACTAAAGGGAGTGCCATCAAAATAAACAAGACGTTTATTATATCCATTTAAACCAGAAAATCGATAAAATAAATAAAACTGAAGTAAATATCTTTGTCACAATACTTTGTAACAATGAGCGTTACAGAATTTGATCTTTGGTCAGTGTTTCAGCTATGAATAGTCACATATAATTTGACTGGATGCTACAATTTTTTTATCTCAATGTTGTTCAAAATTGAATGTATGACCATCCCCATGCAGCTTATTAGAGACTGTTATTTTACTTATTCTTAGCATCGCAAGATCAGCTAAAGAAAAAATTGAAGTAAATCATCACTACTTCATAGACAAAATACTTTCAGTGACTGAATAATAGCTTGAACATTTCTCCAGAGACAGGGAAGCGAATATCAGTTTTTTGGCAATGGTGAGTGGAGTGATTCTGATTCGCGACACTGTTTGAATCTCTGAAATCTCTATCTGCAACAGAGTTCAAACAACATGGTATGTTTCCAGCGTTTAACATAACAATGATTCGAAAAAAATTAACACGGTCATAATATAGTACTATCACAAGGGAAACGTGTTTTTAAACACATCACGTAATAGCAAACACTACGCAAGAAAAAAAATGATATAATTTTAGCAAAACAAACAGTATACAGTTATTTCATATGTGATTTGGGAACAGTCAAACTGTTGGCCCGAGGTGGAGGGGATAGTGTTTTGAACTGTTGCCCGAGGCCGTAGGCCGAGGGCAACAGTTCAAAACACTATCCCTGACACCGAGGGACAACTGTTTGACTGTTCCCAAATCACATATGAAATAACTGTTTTATTACCTGATCAATTACTGTTTTAACAGTACGTGCAGAAAAAAAGGAACAAGAAAATAGCTTTGCAAATATGTTAATAATTAAACTTTCTCAATTTAACAATCTTTTAACTATGTCACACCGCCAACATTTTATATGTCTGTATGTTTTCGTATTGTTTTTCTCTGTTATTTCGTCAAAAAAATTAAAGAAACAGTCATTTTGCTATTTTCAAATTCCTTACTGTAATTTGTTTAAATACTTCAACACATTTTAATTATGGAGAAATAGTCGTTGGATTCTTTCTAAACAAGTTATTTCCACCACATAAAAATAAGAGAATAAAGTAATATTGTTTCTTTACTGTTTTACATGAAATTAACAGGAAAAAATCAGTTCTTTTTCAGTTTATAGGAGAAATGAAAAAAGTTAACTAGTCAACTTTAACAATAACATGTATCAACGATTAACACAACTTTCAACTGAATTTAGGTGTGTTCGACACTTCCAGATGTTTTATTGAATGTTCAATGAAAATTCACTGTACAGTTGTTGAAATAGTAAACCGGGGCACGGTAGCTGGACTGTTTCTGTAGAAGTTGACGACTGTATGTTCCATGAGAGATTTGCTGGGGCTGAGATATTGGTAATGGCTGCAGTGGAAAATGAGGGGACGAGTTCTCAACAGGATATACTGGCAAAGCCTCGACTCTTTCTACGGTTTTGATGGCTTCCATTAAAGTAAATTCTTGCGATGAAGACAGTTGTAGAAAATCAACGTTATCTCCAAGCTGTAAAGCTGAACCCGAGTTGCTGCCCACAGAATTGAATCGTGACTGACCAAGCTCTGAAAATGAAGAAAACCAAAACTAATTCAGTAATTGACCCATTTCCAGTTTTACATGATTTATCTCCCCTTAAAAAAATCCACGGCTGTCATAACTCATCGACTATGATATTGAAATAAAGATTTTGTATTGTTTTCGTATTGTTCGTCTATGCCAATTAAAATTGTCATCTAATTAACCCCATTAGTAGATGTTAATATAGCCTCAGGTAACAGGTGAGTTTGTTTAATCAAGTTATAAAACAGCTGGGGTTCTACCTTAGATTAGCATCAGGTAAATGGGGTAATAAACATCAGTTAATTAATTAATGATCATGTTTACACAGCAGGGGGTTTTAATAACATCCTCACTCAAATATTGACATCTGTCAGTCACCTAAAGCATGAAAATTTATCAAAGCAAATTGTTCATTTTAAAAGTTTTCAACAGGACAAACTGCGACTGTAGCAGCAGTTTTTAGTACCGGAAGTAAACAATAGGTGGCGTTTTTGGAAAGTCTTCAATTCTGAGATAAATCCAAAGTTTTAAATTTTCAATTTTATATTGTTTCTCGTAGTGTCATTTTTTGTGCATTTGATGTCTTACATGACTGTAGAAATTTTTTTTTGTAAACAAAACAAATATTTAAATAAATTAAACCAATTTAAATGGGTTATGAAAAATATTGAAAGTAATTTCTAAAATCTAATTATTTACCAGGTACAATTCCTTCATGTAGTGAAACGGTTTCCTGGTTTTCGATGTTTTCATCTTGTACATGTATATTGCCTCCACCAACATCTTGCGACTTAACTGGTTGTCCTGTTATAAAAAGAAATATATATGATTGGAAAAATTGAATGTATAGCTTTTACCACTAACTTCAATCATTTACAAATAAATATCTAATAATATTATCAAATATAATTTCGGTAGTAATGTATTTTAAAATAATATAACATGTGAGTCATTTTTCAACAATAAACATGTTTGTTAAACCAAAAATTAGAGAGACAGGCTTATAAAGAAAAAACTTACCAGATCCTGAAAGAGCTTCAGCCAATGTTAATGCCATTTTATGCTTCTGGTCCCCACTTGTTCTTGCATAGCTTCTGATACTGCTCTCAGACTTATGTCCTGAGACAGCCATGACATGTCGAGCTTCAAATGAATCGAGAAGAGTAATAGATGTTGCTCTAAGGCAGTGGTTGGTGTACACTTTTGAGAGCTTTTTCTTTAGCGACAGGGTTTTCATCTTGTCGCCAAGAGTGTTTTTCCCAACAGCAATGGCATCAAACCAAGTAGAAGGATTTTCTTGCAGTTTTGATTTTGGTCTTTGAAAGAACAGATCGCAGTCATTGTTTAGAACCGACAAGTACTTCTTAAATGAACTGTACGGGCACATTATTGTTCCAGTTCTGTATATCCTTCCGCCCTGGCTGGTACTGTCATACATATCACCCTTATGATTTTTGGTCATCATGTCTCGAAGTTCAATAAATTCCTCAGCTTCATTCACTCGAAAGTCTGTCTTCTTTATTTCGCGAAGATTCTCTCTCCCACGATTACAAAAATACATCATAAAGTCAATGAAAACTTTATCCTGTAGACCTTCCGGTGTGTCAAGATCAAATGAATTGTACAATTTAACCAGATCTTGTTTTGTTAGTGGGTCTTTGTGCTGAACTCGAGCTAACCCCTGATCCTTTAATTTAACCAACATGGCACCGAATACACGATTTGACACCTTGAATACTGGATCATTAACAATATCTATCGACAACAGTTTTTCAAAATGTTTTTGCAATCCATACCGAATTGAGAGCATTGATTTCTTTGAATAGAGTTGCCCGTTCGCCTTTCTTGTTGCTGGGTAAAATTTCTGAAGCAAATTGTCCAGGGATTGTTTTTCAATCGTTTCATCCGGAGATTCGATGCCCTTTTCAGTACAATAAGACTTCAGCACCATGACGGAACATTTAATTACATTTTTGGTGCTTAGAGAATCACGATTTTCAAGTAGATTTTGAAGGTCTTGATCAGAAACGTCAGAAAATCGTGCATTTTCAGTTGTTGACATGTTTACGCCTGGTTTATGATCAAGATCGAATAGACGCTTTATGCATTCGTTAGAGTCCGGTAAATCTCGACAGCCAATGAGCTGTGTCGCCGCTCGCTTCAAGGGAAATCCTATATTACGTCAGAGCACGCGAGGGGAAACAGTTTAAACTGTTGACCGGTCAACAGTTCGCAAACATTGACGTTTTTATAATTTCAGAAAACAGTAAAAAATACCAAATTACATTTATATAAGGTATCAGGTAATAATAAAACATAAAAGTCAGAGTATGAAAATGTGAAGTTTGGAACAAAGGGTTCAAAATATTCAACTCGAAACACATCAAGACCATTTTTTGTGATTTAAAAGATTTTTTGTTGATTATGATCACATCTGTTTGAAAAATAATAATATTCTTTTATTGTCTTCACCCCAAATTTTTAAAAATGCCACCACTGGAATCATTTCAAGGAAAGTAATACCCGGGAGAATACCAATTTCTATCCTTTCATTCGGCCATCACTAATGTGCACTATCTGTAAATATAATCTATATTAGAGCACCAGAAATAATGTAGCATTACTGTTGTGCCATTGTATTTCTCTAACAAAGCTAGATAAATGGTTGGTTCTTCCTTCATTGTCATTCTAGTGTGATGTTAAGGTTCTTGCAAGTGACAACTTGCATTAATTAACCTTGGACAAATAGCCCTACCAAAAATTGACTTGACATGCAAATTTTAACATTCCGATAAGAGATTCTGTAAACGTAAGTTTTGGTCAGCATAATGGAAATGAATTTTCTCTTTGAGGTTTAAGATCTTATTCTAGTGGCAATCTTATGACTACTTCCGAATTATATTCTCAAGACAATTAAATTTTCTGTTGGTTCCACAGTTGTCATTGGCAAGAGGACCCACTTAAATTCTTACATATACTAGGGAATACTAAAAGTGTACAACTACATTGGTCTGTACCTGCTTTCGCGCAAAATAAAAAAAACGTCAAGATAGTGTAGGATTTCTTTGTTCTGAGAAACTTGCTCACCATACAAATGAAGGGCAGTGCGAACGATTCAAATAGAGAACAGCTAACGGATGCCCCCATTGGAAAAAATTTGTCAAAATAATATACTAGTAAACAAACTGTAGTTTTCAATTCATCATTTCTGTCGTCTGTGCGAAAGCATCTTTCTGCCGTTTCAAACCGGTGCGGAAAGATTCTCTTCTTGATGGGAATATAAAATTCTTTGATATGCAACTAAGAAATAAGACAACAGTTAACAGCAATATTCTCAATAGAGAAGATTTAAAAGATGAGATCACTTTAAATTTATAAAAATCAATCTACTTCATTGGTATAAATACACCAACACCATTGCTTGTAAAACTTCAATAACAAACAATTAATAATGACCTAGACATTGAAGTATACGTTAGGAACCAGCTGAATGCACTTTATCTTATTCTCCTTTCATATACACGATCTCTGGTCATGCCATTACTAGTGTTCTGAACATTGACCACACTGGGGCCATACTAGGATGGTTCCCATTGAAGCGCAGCGCGCCAACGCGTGGCGGATAGAGGAGACTATCTCTTTGGCGTTTTTAGATTATAATACGAAAAGCCTAGCCTTGGGTCGTAGTGGGTGACTTGTTTGTAAAGGGCCACGCTATTTGCACGGTAAAGACCCCTTTGTACATTTCGAAAAAAAGTAGGTTCATTGTAGCCACTACAAAAGGCTAAACTCTCCTTCCCTACCCAATACTCCATACTTCTTCTAGAGGCAGTCAAAACTGCGTTCCCTATGTCCCATCCAACCAAATTTTCGTTGATTTTTTGTTTGTTAATATGTTCTCGTCCTGAATAAAGCTGAAATACTGTTGACTTCATTCAATCAAATCAATCATTGACCACAAGAATCCCAGAAACATTTCTCGTGGTCCTAAATTCCGAGAGCCTGTATCACTAGACAGGAATTCCCTAACTATAATGGATTCAGTTCGAAGACTATGTCAGAGAGTGGGTTAAGAGTGAAAGGGTACACGACCCATAACCATATGGACTCCAACTGGGTGTGTACAATAAGGTATTTTCCACTGTAAACAATCTTAGATATGAAATAATGATTGACCACAATCTGTATTCAAATACCAGGATGCTATGAGGTTCTTCACTACACCACATGACAAATTTGTTGTTGTCCAACCAGGCAAGGCTTCCAACAACATTGTGTTAGTATGTAGGTCGCATTACTATGAATGCCTCATTGCAAAGCTAGGCATTAAATATAACTCATTAAAATTTACCATATTTGACAAAGATGAGATCCTGGCTAAACATAACCACTTCATGCCTTGTTCGAATATTCATTACGACAAAGAGTCTAAAGATTTACCATACTTGTATTGAATTCTAAAATTACATAAAAATCCTTACAAGGAAAGGTACATATCTAGCGCATCAACGTGCTCTGCAAAGAGTTGTCAATACCGTTGACTAAGATATTGTCGTCAGTTTAAGAAGGAAATCAAAAATACTGTGAAACCGTTCATTCGCAAAGTAATATCAATCATTTAAAATTCTTTAAAATTCTTTAAAACTTTAAGACAAGAAGATAGATATAGATAAATTGATGATGTCCTTTGAAATTACAAACCCCCAATTTGCTGAGTGGCTTCCGTTAACATATCCTTCAGAACTCGAACATCTTCATCTGCATCATTTTCAGACTTACACCTCGAATATAACACCAACGGTCATATAAGCAAAAAAGAAATTACGACAAACGAGACACTTTTAATTTCGGGGCCTCGGTGGCCGAGTGGTCATGGTAGTTCATCTACTACTGATCACGTGGTCTGTCAACACTGAGATTGCGGGTTCGATTCTCACTGCAGGCAGGGTGTACTCCAATCTTAATGGACAAGGATTGCCAGTTTTAATGCCGCAGGTCGGGGGTTTTCTCTGGGTACTCCGGTTTCCTCCCCCAATAAAAACTGGAGGCTATGATATAGCTGAAAAATTGCTGAAAGTGACGTTAAACATCATCAAACAAACAAAAACAAACACTTTTAATTTCAAAATTAAATACTTTACTTAATTATGCAGCTATATTTAAGCTTCTACTGCATAAGATGTCTATATTTCTCAATTGATCAGGTAGAGCTTGCATTGAGTATACTGATTTTTGCGAACTTTACCAATTTCTTCGGGTATAGACTTACAAGGTTACAAGGAAAAAAACGACTCGTGCGTTAACAACCGTTAACATATCCTTCAGAACTGGAAACCAGAGAAACATCTTCATCTACATCATTTTCAGACTTACACCTCGAATATGACACCAACGGTCATCTAAGCAAAATTATTACGACAAACAATTTTAATTTCAGGATGTCTATATTTCTCTATTGATCAGGTAGAGCTTGCATTGAGTATACTGATTTTGCTAACTTTACCAATTTCTTCGGTATAGAGTTGCAAGGTTACAAGAAAAAACTATTCGTGCGTGCCTTTAATAAAGTTTAACTGTAGATACAATTTCCTTGTTTAGAATATTTTAAATTACAAGTATTAGCTTTCCTAAAAAGCTAGCTGTCTCTAAGCTTTATTTTTTTGTGAAAAAAATATGTACTGTTTTTAATGTTAAATGTTTATGTATTGTTTTTGTTTACATCACTTCAGTGTTTACACAATGTTTAGATAGTCAAACTGCGAAAAATAGATAAGAGGGCAGCAACTGAAGCATGCCCTGTGCTAAGGATCTCTAGATGCATCATTGGATAGTTGATAAGATAGTTGTTGTGAACCTTGTAAGTAAGAAGAAAAAAAATTAAAATTTTTCTCCTAACCGGAGTCATAAATTACAGATCAGAGGCAGTATCCAAGAATGCATTGGGGTTACTTCATAGATGGATCATATTCACCAATATAGTTGATGTAGACTTGTTCGCGAAGATGTAACACTTCGGAAATTTCCGGCAATTTTCTCTGTGTTTCTCCGTTTATGTTTTATGATACACATTTTATGATAAACAAACACAAATCAATGACACTTTCTTTATGAAACAGTTTGATTCTAATTATCTTGCATATGTTTTCCCTTTTGTCATCGTAACCCATTCGTGATCGCTCGGCTTTTCACGAGTGACTACCAATAATTTACGTACCGTGATATGCTTAGCACGTATTAGGTAATAAACGAAGATGAATCTGAAAAAAGTATGTTCAATTTTGGGTAAATTTAGCTTGGAGATTTTGAGCTACACACATGATAAGAAAAGAAGGTATCAAACAAAATAATAAACACTGAGGAAATGAGGGGAATCGGTCGAATAATTTAGGTTACAACTCGAAAAATAGTACTGCAATTTTAAATTATCGCGAACAGTAATGAAGACAAGTTAAGTATGACATATTCCCATATCATAACCAAGCCACAGCCAAACGGAACAGTTTCGCCAATTTTTTGTTCGTCATAAGCAGTTTGTTTGCCACCATACATTGCACCTGTTCTTGTTTTCTCTATTATAACATCAGGCAGTGTAGATATTTTACTAGTATTAAAGACCAACAACTATTCCAACAAATGTAAATTTAAAAAAAGCAAAATTATGGCATAACAAGAAAAGTAATTTACTGAAGACAAGAAGACATCATTCAGTCGTCTGCAGAATTTTTTAAGGTAGCTTTTTTTATTCAAACAAAACCTTTGCATCATCGCTCCTAGTATCGTTCTGTACTTATACACGTATTTTGTAAAATCACCGAGTATATTGATGTTATTCTGTAAATATTTATGTATTTGTTTAGTGACATTCTGTGTTTTCTTTTTTTCAGTATATATAAATTGTGTAACCATAAAATTATTTGGAAAAGAAAATATTAATTTCTTTTTAAAGCGAAGTTTTTTTTTTCTGGCATAAGAAAAGACCAGAGGAACAAGATTTGTGGTGGGAAAGTCAAGGAAAAAAATAAAGTATTTAAAGTTTTTCGTCAAAAGGTCTAAGGTTGATCTTAGCTCTAGTATAATGGACGATAGCAACCATCGCTAAATTAAATATTTGTCAATTGCTTGATTGAACTTTTGATGTGCATCAGTAATTTTTCCGACCCAAAAAGAATTTCCAATAAAATTGGCAGGGGTGGGGCATCTCGTATTAACAAATCATATTATCTTAGTATATTCCGACTTCAATCCGGTAGAAATCACAATCCGAATTCCTCAATCTAATTAAAATTATATCTTTCACTTGCTCCCCCCTTTTTGCTATGGTCGCTCAATCTAATTAAAATTATATCTTTCACTTGCTCCCCCCTTTTTGCTATGGTCGCTGCGTGTAGCAGCGACCATAGCAAAAAGGGGGGAGCAAGTGAAAGATATAATTTTAATTAGATTGCGAATTCCTCTAGTTGTTTTGATTTTTAGGTCAATTCCAAGAAATTTAAAACTGGATATTTAATATACATTGTTTTCAATTTTAGACAGTGATACTGATAGCATTTTCTACTTAATATAAATTGGAATAACTGCATCATTTGGATTGCGGATAATAGGTTCTTACATAAGTTTTTAGGAAAGACCGGGTGATCTTCCACGTGTGTTTTTCTGTCTTTTTGCGAGTGGAGCCCAGAGTAAAACAATTTAGCATGAGTACTCATGAGCCCATAATCTTCGACATCCAATCAGAATGTCCGACACCAGAACATGGGTATGTAACCATAAATATATAAAAATTGGTTAGATTAGTACCGATTGCAACAGAAAGAAATATACAGACAAATCCATGATTAAAAAAACGGGAACAAACAAATAAACAAACAGACGCACAACACTAAAACCGGGGTGAGTCTAGGTTCTCCTGAAGGCTTAGCGACTACTGCTCTACCCGTGAAACCTGTCGTATAACAGATTACAGTAGAGTAAATAGTCATATTTATATTGTTGAAATCTAGAAGGAGGGAAAGATTACAAAAAACTAAAGAATCTTTTTGTCTTAGCCGTAAACTAAGTCATGATAGCCACATTAAAATTTTCTAAGTGATGACTTCTGAATGAAAATGACTTGCGGTAAACAAAGGAACGAACTGGTCATGTTTAAGGACTTCTATATATAGACATGTAAGATACTCTTTGTAATACAACACTTGATTTGATGCCTCATAGTCAACCTTTATGTTAAATGTACAACTGATTAACAACATCCAAGCTTTTATCAAGAAAACAACGTAAGGTTTATGTACTTTTAAAAGCACGTAAAGAAAGGCATCACATTTTTATTTATCTTGAGCCCTTTGCAACGGAGAGTCAAAACCTCTTTCCTTTCAATTTGCTTACTTTACATTTCTTTCTATCTGTTTTATAAACAGTTTTTGTATTACTATAGGTACCAAATAATGAAAAGAAACCGCTTAAACTTTTCATAGCACATGAGTCTATCTATCCCCAGATTTGAGCCTCGGTTGCTAAGAGATTCATCTTATATTGATCACATGCATGTCGGCACTGAGATTGTGTCTTAAGGAACTCTGGAAGGATGTGCCTCATTCCAATCTGAAAATAGAAGGCTGTTCGAGGTTTCTGCTGGGTATCCTGCATTCTTCCACTGATAAAACAGGACGCTATGATGTAGCTTAAATTTCTAAAATTGGTGTTAAACCTTATTCAGATATGCAAATAAAAAACACAAATTCATCCCCAGCTATTATAGAGTTCCTGTTGTTTTTGGAGTAGTGATTGTCTTCCTATAACGCTTTTTTATCGATTTTAATACGGTTAATTTTCTATGCTGATAATTGATATCTATTTCAGTCTAATTCATGTTTGTTCAATGTCTTTCTCGTCCTGTAAAAAAGACATATGCTTCTATTCATTTTTTGTTTGAAATCATAGTTTGGGCAAAACTAAATATAGAACCACGAATAATGAAATGAAGAGCTGTATAGTAGCTTTTCTTAGTGGATCACATTAATGTGTGATACAAGATAATTTGTTCGTTGTTTTTTAATGGTGTTTGGCGCTAAAAAAAACATTAGTTAGCTATATCGTGGCGTCCAGTTTTATCGGGGTAGGAAGCAGGAGTGTTCAGAGACAACCCCGACCTTAAGCAGTAAAACTGGATTTAACTGGACAGATTTAAGGTTGCTCATTTCATTCAAAAACCATGTTAACCTTTATTACCAATATTGATTAATGTAGCTGATTGGTAAACACGACAACACATCGTGCTATGTATCAGATTTGAACAAAAATATTATTTTAGTAGTCATGTCAGTTTAACTACATGTACATATATACTACACACATATTTAATACACAATATCATAACAAACAATATTTAAAAAATCACCATGTTTAATAATTAAATCTTCACTCCACTAAGAATGTCACTTCGAATTGTTCCATGTGAACCGTGTGTAGAATGTGTTCGCATTAAACAGTCGTCACCTTGGTTTAGGAACAATACAGCAATGCCTGTACTACCCGTGTAAACACGTGGCGACTCTGGATTAGTAATATATGTGGCTCCTCGGCTGACACTGTTGACTACAATTTCGATCGAGAATTAAGAATTACTCTCTTCATGAGTGGTATAGGCGAATTGATATATACCGTTATGTGTCGCTATGAATGCATCAGTGTGACTATTGTATCCGTTACCAATGTTTGTTTCCACTTGATCAAATATCAGAGTATGGTGAGGACCAATATTTTCTTCATTTTTACTCATGTAAGCGTAGAAGGCAACTGGGGTATCATCAGGTTGTACTGTGCCCAGAAGAAGTCTGGTCTCTGGAATTAAAATATAGTAATGTTAATTTTAAATATATAATGTGTTTTTGTTTATGTAAAATGTCGACTGATTAAACATGTATGATAACCGTATCAATCACGGGCTTTATATAAACCTATTTTACGTCTGACGTTAAAATATATGGTCAAAAGCCACTGCATTGTATTTAATAAAGGAATGCAGAAAGAACATCTGCAAATAAAATGTCAGATATAAAGATTATAAGTTTATAAAATTTACCACCCCAAAGGCGCGTTTCAACTAATCAGGACTCATCAGTGGGCTTAGTCCCAAATACCCGGTATTAAGACAATGACACTGTTATTCATTATGACTACGGACCGCGAAAATCACAGAGGTTTTTAACAAAAACGCTAAATTGTCCCCACGCGAATAAAACCACTTATACGGTAGTGTCTTAATTCCAAACAAATACGGTTGTACATCTTTTATCATAAAAATTCTAATTCGTTATACCTAATATGGCTAATGCATTTAAAAATCCGTTCAATTTTGGGGATTTTTTTTAACAATTAAAGGAATTTTCGCATGATAAATAACTTTGATTTTGTGTATGTTATTAAAGTTTGTGGTAATTCTGTATTTACAGATTAAAGCATACACATAATTTACCTCGGCTTTTCTCTAATGCAAGGGATGCTGATTTAACTTCAGAATGTCTTCTTTGTTGCACCACTGGGATATCTTCGCTAGGTGCTATACCATAGAAAGAAGGAGAGAGTTCCTCTGAAGCCGGAAGGTCGTTGTAAGTATGTTGGCACTTTAACGTTAAATCTTTGATATTTTGTTTCAAGACAATTTCCTGTCTTGTCGTCTCCTTTGACTGCTTAAGTCCTAAGATTTCTCTCTGTTGCTGCCTTAGTGTTTCTTCCAATTCCTTAACTTTTTGCTTTTCGCGGTACTGTTCATTCATTAATGTTTCAATTTTCTTGTCGAATTCTTTCCTCAGTGTGTCCTCAAGCTGTTGTTGTCGCTTGTCAATTAATTTTTCAATCCTAAATTTAATGTCATCATTTTCATTAATTAGATTAACACATTTGGTTTCTTCAAACAAGACAACCTGCAAAATAATGAATAGCGGTATTAAATTCGTCAACATGTCCATGCTTACCGTTTAACCCTGTAGATAATAAGGGGTTCATACCTTTGGCAAGTTTATGCACATATCTCTGATAATTTTTCTTGTGTTTCGTTTTTTATCAATATAAATATATAATCAATGAGACCAATGAGTTTGCATCATTAAGAATAAACGAACGGATTTTTTTTTCACTCTGGATGGGGTTTTACATGACTTTCAGCAAATTTTCAAATATGTTTGGTTTCCAATCGTTATTGGTGGGATGAATAGGGAGCACCCGCTAAAACTAATGATCTTCACAGGAAACCTGGCAATCCCCAATTCCAGACCTAGTCCGCTGAAAGACTATTTCTCCCTAATGAGACAGCGTGGTACCTATTTTTAGAGATATCCTTATCTATATATCTTTATTCTCAAACAGCCAATATTACATTGGTACAGAGAAAGACAAAGCAAATAAAACGAAACAAAACATGTACAGTATTTACACTATATACACAATCAGAAAGATTATAGCAGAGAAAAAGGAAAGCCAGGAGCACTGACCTTGTCATTTATTATCTTAATGAATTTAACTAATTTTCGTAACAGCGACGGACTTGTATTAGACATAAGTTCAGAAAATTTAAAAGTACTAAGTCTCTTTGTATAGTAGTTATCGATATGAGTTCTTCGCTGAATTTGTAAAAGATGACATTCAAGAATGAAATGGTATTCATCGCCTAGTTTATTACAGAAATTGCAAAGGCGGTTTTCTCTTTCAACATTTCCCCATCTTCCCGATTCGATTGGTAAATAATGATTTGTTGTTCGAAATCTACAGAGACTAATAGCGTCAGCTTTGCTGAGTAAGTTAAAATAATTTTCAAATTCAAACTTATTCTTAAAAATTTTATAGTTTAGTGCTTTTGGGGAATTATTTAATGAAGCATTCCAGTTTTGGATGAATTGATCAGTCAGTCGCTGTTTTACAATAGCTTTTAGGTATTCTACATTTGGGAAAAGTTCACTTTCCCATATATTTGGTAAACCACAATCATTCATTATTTGTTTGACATAACACAACCACTTTAGACCATCATTTCTGTCAAATATTGATCTAGAAAGACGATACAATATATTGGAATATTTACTCTGTTTTCCTACAATTAGTCTACCCCAGAATGAGATAACTCGTACTTTTATATCAATATCTAAGGAATATCTACCAAGTTCTCCATACACCATATACGTTGGTGTGGTAGATTTGAGATTTAAAAGTATTTTACAAAATTTTAAATGAATTCTCTCCAGAACATCATTCCTCCCGAATCCCCAGATTTCACAACCATACAGCAAAATAGGTTTTATCATCTTGTCGAATAAGTCTAGATGAAATTGTACAGATAATTTGTGAAGTCTACCTAATTTCAGTACTTCATACATTGCTCTAAGCGCTTTATCTGCAAGATGTTTTTTAGTAATGTTGAAATTTAGTGTTTTTGTTAGGTTAACGCCCAAATAGTTAAATTCGTCAATTATTTCTATTTCGTCCGTTTTGTAGAAAAATTTTAAAGTTGTTTTAATTTTCCCCAAGCCGAAGACCATGACTTTTGTTTTGTCAATATTTACTTTCATTTTCCAATTGTCACAAAATTCTCCAAAGGCATTAATTTGTAATCTCAACCCGTGGGTGAGATAAGAATTTCACGCTCCGTTTCCCGTAAAAATGTATTGTGACGTCAACTGTCTGTTCAGCAATAAAAATTATAAAATATTTGCTTTAGCTGTGTTAGTTTACTGTGCCTTTTTAAATATTAACATGAAAACAACATATCTGAGCTTCCATGACCCTATTTATGCCACAATATGACAGCTGTAAACATTAAAACAAACACGGTGACGCAACATGTGTACACTGGAGACTACGTTCAGGGTAGATAACTCTATTTGTTGCCATCTTTCAATAGAACAGAACCGGATTTTTTTAACGAATTAGCGAGAAAAAGAATCAAACACCGGTGGTTGGACAAGACGGGAAAATCTCAGACACCCGCGTGAAAGATTTCTTTTGGTCTCCAACTCGGCAGAGCCTCGTTGGAGACCAGAAATCTTTTCGCTTGGGTGTCTGAGATTTTCCCGTCTTGCCCTCCCACCGGTGTTAGATCCTATATAACTCGCAATCTCAGTGTTGACAGTTACGTGATTTATAGTTTACTATCTCACCTACTTCGCCATAGATGCTATGTACATTGCTTGCTTGAATGTTTGAGTAGTATTGCAGCTGTATTAGAGAGAAACAAGTGACGAATCTGTCAGTAGAAACTTATTAGGGACAAAAGGCGCGATACTCTATAATATGACGTGTTGTTTCAACTACAGTGATGACTGAATAAAATGTGTGTTTAAATGACAGAATAATAACTGTCTAGTTTGTCCATTATTACTGTAAGAAAAGTTATTTGCTATGTGTTGGTAACTATATACTAACCAGCACTAATATAATTTCCAGCTTACAAAAGTAATAAATAATAAATGAAAAATTTTATCATTTAACTATTTACTGAAGTTAAAAAAAACAAAACTTATATGTTTTTTAACACAAGTGTGGTCATTAATTATTGTATGGCTTCGAAAGGTTAATGCGTTGTTCGCCCGCCTTACCACATTCTTGTAAGATATATTGTTTTGTCATATTGCAATTCGAACACATCTCTTTTTGAAATTGTACACAGCACAGCGAGTTTATTGGATAAGATACAGTTGGCCATTCAGATTGACCAGCCACCTAATTTAGCAACTGCTCAGACTAATGTTAATTTAGCCACACTTAGAAAAAATTACGAAAGGATTCGGTATTCGGTATTTTATTACCTTATTTTATAGGAGTTGTGTTAAATTCCATTTTATCGCTATTTTGTAGTGCTTTCTTTTGATCCTATGTGCGGTATTATCTCATCTCACTTTACTAGCGTAAGATGGAATAATCTCATCTCGCTGTAGAAACCTTGTTAAGTACTTGACGCTGCAAAACAGCGACAAACAGATTATTTTACGGTTTTTTCCGACGCAGTCGGTATTATATTCACTTTTTACCCTTTGACCTCATGATACTTCACCTCTCGAACAGCAAGTAACGTGATCCTAATTCTATTTTTTGATTAGTCAAAAACCAATTTGTACGGGGGTTCGAAACAGGGTAATGAATTGGACAGGAGTTCGGAACAGGATGGTAAATTGGCAATTCTCCTTTCAAATTGTGTACTATTATTATAAGATTTTGCCGTCTGTTTGTTTATAAAATTATTTTATAATGCAATTTAAGTATTAAGAACGATAGCGATGAGCTGCAGTTTGTAAAATTTTATATTAAACGACTTGTACAAAAATGTTAAATATTTTTTATTTGAAGTACAGCGCAAATTAAAACGCATATTAACACCCTGGATTTTTCCGGGATTTTATAGAGTGTAAAAGAAACGAAGAGAAGAAATTTTAATTAATTTCTTTAAAATATACAATTAACAATCATTATATATTCATGTTGATAGTAAATCAAATGTGTTATTATTGTTCTTGGGCGTCCGTCGTAGTATACACATAGAGAGTTGTGGCTCTAATTGTAAAGAATACTTTGCTTAATCAGTAAATTTTAAACTATAAACATTTTATTAAACAATTCTTATATTCAATTTGTTGACATAATTGTATAACTGCTTTTGGTGCTCGCAGAAAAAGTTCATTTCTGTATCTTAGGCAGTGGGTTTCAATACATAATAGCAATAAACGTTCTGGAATACATATACATGTACAACAAAGTTGTTGTATGTAAATTATCAATTTTGAGTTAACTGTATGCTTGGTAAATCTGTTAATATTGAAAACGCGTAAATAAAAGGGGGGGGGGGGGGGGCGAACACATGTATAAATTAATAATTTCCAACTCGTTTCACCTGGGACTAATGTTAATTTATAGGTTCATGATTTCTTTCATGTAGTCATAATTGTCCGTCCGTCAGTACTTCCCCAAAAAAAATTTCCAGTCGGGTTACACATTTTCATGTCCAGGGACAAGTGAAGTCTATGAAGATGAAATAGACTTCGTAATTTAGAGGTGAAGTTCTACATGTTATAACGATCAATTAAGTTGCGAGTTGTGTTGAAGCCAGATAATTTTTAAAGAACAAATCAATTTAGGTACAACTTACCATTGTGTCAGCATAACTTTCTCGTCTAAAATATCTAAATACCGATCGCAAATGATTAATGGGGTTGTTTTACGTCCAGCTTTAAGATACGCGTATTGTCACTGGATTATCGGCGTTTCCTAGTATTAACTTCATTTAACATGATACCGTATTGGAACAGTTACAAACAAGAAGAGAGATTAAAGAATATTTGTATTCTGTAACAAATAAATAATCTTGAACCAGATTGTTTAACAGTTAATTTCACCTATAGCATCTACTATTAGACACACATACAATGTATTTCGTTTTCATACTCCTCAATATATTTAAATTTTAAAACTCAGTGGACCTGAACCTGCATTAACAATTAATTATGTTATCAATTAAAACTATGCAGATACGAACTATATGTTTCCAAGTAACGAGATAAGAAATTTTTACTGTTTACTCGTTTGGAGCAATAAGTTCATCCATGTTTTTATTAGGTTGTGTTAAACAACTGGTTAGTAATCTTTTTGTTTTTACTGTTTTTTGTTTCTTCTTTGAGTCGCATCCGGATTTCGTCGCTGTCCTATACTTTTTATTGTTGGTCGATTCTTGCTTTCTTATATGTGTTTATCTTTCTATGACCGAATGAATCTGTAATACATATTATGTTAAGAATCAAAAGCAGTGTTCTTCAAGGTGATCTACGTAGATTTGATCTTACATAATTTGATAAAAATCATCATTCAAATAGTTTAATTTAAGTATGCTTTGGTATAATAAAATTAACCAATTCAGAGAAAAAGCTATAAGTCAGCGCTAATGTCAGATCGTATTTGAGACACTGATTTCACATAACGATAAATGAAATTGTGACGACCATAGAACTTCTTTAGTGATAACATCAACCTAGCTACAACAAACCCTTGTTTGAGTAGTTTAGCAGTCAACAGCAGTGATCGGTTTAGAAAATCGGAATACCGATCGCAGGATCTAGAATAACGTATAAGTTGTGAAATGTACACATTATACGCATGAGCTGCTGAAATATTGCTGTCGATGAACGGGAAGTTGACAATTGGGAAGTTGAAGTCATCACATTTGTCGTAGAGTCTAGTTTGTAATTTTCCTGAGTCTGTTTCTAGAAGTAGGTCCAAGTAAGAGGCTGACCTAAGTGTATTGGTGGTGTCTTTAATTTCAAGCTTTACAGGGTAAATTGAATGTAAACATATCTTCTTTCCCATATCTGATAAAGAAATCTAATGTAAAGTTCTCCATAATCATGTCCAGGTACTACGGCTTTAATTTATGAAAGTCACGTTATATACATGTATCATTCAACAAATACAAAAATTACATAATTCGGTCTCAAAAGCTATATTGAGGTGCTTAAGTCGCAGGCCAGTTTCAACACACTTGTACGTAAAAGTCGCTATACTTTTTGTTGCAGTTTTTACATCTACCATATATGGAATTGTATTTTTTGTATTGGGAGGCCGTTTATGAGTTTGTGGATACGTCGACCACGTTTATGCATCAATGAATAACCGAAAAAAGTGTTTAAATCTATAATGATATATCTTGAAATCTTTTCCAATATATTTATTGCATAATGAAGAGATATGGCTTGTTTTTATGGATCATCTTTATAATACACTTGTTATACATCCATGTTATATAAATATGCCTTGGTAATTTAATCAAGATATGTATAGTAAACAATTTACTGGGTAATCTTACTTATACCTCTGCCATTCAATTATCTGCCCGGTACATCTTTCATACAATGTAGAGCTGTAGAGTTGCTCTTCTTAGTGGATCACATTATCGTGTGATAAGATGAAAAGATATTGTTCGTTTAATAGTTTGAATGGTGTTTAGCGGTAACTTCAGGTAGGAAAACTGGAAATCCTTGTAAAGTGTTGACATTCAAGTGATCAATAGTAGATGACTATACACCTTAACCATTCGTCACCGATGACCCTTAATGAGAGGGATTTATGGTAGCTCGTTTATATCAATTACCTTTTTGCAGGTAAATTATATGTAGGCATGTAGGCAACTGCCTCCTATTGCAAACTGACAAAAAAATTGACCAAAAATTAAAAAATGTAATAAAAGTAAAACAAAACGAGAGAGAGAAAGGAAGAGATAAAATGAAAACAAATTAGAAGTACAAATGTCATTGCTGTATTATCTATATTCTATGAGTATAATGAAGGTTTGAAAAATTCACGATTGGTTGTATTTCGTCAGTTTAATAAACTGAGCTATTTTAGAATGAATTTACTTAACTAAATATACCACTTTTTCTGTGTGCATCTACGTTAAATTAATATCAAACCCAAGACAGTAAAATTTTTATAGTGTCAAAGTAAACAAAATTCAGAGTTTTATACACTAAACCCCCATCATAAAAACCAATGGAAAGCACCCCAGGATTTGCCAGATAGCAGGATTTTGCACAAAAATGTGCTCAGCTTAAGGGGGGGGGCTAGGCATCCCCCCAGACCCCCGCCTTTACTTTAACTACATGTACATTTATTCGATATAAAGTATAATAACTACAACGTAAACCAATTCACCATTTTTAATCATTTAATCTTCACTCCAGAAAATGTTGTACGCATAAGAGTGTCACTTCGAATTGTTCCATGTGATCCGTGTGAAGGATGTGTCCGTATAAAACAGTCGTCGCCTTGGTTTAGGAACAATACAGCAATGCCTGTACTACCCGTGTAAACATTTGGTGATGGTGGGTTAGTAACATATGTGACTCCTCGGCTGACACTGTTGACTACAATTTCAATTGAGAAATAAGATGACACGTCCACGTGAGTAGTATATGCGAATATATATATACCACTATGTGGCGCTATAAAGGCACCAATGTGGCTATTGTATCCGTTACCAATGTTGGTTTCCACTTGATCAAATATCAGAGTATGGTGATCACCAGGATTTACTTCATTTTTACTCATGTATGCGTAGAATGCAACACAAGTGTCATCAGGCTGAACAGTACCCAAAAGAAGTCTGGTCTCTTAAATTAAAAATATATTCAAATTAGTTTTTAATAAATATTGTGGTTTTTAGGTACAATTTTCGACTGATTAAACATGTAACATGCATGGATAACCATGTCATGGGTTATATAAATAAATAAATATATATATATATATATAAAACACTCTGCACTTAAAATGCCAGGAGCGCGTTTAGTCCAATCAAGACTCATCGGTGGCGCTAATATCCAAAAAGTATTTCAAGTCCAAATGAATAAGCTGTTGTAAAGCTTTTATCATCAAAATCCTAATACGATATGCCAAATCGATCAAATGTCATCTATACCTGGCAAACAAGAAACCTTAAAACTTAGAACATTTTCCAATTTTCTGGGGCAGCATTATATAAAGCATGATTAAATAAATCACTGAAATAAATAAATGAAATCCCGTGATCAAAGAAGTGAGACTATTGGGCTGTTGATAACCTCGGTAACTAACAGACCACCATCAGTCATCGACTCAGGTGTTGCAAATAAAATGTGGGCAAAGATACCTAGGTAAAACATTTACTATGCCAGGCGCGCATTTAGTCTAACCAAGACTCATCAGTGGCGCTCAAACCCAAATGTAATTAAATCCAAATGAATAAGATGATGCACAAACCAGTTTTTTTAAAACAAACTCAAGTTTCTAGCGGCCACATATGCCAAATTGTTTAATGCACAGTTGTCTTTCTGTGTCGTTCCGAAATCACAGATTTATTTTAGTTTTTATTTCTAGAATTCAACAAAACATTCCGAACTTCAGTTAAAATTGCCTTTATTTTAGCAGTATGTTTTAAGTTCTGTAAAAATCAGGCTACCTGAAGTTTAGGGATTTTGTAACAATTAAATTTTTTTTAATTTTAGCCTCTTAAAATAATTTACCGCGGCTTTTCTCTACTGCAATGGATGCTGATCTAACCCCAGAATATCTTCTTTCTTGCTCCACCGGGACATCTACGCTGGGTGCTTTACCGTGGAAAGTAGGAGATAGTACCTCTGAAACTGGTAGGTCGGTGTAAGTGTGTTGGCACTTTAACTTTAAATCTTTAACACTTTGTTTTAAAGCAATTATTTCATGTCTTGCTAACTCCTCTGATTGTCTGAGTCGCAAGATTTCTTTCTGCTGCTGTCTCAGCGTTTTTTCCAGGTGCTGCAGTCTTTGCTTTTCGCGGTACTGTTTGTGTATTACTTTAGTAATCTGCTTGTTGAATTCTTTCCTCACTTTGACCTCAAGCTGTTGTTGCCGCTCGTCGAGTAATTTTTCAATCATAAGTTTAATGCCATCATTTACATAATGCTGATTAACGAATTCACATTCGGTCTCTGCAAATGAAAAAATCTGTAAAATGATTAAAAGCTGTATTAAATGCGTTAATATGTCCATGCTTACCGTTTACCTTGATTATAAGTAGTTCATACCTTTGGCACGTTTCTGTACATTTCTTAGATAATACTTCTCGTGTTTCGTTTCTTATCAATATAGACATATGATCAACAAGATCAATTAGTTTGTATACATAAGAACAGAGGAACGGACAATTTTAATTCGTTCTGGAAAGCGTTGCAATCAAGTTTTCAGGTATTAATGGCGTCCAATTTTGATTGGTGGGAGAAATCCGGAGCACCAGCTAAGAACAAACGATCTACGAAGGAAACTTGGCAATCCTTAATTTCAGTACCTGACCGCTTGACGGCTCTTACTCCCAATCTCAGTGTTGGCAGTTACGTGATTAATAATTTACTAAATGAAATGATAAAAATAGATGCTATCTAAATTGCATGGTTTAGGCAGTGGAATGAACCAAAGGGCGAAACATATTAAAAAGTTTTCGAAAAGTATGGAAAACTGGGTAGGAACGGAGAATTATACAAAGCGTCTTTTCTTGTTTGAAACTTACAAAAGGGAATAATATCGTGCAAGGAGCTTGACATGCTCCGACCATTATGCCCTGTATGGACCATGCATTTCATATTATATCCTGAGTAACCCCCCCCCAATTATTGATTACGCTATCAAAAGTTCCCCATTATCCAGAAAAAAATTGTATTTATGAAAACAGTAGATGCCAAAAAAAATCCAAGAACACAATTACAAAATCATATCAAACAAAAAAAAAAAAGAAACAAGCAACATGCAGCCAAAACATACAACAGCGAAATAAGGAATACAATTCCTTCTAAACAAGGGGGTGTTATAAAGTTGTTCCATAAAGGTGTATCTATTCTGCAACCTGTTGTAGATTTTGAAAAAGTAGGCGCATTTTATCTGCTTTAATGGAATCGAATTTCCGTCTCTACCCAGGACGCATTAATTTTTCATTGACATACAAATTTTTCTGCCCTTAAGCAAATTTCATTTCGCAAACTCTCGAGTTATTGAATTCATACAAGTAGAAGTTTTTCTTCTTTCTTATCCGTTTTGTTTTATAGTGCTTAGAATTCCAAGACAACCACAGTGCATTAAAAGTGCATTAAATTTCTAGTATATAATGAAGAACAGTTAATAAACCAAATGCAGCTGCTGGAATGTATATATATTCATAAAGTATGTCTTCATATCGGTTACGTATAAACTAGTACACATAAATGCATATATACACCAAATATGAACACATTTCACGGTAATTAGAACAGTGACGAAATCTGCAAATAGGGAAAAAGTGGTCAGGATGTGTTGTTTCAACTAATGTCATGACTAAATTAGTTGCGTTTTAAATGTCAGAATAATACCTTTTACCTACTGCCATTTTTATTGTAAAAAAAAATTATGTGTTAGTAACTGTATACTAAACGAGCGCTAATATGATAACCAACATGCTATCAAATATATAATAAGTGCACAAAGTTGATATTTTATGCATTAACTCAAATTGGCTGAAGATAAAAAAAACAGTATCGCAAATTATTAGGTATAACGATTCGAAAGGGTTATTAGTTGTTCTCCCGCCTTACCACAATGATATATTTTTATTTCATATGGCATTTCGAATGCATCCCTTTTTGTAATTGTAGAAAGCACATCGAGAAGATTTGATAAGGTACATTTGGTTGTTTAGATTGATCAACCACTTAGTCTACCAATATTACTCTGACAAATCTTAAAAGTTTTGAATGCTCAGATAATTTACGAAAGAATTTAATAGCGGTTTATGTTATATGTCATTTAATCACCTTGTTGCAGTATTTTCCTTCATGTCCTTTATATTTATATGCGGTATATAACCTTATTTCACTCTCTAAGCTTGAGATAAAAAAGGATCTAACACCTGTAGGAGGGCTAAGCGAGAAATCTCAGACACCCAAGTAAAACGAATTCTGGTCTCCAAACTGGAAGATGATAAAAAATAGAGTGATCTACCCTGGAAGTAATCTCCAGTGAATATGTTTTGCGTAAACGTGTTTGTTTTGGTGTGTACTGCTATCATTTTGTGGCATACACTGCTCAGATATGTTGTGTTCGTGTTAATATGTAAATATGTAAATATGTAGAGTAAATAAACACAACTATTGCAAATACTTTATCATTTTTATTACTGAACCGACAGTTGACGTCATAAACCTTTTTAATGAAAAAGTAGCGTGAAATTATAGCGAGCACATATTATCTCTCCAATGATATCTCAAATAGCTAAATATATGTACCACGCTATCATAAGCGAGAAATAGCCATCTTAGCTCTGTTACAAAACATTGTTGAGTAAACAACGTGACGTTGCATTGTAACAAATGGCAGCAATAAACAGAATATTTACTTTTTTAACTTGGACTGCTGCCTGTCCACCAGTGTTTTAAAAGGATAACTATTAAATTGCAAATTCTAACAATACAGACGTTTCAAATATATAGTTCAAACCCTTCTAAAGAGTTTATTTCTAAATGTCTACGATTCAGAAGTTTATTAACTGAAATATCCTAAAATTGTGTTTCAAAAAGCAGCGAAACATTTTTCAAGGTATAAGCTTATCCTTCTATTAAATTTAAAGAACTTAATTCTAATACTAGTATTATGTCAAAGCAAAGAAAACTATCACGCCTTTATGAAGAAAGGCGGTCAGATGACGGGTATTATTCGAGAAAGTTGTAACTTAAACATTTAAGAATTAAATATGGGTTTGAGGACCACTGATGAGTATTGATGAGACAAAACGCGCGTCTGGCTTAGTAAATTCAATTAACCTTGATACCTTTGATAAGATTGTATTCCCGAACGCGTCATTACCCCAAGCGCATCTGATCAAACGTGTCTAACCTACGCCGAAACGTATCTAGAGCTGTCACACGCTGAATAGTGTCCGATTTTTACAACGCCTACACGCGTCCGCTTTCACACTTAAGCAAAAAGTGTCTTTTTATTTTAGAGTCACATGCCTCTTAAAATGGTGGATGGAACAGTAGTAGCCGTAGGTTTTTCTTGACTACAGAACGTAGGAGGTCGACACCATTGCCTAAGTATATCAATGGTGAAATTTTTGAATTACAGTTTCGGAACATCAAACAAAAAAGGTTCAAAGCATTAAGAAGAATAGCAGAGCAGTTAAAGAATGTTTCTAAGAAAATGACAAAGAAACCAATAACGTGTTCAGAAAAGGTAAATGAGGAAAAAGAGGAGGTGGTGGAGTTGATAAAGACAAATCACGTTACGGACGGACTATATAAAATGTTACACCATACAGTGTTTCCGGTTGTAAGAGAGCACATCAGAATTCTTTTTAAGATAGAAGTCAATTGCAGAAGCCGAAGCAAGTCTAAACAAATGCATGGCAAATTGTATTCCACACAGTCAGTGTACAATTTGCGTATTACCTGTTCAGAAATTTAAAATATTCCTTATAATTCAATTTTAACTACAAAACTTGACAATTTTAACAGAGTAAGAATAAGCTATATAACAAACGCGTTATATCGTGCAATATGAGTTTCTTAGTCTGGAAAATATTCTCAATACCGTGAGCGGACTTCCAGTTTGAAAATATTTGACAATGAAGCTTGCGTCAGCACCAGGAACCAGGTTTATGGGTTTCTTCATTTAAATTAAATAATCAGATTTCAGTTTACAAAGGAAATTAAATGATTGCTTTTAGAATTGATTCATGTGTGGAGTCGGATATTTATTCTATCAAATTCAAAACATAGATCCAATTCTACATATACATTGCCTTTACTAACTTACTTATGATTTTATTTTGGTTATATTAATGAAATAAAAGAAATAATCATTTTACACTCCATTCAATCCACACACAAAAAGAAAAGTCAATGTTTCCGAGAACGACCCATCTCGACGTTGATGAATTGGATGAAATAGATGAATTATTATTTACAAATAATCTGATGACAAAATTTCTATAAAATATATAATTTCGGTCTACTTTTCGGTTTACTGGGTGAAGGTAGTAACAAAATACCAAACACCGATGAAACTGTCAAAAAAGACCATCCACAAATCAAATTCCGAGAAACCGGCAAACTCCAGAACCGACAACCAACATAATGCAACTAAAGCAAAGGTCCTAACTTGGTAAAGGCATTTCAAAAGAAATGGTAGGTTAAACAAGGTTTTAAGGCATGCCGAACCCCCCGCTTCCATTACTGTAGAAGGTGAGTTGGTTAGTAGATTAACATAGATGGGTATCAAATACCACTAGTCACCAATAGATTTATCAACCAATCATCGTAGCACGTTCACTCTACACATTATTCAAAATTGGGAACCTATCTTCAACCATAGAATATTTTCGACAAGGTACGATTAATACAAATCAAGACAACATAAATTAACATTAAATTTTAAAGATTATAATCAGCATCATTTAAGTGAACAAAATATTACAATGTATGTTTCGAACATTTTTTTATTATTTCTGCCTGTTTATCAATATTTTAGTACTGGTACAATGCAGAACTATAATTTGATGTCATGACGTAACAGATTTATTGATCATGAATGAAAAGTTAAAAAGAAGATCATTACCTCCGTTCACTTCTTCTACCTTTAATGGAAATGGCCGAACGATGTTCTGATTGGAGACGCGGTGTTTAAGGCTATTTATAACGTGCGAGCCACAACTGGGATTACGGGTTTGAGTCTCACTGCGGTCAGGATGTGCTCGACTCCAACCTAAATAGCCAATTCAAACCATCAGCTTATAAATAGTTCAGTTGTTTGTAGAAGTATGTATGTTTCCATAACGCTTTTCTATTTTATTTCTTTAATACTATTGTCTCAATTTTAATATGCTGATAAATGACGTATATTTCTATCTATTTTTGTCTGCGTTGAATGTCTTTCTTACCAGTAATAAAATACATGTACTGGTATGCTGATTCATCTTTTATTAATATCAGAATTCTGTTGTATAAAATCAACATTTCGGCAAAACTTTATATGAAACCACGGATACTGAGTAGACCATTTATTAAAAAAGAAATGTAGCACTTAACACAAAATCTATAACTAAGAAACCCAAACTCTATAACTTGTTATCAACGCTTTTCCTTAGACCATACTGTAATGAATACCATTTCTCCACCCACAGCTTCCCCGATTGCGGTTAAGAGATGGAATTGTCAGGTTACGGGACACCTGACCATGGACCATAGTGTATTACGTGTTTCGTAGACCGCTTCTGAAGATTTTGAAGAAAAAAAAGATTGATTTATGTTTTTTTTAACTTATTCTCGTCCTAAATAAAGCTAAATTTTGCTCATTGAACGAGAAGCAATCCAAGTTAGTAACACAAACAGCCTTCAGTTGCCCCAGAAGCGTAAGCAGCGCCTGACTAAAATTAGGCACTAGTCAGGTTACACATTGTCATGTCCATGGACAAGTTAAATCCAGGAAGATGAAATAATGATCGTAATTGAGAGATGACTTTCTAATACGATCAACTAAGTGGTGGTTACAGTCATAGGATTTCTCAAAGAATAAATAAATTTAGGTACAACTAACCCTTGTTTAAATAGTACCTTAATAGTCAACATAATTGTCGGCTATAAAATATCGGAATAACAATTGCAAAACCTTAATGGGACGCACGTATGGTCACAGGTATACCGTCGTTTGCTAGTATAAACTACATTTATGTCGAGGCCTTATATGAACAGTTAAGAACAAAAAGAGAGGTTAAAAGATCGTGTATTCTGTAACAAATTAATACTGTGGTTGAAATGGCAACTAGATTGTTTACTGCTTCATACAATAAAATTAATATGGTTTTTAATCTTCTTTGTTGTAGTGTGGGCCAATTTAATATGTTCATCGTGTCAGTTACACTGCTGGTATTGTTTAACATGTTACAGTCATACCTGGCTGCTCGCCGCTGGACCATTTCAAGATTAGGGACCGGTCAAAATTTAGTGCAACATAGGACCAGTGCAAAACATAGTAGGACATGCATTTTTTTCTTGTAATTTTTTTGTTGGGACACCAAGTTTTTAAACTAAGATCAGCATAGGACATGGGGTTTTTTTAATGAAAAATTTTTGGAATATTTTTTTTTATTCACTTTAATAACAAAAGAAAACAAAACTAACACGGTACCATTCAATGATATTTGAGATATATGTGCTTATTGTCATTATAAAAGTATATTACATCTTTGAACTGCTTTTTATTAGTATTGAAATACATGAAATTTACAATAGGACACCTATATTTTTTTAACCAAAGTTTCATAGGACAGCACTTTTTTTCAGTTTTATACCCATAGGGTTATTATTTTTTTTTAGCCATTATTTTTTTTGCACCGGCCCTATGTTGCACTAAATTTTGACCGGTCCCTTATGACAATATGTAAATATGTAGAGTAAATAAACACAACTATTGCAAATACTTTATCATTTTTATTACTGAACCGACAGTTGACGTCATAAACCTTTTTAATGAAAAAGTAGCGTGAAATTATAGCGAGCACATATTATCTCTCCAATGATATCTCAAATAGCTAAATATATGTACCACGCTATCATAAGCGAGAAATAGCCATCTTAGCTCTGTTACAAAACATTGTTGAGTAAACAACGTGACGTTGCATTGTAACAAATGGCAGCAATAAACAGAATATTTACTTTTTTAACTTGGACTGCTGCCTGTCCACCAGTGTTTTAAAAGGATAACTATTAAATTGCAAATTCTAACAATACAGACGTTTCAAAAATATAGTTGTACGCAGTTGAAAAATAACCCTTCTAAAGAGTTTATTTCTAAATGTCTACGATTCAGAAGTTTATTAACTGAAATATCCTAAAATTGTGTTTCAAAAAGCAGCGAAACATTTTTCAAGGTATAAGCTTATCCTTCTATTAAATTTAAAGAACTTAATTCTAATACTAGTATTATGTCAAAGCAAAGAAAACTATCACGCCTTTATGAAGAAAGGCGGTCAGATGACGGGTATTATTCGAGAAAGTTGTAACTTAAACATTTAAGAATTAAATATGGGTTTGAGGACCACTGATGAGTATTGATGAGACAAAACGCGCGTCTGGCTTAGTAAATTCAATTAACCTTGATACCTTTGATAAGATTGTATTCCCGAACGCGTCATTACCCCAAGCGCATCTGATCAAACGTGTCTAACCTACGCCGAAACGTATCTAGAGCTGTCACACGCTGAATAGTGTCCGATTTTTACAACGCCTACACGCGTCCGCTTTCACACTTAAGCAAAAAGTGTCTTTTTATTTTAGAGTCACATGCCTCTTAAAATGGTGGATGGAACAGTAGTAGCCGTAGGTTTTTCTTGACTACAGAACGTAGGAGGTCGACACCATTGCCTAAGTATATCAATGGTGAAATTTTTGAATTACAGTTTCGGAACATCAAACAAAAAAGGTTCAAAGCATTAAGAAGAATAGCAGAGCAGTTAAAGAATGTTTCTAAGAAAATGACAAAGAAACCAATAACGTGTTCAGAAAAGGTAAATGAGGAAAAAGAGGAGGTGGTGGAGTTGATAAAGACAAATCACGTTACGGACGGACTATATAAAATGTTACACCATACAGTGTTTCCGGTTGTAAGAGAGCACATCAGAATTCTTTTTAAGATAGAAGTCAATTGCAGAAGCCGAAGCAAGTCTAAACAAATGCATGGCAAATTGTATTCCACACAGTCAGTGTACAATTTGCGTATTACCTGTTCAGAAATTTAAAATATTCCTTATAATTCAATTTTAACTACAAAACTTGACAATTTTAACAGAGTAAGAATAAGCTATATAACAAACGCGTTATATCGTGCAATATGAGTTTCTTAGTCTGGAAAATATTCTCAATACCGTGAGCGGACTTCCAGTTTGAAAATATTTGACAATGAAGCTTGCGTCAGCACCAGGAACCAGGTTTATGGGTTTCTTCATTTAAATTAAATAATCAGATTTCAGTTTACAAAGGAAATTAAATGATTGCTTTTAGAATTGATTCATGTGTGGAGTCGGATATTTATTCTATCAAATTCAAAACATAGATCCAATTCTACATATACATTGCCTTTACTAACTTACTTATGATTTTATTTTGGTTATATTAATGAAATAAAAGAAATAATCATTTTACACTCCATTCAATCCACACACAAAAAGAAAAGTCAATGTTTCCGAGAACGACCCATCTCGACGTTGATGAATTGGATGAAATAGATGAATTATTATTTACAAATAATCTGATGACAAAATTTCTATAAAATATATAATTTCGGTCTACTTTTCGGTTTACTGGGTGAAGGTAGTAACAAAATACCAAACACCGATGAAACTGTCAAAAAAGACCATCCACAAATCAAATTCCGAGAAACCGGCAAACTCCAGAACCGACAACCAACATAATGCAACTAAAGCAAAGGTCCTAACTTGGTAAAGGCATTTCAAAAGAAATGGTAGGTTAAACAAGGTTTTAAGGCATGCCGAACCCCCCGCTTCCATTACTGTAGAAGGTGAGTTGGTTAGTAGATTAACATAGATGGGTATCAAATACCACTAGTCACCAATAGATTTATCAACCAATCATCGTAGCACGTTCACTCTACACTTTATTCAAAATTGGGAACCTATCTTCAACCATAGAATATTTTCGACAAGGTACGATTAATACAAATCAAGACAACATAAATTAACATAAAATTTTAAAGATTATAATCAGCATCATTTAAGTGAACAAAATATTACAATGTATGTTTCGAACATTTTTTTATTATTTCTGCCTGTTTATCAATATTTTAGTACTGGTACAATGCAGAACTATAATTTGATGTCATGACGTAACAGATTTATTGATCATGAATGAAAAGTTAAAAAGAAGATCATTACCTCCGTTCACTTCTTCTACCTTTAATGGAAATGGCCGAACGATGTTCTGATTGGAGACGCGGTGTTTAAGGCTATTTATAACGTGCGAGCCACAACTGGGATTACGGGTTTGAGTCTCACTGCGGTCAGGATGTGCTCGACTCCAACCTAAATAGCCAATTCAAACCATCAGCTTATAAATAGTTCAGTTGTTTGTAGAAGTATGTATGTTTCCATAACGCTTTTCTATTTTATTTCTTTAATACTATTGTCTCAATTTTAATATGCTGATAAATGACGTATATTTCTATCTATTTTTGTCTGCGTTGAATGTCTTTCTTACCAGTAATAAAATACATGTACTGGTATGCTGATTCATCTTTTATTAATATCAGAATTCTGTTGTATAAAATCAACATTTCGGCAAAACTTTATATGAAACCACGGATACTGAGTAGACCATTTATTAAAAAAGAAATGTAGCACTTAACACAAAATCTATAACTAAGAAACCCAAACTCTATAACTTGTTATCAACGCTTTTCCTTAGACCATACTGTAATGAATACCATTTCTCCACCCACAGCTTCCCCGATTGCGGTTAAGAGATGGAATTGTCAGGTTACGGGACACCTGACCATGGACCATAGTGTATTACGTGTTTCGTAGACCGCTTCTGAAGATTTTGAAGAAAAAAAAGATTGATTTATGTTTTTTTTAACTTATTCTCGTCCTAAATAAAGCTAAATTTTGCTCATTGAACGAGAAGCAATCCAAGTTAGTAACACAAACAGCCTTCAGTTGCCCCAGAAGCGTAAGCAGCGCCTGACTAAAATTAGGCACTAGTCAGGTTACACATTGTCATGTCCATGGACAAGTTAAATCCAGGAAGATGAAATAATGATCGTAATTGAGAGATGACTTTCTAATACGATCAACTAAGTGGTGGTTACAGTCATAGGATTTCTCAAAGAATAAATAAATTTAGGTACAACTAACCCTTGTTTAAATAGTACCTTAATAGTCAACATAATTGTCGGCTATAAAATATCGGAATAACAATTGCAAAACCTTAATGGGACGCACGTATGGTCACAGGTATACCGTCGTTTGCTAGTATAAACTACATTTATGTCGAGGCCTTATATGAACAGTTAAGAAAAAAAAGAGAGGTTAAAAGATCGTGTATTCTGTAACAAATTAATACTGTGGTTGAAATGGCAACTAGATTGTTTACTGCTTCATACAATAAAATTAATATGGTTTTTAATCTTCTTTGTTGTAGTGTGGGCCAATTTAATATGTTCATCGTGTCAGTTACACTGCTGGTATTGTTTAACATGTTACAGTCATACCTGGCTGCTCGCCGCTGGACCATTTCAAGATTAGGGACCGGTCAAAATTTAGTGCAACATAGGACCAGTGCAAAACATAGTAGGACATGCATTTTTTTCTTGTAATTTTTTTGTTGGGACACCAAGTTTTTAAACTAAGATCAGCATAGGACATGGGGTTTTTTTAATGAAAAATTTTTGGAATATTTTTTTTTATTCACTTTAATAACAAAAGAAAACAAAACTAACACGGTACCATTCAATGATATTTGAGATATATGTGCTTATTGTCATTATAAAAGTATATTACATCTTTGAACTGCTTTTTATTAGTATTGAAATACATGAAATTTACAATAGGACACCTATATTTTTTTAACCAAAGTTTCTTAGGACAGCACTTTTTTTCAGTTTTATACCCATAGGGTTATTATTTTTTTTTAGCCATTATTTTTTTTGCACCGGCCCTATGTTGCACTAAATCTTGACCGGTCCCTTATGACAATATGTAAATATGTAGAGTAAATAAACACAACTATTGCAAATACTTTATCATTTTTATTACTGAACCGACAGTTGACGTCATAAACCTTTTTAATGAAAAAGTAGCGTGAAATTATAGCGAGCACATATTATCTCTCCAATGATATCTCAAATAGCTAAATATATGTACCACGCTATCATAAGCGAGAAATAGCCATCTTAGCTCTGTTACAAAACATTGTTGAGTAAACAACGTGACGTTGCATTGTAACAAATGGCAGCAATAAACAGAATATTTACTTTTTTAACTTGGACTGCTGCCTGTCCACCAGTGTTTTAAAAGGATAACTATTAAATAGCAAATTCTAACAATACAGACGTTTCAAAAATATAGTTGTACGCAGTTGAAAAATAACCCTTCTAAAGAGTTTATTTCTAAATGTCTACGATTCAGAAGTTTATTAACTGAAATATCCTAAAATTGTGTTTCAAAAAGCAGCGAAACATTTTTCAAGGTATAAGCTTATCCTTCTATTAAATTTAAAGAACTTAATTCTAATACTAGTATTATGTCAAAGCAAAGAAAACTATCACGCCTTTATGAAGAAAGGCGGTCAGATGACGGGTATTATTCGAGAAAGTTGTAACTTAAACATTTAAGAATTAAATATGGGTTTGAGGACCACTGATGAGTATTGATGAGACAAAACGCGCGTCTGGCTTAGTAAATTCAATTAACCTTGATACCTTTGATAAGATTGTATTCCCGAACGCGTCATTACCCAAGCGCATCTGATCAAACGTGTCTAACCTACGCCGAAACGTATCTAGAGCTGTCACACGCTGAATAGTGTCCGATTTTTACAACGCCTACACGCGTCCGCTTTCACACTTAAGCAAAAAGTGTCTTTTTATTTTAGAGTCACATGCCTCTTAAAATGGTGGATGGAACAGTAGTAGCCGTAGGTTTTTCTTGACTACAGAACGTAGGAGGTCGACACCATTGCCTAAGTATATCAATGGTAAAATTTTTGAATTACAGTTTCGGAACATCAAACAAAAAAGGTTCAAAGCATTAAGAAGAATAGCAGAGCAGTTAAAGAATGTTTCTAAGAAAATGACAAAGAAACCAATAACGTGTTCAGAAAAGGTAAATGAGGAAAAAGAGGAGGTGGTGGAGTTGATAAAGACAAATCACGTTACGGACGGACTATATAAAATGTTACACCATACAGTGTTTCCGGTTGTAAGAGAGCACATCAGAATTCTTTTTAAGATAGAAGTCAATTGCAGAAGCCGAAGCAAGTCTAAACAAATGCATGGCAAATTGTATTCCACACAGTCAGTGTACAATTTGCGTATTACCTGTTCAGAAATTTAAAATATTCCTTATAATTCAATTTTAACTACAAAACTTGACAATTTTAACAGAGTAAGAATAAGCTATATAACAAACGCGTTATATCGTGCAATATGAGTTTCTTAGTCTGGAAAATATTCTCAATACCGTGAGCGGACTTCCAGTTTGAATATATTTGACAATGAAGCTTGCGTCAGCACCAGGAACCAGGTTTATGGGTTTCTTCATTTAAATTAAATAATCAGATTTCAGTTTACAAAGGAAATTAAATGATTGCTTTTAGAATTGATTCATGTGTGGAGTCGGATATTTATTCTATCAAATTCAAAACATAGATCCAATTCTACATATACATTGCCTTTACTAACTTACTTATGATTTTATTTTGGTTATATTAATGAAATAAAAGAAATAATCATTTTACACTCCATTCAATCCACACACAAAAAGAAAAGTCAATGTTTCCGAGAACGACCCATCTCGACGTTGATGAATTGGATGAAATAGATGAATTATTATTTACAAATAATCTGATGACAAAATTTCTATAAAATATATAATTTCGGTCTACTTTTCGGTTTACTGGGTGAAGGTAGTAACAAAATACCAAACACCGATGAAACTGTCAAAAAAGACCATCCACAAATCAAATTCCGAGAAACCGGCAAACTCCAGAACCGACAACCAACATAATGCAACTAAAGCAAAGGTCCTAACTTGGTAAAGGCATTTCAAAAGAAATGGTAGGTTAAACAAGGTTTTAAGGCATGCCGAACCCCCCGCTTCCATTACTGTAGAAGGTGAGTTGGTTAGTAGATTAACATAGATGGGTATCAAATACCACTAGTCACCAATAGATTTATCAACCAATCATCGTAGCACGTTCACTCTACACTTTATTCAAAATTGGGAACCTATCTTCAACCATAGAATATTTTCGACAAGGTACGATTAATACAAATCAAGACAACATAAATTAACATTAAATTTTAAAGATTATAATCAGCATCATTTAAGTGAACAAAATATTACAATGTATGTTTCGAACATTTTTTATTATTTCTGCCTGTTTATCAATATTTTAGTACTGGTACAATGCAGAACTATAATTTGATGTCATGACGTAACAGATTTATTGATCATGAATGAAAAGTTAAAAAGAAGATCATTACCTCCGTTCACTTCTTCTACCTTTAATGGAAATGGCCGAACGATGTTCTGATTGGAGACGCGGTGTTTAAGGCTATTTATAACGTGCGAGCCACAACTGGGATTACGGGTTTGAGTCTCACTGCGGTCAGGATGTGCTCGACTCCAACCTAAATAGCCAATTCAAACCATCAGCTTATAAATAGTTCAGTTGTTTGTAGAAGTATGTATGTTTCCATAACGCTTTTCTATTTTATTTCTTTAATACTATTGTCTCAATTTTAATATGCTGATAAATGACGTATATTTCTATCTATTTTTGTCTGCGTTGAATGTCTTTCTTACCAGTAATAAAATACATGTACTGGTATGCTGATTCATCTTTTATTAATATCAGAATTCTGTTGTATAAAATCAACATTTCGGCAAAACTTTATATGAAACCACGGATACTGAGTAGACCATTTATTAAAAAAGAAATGTAGCACTTAACACAAAATCTATAACTAAGAAACCCAAACTCTATAACTTGTTATCAACGCTTTTCCTTAGACCATACTGTAATGAATACCATTTCTCCACCCACAGCTTCCCCGATTGCGGTTAAGAGATGGAATTGTCAGGTTACGGGACACCTGACCATGGACCATAGTGTATTACGTGTTTCGTAGACCGCTTCTGAAGATTTTGAAGAAAAAAAAGATTGATTTATGTTTTTTTTAACTTATTCTCGTCCTAAATAAAGCTAAATTTTGCTCATTGAACGAGAAGCAATCCAAGTTAGTAACACAAACAGCCTTCAGTTGCCCCAGAAGCGTAAGCAGCGCCTGACTAAAATTAGGCACTAGTCAGGTTACACATTGTCATGTCCATGGACAAGTTAAATCCAGGAAGATGAAATAATGATCGTAATTGAGAGATGACTTTCTAATACGATCAACTAAGTGGTGGTTACAGTCATAGGATTTCTCAAAGAATAAATAAATTTAGGTACAACTAACCCTTGTTTAAATAGTACCTTAATAGTCAACATAATTGTCGGCTATAAAATATCGGAATAACAATTGCAAAACCTTAATGGGACGCACGTATGGTCACAGGTATACCGTCGTTTGCTAGTATAAACTACATTTATGTCGAGGCCTTATATGAACAGTTAAGAACAAAAAGAGAGGTTAAAAGATCGTGTATTCTGTAACAAATTAATGAAATAGGACCAGATTATTTAACAGTTAATTTTACCTATAGTGGCTACTATTGGCTGACACATTTCTCTTTTATTTTTTCCAATATAGTTACCTTGTGAAATTCAATGCCTAAACCTTCTTCCATCAACTACCTACACTTTCATCATTTCAAACTATGCTGATAAAAACGTGGTTTCTAACCTGTTCACTCGTTCGGAGCAATTAAGTGTACTTATGTGTTTTATTGGGTTTGGCTTAGTCCCCTTTTTACTGTTCGAGTTGGTTTCTTATTTGTGTTTTTTCTTTAATTTCCTTAAAGAATTTGCACTGTTTTGTATATTAGTTCAGAAACAAATTAAGTGTCCTTATCAGCAATCTACGTAATAGATTGAACCTGGTTCCAATGGCTGCTTAATGAAAATTCTTAACATTATTTGCTTAAATTTAATATATTCAAGGCTGCAATGTCACGTTTAGTGATTTAAATATGCTTTTTGGAAGGTTTAAAATTCACTCATGAAACCACAACTTCAGTATTTAGCACTAGTAAAGGACGCCCTTCTATTCTTTTATAAACGGTTTTAATGCAATCGATAATATGACGGATGGATGTATTTGCATTTTACGGAGATCACACTTCATGTATAAAGTCGAAGGAAACAAACAAAGCAAAGCTGCACAAATACAATTAAATGTATATGCAAAGTAAGTACACTTTTACGAATTTTTAAATGTAAAAAATCAATGATTTCTGTCGAGAAAATGATTCAAAGATGGTTCGGCGGGAATGGTATAGGCGAATAGTTAATACCACTTGATGGCGCTATGAAGGCCCCAATGTGAATAGGGTTTCTTTCCACGTGATTGAATATCAGAGTAGGGTGAAAACCATTATTTACTAACTTTGGACCCATGTAAGCGTAGCAAGCTACTGAAGTCTTAACGGGATGGATACTATATTACACAGTATCATCGGACTGAATTCGGTAAATTTGTACATTTAGTTATATTATGGTATAATTTAACAGCTTAGACAAACTTCTGGAATAGTATATAAATAATTCAATACATTCCGTGAGTGAAGCTTCATAAGCATTCTACAATTAATTTATCAAAAATAATAACAGATATCTAAATGAATGAAGATATTTTTTAATCATTAAATTCTAAATCCGGAAAAGGCTGTTCACATAGTGTTGTCACTTCGAATTGTTCCAGCAAATGTGTATGTAGGTTGTGTTAATGCGTATGTAGGGTGTGTTCGTATCAAACAGTCGTCACCTTGGTTTAGGAATAATACTGCAATACCTGTACAACCGGTAGGGCTTGTAATGTCTACTGATTGTTTTCTATGATTGTTGGTTTTTTTCCTTGTTATGTTGCTATATGTTTTTCGCGGTACTGTTCCTCCATTACTTTGTAATCTGTCTGTTGAATTCCTTCCTCAGTGTGACCTCAAGCTGTTGATGCCGCTTGTCAATTAATTTTCAATCACAAGTTTAATGCCATCATTTTCATAATGTAGATTTTCACATTTGGTCTCTTCAAATAAGAGTGCCTGTAAAATAATAAAAAGCTGTATTAAAAACGTCAACATGTTCATTTTTCTTTTTCACCTTGACTGTAAGTAGATCATACTCTAGACACGTTTCTGTACATATCGCCGATAATTCTGCTCTTGTTTCGTTTCTTAATAAGATATATGTATAGTCAGTGGATCAATAAGTCTTGCATTATTGTATATACACTCTTTAGAAATAATAAATGTATTTTTTGTTTGAATGGAGTTTAACGCTTGAGAGCCCCTTCACTACACACGTTGACTAATCCTTGGAAACCACCACATTAAGGAGAACTTATTAAACGTATACCTGTGCCTGGCCTTTGTGTTTTGGGTTATACAATTTCGAATGTTATTTGGGTATATCAGATGATACCAAAACAAATCCAAAAACAAAATTTACAAAACCATGAAGAATAGAAAACACTTGAACAAAATAGTAACAAACACATAAAACATACATATAGGGAATGTGACCCCTTCTAAACGGGTGTAATAAGCTGTCAAAAACGCGCATCGTAGGAGCTACAAAATGATAACTTTCTCGCTTTTCTTATTACTTAATACTTTTCCATTGGCCCAAAATAAACACAACAAGCACAAAAAAACAATACAAACACAACCTGAATTAATACAAATATGGTGATTTCATTGTGATTAAGTTGGGTTTAAATTGCTTAGGGATGTATAATAGAATTGTCAAACATTACAGCTGAAGATGGACGGACGCAAAGTGATGACATTAGCTCACTTGACTCTTTGTGTGAACTAAGAAATATAACCACACGAAAAATGTTCGTACAATATAAAATATAAATTCAACCAAACGTTTTTCAGCACCATAAATTTTTAATCTTTTAGGTCAGCAATTTAATTTTCAAAGATATAAATTGATGAAGTGTGTCATGACTTAACAAATGGAGATGAAATGATAGTAAAAATGCTGAGGAATGAGTGGTGATAGTTTATAAATGGCTTAAATGGGAGACAAATCAGCACAAAAACTAGTTGAGTTTCTCTAATTTATAATCATTAAAAGATAGAACAAGCTAATTCTTAGTTTTCTATATAAAACGTTACCGACGATTGATTGATTGATTAATGGTGTTTAACGCCCAAGCAGCAATATTTCAGCTATATTCAAGCGATGTTACCGACGATAAACATATTAAATGATCTTAAATTTCAATTTGGGTTTTAAGGTGCCCAATGGTTGTTCCTCACCGAAACACAGTATTTCGATGTAAGCACTAATCTAATTAAAATTAACACTTTCACTGGCTCACCCCTTTTCTATTCTCGCCGCGTGTATGTCAATAAAGAAAGGGTGACCTAGTAAAAGATTTAATTTTAATTCGATTGAATTAGCATTTAAATCTTATCTTTATTTCTGATCGAAAGTGTTCTTTAGAAAAATAAAAAGAATGATCAGTCAAAATGAATAGAAAATTATAGAACCGTGAAAAACTTATGTACAGACATAAGAAACAAAATTTTACAAAAAGAAAATCAAAATGGTGTGAAATGTAACTTATTGTTGAAATAACGGATAAGGTCATCTGTGCTTTGAAAGCATCTAGTGTGGGCGATTGCAAGATATGAGTTGGTATAAGATTCCACCGTGGTATGGTTAAATGTAAGAATACATATTTGTAGCAATCTTTTGAACTATATATATGTTTTCATGTATATAGTTATGTTTTACGTGTTGGGTCTGATGGTATTAATACTGTGGTTGAAATGGCAACTAGATTGTTTACTGCTTCATACAATAAAACTAATATGGTTTTTAATCTTCTTTGTTGTAGTGTGGGCCAATTTAATATGTTCATCGTGTCAGTTACACTGCTGGTATTGTTTAACATGTTACAGTCATACCTGGCTGCTCGCCGCTGGACCATTTCAAGATTAGGGACCGGTCAAAATTTAGTGCAACATAGGACCAGTGCAAAACATAGTAGGACATGCATTTTTTTCTTGTAAGTTTTTTGTTGGGACACCAAGTTTTTAAACTAAGATCAGCATAGGACATGGGGTTTTTTTAATGAAAAATTTTTGGAATATTTTTTTTTATTCACTTTAATAACAAAAGAAAACATAAAACTAACACGGTACCATTCAATGATATTTGAGATATATGTGCTTATTGTCATTATAAAAGTATATTACATCTTTGAACTGCTTTTTATTAGTATTGAAATACATGAAATTTACAATAGGACACCTATATTTTTTTAACCAAAGTTTCATAGGACAGCACTTTTTTTCAGTTTTATACCCATAGGGTTATTATTTTTTTTTAGCCATTATTTTTTTTGCACCGGCCCTATGTTGCACTAAATTTTGACCGGTCCCTTATGACATTGGTCCGCTGTATGGGGTCCCATATGGAACAAGCATATCCTAGTTTTGGTCGAACAATTGCGAGGTATGCCTGAGACTTGATGACAGTATTGTTTGTTTTTAAATTTGTTTTAAGAAAGCCTAATGTTTGTGAAGAATTTAAAGCAATATTTTTAGTATGCGTATTCCATTTTTTGTCTGATTGCAGTGTGATACCAAGATATTTTTCTGAAGATACGGATTCCAAAATATGGTTGTGTGGGATGTATGTGTGTTTGAAAGGGTTCTTTTTAGTTGACGCTAAAAGTACTGTACATTTGTCTTATGGAAAGCAGTCCTTTTCCCACCTGGCGGCAGCATCAAGATCAAATTGGAGACTGTCACAGTCATGTTGTGACTGGATAGTTCGGTATATGATGCTGGCGTCAGCAAACAGCCTGAGTATATATAGGATACTCTGGTTGGTTATTTATATAAAACAGAAAAATTTGGTCCTACCACTGTTCCTTGGGGGACACCAGAGATGACTGGGGCATTGTCTGATGACTTTCCATCTAGAACCACTATCTGCGTTCTATAAGAGAGGAATGCTTTTACCAAATTTAAAGTTAAATTTAGAAATCTATCATATTTGAGTTTGTAAAGAAGTCTCTGGTGTGGGACTTTGTCAAATGCTTTGGTAAAGTCCATAATAATTAAGACTATGTGTTTTGATTCTAGTTGGAGGCTTGTTTGTTTTTGTTCGTTTGAATGGTGTTTTACCGCCACTTTCAGCAATTTTTCAGCTATATCATGGCGTCCAGTTTTTATTGGGGAAGGAAGCAGGAGAAAACCACTGACCTGCGGTAGGAAAACTGGCAATCCTTGCCAATTAAGACCGAGTTAGAGGCAAGTTCTTGGATAAATGATAGAAGTTCTGTTTCACATGATCTAGTGTCTGAATTCACCCGCCTCTAGACACCGGCTGAGTTACCCATCCTCCTGTCCAGGAAAAGTCGCATTCATGAGTTAAACTAATTAAAAATTTATAAATAAATAAATATGAAGCTTTTATTTGTTTAAATTTATACAACACAACTTAGCTAGGAAATCCCGGGCTAGAAGATTTTCATATGACGTCAAACCTTCAAAATAACAACCAATGAAATTGCTTGAAAGAAGCAATGTTTAGCAGTAGTCATTCTTTATCATTCTTGCGTGGGAAGAAAACGTAACGCAACTAATAAATAACACGGTTATAACAAACTATAAACACTTTTGTACAAAAAACACTGATTTTCTCGCGGTCTATGCAACACATCAGTTTGGGTTTATTTACAATAGACATCGGACTATCACTTAACCAAGTCGTGAATAAAAGCGAGTTTTTGATTGGCTACATGCAGGTATGATGTAGCCAAAAATAAAGACTTCTAGTCGGAAATTCCTAGCTAAGTTTGTCAGGGTTTCGTGGACACATCACACGTGGGCACAGAAACCCTGACTTGTGAGGATATACATTTCACACCTTAGATGATTTAAGAACATTCAATTTCGAGGCCCGTTATAATATACATATACGTCTACAAATTAAACCCAACACTGTAATTGCTTTGCTTACCCACAGCGATACTCGAATAGTCACCGTTAGAACATTAAGGCACTCATTCGACTGCATTATGTTGAGCGCTCAAAGCCAAACTCTGCCAAACTGGTATATAAAATAATGCTTTACAATGTTTAGTTTAAACCTATTTTTGGTTGAAGTAAAACAATTTGGATTCGACACAAGTTACCAAGCTTTACAAGATGTAGATATTTTTCATAGTACATATGTACTAGGGTGTAACGATCGATACGTTTTAATCTAACGCAACATTATTTATAAATAATATGGAATAACAAAGTTACTTTTCATAAAGTAACAGTAAAAAATATATTAAATGTCTAAATATTGTGACAACCACATAATATATCTGTCCAGCGCATTTCTAACGCATCAGAATTACAGTGCTATTACCAAAGTTTTTAATACCCTTTGCGGATTCAAACTCACACCATTGAGATTGAAAATAATGGGTCAGATGACGTTTACGTCGAAAAGTGTGCACGTGTATTGGAAGGCAGTCGGAAAATTGTAAGTTGTGAAACAAGTCACCTTTAGAATACTAATAATTACGACTTATATCTGTTTGTTTGTTTGAATGGTTTTTCAATAATTGTTCAGATATATGTTGTACCCGGTGAAAACCCCTGGCCATTGGCAGGAAAACTCACAATCCTTGTCAATTAAGATTGTAGTAGGCACACCCTGCCTCTAGTGACGAATACATGTAGCCAAAACACTAAAAGTCTAAATATTGAGGATCAAACCTAACAACAACTCTGGCGCTGTACGAAGAAAGAAACACATAATCTATAACAGATCATATTCCACGCTTAAAATATACGAGTATCTATAAGCACATGAAGAGTTGCTGTCATATTCTTCTGGGCTCTAGTTTGTTATTATGAGAATATTCCTCGGTATTTTTGGACGGCGATTTGGTGGAACGGTTAGAAGTCTACCACAAGAAGCATGAAATATGCGTCATGACAAATACAAGAATAGGACAGAAGCGACTTTATTGATACTGGATTACAATAAAAATGGTAGATTTCTGAACAGACTATAGATGAATTTGAAAAGAAAAAGTGTGTTAGTAGCCATGTCAGTTAAAGTACAACAGGTGCTCAGATTTCATACAAAAGTATTATAACTTAAATCTAAATCATTTACCATATTTATTTAGTATTAAAAATACAAATCACTTTAATAAAAGGACTTCGATTTATTTTAGTTTTACTTATATAAGCAAGGAATACAACTTAAGTCCGGTCGCTTAAATTAAAGAATTAAAGTTATTTTAAACATACGGCATGTTTTATTGTAAAAATGTTCCAACGATTGTCAACCATAGATAAACCATTCATGGTTTTTATATATAGCTACCACGTTAGTGTGTTTAAAATACTACTTGTCAGCTCCTCTGACTGCCTGAATAGTAAGATTTCTCTTTGCTGCTTCAGTCTTGCTTCCAGGTGTTTTATTCTTTGGTTTTTGCGGTAGTGTTCTTTCATGAATGTTGTAATCTTATTGGCGATTTCTTCCCTCAATGTGTCCTTAAGCTGCTGTTGACGTTCGTCAATTGAATGTTCAGTGATAAGTATAGTGCCATAACGTTCATAATGCAGATTACCACATTTAGTATCTTCAAATAAGACAATTTTTCGTTTAATCTTGATTATAAGTACTTTATACCTCTAACACGTTTCTGTACATAATAGAATATTCTATTCGTGGTTCTTTTCAAATATTAGATCAATTAGTTTGCATCATGGGAATAGACGAGCACAATTTTTTTTGTTTGAATGGGGTTTAAAGCTCTTTTCAGTACGTTTTAAGCTATTTCATGGCGTCCAGTTTTTACTAGTGTAGGAAGAATTCGGAGTACCTGATGAACACCAACTAGCTTCGGAAGAAAAATGGCAATCCTTAATAAAAAGGTTGGAATTCTGATAATGTCCGGCGGAAGACTAACTCGCAACATCAGTGTTGACAGTCGCGCGATCAATATTGTATTTTTGACTATCATAACGACTCGTCACGAAATAATAGGTTCTACGTTTAATGCTTGGTTGATTGTTTAAGTGACATACAGCGAGTAAGATTGCAGCTGTGGTAAGGACAAATACAAGGCATTTAGTTTAGGTAGTGACAAATAAGGAGTAATGCACGTGTTTCCCTTTATGGTATGCAACCATGCATTTCATAAATAATTCATGGTTTGTCAGCTGATAGCCCCACCCATTAATAAATCCATGGAAGCACCCAAATCGCTAGGGACAAAATAAATAGTTTGAGTGCATGACATCTGTGTTTTGAGTTATACAATTTTGAATATTGAGTAACTAAGAAAAAACTGAAACGTTCCCTAAAGAACAAAATCCAATAACAAAATTACAAAACCATAGACAGAAAACGCACGAACAAAGAAATAAGCAATAAAACCCCTTTCAAACAGCGGGTTTTATAAATTGATTTAGAAATACGAACCTTTCTTGTACATTATTTATAATTTTCGAAAAATGTAACATTTAAGCTCAACAATGAGCTAAATTTTATATATTATACTAATACTATAATAATCAGCTGACAGATGGGAACCTGACACTTATATCGTCATAGGACCAAAGAATGTGGACATTCCTGTTTTTGTAGTGAGGAAAGAGAATGGACAAGGCAGAGACAAGACAGTCCATCGCAACCTCTTTCTTCCCATTTGGAATATTGAGAGATACACCAATAACTGTTTCAAGAGCAAAAAAGTTAAACCAACAGCAGCTCATACAGCGAAACAAAGAAAGGAGGAACCTCTTATTATCCAGTCTTATGACACTGATGAACTTGAATCTGAAGAGGAGTCAGAATGAAGATTTGTTATCAGGGAGGAACAAGACAGCAGTGATCCATCCATCACTCAGGAACCTCTTATGTCGGACCCTGATGGACAGAATCAGACAGAAGCTGGAAGGGACGCCTTTCTATCTGAATACTCTGATAATGTTGAAGGTGACGAGCTTAATGTCAATGACCAACGAAACGCTTCGGACAGGGAGGAGACAGTTCAGCAGGACAGCAGTGCTGACCGTGATAGCGTTCCAGATAGTGATTCCCCAGTTTCTACGTTAAGGCGATCGACAAGAGAAAGAAGACCATCACGTAGGTACAGGTGTGGATATTTCATTCTGGCGAAGTCTACCATTTCACATGTACAACCAGACTGGAAAAAGAAGAACTGCAACACTGGCAAAGAAAACTTCCTACCGATTAAAAGGATGAAGCAGAAAGGATCATCCTAAGACTGTTGGATCCATAATTTCGAGACGTCATTTTCTGGCTGGGGGATTTAGTGTGTTTATTTTCTAAATTATTATTGTAAAACACATATTATTTAGTTTGATTATTAAATCAACAGGTTTATATATTATTATATAAACTGACTCACTATAAAATATTTTGGATAGGCACAGATTGTGGAATATGGAGTTACCTGTCAGGATCTGTTCTATTTTTATTCTAGTACTTATTATAGTCTTGTTGTCTATTGGTCATTTCGAGTCAAATGCATTCATTTGGAGGCAAAATTCTAATTCTATTATTTTTGTGAACACTTCTTGATAAACCTTGAGATAGAAAGACAGACATTTGTATTCATTCTGATTTCAACAATATTTCAAAGCCTTTGTTCTGAGATCTTCTAACTTAACTATATTGTGCTGCATTAGGTTTGTTTGTATTTTCTTTTCACTTATTCCAAATAATTATCACATTTTAATAGATCAACTTGATAATGGTCTGAAAACTTTGTATGAATATGGGAGTTAATCTGTGATATGAAACTGGTCCGATTACAAGTGTAAATTTTAATATTGTAAACCATTTTATTGCGATAAACATATCTCTAGGATTAGAAATTGATACAATGATAAATAACTTCAAGTAAATATAGAAATCATAATAAAGTATTATAATTGAGTACAGTTTCTTATAATTAATTAAATAAGGTGTTAAACAGTTAATTTTGAATTGTAAATAATGCTTATATTATGATTCATACTTAGATATTTTGTGTTTGTCCGTTTTCAGAATGTATATATTTTTATTAGCTGAACACAGTAGTTATGATTTATAAATTTTGATTCAGGTGTAACCATGGTGTACATGAAGTATATTTGATATTATGTTTTGACTGCAAGCCTGTAGTTTTGTTATTTTAATTAATGTTTTGCTGCCTAATTAGTTTTTTCTTTGCTTATTAATGCATGGCATTTGATTTTAACAAATACGATAATTTTTTTTATATTTGTAGGTTTCTTGATGTGTAAAATATTAACTTGCAAGTAATGTGATACTTCTAAACGAATGAAGTCTATGGTTTTCAAGGACAATTCCATATTTGCAAAGACGAATCTATTTTTTTAAGTCTTGTGAATAGAAGTAGAAATATGAAATATTGATATAGGTTTTTTTTTATTTGCATGGTGCACAGTATTTGTTATGAAAAAAGTTAGAGTTATCTTTCTTGCACCAATATTTATGTTATTTTAAATTTGTATTTTATAGGGGCTTTAATTAGTCATTGGAATATGTCATGTTATGTTGTTTCCCACTACAAATAAAGAACCTGAACATTAAACCAATGTGTTATTTTGCGCATGGTTTCATTTTCAGCGGATGACCTGGCTTCTTCCACTGACAACATTAGAACGCCACGACATAAAATTACTAAAAGCGTGTTACAACCTAAGGCAGACAAACAAATAAGCAAAGTCATTCACAGCTAATATAGTGCAATTCCTGTTGTATTTTTACAGGTATTTATGTTATGTTGCACGTATTGTCAATGGAATGCCGGCGTTTGCTGGTATTAACTCTATTTTAACGATACTGGATTGGAACAGTTACAAACAAGAAAGGGGTTAAAAGTAAATTTATTCTGTTACAAATAAATAAACTAGCACCAGATTATTTAACAGTTAATTTAACCTAGAGTGTGGCTTCTATTAGACAAATATTTCGTTTTCATTTTTCCTTAATATATATAAATTGTTAAACTCTATGGACCTGAACCTGCTTTAACCTTATCATGTTTATCACTGCTAATTCGTTCGGAGCGATAAGTGCATCCATGTGTTTTTTATTGGGTTTGTTTTAATAAACTGGCTAATCATTTTTTTTTTAACTGTTTTTGGTTTCTACTTTGAGTCTCAATCCGGACTTTGTCACCATCCTATGTATTTGTTATTGTTAATCGATTCTTTTTTTCTTATTTGTATCTTTTCTTTCAATTTCTGTGACCGAATCTGTAATGCTTTACATATAATGTTAAGAAACAAATGTAGTGTCATTCACGGTGATCTATGCTATTGATTGAATTATGTTACAAAACATACCACGCCTTACTAGTTAACATATTTAAACACTCGTGCTGCGCACACTTTTTAAAGTATGTTAACTAGTAAAGGGCGTGTTATATTATTCCAATACAACCTTTCTCCTAGTCAGTACCAGCTTATATCGACTTAGAGATGCATATCGATCGAGGACGTAGTATATATTGACGTAAAACAACAAATGTGTTTAAATCCAGGTTTTTAACTTGTATGGTAGTTTTGCTAATACCCTCAATACTAAGACAATGATTTCAGTTAAGAAAAATGATTCAAAGATCAATAGCGCTATATAGGCCTCAATGTGACCATACTGTATCATTTACAATTTTGATTTCCATGTGATCGAAAAATCAGATGATGATAATATACCTAATTTGCAATTATATAAACGTAGCAAGCAACTGAAGACTCCCCAATCTATTAAACAGTCTCATTGGACTGAATTAGTAGCTCTTAATATTTAACGAGGTATAACTTTACAGTTTAGACATATCTAAACGAACGTTCATGTGTATAATTTTAATCTTTAAATTTTAACTCCGGAAAAGGCAGTTCGCATAACGTTGTCACTATGAATAGTTCCAGTTAATCCGTATGTAGGATGTGTTCGTATGAAACAGTCGTCGCCTTGGTTTAGGAATAACACAGCAATGCCTGTACTACCTGTGTAAACATTTGGCGATCCTGGATTATGAACAAATGCGGCACCTCGGCTAACACTGTTGACAACGATTTCTATCGACATATATGAAGATACCTCGGCATGAGTGGTATAGGCGAAAAGATATATACCACTATGTGGTGCTAAGAAGATACCAGTGTGTCCATTGTATCCGTTACCTATATTTGTTTCCACTTGATCGAATATTAAAGTATGATGACGACCAGGATTGACCTCATCTTTACTCATGTAAGCGTAGAATGCCACTGGCGTTTCATCAGGCTGAACTATGCCCAGAAGTCTGGTGACTTAAATTAAAAGAATCCATGTAATATTTAAAGATAACATAGGTATATAGTTTGTAAATGTGCCATATTTACCAACCATTATAAAATGTTACCATAGATAACGCAGTCAGTTCAAGGTCTTTATATGGCTATGACGTTAATGTGTTTATACGTGTGTTTAATTAAAGCCGAAGGTTAAAAACCACAACATTTCAAATATGCTGATAACAAGTAAAAGAATTTGAAAAGACAATTACTTATGGTTACATATGTCAAATTATGTTATGCATATTTGTCTTTCTGTATCGTTCAAAATCTGGTATACATCTTCCTTGCAAAAATTCATACCGAATTATTTAAAAACCAGATTAACAAATTCAGTTAAAATTTTTTGTATTATGTTTTGCAGCATTTTAATTAATTTTCAAATGCAATATATGTGGGACTCAGCTAATTAACAGTTTAGTTTTTTGCCTCTAAAATACCTAAAATTTGTCTATTTCATAAAAAAGAGTCGTTGGTGATTTCTAGAAAATTGTCTTTGCATTGCCTACTGTTTCTACATGTTAATGTGAGTTAAGAATTTACCTCTGCTTTCCTCTACTGCAAGCGATGCTGGTCTAATACCAGAATAACTTCTTTTCTTATGCATCGCGGCATCTTCAATGGATGCTGTACCATGGGAAGTAGAAGGAAGTTCCTCTGAACCCGGAAGGTCGGCGTAAATGTGTTGACACTTTGACTTTAAATCCTTGACGTTTTGTTTCAAAACTATTATTTCCTGTCTTGTCGTCTCTTTTGATTGCCTTAGTCGTAAGATTTCTCTCTGCTGCTTCCTCAGTGTTTCTTCCAGGTCCTTAAATCTTTGTTTTTCGCGGAAGTGTTCCTCCATTACTGTTGTAATCTTCTTGTTGAATTCCTTCCTCAGTATGACCTCAAGCTGTTGATGCCGCTCGTCAATTAATTTTTCAATCATAAGTTTAATGCCATCATTTTCGTAATTCAGATTAACACATTTGGTGTCTTCAAAAAAGACAACCTGTAAAATAATAACAAGCTGTATTAAATACGTCAACATGTCCATTTTTCCTTCTCACCTTGACTATAAGTAGTTCATACTCGAGACACGTTTCTGTACATATCTCCGATAATTCTGCTCGTGTTTCGTTTCTTATTAAGATATATGTGTAGTCAGTGGATCGATGATTTTTGCATTATTGTGTATAAACTCATGGAGAAATAATGTGTTTGCTTGAATGGAGTTTAACGCTTTATAGCCCCTCCCCTACACAAGTGGACTAATCCTTTGAAGCCACTACATTGAAAAGAAACTTATTAAATGAATACCTGTACTTGGCCTTTGTGTTTTGAGTTATAAAATTTCGAATGTTAGTTGGGTAAATCAGATGATACCGAAACAAATTCCAAAAAGAACAATTACAAAACCATGAATAACAAAAAACAATAAAACAAAACAGCAACACACACCTAAACAATACAATTATATATAAGGAATGCGACCCCTTTTAACAAGTGCAATAAGCTGATCCAAAAACGCGCAATATAGCTACAAAATGATGCCTTACTTATTAATTAATATTTTTCTATTTTCAGTGACACAACAAGAATCACACATCAAAAAACACAACAAACGCAATTAACACGAATCTAATCAAATATGGTGATTTCATTGCGATCAAATTGAGTTTAAATTGCACAGAGGAGAAAAATAAAATTGTCAAACATTACAGCTATAGATGACGCGGACAACGTCGGACGCAAAGTGATGACAGTAGCTCACTTGACTCTTCGGGTGAACTAAGAAATATAACCACATGAAAAATGTTTGCAGTACCATCAATTTTTCATCTTTTTTGTCAATAATTTAATTTTCAAACATATAAATTGATTAAGTGTGTCATGAATTAACAAACGGAGATGAAAAGATAGTTAGAACCCTGAGGAATGAGTGGTGGTTATTCATAAATGTCTTTAATGGAAGACAAATCAGCTGAAAACTAGTTGTGTTACTTATTAATTTATAAAACAAGCTAATTCTCAGTTATCTATAAAAAAAACTTTTCTGAAGATAAACATATTAAATCTTCTTAAGTTCAATTGGGTTTCAAGGTACCCACTGGTTGTTACTAACCGAAACAGGATATTTCGATGTAAGTAAGCACTAATCTAAAAAAAATTAAAACTTTCACTGGCTCACCCCATTTTCTATTGTCGACGCTTGAATGTCAATAAAGAAGGGGTGAGCTAGTGAAAGATTTAATTATGAATGGTGAAAACGGACCCAAACTATATCGTATAACCTGTTCAGAAATTTGAAATATTCCTTGTAATTTAATTTTAACTATTAATCTTAACAACTTTTATGGTGAAAACGTCGATGACGTCATGAGATTGCGGGTTCGAGGCTCACTGTGGGCCAGGTGTACTCGACTCCAATCTTAATTGACAAGGATTGCCAGTTTTCCTGCCACAGGGTTTTCTCCGGGTACTCCGGCTTCCTCCATCAAAAACTGGGCGCCATGAAATAGCTGACAAATTATTGAAAGTGGAGCTAAGCATCAAACAAATACAAACATAGTACATGTGTACTAGCGTGAGACTATGGATACGTATTTATCTAACGTAACATTATTTATAAATAATATAGAATGACAAAGTTACTTTTCATACATCTTCACAAGTCAGGGTTTCTGTGTCCACATTTGTCCACGAAACCCTGACAAACTTAGCTAGGAAATTCCCGGGCTTTATGATTTTCATATGACGTCAAATCTTCAAAATATCAACGAATGAAATTGATTGAAAGAAGCAAATGGCAGCAGTCATTCTTACTCATTCTTGAGTCGGGCACAACTTGCCTCTAGTAACGCTCGAAAATTAACCTCACTATTGATCGGATCTTGATCAGTAGTAAAGGACTAACTATGTTCAACATTCGGCCACATTGGCCCCAATGTTTTACTTGATACATGTTGTCATATTTGGAAGACGAGCTTTGCAAAGGTCTAATTTTGTGCTTATGAGTCCAAGTTCGTTAACGCTCAAATAACTCAAAACACGAATACATGTAGATTTAAATTAAAAATATAGCCAAAACACTAAAAGTCTTTTATTGATAAAAAAGAAACACATAATCTGTAACGGATCATATTCCACAATCAAAATATACAAGTATCTAAATTTACATGAGGTTGCTGTCCTTTTCGTCTGGGGTCTAGTTAGTTATTATGAGAATATTTCTTAGTATTTTTGGATGGTGATTTGGTGGAACGTTTAGAGGTATACCTCGAGGAGCATAATCGTCTTGATAAATACAAGAATAGAACAGACGCGACTTTATTGATGTTGGGTTACCATAAAAATGGTAGATTGAAAAGAAAAAGTGTGTTAGTAGCCATGTCAGTTAAAGTACAATAGGTGCTCAGATTTCATACAAAAATATTAAAACTTAAATCTTAATCAATGTACCATATTTATTTAGTATTAAAACAAAACTCATTTAATTTTTACACCCGAAAATGTAGAACCATACTCTTATCACTTCGAATTGCTGCAGACGATCCGCGTGTAAAAATAGTCGTCATGATCACATATGTTTTAAAACAATTCCTGTACTACTTGTGTAAACATGGTGCTCCTGTGTTCATATGCGACTCCTCAGCCAACACTGTTGCAAACGGATTTAATCGAAAAAATGATGGTGGGTCGAGATGAGCTATATATACGAATAGATATATGCCACTGTGGAGCTATAAAGCCACGAATGTGATTATTGTATCCGTTACCAATGTTTGTTCCCACAAGATCGAAGATCAGAGTTAGGTGAGAACTTTGATTTATTTTATTTTTACTGAAGTAAGCCTAGAATGCAACTTGTGTCCGGTTGCTTAAAATAAATTATTTAAGTTATTTAAAAAGTACGGTGTGTTTCATTGTCAAAATGTTCCAACAATTGTCAAACATGTTACCATAAATCAGATAAACAGTTCATGGTCTTTATATATAGCTATCACGTTAGTGTGTATATATATGACTTAACATCTCCACTGACAGGTGTTTTAATCTTTGAATTTCGAGGTACTATTCCTCCATTACTGTTGTAATCTTATTGTCGAATTTTTCCCTCAGTGTGTCCTCAAGCTGTTGTTGACGTTCATCTATTGGATGTTCAGTGAGAAGTGTTATGCCATAACGTTCTTTTACAAGAAAGTATAGAGACCTAAGTAGGGGCAGATAAGGGGTTTTGCTCGTCGTACCCTGTATGGTATGCAACCATGCATTTCATAAACAATTCAGGGTTTATCACCTTATAAACACCACCCATTGATTAATCCACTGAAGCACCCAATTATCTAGAAACAAAATAAATAGTTTCTTGTGCATGACATCTGTATTTTGAGTTATACAATTTTGAATATTGAGTAACTAAGATAAAATTCGTAAGATACGTCCTTTAAAGAACATAATCTAATAACAAAATTACAAAACCATAGACAGAAAACGCACGAACATAACAAGCAACAAACATCAAAACCATACAACAAACAAAAAAAGCCATACAAACCCTTCCAAACAACGGGGTATTATAAATTTTCGGAAAGGCTAACCTAGCCTGCACCCCTTTTGTAATTTTCGAAAAGGGCAGCATTTAAAGCTAAAAAATGAGTAAATAATTCCGCTTATCCCAGTACTCAATACTTTTCCACTGGTAATCAAAATTTTCTGAAGCCAATCCCAGTGGCGGATCCAGGGGGGTAGGGGCGTACGTACATGTACGCCCCCCTTAAAAAGGAAAGGACAAAAATAGAACATGGAGGGTAACAACCAGCGCCAAAGGCAAAAATGTAATCCTCGCTCATCCTCGCCATTAATTAATACATTAAAGGTACTAATTCGTTTATTATGATATCTCTGTTGTATATACTGTACCAAATAAAGGTTACTGAACACTATAAAAACCTTGTTCGTTGCCCTTCCTTTTCCGATATCCCCTTTTTACGCCCCCCCCCCTTTTCGAAAATCCTGTATCCGCCGCTGAATCCCATTTGTCGAACAGATTGTTATCTTGAATTCTTCCTACATATATATGAAATACTGCGATCTTAATCAATTTCCGGTCAGATAATAAAGGTAATTCAGATAATTAATACAGAGGCGTAATCAAATGTACAACATCGAAGTACAAAATGGCTAACAGAAAACACTTTAACAAAAAGGCAACAAATAAGCAAAGCAAAACTCTATGAACAAACGGTTGATTTCAAGTGATTTCATAAACCAGTTTTCTTTGAAGGGAACGTTGTGACATTTACGAGAACGCGATCGACGACTTGAGTAATTGCTCAAAACTATTGACAATAAATGGATTAAAAATAAAAAGCAAAAATTGATTGTCTTTTGAACGCTGTTTCGTTAGTTCGAAAGACTTATTGTTTTTGTGCCGTATAGTTACCTCAGATTACCGATAAGGAATATATTTTTATGTCAATTTGAGCAAATTTATTCGTAATCGTACAAAACAAGAAGGAACGAGTTAACAAACTACGGAGGATTTTTCAGATTGACGATCATTCTTTTAGTCCACACTAATTCCGCAGACATTACTAAACTCGTGTACTATCCTTATAATGGTTAAATTACGAACGAGTTTTTGTAAGTATTATCACACCACATCCCCGCAGGGTTTGAGTTATAATGTCGTATAACATACATTCGCTACTAAATATCAGAAAATGTTTCGTACATGTTAAATCAGAGAGGGTCATAAGATATTCTTGTTGACTATTTTTATTAGCCGTTTTTAAATCAATATGGTTTAAATGGTAAATTTATCCAGTTTATACATCAATCCTGTATGTACACAAGATAAAGTCAACAAATATAATTTGTAGCAATAAACAATGACCAAGCCCAACATGTAATAAAACATGAATAGACAGATTTCTTACATTTAAATTTTAAAGTTAAACATATATTTTAACGTTCTTTGATATGGATAATACAGATAATTTGCTCTCTGTACATCAGTTTATTAAAGGCCTTAAAGCAGAACTGAACTACAAATTCCAACAATACAAACGTTTCAATGAAGTTGGTTGTCTACAGATAGAAAATAGCCTTCCAAAGGGATTTATTCCTACAAGTAAATCTCCAATTCAGAAGTTTATCCACGGTGATATTTTTCAATATTGCGTTCAAAAAGCAGCGGGACATTTTTCTTCCAAAGATAATCCTTGGATTAAATTTAAAGAACTTTATCCAAATATTAGACCAAAGCAAAGAAAACAATATCACGACTTTATGGAGAAAGCTGGTCAAACGACATGGGCATTATTCGAGAAAGATGTTATTAAAATGTACGGTAGGAAAAAGAATAGTATATGCTATACATTTGGATACCACATTCATAATAATACATTTCCGATCCTGACAAGGAAACTAGAAGCTGATGTGTTTGTCAATTCTTTACCGAATATTGTGTGCGATATAAAATATTCTACTATGAAGAATGATGCCTATGAGGCTGAATATTTAGTCCATTCTCTTATCCAGGTTCTAATTTATTCACTTGCTCTAAATTTAGACCAATCTACATTGCATCTTAGAGTTCTAGTTTTTTATGGTCCAACAGCAGAGGCAGTGCTTTATGGATCAGAAATTCATAAAGACCATCAACTGGTTAAAGGTCTGTACAAGAAACTAAAAGGGAAAAATATGAAAAAAACGAAATTCTGCGAGTAAAAAAAAATGAATTTACAGAAGACGAAGATGACATCGCGCAGTCCCCAGCTGAAATTTTAAGGTGGGTAACTAAATTCAAACAGGGATTTTGTATCATTCTTCTATTATTGTTATCAATATTTTATTACAGCAGGGGGGTCTGGGTCCAGGGTAGGGCACTGGTAGGGTTCCAGGGGTCAAAGACCCCCGAAAGCTCCGCGGATATAGCCTTTTAGAACTTAAGTTTTAAGTGTATGGAAGCTTTCCTTTCCAATGAAATTGACCCAGTCACGAGCATTTAAAAACTTTTATTTCAATGCATTTTCATAATACTTTTTTTGTAAGAATTTGAAATCTTCCAGCCAGTGATGTTCAAATGATTGATTAAAGGAATAAAGACATAATGATATGAATCGCGCGAAAAAAAATCATATTTTAAAAACAAAAAAGAAAATGGTTTAAGGGAACGGACGATCAGACCAAAAACACAATATATCCAGCAACAATTTGAAAGCGATCTATTAAATTGCAACTAAAATGATGACTATAGTCGGTTGAATAAAATAATAGAATGAGTATGGTTGGACTGAAAACTATCCATGCAGAACATATAGAATGAGTAAACCTCTTCCTCTTCCCTTGTCCTTCCTTTTTTATTATAAAAAGAATTGTGCACGCAGGTGCGGCGTTGCGTAAATGGTATCTACGCCACTGCAAATCCATGCACTTGTCATAATATTTACTTTAAATGTAATATTTTATTTTGCAATATTGATATATGTAATGAATAAATTACGTTTAATTATGTCTTATTTTAGGTTTATTTGGTTTTTTATTTTCGGTACTTAAAAAATTTGAATACTTAAAAATATATTAAATTTCAAATTAAAAATGTTTTCCAGCTGCAACAAGTTTGATATATAGACACGAAATAATAAAATATTTACTTCAAATGATTCCTCTAGTTTGATATATTTTCAGACAAAAGAAGAGACCACAGGAAAGAGATTTGTGGTGGAAAGTCAGGTTGAAAATAACAGGTATTGCAGATTTTACTTTCAATGACTAAGATTGTCATTTGCCCTATTGTGTAAAGACTATGACGACCATTGATCAAATGAATGTTATAAATATGCTTTTGTTTATGAATCACGGTCATATTTATGAACGAAGCAAATTAATTATGGGGCCATCATTATGTGAAGGAAGTTCTACTATTGATAACGATGTCTGTCAACACTGAGGTTGCGGGTTTTAGTCTCACTGCGGGCAGTGTGCGCTCGAATCCAATCGTAATTGAAAAGGATTCGAGCTATTCTACCGAAGGTAGGGTGTTTTCTCTGGGTACGCCGGCTTCATCCCCAATAAAAACTGGATGCCATGATATAGCTGAAAAATTGCTGACAGTGGCGTTAAACACTATCGAAACCAGCAAAAAACACTAATTGTGACATTTTATTAATTAAACCAAACTTGCACAAATTCATTACTTCTTTTCTTAGCTATCTGTTTTGTAAAGTTAGTTTAATTGTTGACTTCTCTGTCATTTCAGGTGGAAACCTGCTTTGTTCCTATTCATTGTAACAACAATCATTGTCATGGCAATCCACTTTATATTAACATTGATTTGAAAAAGTAACTATTAAATGTGAACATCTAAAACAATCTTCATTTATGATGATCATAATCGTATCATCAGAAAAAATAACATCACAATGAAATTCGAAACACATATTTGGTCAACTAAACGACTTGTGTGCGTAGCAAAAGTTATTGCCTGGAACTTTGTTGTAATTTTGATTTATAACATCTTTGATGGTTAGCGCTGCTGGTTGAATTTAAATTCCCAGAGGTTAGCCGGCTCTGGGATGAACACTTTTGTATCCATTCCTACAAAAAAGTGTCCAATCTAAAATTGTAACACTGTTATCAATCACATGAAACAATCATCATGTTTAGTATCAGCAACATAATAAAACAATTTTTTGGAAGACAAAGCATAAATGTACAGACAAACAACAACAAAAATTACATGTATAAATTTATAAAAACATTTCCCCATACAAGCCTCACTGAACTACAGGTCATCACTTTATTAGTTAAGCACATACTGTAAGCAGAACACTGCCTATCCTGCCTCACTAGGAGAATATAGTACAAATCAGACCGTCATTGGATGCACTGTGCCAAATATCAAGTCTTTTTATCTGAATCACAATATCGAACTGGGAATGACCAAAACTTAATCTTTTATTAAAATGATTTATTTTGAATGAGCCTACATAAACCAGTAAATAAACTGCATCAACAGAAAGATTACACAATAAATTCTAATATAAAAAGTATATATATAAATATATACTAGTATGTCAAATATTAAATTTGTTGTCACAATAATACATACATACATGTAACTAATGCTAACCGAGTATACAATAATCAGGACTTAATCATCTACATATACACTATGAACACATTTAAAGATTTTACAACAAAAATAAATACTATTTTTTTTAAATATTTGCAATCCTCAATGCAAGACAAAGAATAGATACTGCATGCTACCTTAAATGAAGCCAACTTTCAAAACTGTTGAGCATATATTGACCAAGGTCATCAATGTCAAAATTAATTTTGGGAAATATAAAGTTGTTTGTTGCTTCATGTACGAATTCATGATACACAAAATTAGTTTAAAATACTGTGATGATCAAATGATCAAAAGATTGAATATTGCATGTTTAAACTTGTAGTGAAAATGTTCAAGTACAAAAATCTTATAAGTAAAAATTGCAATCAAATGGGTCAATTTTCCTGAAAACATACAAGGACAATTCTCAGATATGTTTATCAGCACAGCATTTTGCCATGTATGTTGAACAATTACGCAATCTCAAGTTTAGAGCTTTTAAACACCAGATATATTGTAAGGTGGAGGCAACCTGTACTGTGGTGGATTTGTGTTAGATTGAAGAGCATAGGAAGGAGGGTTTGTGGGACGTCTTCCTTGGAGACCTTCTACACCAGAAGATGGGTCACTATCAACATGATCGATTATAACTGAAATTTATGGTTTGTGCGGTTGGCGATCCATGAGAAATGTGGGTTTTTCAGAGTTCATGACAAATTTGTTACTTTTCATACATTTCCTGGCCAGTAGTATGATTATTATTATCAAAATTACTAGTGTGAGTATTGCTACTGGAATCAAAATGTAAAACAAATACAAATTATCTTCAGCTGTACATGAGTTTGAATCATAACTTGTTGACTGAATGAAGGTTTCAGAAACATGACACAAATCCTTAATATCTAAAATGAACTTTTGATACATTGAAAAATGGTGAGAAGAAGCATCTAAACTCTTCAAGAACTGAACCATTTTTTTCAACCATGCGATGATAAAGATTTAAAATGTCTGGTTTGTTAAACATTTGTCTCTATTGATCTATTTACCCAACCAAGAAATCGATTGACCAAGAAAGTCCACGTCAGATACATAAATTTGACCTTGATCACTTATGTCTAACCATTGGACAAGTCGATATATAAATCTATACACGTCAACACCTGCATGATTGTTGTCTTCAAAGTAACTTTAAATTCATGGTTGTATGTTTCATAATACTCTTTCACTTCTATTCTAATGGAGTCTACAGCATATTGCTTACATTTATCTGTGGCAACCAGACAGACAAGGTCCATACTAAATCATTTCTAAGGGGTACACTATATATAACTATGCTAGTTTCGTCTAGCTTTAACCAGAAACTTTCAGATAGTTGTGGATTAAACAAATCTTTCAAACTTATTGTCAGATCACTTGTTTTGCCATCATCTTTGTTAATAAAGGTCATTCAGTCAAGTTAGATATTATAAACTTCTCCAGCTGTAGATAGAATATGGTCCACAGGTCTGTAAACTTTTGGTTTACCTGAACAAGGATCTGAAAAAAAATCATCCATTAATTACATTATTCTGAATAACTCAAGTGCCAGGAGGAAGTATTCCAGTTTACATCATAGACATATTTCTGCATTTGAACCATGTTTTCCCTAAAACAATTCCCCTAACTTTGCCACGCAGAATCTTTTCCTTCTGATCATTGGATATAATTCTTCTATTAAAATTGAAATATCATTACAAATTGAAAGGGCCAAAATTTTTTGGAATGCTTTTATTCAAAAATGGATATTCATTTGTAATCATTATTATATTTAAGAAAATAATTTAATTGCTATGTATGAAATTCCAACATTGCTTCTTTCATACATTGTGAGAACACCATATTTTTCTTATAAGCAAATTCAAACTGGAACAACAAAGTTTTGATTAGGATTTTATTAACTTTTATGCTTAGAGAAACATTTGTTTTACAAAATGACCAGGCCAGCATATATGTTTATGTCTATTTTATTTGCTACTTGCTGTTTTAGGTATATGTTATTTAGTTTCCAAAACAAATATGGTAAATGAACTGTCCAGTAAAGCCACTTCAAAATTTAAAAACATTTGACAGACTGCAGTTCTGTCCCAATGAATACAGAATGTATCAAGTTAACTGCGCTATTCATGTCTTAAAAATGCACACAAGAACATTATTAGAAAAAAAATTAATAGCATGATTTTTTCTTTGTAACATTTTGTTGCAAAAATAGGGGTTTGGTGTCTGTCTGACTTTTAAAATCAAAAATAAATGTAGGTTTTGGATTTAACCAAAAGGGGGGGGGGTAGGAATTTCAATAGTGGCGATTTCATCTACATTTACACCTGAATTTCAGAATGTTTAGCCCAAAATGCTTTATTAATCTCTGATGACTGTCAGTAAACATTCAAGAGGAGTAAGAGAGTGTGAGAAACATTTGCTGGAAAATGGTTATGTACGGCTGAAAATTTACTTCGGCTGTAAACAGAAAGTAGAAGCGAAGAGTCTAAAAATGAATCCAACAAAATGGCATGATCCTACAAGGCTACTGACACAATTTCCTTATGGATTCATTTATCATTGCTGAGAAAAATGTGATGGAAAATTATCATTGACCAAATATAAACAAACTTAGTCTGCTAAATTTTGACTAAGTCGGTGTACAGGAAGTAGGAGTCAAATATTCTGAAAATGAATTCCACAATATGACACTATCATACAAGTCTACTGACAAAACTTAAGTATTGTATCATTTATTATTGCTGAGAAAAATGTGACACTAACACACACACACAGACAGACCAAAAACAGTATACAATCTATCTACAATGAGGAGAGGGGTTATAAAAATACACTTTATAATGTTCTCCATTACTTGAATTACTTATTTGATTTGCACTAAAGTAAGAATTCATTAAAACAAGGTGGGGTCTTAAACTAAAAGAATTCTTATCTCACTTTTATATTTTAGTTGCAGGATGCATGTAATTGATAGGGTAGTTTATAAGTTACATTGACATGTAAAGCCATAAAAATGACAGAGATGATAGCTTTTAACCTGCCAGACAGAGGCACACTTTTTTTCCTTCTGCCACTCAGCAGTGCAGATGAGCAAAAATATAGCAAAGATAATATAAAGTTTTTGGAACTGTACCTACAATATAATATAAATGATCACAGCAAAACCAAAAGTGAGCACTAAATCTTTTATATAGCTGGCAGTGCACTGTGATTTTAAAATCATGGCCCCACAAGCATGTGAGAATAGTGTTTAGATCATGATTAAAATTCTGCAATACAACAAAAGGATTATTGTTAAATATTGGTCCTGTCAGGATATTATATTTTGCTCAGAACAATATTCAATATTCACCAATATTTGTGGAATAACCCTAAATTACAATGTATACTTACAACTGTGTACCGGTGTATGCTGGAACAACTTACCTCTCATGGAAATTAATCTGCATTCATCTATTTGTTATTCAAGCATTAAAACATATGAATATGCTAGAAAATCCTGTAAAACAATGTTATAAGTTGAAAAATAAGAATTACTGGGATGGTCTACAATATTAGCACTACATCTATAACAATACCTCCGATCTGATATTCACGAGTATTAAATATTAATATTTAAGAACTTTCTTAATTTTTAAATTAAAACATAGGCTAAAGACCTATATTGCTTAACTGATTTATTTAAGCAATGAAAATGGCGTTCCCCTAAGATAAACTGAGTCCTGCAATGGCAACTATTTTCAATTTCTAAATGGTATAAACATCAAGTTATTATAGAACCATCATGTAAATAGTGCTGTTTAGTTTCAACTGGTTCAATTAATTCATGTGATAGCAGCTAACTTGAACTTCCAATCAAACTAGATATCATCGTGATGGTATCCATTCTTGTGGGCCCCGCCGTCCATGAAGTCAAGGTCAAAGGTCATCAACCATGGTATGCAACAAATCGCCTTGATATTATCTACCCACATACCAAATATCAAAAGCCTACCTCAAAAGATAAAAAAGTTATAGCTCCGACACGATTAGTTTCAGACAGACGGACAGACTGATCACAATAAGGCGGGGCCCTAATAAAAAAACCCAGACTTTCTGAACATTTATCCTACTGGGTTCTAGTTATACTAAATCCACAGTTGGCCATTTGGAATTTCTGCTATGCATATACAAGTTTTGAATTACCATCTAATAAAAAAAGTTTGTTTCAATTAGTTCACTGGTCAAGAAGTCGTTATACTAGTATATATATTTTTGTAGATACTGTCCAATAGACATTAGGCTTTTCAGTTTCTGAAAAGAAAGCGTTTTCTTATAGGGTCATATGTTAAACCAAGTCCATTAGTGATGTTCATTTTTAATTTTGGGAAGGAATTAAAAAACATTAACTTTATTCAAATATAGTCGAAAACAAACTCGAAACTATGAGTACCCCATGTACATTAAAATTGTTTTATTTGCCTTTTTAAATTTTACTGGTTTTAAATGGCTCAGTGCTTTCAAAGAAGACTGAAATGTTAAAGATAACGATTACAGGGAACACGATGATGAAGGGCACAAAGTGGGGATAATACCTCACATGATCTTGCTGGTCTGGTAAGATGAGAAGTATATAATTAATTGATTTTTGAACATAAAATATCTACTGTAATTCTTCATGTTTGTTTGACAATTTTATGTTTGTATTGTGTGTAAAGGCTGCTGGTTTACACATTACAAGTACATGTATGTTTGTAGTTGGTACTGCAGTATACTGCTACGATATGTCATTGAACCACTAATATTGTGATTTGAACACCAACAAAAACATTAATTTATACGAACTAAAACACAAAATATTCTCATTTTCTCTGTGTTTATTCAACTGCATAAGGACAAATGGGAAACTGAAATCTTGGATGTCCCAAAGATATCAAAATATTCTACCTCGTACCTTTTTGACTTAATTTGTAAGTTTCTTCAAGTTTTCAATATAGGATATTAATTACACCCCTTGAAATGAAAATCATTCCTTACAAATTATAGATGATGGACTAGAAACAAACAGTTGCAGCATCCATACATCTTTTTGTCATTCAAACTATAGATGTATTTACCAATCAGAGAAAAGCCCTGTCTTTTATATGAAACTCAATTCTTTTAAATCAAGGAGGAGGGCTGGAAATCAAAGGAACCCTTTTTCTAATCATGAGGAAATAAAGGTTCATTTGTGCATATTTAATAAAAAAGGTAAAATTATTTATTACTAAAATAAAGAAAACGAATGTAGAAAACAATCAATGATTTAAATACGTGAATAATTTAATTAATAAATAGTATGACAGAAGATTAAGAAAAATGAAAATTCTAACATACATATTGTTACATATTGCAGAATTTTGTTATTAAAATATCTAACAAATTGAGGTGGTTTCACTAAATATTTTATGTACATCTATTTCTATTTCTCAATATAAGCAAGTTAATTTATTTTCCAATTACAATGACAAGAGTGTTGATTTATTTTCCAATATGAATGCAACCTCTGATTGTTTAATACATACTGGTTCCTCTCCTTGAGAAAGATTGTTTCTATGTATAACAGTTTTCGTTCATTTTTATTATTTTGTGATGTGGGAATGTTTTACACAACAGTGGTGTAGGACTACTGGTAACTACTTACACCCTCAAACACTGATTTATGTGGCAACATAATAGCCAATATACATTTATTTTGTATATTTCTATCTACCTTTTATGTATGCATTAAAACTTGTATTCAAAGATACACCTGCATAATAAAAGAACGTGCTTTAAAATGCTAAAATCTTTCATTAGTGTTATCAAATTTGTTTACCCCAAATGTAAGTTTTAAAACCAATCATTTTAATTTTTTATGATATTTCATTCTTATACAAAATTGTCAGACACAGTTTTTCCAATAAATTCTACATTTTGTTCCAGTTTTAAAGGCATACTTTTAATTGCATTAATAGTGTGTAACTTTAAGAGAAAACTACAACAAATTTGGATGAAAATTAAAAAACTAAAATAAACTGCCTCGGTGTTTCTTCAAGGTGTTTAACGTTTTGCTCTTCGCGGTACTGCTTCATCATTACTGTTACTCTTAATGTGATCTCAAGTGTGACGCTCGTCCATTAACTTTTCAGTCATAAGTTTTATTCTATCATTTTCATAATAAAAAATATTATATTTGGCTTCATAAGTAAGACAATCTGTAAATAAGAAAAACCTGTAATACATACGCCAACATGTCCAATTTTCACGTTTAACTTGATGATATGTAGTTCAAATTTAAAGTAAAGTTTTTGAAAAGTACCACGCTCTTTGCACGCTTGAGACCCCTTTTGTAGATGTCGATAAGAGTAGGCTCGTTTTAGCCCCGACAAACGGCTAAATTTGTCCTTTGATCCATTTTCCCGATTTTTTTTTATTGTTTGTAAACTTGTTCTCGTCTTGAATATAGCTGAAATACTCGCTGGACGTAAAGCAAACATCCAACCAATAATTCACAAATAGTATTTAAATTGATCTTAAACAAGGACAGAACGTTACAAGTGTTAAGTGTCCATATACATCCTGATTAAGTTTACATGAAAAAGTTATTTGATTTTTTTTTTGGAAAAACTTTTTCATAATAATCGGATTTTAACTTTCAAATAGCTTTAAAATAAAAAAGTCGTATATAGCCAATTTCTTTAATCTCAGCTTCCGTTACGATGATGATGTCTAACAATCCACGATTTTGTTGACTTCATATATATATCATTTATCCAAAATGCTCGAGCCACAGCAGACAATAATAGTTCCGCTTATATTTGGAGTACTTTCAACTAAACTCTACAGCAAACGTTATATGACTTCAACTTTGCATTCGTCATCTACCCTTCTTGCGCTGCATATGCATTGAATTTACGTGTCTCCACCGCTACGCTACACCAGAGACGCATGTTGGTTTTACGACTTCCTTATTCCAACTATTCGATTAACGCGAAAACTGCAAACAAGGGGTTTTCTTGTTCGAAGGTTATTGTCTTCATTGAAGGAATTTTGGTAGACATTACGTTCTTAAAGACAAAAATACACGAAATCTGTCTCTCAAATGAGTACTTATGTACGTTAATATAAATTTAAGTAAGTTAACTTTTAACATCAGAATAATATAAATTATCATTTTATCAGGGAAAGATACGTCAATATCTAAACGGTGTAATCACCTGGTGATTAAAGGCTTTCACCAACCGATTAACAGTGTTGACAATGATTTCATTCGAGCTTGATATGCATTGTATGGGTAATATTCTAAAGTATCTAATATTAGACTATGGTGACGATGTACTTTGTTTTTCCGACACAGTCGGTATTATATTCCCTTTTGACCCTATATACTCAATTTATATTTTACTGCGTCGATTATCTTTTTAAAGATAGTACTTGTTACTGATATAAGTATAGAATGCATCTGGTGTTTCACAGAAGACTAATTGCTAGTGTGTCATATCAAATTTACATATTGGTGTTTCAATGAAACATTTTTCATATTGATTTTTTATTTTACAATTTGATATGACGAAAAGGAATCTGATACAATCGTCTGTTCTGAAAATTTTAGCATATATATCGAATTTGTGGTAAAGTTTCGTTCACTATATATTTTTAAATCCTATAAAATATAAAATGTTAACCCCCTGTCTAAAATATTTACACCTTGTTGATACTCCTGTTTAAGATGCAATCTAATAAACAAGAATTTAAGTCAAAGATCCTAATTTTACGTTCTCGTACACTACGATAATACAAGGAGTGTTCATAGTGCACGAACAACAGAGGCCTCGTAGGTGGAGTTTTGAGGAGGCCCTCTCGTTGGGACCTACTCGCATACCACAGAGGGTAATGTGTTTGGAGAGACCTTGCAATATAAAGCCCCTTTTTAATCTCGAACAAAGAATAGGCTTATAGTAGCTGCTACAAAGGACTAAATTCTCTGTCTCTAACCAATACGATATACTTTTTCAAGTGGCGGTCAAAATTTTGTTTCCGTTAGTCCATCCCTTTTCGCCCGTTGATTTATTGTTTGTAAGCTTGTTCTCGTCCGGAATATAGCCAAATGTTTGCTTTTCGGATGTTAAGCTTAACGTCCATTCCATAAGTTTTTCTCTCAGTTAAGTTATACCAATTGTATGACATTATTACAAAACTTCGCACAATGTCATTTAATGGAATTTACTGTGTTGTATATGCTGCAAGCAGTGATTGCATATTTTATTTCAGATGTGACTTTTTGTATTAAAATTAACGATATTCCAAGTAAGAAAAATGAACTTTAGAATATGTGTCCTCAGCCTTTAAAACCTTTAACATTTTAGTTTGTCTTTTTGGCCTTAACATTGAAAATAATTTAGTACATGTATATTAATACTTGTTAAAAATATAATCGCTTTTATTTCTAGTTCATTCTTTATTCAATCTAATTAAAATTAAATCTTTCACTTGCTCCCCCCTTTTTATTATAGGTCGCTGCGTTGTAAGGATCTACACGCAGCGACCATAGCAAAAAGGGGTGAGCAAGTGAACGATTCAATTTTAATTAGATTGTTCGTTATTAATCAACCATAAACTAACCAATTGCACAAAATAAAATACAGATGAAAGTATTGTAAGATTGGTAAAAAAGCTTCCTTCCTGAAATTCACGTGAAAACAAGAATGGTATCATTTCGGGGCAAATTATTATGTCAAAAAATAAACTGAGAAGTTTAATTTATAAATTACGATTCAGGTCTTAGATAAGTATGTCAAATCACTTTAACTTCTAATTAAGATATCAATTATTAAAAAATGGTACAGTGTTCTTCGAGTGCTTTTCTAGTTTCAAAATTTTTTTTTGAAGATTATATTCTACTTTTGGAATATAAGATACATTGATTACAATGCTAATTTAAAGGTTTGCTAACATACTGCAAAGCCAACTTGTATAAAATGATATCTGGTTTAAAAAAAAACAAAAAACAATAATCTTTTTAATGTATGGTTTTTTATGATCGAATTGTGCTGTCATTTTAACCTGCTTAATATTCTCAATGTTTGTACATTATTTTATATGTGCAATTCATGTAACACATAATGTTTCTTAAAAGAAAAATTGAAAAATTCTGGAGTTATAATTTAATTTGCTTCTATAAAAAGCTTATAATGAAAACACTTGAGTTTAAGTGTAGAAAAAATCTTAACATAAAATAATAGTTCTAAAGACCACAGTAATTTAAAACTTCTGTACGTGTGGACACATAATTAAGTTCTATACTAAAAAAAGTTGGAGAGTAAGAGAAATCAGGCTAGATATACAAGGTAGGTGATATTGTTTTACTGAAAATTGCTTTGTAATCCACTGTAAGACACACGAGGGCTCAAAATGACTCGTGGTTTAGTAATTGTGTAAATGTTTGTTATTTTGTGACAGCCATGTTAACTGTTTTGCTAGTAGGTGTCATGCATGAATTAAACTCACCACTATGAGCTCTTTTGTCCTTTTTCTTAACCTCTACTATTCATAAGAATACAGTAAAAAAACACAAACCAGCTCTCAAAACCATATCAAATGCTATTTTGAAATCTAAGTGCAATACCATGGCTTTCCGAATAAGCTGTATGAAAATATAAAAGCGTGCAGTAAGAAAAATAATATCTACAGTGGAATTATCCTTTCGAAAATAGCTTTAAGATGACGTCTCGACATGAGTGGCATATGCAAACATATATATACCACTTCGTGGCGCTATAAAGGCACCAAGGTGGCTATGGTATCCGTTACCAATGTTTGTTTCCACTTGATCGAAAATCAGAGTATGGCGACGACCAGGATTTACTGTATTGTCCCTCATATAAGCGTAGAAGGCAACTGGAGTATCATCGGGTTGTACTGTGGCCAGAAGAAGTCTGGTCGCTTAAATAAAAATATTAATGTTAAACTGTAAATATATATTGTGTGTTTAAGAACTTCCATATTTATCAAAGATTATTAAAACTTGTTACCATTTATTAGAGAAGCAGTATAACTTTAGTGTGCATTAAAGTATTACGTCAAAAGGGAAGGTCAAAATACACGACAGTTCATTTACTGAAAGAAATGTATTTGTTTGTTAGTTTAAATGGTGTAAACGTCAATTTCAACAATAACATTGCGTCCAGTATTTATTGAGGGAGGAAACCAGAGTAACTGGAGAAAACCTCTAACCTGCTTTATTACAACTGGAAATCCTTGTGAATTAAGACTGTAGTAAAGTACATCCTGCCGGCAGTACGACACGAACCTGCGCTTACCAGGTGATCAATAGTAGATTACTACCCAAACCTTTGAAGCCCCTTAAGCATAGAAGGCAACAGGGGTTTTCTAGTGTTGGACTGTACTCAGAAGAAGTCTGGTCGCTTAAATCCAAGTATTTATGTTAATTTTAAATATATTGTGTATTTTTAAAAACTGTTCCATATGTACCAAAGATTTATTAAACATGTTACCATATACACGGCTGGTAATCGCGCTCATGCACCACAAAATTTGAAAGAAATTCGTGAGAGCGATTTCCTGTCATGCAAGAAAGGGAAAAACGTGTAGTTTTAACACGACGAGGTAAGGAACTTCGCTATATTCATGAATTTTTATCTTTGATTGACAAACCGGCGTTGTGATTCTGTGGCCAATGTATGTTTGTGCATTTCCATTAACCTTATTATGAAACATTCTGTCATATTTTTTTTCAAAACAACAAATTGGACCACGGACTCGACGGAAATAAAGAAATATAATTCTCGCTTTTCTCATATTTTAAAGAAAGCAGACAGTTAAAGTGTGGCTTTATTAATTACTAAACGGACAAAATTTAAAGCATTGCAAAATTATTATATCTGCCTTCGTTTATGTAGCAAAGTAAATGTTACAAAATAACAATATACTCGATTTTTTCTATTCAAAGTACGACAAAATGCTCCATAGCTTCAACGAAACTAAAATGATATCTCCTCTCTCATGTACCACCCTTTTTCATGCACTCTGATGCACAACATTTACTTTGTTTAGTTAAATAATTTTGCTTTCCTGAATTTGTGTCCGAGTAGGCAATTAATAAAGCCACAAAAATGTGTTTAATATTTTCGTATTTTCTTTGTCGTGGCACAAATTGTTTTAAAGCAAATATTGAAAACGATTTCATAATAAAGCCGGTTTGTCAAAAAAATAATAATATTATGCAAAAATAGAAATTCGTTACCTCGTCGTGTCAAAGCTATGCTTGTTTATCCCTCTATTGCATAACCAGGAAATCGCTAACGCGATTTTCTTTTCATCACATTTTGTGAGCGCGATTAACAGAAGTGATGGCAGTTCATTGTCTTTGTATATAGTTACCACTTTAGTGTGAGTAAAAGTCTAACTGTTACAGTAAAAGGGAATCTAAAGTCATGATCTTATTTACTGAAAGAAATGGTAAACAAAATAATAAAACAGTTTTCAAATAAAGTTCACGTCAATTGCAGCTAAATATGCCAATTGTTTAATACACAATTGTCTTTTTCGTGTCTTTCCGAAAAGAGAGTTTTAAATCTCTCGAATTTTTGTACTATAATTTAAACAGAAATATCAACAAGGAATGTGCATATTTCGTTCAGTTTGTAGTATTCTGTGCCAGTGAAAGGCTTTTTGTTTCTACCCAAGATGTGTCTTTAAAAAAACGTCTGTGCACCGCTAACTGGTGCTGCATACTAATGCAGAATAAAGAATTTACATCGGCTTTCTTCTTCTGCAAGAGATGCTGATCTTAGCCCAGAATATCTTCTTTTTCGTTCCATCGGAACATCTTTGCTAAATGATATACCATGAAATGTAGAAGAGAGTTCCTCTGAAACTAGAAGGTCGGAGTAAGTGCGTTGGCACTTTGACTTTAAGTCGTTGACATTTTGTTTCAAAGAAATTATTTCCTTTCTTGCCATCTCCTCTGATTGTCTTATTAGCAAGATTTCTCTCTGCTGACTATTCAGTGTTTCTTCCATTACCGTTTTAATCTTCTCGAATTCTTTCCTCAGTTTGACCTCAAGCTGTTGTTGCCGTTCGTCGATTAATTTTTCAATCACTTGCTTAATGCCATCATTTTCATTCTGCATGTGAACACATTTGGTCTGTTCAAATAGAACAACATGAAAAATAATGATAAGCTGTATTAAATACGTCAACACGTCCGTTTTTCTGTTTGACCTGACTATATTAAGTAGTTTGTACTACTTTCTGTAGATAATAGGCTGTTCTGTTCATATTTCTTTTCTTATCAAGATATATGTATAAACAATGATCAATAAGTTTAAATCATTGTACATGTATATACACGAATGGAATGAAGATAATAATATCAATGAAACTGTCCAAAAAGACAATCCACAATTCAATGTCCATAAACTGGCAAACTTTAGAACCAACAACAACAAATATAGCAACTATAGCAATGGTCCTGACTTGGTACAGGCATTTCAAAAGAAATTGCTGATTAAACCAGGTTTAATAGCAGGCCAAACCTCCTGCTTCCATTACTGTTGTATGTGAGTTGGCTTGTTGATGAAAATGGATGGGTATCATTAACCACTAGTCAGTAATAGGTGTTTCCAATAATCTTTGCAGCACAATCACTGTGTACTGAATTCAACAATTGGAAAAGCTATCTGCAACAATATTTCCAAATGAGATAGAATATTTGTGAACAAGAAAATGGTATATATAGAAGAACTTATTACAAGTAAAGGCACGGATGAGTCTTTTTCTCTCTGGTAACCTTGGTTTATAAGTTGTAAGTTTACCCAGAAGAATTTGTTGACGTTTGCAAAATCACTTTTTCATGTTTAAATAAACGGTTTCACTGTATTTTTCTGTCCTTCTTTCGTTGCAGACAATATCTTAGTCAACCCTATTGACAGCTCTTTGGTAGAGGACGTAGATAATCCAGCTATGTACCTTTCCTTGTGAGGAATTTTTTTTGTAATTTTGGAATCCAATACAAGTATGGTGCGTCTTCAGCCTCTTTGTGGTAATGAATATTCCATGTCATGAAGGACTTGTGATTAGCCGGAATTTCATCTTTACCAAATGTGGCACGTTTGTATGCGGAATAGCCACAGTTATCCTTGATGCCTCGCTCTTTAATGAGGAATTCATAGTAATGCGACTTACATACAAACACAATTTTATTAGAAACCTTGCCTGCAGGTACAACAACATATTTGTAATGGATGCACCTCATTGCATCCTCGTCTTTGAATATGGATTTAGGTCCATCAGTTAAGCAATATTTAAGATTCTTAATGCGACGTTATACCTAAGACCTTATTGTTCTTACCCAGTTAGACAGTGCAACTAGTTCTGGGTCGTGTTCCCTTTCTCTCTTAGTCCACTCTCTAGCATAGTCTTCGACAGAATCCGTAATAGTTGAAATTTAAATTCGAGTCTATTAGTTGATGGTCTCTGAATTTTGGACCACGAGAAATAATATTTCTGATATTCTCGTGGTCAATGATGTTCAGATCACCAGTAATGACATGACTAGAGGGATTGTATATTAAAGGAAAATGGGAACAAGTGCGTTCAGTAAGTTGCTTGAGGTATGTTTCAATGTCTAGGTCTTGCAATGCTTGCTTGTAATTGAAGATTTTACGGGCAATTATTTTGGTATATTTGTCCAACACGATAAGATTAGATTGATTTTTTTAAATATGCAGGTTAAGTACATAACTCCTATAAGGTGCCATCAGACAATTTCTGAAACTTAAATTTTTTGTAGGCCTTGTCCTTTAAGTTAATTTAGTAATTTACAGTTTTACTTTATGTGTTACAGACTTTAATTTATAACAGAAAAACTTATTATTTTGTTTAAATTCGTAATTAAAGGGCAATAACTCCTGTAAAGAGTCATCTAACAATTTTGGACTAAGCAATGGCTTGTAGGCCTTGCAGATCATTTGAACAATTTACAGTTTCAATCTAGCTGTTATGGCATTGAAGTTACAGGGCAAAAACTACAAATTTCACCAGAAATTTTTGTCAAAGAATGAATTAATGTTTGCTTTACATCCAGCGAGCAGTATTTCAGCTATATTCAGGACGAGAACAAGTTAACAAACAATAAATCAAAGAAACTAGAGGCTCCCAGGAGCTCACCTGGAACACAAAATTTAAATTTTGCAATTTACAGTTTCAGTCTAGATGTTATAGCTTTTAGTTACTGTGCAAAAACATTTCTTCAAAAATTTTGGTTAAGTACAATAACTCCTTTAAGGTGCCATTAGACAATTTCTCAAAATTAAATGATTTGTAGGCCTTGCCCTTTAGGGTCATTTAGTAATTAACAGTTTTACTATCGGTGTTAAGACTAATTTATAATACAAAACTGATTATTTGTCCAAATTGGCACTTAAGGGGAATAACTCCTATAAAGATTTATCTTGCAATTTTGGACTAAGCATATATTTGTAGACCTTGCTTTGCTGCTCATTTGTGCAATTTACAGTTTCAATCTAGCTGTGGCATTTAGGTTACAGGGCAAAAACTACAAATTCCAGCTAAAATTTTTATTAAAGGGTTATAACTCCTATGAGGAGTCATCTAATAATTTCAGACCAATAAAGTGAATTGTAGTACATTTATAACTGATCATTTTGCCATTTATAGTTTCACTAGCTGTTATAGTTTTTAAGTTACAGGACAAATACGGAAAATTTCATTAAAAATTACCATTTAAGGGCAATAACTCTTATAAGGAGTCATATAAAAAAGTTTACAATGGACGAGGGATGCCAGACGCCAAGTGATGGCAAAAGCTCACATGAACCTTCGGTCCAGGTGAGCTAAACACACTGGCCCACCTGCCACACTAGGAGAATTGTGTACACATCAAACCATCATTAGTTGCCCTATAACCAAATATATGTATCCTTATCAAACTATTTTTACCTGAATCACAATATCAAACTGGGAATGACCAAAGCTGAATCTTTTATTAGTGATTTATTTTGAAATGATGAAATGTCTACATGTACAAGTAATATAAACTTACAACAACAGAAAGATTACAGCATAAAACATAATATACAAGTATATATAAATATATATGTCAACTGTGTTTAACTTTACTAATGGCAAATATCATCTGATAACAATTGTTGTCACAATAATACATAGAACATACATACATGTAACTAATCCTAACGGAGTATACAATAAAGTAATCGGGACTTATAACCTACATATACACTATAAAAACCTTAAAAGATTTTACAACAAAAACAATTCTAAATTTTTTTTATTTACAATTCACAATGCCGAGACAAAGAACACATGCTGAATGCTACCGTACATCAAGCCAAACTTTTAAAACAGTTGAGCAAATATTGATCAAGGTACTCCATGTCAAAATTAAATTTGGGAAGTGTGTTTTTGTTCACTGCTGCGGATTTGAAGTCATGATACACACAATTATTTTAAAATACTGTGATGATTAAAAGATTAAATATTGCATGTTTTAAATTGTGGTGAAAATGTGCTGGTACAAAAATCTTATATTAGAAGTAAAAATCGGAATCAAATGGGTCAATTTTCCTGAAAACATCCATTGACAGATATGTTGAGAGCTTTTAAACACCAGATATATTGTAAGGTGGAAGCAACCTGTACTGTGGTGGATTGGTGTAAGATTGAAGAGCATAGGAAGGAGGGTTTGTGGGACGCCTTCCTTGGAGACCTTCTACTCCAGAAGATGGGTCAGCATCAACATGATCAATTATAACGGGAATTTGTGGTTTTAGTGAGGTATCCTCATCATTATATTCATTCTGGAATATAACAGGTTGGCGATCCATGAGAAAAGTGGGTTTTTCAGAGTTCATGACAAATTTGTTACTTTTCATACATTTCCTGGCCAGTAGTATGATTATTATTATCAAAATTACTAGTGTGAGTATTGCTACTGGAATCAAAATATAAAACAAATACAAATCATCAGCTGTACTTGAGTTCGAATCATAACTTATTGACTGAACAAAGGTATCAGAAACATTACACAAATCCTTAAAATCTAAATGAACTTTTGAAACATTGAAAAATGGTGAGAAGAAGCATCTAAACTCTTCAAGAACTGTACCATTTTTATCAGCCATGCGATGATAAAGATTTAAAATGTCTGGTTTGTTACAAACATTTGTCTCTATTGATCTATTTACCCAAGAAATGGATTGACCAATTAAGTCCACGTCAGATACATAAATTTGACCTGGATCCCTTATGTCTAACCATTGGACAAGTCCATATATAAATCTATACACGTCAACACCTGCTTGAGTGTTGTCTCCAAAGTAAACTTTAAATTCATGATTGTATGTTTCATAATACTCCTTCACTTCTAGTCTAATGGAGTCTACAGCATTCTGCTTACATTTATCTGTGGCAACCAGATTGATAACGTCCATACTGAGGTCATTTCTAAGGGGTACACCATACAGAACTAGGCTAGTTTGGTCTAGCTTTAACCAGAAACTTTCAGATAGTTGTCCATTAAACAAATCTTTTAAACTTATTGTCAGATCACTTGTGTTGCCATCATCTTTGTCAATAAAGGTCATTAAGTCAAGGTAGATCTTAAAAACTTCTCCAGCTGTAGCCAGAATATGGTCTACAGGTCTGTAAACTTTTGGTTTACTTGTACAAGGATCTGAAAAACAAAATTATCCATTAATTTCATAAATATGAATAACTCAAATGCCAAGAGAAATGTATTCCAGTTTACTTTATTGACATACTTATTACTACATTTTAACCCTATTTTCCCTAACTTTACCACCCAGAATCTTTTCCTATTAGTTATTATTCTTCTATTAAAATTAAAATATCATTACAGATTGAAAGGGGCAAGATTTTCTGTATGCTTTTATTAAAGAATGTAAATTTATCTGTAATTTTTGTTACATTTAAAGTTAATAAATAAATTGCTATGTATGAAATTCCAACAAGCCATCCTTCATACACTGTGAGAACACCTCATTTTCCTAATAAGCATATTCAAACTGGAACAACACAGTTTTGTTAAGATTTTATTAATTTTTGTGCTTAGAGGAACATTTGCTTTACAAAATGACCAGGCCAGCATATATTTGTATGTCAATTTTATTTGCTTTACTTGCTTTTTTGAGATATATCTTATTTAATTTACAAAAAAATATGGCAAATGAAGTGTCCTAGTAGAGCTGGTTCAAAACTTTTGACAGACTGCAGTTCTGTCACAATGAATGCAGAATATATCAAGTTAACTGCCCTATTCATGTCTTAAAAATACATGCAAGAACATTATTAGAAAAAAAATAAACAAAACATTCAACAGACAAAAGTAGTAAATGTTTAATGAATGTTAGAAGAAGGTCTCATAATATAGAATTGATTTATTGGTTGATGTTTACCATCCAGCAAGCAGTATTTCAGCTATTTTCTGTACATGACCAAATTTTAACATAATTTATAAATGACAAATATTAAAAAGTAGTGATCCTTCCTCAGATTAACATTTAACTTCATACAATAATATAAATGTATATACAGTTAAATACAAAACTAAAACAATAAGTAGAATTAATGGTAAAATTATAGTTTACTAAATAAATTAATCTCTTTCAAAAATAAATGTAGGATTTTGATTTAACCAAAATGGAGGGTAGGGATTTCAATAGTAGCAATTTCCTCTACATTTACACCTGAATTTCTCAATGAGGTTTCAGTCTTAGGTCAAAAGGTTGAATTTTATTTGGAGGTTTTTCAAAAAGAGTTTTGTAAAAAGGCTTCAAAACGCAGTCCTAAGCAGGATTACCAGGATACGCCTTTAATTTGGCTGCATATGGCAAACCATGTCTCAGCCAAAATGCTTTAATAATCTCTGAACTTGTCTTAATGAGGTTCTTAATATACTCCCAATATTGAAATAAATATTTTTGTGACCTTATGCTCCCTGAAGGTACCCTCGTTCTATAAGTTAATACATACATACACATACACACAGACTGAAAACAGGATACCACCTATCCCCTTTAGGGACAAGGGTATAATAATACAATATGGCATGATCCTACAAAGTTATTGCCAACATTTCAGTATTGTATCATTTATTGTTGCTAAGAAAAAATGTGACAGATCATAAAAAAAACATGTTCAAAAGGAAAAAAAATTAATTTAGTCAGTAAACAGGCAAAAGGAGTCAGGGAGTGAGAAACGTGCTGGAAAATAGTTATGTACGGCTGAAAATTTACTTTGTCTAAAGTAGGACAGGAAGAGTATAAAAATGAATCCAACAAAATGGCATGATCTTACAAGGCTAATGACAAAATTTCCTTATAGATTCATTTATCTTTGCAAAGAAAAAAGTGACAGACATTTACACACACACACAGGCCGAAAACAGTATGCACCATATCCACAATGGGACGAGGGGTTAAAAAATTATACACTTTATTATGTACTCCATTACTTGAATTACTTATTTGATTTGCAATAGCTATTATTCAGAAATTAAATTAATACTAAAATAACAAGAGTGGACTGTGAGCAAGCTCACAAAGGGATACCCTCGCTTTGCTTTCAATTCCAATTATCTCCCCTTAATGATATCTGAAGTCAATAAAAATCCTTCATGCACATCTAAATATAATGTACTTCCTTTATGCTAAGTTTCATAAAATTTCATCAAGCTGTTTAGAAGAAGTTGTGCTTACGAGGTCTCCCACTGAATACTATATTTAAAAATCCAATTATCTCCCCTGAATAATATCCTACAGCAACAAAAATTCTTCATGCACATCTACATATGTACTTCCTTCGTGTAAAATTTCATCAAAATATGTGAAGCAGTTTAGGAGAAGTTGCGCTTACGAGGTCTCCCAATGAATACTATATTTAATAAAATGTCTTAGTCCAATTATCTCCCCTGAATAATATCCGACAGCAACAAAAATAATTCATGCACATCTACATATGATGTACTTCCTTCATATAAAGTTTCATAAAAATCTGTGAAGCGGTTTAGGAGGTGAAGTCCTTACAAGGGATGTGGACAGACAGACAGACGGACAGACAGACAGACAGGGTGATTCCTATATACCCCCCTTCCCAAACAAGTTTGCAAGGGGGTATAAAAAAGGTGGGGTCTAAAGTTAAAAAAAAAATTCTTTTCTCACTTTTAACTTTAGTAGCAGGATAGGTTATTATTTAAGTTGCATTAACATGTAAATTGATAAAAATGACAGATGATAGAAAGCTTATAACCTGCACGACAGAGGTACAATATTTTTCTACCATCCACTTGGCAATGCAAAGATAGGCAAAAATATAGCTAACATAATGTAAAGTTTCTGTAACTGTACCTACAATATCAGACATATAAATGATGTATGATTTTATAAAACATTTCATTTTACAGCAGAAGTTAGCACTCAATCTTCTATATAGCTGGAAGTGCAATATGACTTTAAAATCATGACCCCACAAGCATGTTACAATGGTTTTTCGATCATGCTTTTAATTCTACAATACAATAAAGGGTTTATTGCAGTAATATTGTTAAATATTGCTTCTGTCAGGAAATAAATTGCACTTGCATGCTAATGCTATATAATATTTTGCTCAGAACAATATTCATAAATATTTGTGGAATAATCCAAAATTACAATGTATACTTACAACTGTATACATGGTGTATGTTGGAACAACATAGCTCTCCTGGAAATTAATCTGCATGCATCTATTTGTTAGTCATGCATTCACACACATGAATATGCTAGAAAACCCTCTGAAAAAAGACATGCTCTAAGTTGAAAAACAAGAATTACTGCAATGGTCTACAATATTAGCACTACATCTGTAACAATATCTCCGATCTGACGTTCACAAGTATTAAATATTTATATTTAAGAACTTTCATGGTTTTTAAATTAAGAGTCCTCTCTAAATACCACAATTCATAAAATTTTGAGCTTAAAAAATAGGCTGTCTTGCTTAGGGGTCGTCCATATAATTTTCAACCATTTTCATAAGTGTGCAGTGGAGTTTGGTTTTTTATATTAGTTTAATGGTTGATGTACACTTTTTGATGGGGGGTGGGGGTCTCAAAAAGTGTGCTTTTTGCACAGCTGAGAAAATGGTTGACAATTATGGACGACCCCTTAACTGATTTATATAAGCATTGAAGAAATCATTTCCCCCAAGATAAACTAAGTCCTGAAATGGCAACCATTTTCAATTTCTAAATGGTAAAAACATCAAGTTGGTAGAGAACCCTCTTGAGAATCATTGCTGTTTAGTTTCAACTGGTTCAATGGAGTCTTTAAAGAAATATTTCTCTTAGCTTTATAATTAATTCATGTGATGGCAGCTAACTTGAACTTCCAATCAAACTACAGGGGTCACCACACTCTAAAAAAGTAGGGAGAAGTGACTTCTCCCTGGCAGCCAAACAGGGAGAAGTCAGGCCCTGATAGGGAGACTTCAAGAGACACTAGGGAGAAGTCAGGGGGACAGTACAAATAATTAATTTCGCAGTAGTTTCATACATTTTTCCTTATTTACATCAATTTCCAGGATTATATCTCTAGATCTGTTGTGTTTTAAAACCATAACACACTTAGATTCAGTTTTTTTTCTTTCTTTTTCATTATTATTCATGGTATGCAATATTAAACAGCACATAACCTTTATGATTAATCAATGAAAAAAACACCAGATATAGGGACTATTTTTCTATCTACTTCAGTACTTGCAGCTATACAAGGATATTTACAAATAAAAATAGATCAACAAAAATATTTGTATATGTGTAGACATAAACTTCATTCATGAGTTCTTGTATCATAATATTCCTAACAGTTTGTAATGAACATGCCATGTTTATCTGAGCAAATTTCCAAAGAAGATAGATAAAATACCAGGTAACATTACATTAAACCCAGAAATAATTCTTCTGTTCAGCACACTTACACTTGGACAAAGTTGTGCTCATCCAAATTGCTTCATGGGACATTCATTTACAGAACTTATCATAATGTCAATAATTACTATACATCTTTATTCTTTCAAGTGGAGCTCATATACTTATCAAAGAAAATTGTTATACTATGTACAATACTCTTTGAATGAACTAAAGTTTGAAATCAATTAAAAGTGTTTGTTTATAAAAAAAATTACGATTTTTCATTATGGACTGTTGTACATTACTTTTCTTTGTTGTTCACTTCCGGTAATTAGACACATCCAGTAAATAAACAAATGGCGCGTAATACATTTGAAAGACGTAAATCGTTTAAAAATATGTTAAATACGCATATTGTTTGCCGTTTTTTATTGGAATTCCACATTTACTGATAAATTGGTAGTCTGGGTGAAGTATTTGGACCAGATTTAAAAGTATCTTTTGTGAACCATCGGGCGACTTGAGGGAAATGACAGGGCGACTTCGACTTCGCTTTTGAGGCGCCTTTGGGCGACTTCAGGTCCTAGAAGGGCGACTTAGTCGCCCACTTCGCCCAGTGTGGTGAGCCCTGAACTACCAGTGAAATGGTACCCATTTCTGTGAGCCCCGCCAACCTTGAGGTCAAAGTCAATGGTCGTCAACCATGGTATGCAACACATCGACTTGATATTATCTACCCACATACCGAATATCAAAAGCCTACCTCAAAAGATAAAAAAATTATAGCTCTGATGCAATTAGCTTCAGACAGACGGACACACTGATTACTATAGGACGGAGCCCTAATAAAAAAACCAAACTTTAAAGAAGGCCATTAAAAAAAAACATTTACACACCAGTACAATACAGAATTTTAATTTCCGATGATTGTTGAACATTACAGAGGTCTGCTCCATTGAAAAACAATGGACATCTGGGATACCAAATATGATCACGTGGTCAATTGTGGTCCGGATACCTTAAATCAACTGTTAGCCATTTGGAATTTCTGCTAGTCATATACAAGTTTTACACATCCTGAATATAGCTGAAATATTGCTTGTTGGACGTTAAACAACAAACAATCAATCAATCAATATACAAGTTTTGAATTATCATCTAATGAAAAAAGCCAATAAGTTTGTTTCAGTTGGTTCACTGGTTAAGAAGTCTTTATACTAGTAATATTTTTGTAGATACAGTCTAATAAACATTACCAAAGTTTCAGTAAGCTTTTCAGTTTCTGAGAAGAAAGCATTTTCTTACAGGGTCCTTTGTTAAACTAAGTCCAGTGGTGATGGCCATTTTGAATTTTGGTAAGGAATTAACAACATAAACTTCATTCAAATATTTTTGATCATTGTTTTTCAATTGGTTCACATGTTTCTGAGAAGCCCTGCCTTTTTGGCCATTTTAGTTTTCCAATTGTAAAAAACAAACTCGAAACTATGAGCATACCAATTACATTGACACTAGTTTTACTTGTCTTTTTAAGTTTTACTGGTTTTAAATGGCTCAGTGCTTTCAGAGAAGACTGAAATGTTAAAGATAACAAACACTGATTACAGGGAAAATGATGATGATTGACACAAAGTGGTGATAATAGCTCACATGAACTTACTGGTCTGGTGAGCTAAAAGGCTATAATTAATTCATTTTTGAACATAAAATATCAACAAATTTATGTTTGTATTGTTCTTCCTACAGGAAATGGCTACCAAAGAGACCATATTTATTTAGTTCAGAATCTGTAAGGCTACTGGTTAACACATTACAAGTACATATATTTTTATAGTTGGTACTGCAGTATACTGCTGCAATATGCCCCTGAACCACTAGTACTTATATTGTCATTTGATTGTTTGTTTGTTTGTTTGAATATTGTTTAATGCCACTTTCAGCAATTTTTTAACTATATCATGGCATTCAGTCTTTAGTGGGGGAGGAAGCCAGAGTACCCGTAGAAAACCGCCGACCTGCTGTAGGAAAACTGGCAATCCTTGTCAATTAAGATTGGACTCGAGTACACCCTGCCTGCAGTGAGAATCGAACCCACAAATACCGTGTTGACAGACCACGTGATCAATAGTAGACGAACTACCTTAACCACTCAGCCACCGAGGCCCCTATTTTCATTTGAACAGCAACAAAAACATTATTATTTACCAACTAAAACACAAAATATTCCCATTCTTTCTGTGTTTATTCAACTGCATAAGGACAAATGGAGAACTAAAATCATGTAGGTCCCAAAGCTATTGTATCCAAATATTCTACCTTATACCTTTTAGATCTAACTTTTTAAGTTTTTCAATCTAGTATATGAATTACACCCCTTCAAATGAAAATCATTCCTTACAAATTATAGATGAATAAACTTTTATTATTTTGTGATGTGGGAATGTTTTACATAACAAGTGGTGTAGGACTACTGGTAACTACTTACACCCTCAAACACCAAACTCTGTGGCAACATGATAGTCAATATACATTCATTTTGTATATTTCTATCTACTTTTTATTCATGCATCAAAACTTGTATTAAAAAGATACCTGCAAAATAAAAAAACATGCTTCAAAATGCAAAAATCTTTCATTAGTGTACCGAATTGTGAGTTGTAAAACCAATAAATTTATTTTTTTTCATATTTCATTCTTTTACAAAATTGTCAGAAACAGTTTTTCCAATATACTGCCCTGTGCTACTTTCCAAGGCATACTTTTAATTGCATATGCATTTTGTAAAATTAAGAGACAAGTGTGGACACAGAAAAACGTCTCGCCTGCATTCCGCATCAGTAACGAAAATAAATTTCGTCATAAGCATTACGTAAATAGCATTAAATATCAGCAGCGGCCTGTATACAAAATATTGTCACCATACCCTGCATAGTTACAGGGGAACAGCCGTAACCCAAAAACTTTAACATAGTCGCTGGACCGTGAAATTGAGGTAAAGGTCAGGTGGAACCTACCAGACAGTCATGTACTATTCATCCGCAACCTATATACCAAATATTGTCATCCTACCATGCGTAGTTACAGAGGAACTATCGTAACCCAAAAACTTTAACGTAGTCGCTGGACTGTGAAATTGAGGTCAAGGTCAGGTGACACCTATCAGACAGTCATGTACTAGTCATTAGCAACCTACACACCAAATATTGTCATCCTACCATGCGTAGTTACAGAGGAACTGTCGTAACCCAAAAACTTTAACGTAGTCGCTGGACCGTGAAATTGAGGTCAAGGTCAGGTGACACCTACCAGACAGTCATGTACTAGTCATCAGCAACCTATACACCAAATATTGTCATCCTACCATGCGTAGTTACAGAGGAACTGTCGTAACCCAAAAACTTTAACGTAGTCGCTGGACCGTGAAATTGAGGTCAAGGTCAAGTGACAGGTGACTGACGTGCAAGTACTCATCATAAGCTACCTCTGGACCAAATTTGATGGACCTAGGGCTTGGGCTTACAAAGATATGAAGCAAGATGTCAAGTGTTTACGCCGCCGCCGCATTCCCAATATGTCTCGCCTCCAGCGACTTTCGTCGCAGGCGAGACAAAAACTGCAACTAATTTGAATGAAACATAAACAAATAACTTGTATTAAAAACACCAAGTTCCAGCTCTTTTTTTCAACATAGCTGGGACCAGGATACACAAAATCAGTTACAACCTCTATTTTGTCCTTTGGACCATGCTTTCAAAATATGAAACCAATCAGTGATCTAAAATTTCAACTTGGAATGATGCAGTTTTGTTAAGATTTTATGCATTTTTATATGCTTAAAAGCTTAAGGAACATAAATATAAGTGTGGACACAGAAAAACGTCTCGCCTGCATTCCGCATCAGTAACGAAAATAAATTTCGTCATAAGCATTACGTAAATAGCATTAAATATCAGCAGCGGCCTGTATACCAAATATTGTCACCATACCATGCATAGTTACAGAGAAACTGCAGTAACACAAAAACTTTAACATTGTCGCTGGACCGTGAAATTGAGGTCAAGGTAAGGTGGCACCTACCAGACAGGCATGTAGATGTACTAGTCATCAGCAACTTATATACCAAATATTGTCTTCCTACCATGCATGGTTACAGAGGAACTGTCGTAACCCAAAAACTTTAACGTGGTCGCTGGACGGTGAAATTGAGGTCAAGGTCAGGTGGCACCTACCAGACAGTCATGCACTAGTCATCAGCAACTTATATACCAAATATTGTATTCCTACTATGCGTGGTTACAGAGGAACAGTCGTAACCCAAAAACTTTAACGTAGTCGCTGGACCGTAAAATTGAGGTCAAGGTCAGGTGACACCTACAAGACAGTCATGTACTAGTCATCAGCAACCTATATACCAAATATTGTCATCCTACCATGCGTGGTAACAGAGGAACTGTCGTAACCCCAAAACTTTAACGTAGTCACTGGACCGTGAAATTGAGATCAAGGTCAGGTGACACCTACCAGACAGTCATGTACTAGTCATCAGCAACCTATATAACAAATATTGTCATCCTACCATGCATGGTTACAGAGAAATGTCATAACCCAAAAACTTTAACGTAGTCGCTGGACTGTGAAATTGAGGTCAAGGTCAGGTGACACCTACCAGACAGTCATGTACTAGTCATCAGTAACCTATACACCAAATATTGTCATCCTACTATGCGTAGTTACAGAGGATCTGCCGTAACCCAAACACTTTAACGTAGTCGCTGGACCATGAAATTGAGGTCAAGGTCAGGTGACAGGTGACTGACTGGCAAGTACTCATCATAAGCTACCTCTGTACCAAATTTGATGGACCTAGGGCTTGGGCTTACAAATATATGAAGCAAGATGTCAAGTGTTTACGTCGCCGCCGCCGGATTCCCATACATATGTCTCGCCTCCATATCTTTTTATGTCAGTTGTATTTGGTTTTCGTGCTATTTTGTGATATATCCAATTTCGTTTCAATAACTGATATCCTTTTGGAACTGCTTTAAAATTTTAAAACATTTTTTTAGACATATAAGAATTAAAATAGATTATTGTAATGGGACTTATTTGCAAATTAGACCATGGTGAGACCTTATATTTGACTTCATTTTATACCTTGCTATCAGTCATCATAAAATATTGCCAAATATAAGGTAGGATTATGTTCTAATTTGTATACAGCCTGCTTGAAATAATGCTTATTGAACAGAAGATGCCACTGACAACAACACACTCATACCATACAAACACTCCAATGTTGTGGTCCTAGGATAGTACAATGCTAGAACTAATAACAATCATTAAAGTCCTGTTAACCACAATAACAGCTTAAAGTTGTCAACAAAGCATCGAAGGGTACATCATCAATAAATTGATTGATTGGTTGTGCAACATCCAGTGTTTCAGCTGTATTCGTTACTAGATACTAGTATCTAAGGTCATCAATAAAGTATAGTTCTTTCTCAACAAAGAAACTACAAACTAACTAAAATACTTCATAAAAATTTATATTTTACTGCTTTGATTGTTCAATTATAACGCATACCAGTTTAAAATATCTACCAATCAGAAATAATATATTTAACAATCCTGGGATTCTGAACCTTAATTATTGTAATAAACAACTAGTACATACAATAATTATATGTACCTGACATTCTGCTGACTGTTGGTATTTCTATTATAAAGATTACAGTAACCTTCCATGGTACAGATGAAGGGCATGACTTGGGATGGATTGTGATGGAGACATTTGAACTTCCAACATGATCCTTCTCTGGTAATCCTGTAATGACCTCAACAATAGTATCATACTTCAACCAGTTTGTGTTGTCAGTATTCTGTAATAAAATATATAAAAATATTTTTTTTTAATGCTTTTAACTTCGCTGGTTTAAATTTGCTTTAACTACATGCAAGTGTGACAAATTGGAAAATGTTAACAAATTTGCACAAAGAAAAGTGGTACTGCATCTAAATTTTGGCTATTTTAATACATGATACATGTACCTCATCTATTCTACGTGCATCTAAAAAAGTTGGAATAAATACTGCAATGATTACATTTGTACAATACACAAGGTATATACACAAAAATTTTAGCTTCATTTTAGTTAGTATCCAAATAAAATTTATATCTTTTCCCCTTACTTCTAATGATAATTACCGGTAGTATTATCTTCTAGTTTGTGATGTTGTCAAATACGATATTTGATTCCAATGCAGTGTTATAATTATTAATAGGCGCCAAGATTTTCAACCCAGGGTCAGCTAGAAATGCTCTTTTCATGGTTTTTTTTGTGTTCAAAGTATTTTTATATTATAAAATACTAGTAGCACCAAAATTTCCTACATTGACAGAAAATATAATGTTTACTAGTTCTAGTATTTGTAGTTGCCATGAACTATTCTGCAAAACTGTACATTGCTACATGTAGCCGTTTCTTGGCTAATACAAAAAACTTTATGCTATCTGCCAAAAAAATATCTATACCAAGGCAACAAGAAAATTAGTTCACAGATGTCAGTTCAAATATGTTAGACACAAATTTAAAGCTATACAAATATGGAAAAACCACATAAAGGTATTTTCATTAATACTTAATAAAGCTCAATAAATTTGTACTGTTATTTACCTTGGACTGCAGATATTGTATATAGTTGTTGTCAAGTTTGAACATACATAAATATAAATCACCATTTTTGTTGGAATTTGTTTTATTACATGTATTTTTATCAAATGCATATGACAGCTAATAGAAAAATGAGCAGTGTAAAAAACATAGAAAGAACTAATCCTATATAAAGGTACTAGTATGTACATACAACATGAACAGAATATAAATCTGTATCTATCTGTTCCAGCTGACATTCAAGTTTGTGTCCGGCTTTCCCATACACAACTTTGTCGTCATCCAGTCTGATAATACAATCCAGTTTCTTATTCTGTGACAAGTTTATTGTGCTAAACACAACTGCCAACTGCACAATAACTGATAGAGAAAGCATTTTAATCTAAAAAAGAAAGAAAATATGCAAATTACTTGAGAATGGTTTTAACCTTTATGAATAATTTGTAAATAACATATCATTAGTCTTACTAAGTCAAGTGTGTTTTTATTACAATTTTGGAAATAAACAAATGCTATTACCTATGCCAGTGAAATAAATTAGCCCTTTAGTCTTTACTATTTTCCTTGTGTTGCAACATAGTTTTATTTGTTTGAATGATGTTTAATGCCATTTTCAGCCATTTTTGAGATATACATGTACCATGGCACCCAATTTTTACTGGGGGAGGAAGCCTGCAGGGTACCTTGAGAACACCCCAGACCTTCAATTGGATTGTCAATTAGGATTGGAGTTGAGTACACCCAGTCAGAAAGGAAGACTCGAACAAGCAACCTTTTTCAAAAACATTAATAGTAAACACACTAGGCATAATTTTAATTAGATTTCAAATGTGCCAACAAATTGTTCACTCTTAAGATCTAGAAGAACAAAGGAAGCTAGTGTTTAATTTGTGGTTAATACAAAACAATTATATATACTGTATCTACAATTATATAGGATATTGTGTTTATTCATTTAATCCTTTTAGAATATTTACAATATGGAAAAATAGTGGAATCATTATAATAGGCAGCAACTGATCTGAATGAAATCTCATTCATTGAGGAGAAAAAAAAATCAAATCACAATCGGACAACAAACAATTTTTTTCAGTTCATACATGTAACATAGTCCCTTTTACGGCAAAAACTATGACATGAATGTTTTATTATTATAACCAGGAATCAACTGAAAAAAATATCCATACAATAATTTAGAAAGTTAAAAAATTAAATAAATTCTTACCCTGTCAAAAACTAAATGTAAACAATGTAAAAGATAAAAAACCATGATGGCATACTGAAAGCATATTTTTAGGTAAATTATGAAAAAACTGCACCTGTATTTACTGATATTGATGTTTGCAGTACATCCGGATCCATCCAGCAGTATTTTGCATGTCCGATTGTTGTTTAATTTCCATACAATAATATTATCTGCTAAATGAACAAAAAAATAAAACTGGAACATCATAATAATGAGGTCAAATTATGTTGCAAAACATCATGGTTACTAATGCATTGGAACTAAGTATATTCTAACTGAAAGTTAGTGGTAAGCATATACTGCATGTGCAAGTCATACATGTGAATATGGGTTACTGGCCCCTTTAAGGGAGGTAAGACCATTTAATTTGCAATCGGGGAATTGTCCATTTCAAAAATTTTCAACAGGACAAACTGTAGCTACAATAATGTAGCTCCTTTTTTTTTTTTGATGGACGGAGCTACAAAGAGGTCCCATTACTCGTAATGGAGCAGCCCGGGAGTGATTCACACCCGGGGGTTTTATGCATATTATAAGCAATTACACTGTTTCCCTGGTTTGCTACATACTTTTTTATGTATTTGCAGTTTTACTGATATTTCCACAACACCATATTCGTTAGTTTTATCACTTTATTCATAATCATGGCATTGTTTGACAAAATATGAATTCCGGAAGTGCATAATTTCGATAATATCAGAATCGATTTGGTCAAAAATGTAATTCCGGATGATTTCAGCTGTATTCATTTGCATTATGATTATGTCCCCTTATAACAAATTTTACCAATACGATTCCGAAATTCTACACTCCACAATTTTAATTATGTCAACAATGCCACAATTACGAAAAAGTGTTAAAATTATTTAATTAGACATTGTAGACATATCAGATGAACGGCAGAGGAAAGAAAACATATTTATTTAATAAAGACAAAGGTTAAATAGCGGAAAATATGTGTAAATCCCAAAAGTGTTTTTGCTCCATTACGAGTAATGGGACCTCTTTGTAGCTCCGTCCATCAAAAAAAAAAAAAAAAAAAAAGGAGCTACATTATTGTAGCTAGACAAACTGCAGCTAGAGCCACGGTTTGTAGTACTGGGAGTGGCCACTAGGTGGAGTTTTTTAAAACTACTAGACGTAGAAAGTCGTCAATAGATGGTAAACATCTCTTCTCCTTCTTTTTAACAAAATTGTACATTAGCAAATTGCAATTTCGGTTCCAGACTATTTACAAACAAGTGTGGACACAGAAAAATGTCTCGCCTGCATTCCGCATCAGTAACCAAAAATCAATTTCGTCATAAGCATTACGTAAATAGCATTAGTTATCAGCAGCAGCCTGTATACCAAATATTGTCACCATACCATGCATAGTTACAGGGGAACACAGTAACCCAAAAACTTTAATGTAGTCTGTGGACCGTGAAATTGAGGTCAAGGTCAAATGGCACCTACCAGACAGTCATGTACTAGTCATTAGCAACCTATATACCAAATATTGTCATCCTACCATGTGTGGTTATAGAGGAACTGTCGTAACCCAAAAACTTTTAACGTAGTCACTGGACCGTGAAATTGAGGTCAAGGTCAGGTGGAACCTACCAGACAGTCATGTACTAGTCATCAGCAACCTATATACCAAAGATTGTCATCCTACCATCCGTGGTAACAGAGTAACTGCCGTAACCCAAAAACTTTAACGTAATCACTGGACCGTGAAATTGAGGTAAAGGTCAGGTGACACCTACCAGACAGTCATGTACTAGTCATCAGCAACCTATATACCAAATATTGTCATCCTACCATGCGTGGTTACAGAGGAACTGTCGTTACCCAAAAACTTTAACGTAGTCACTGGACCGTGAAATTGAGGTCAAGGTCAGGTGAAACCTACCAGACAGTCATGTACTGGTCATCAGCAACCTATACACCAAATATTGTCATCTTACCATGCTTAGTTAGAGAAACTATCGTAACCCAAAAACTTTAACGTAGTCGCTGGACCGTGAAATTGAGGTCAAGGTCAGGTGACACCTACCAGACAGTCATGTACTAGTCATCAGCAAATTATACACCAAATATTGTCATCCTACCATGAAAAATTACAGAGGAACTGTCGCAACCCAAAAACTTTAACGTAGTCGCTGGACCGTGAAATTGAGGTCAAGGGTAAGGTGAATGACTGGCAAGTACTCATCATAAGCTACCTCTGTACCAAATTTGATGGACCTATAGCTAGGGCTTGGGCTTACAAATATATGAAGCAAGATGTCAAGTGTTTACGCCGCCGCCAGATTCCCATACATATGTCTCGCCTCCAGCGACTTTCGTCGCAGGAGAGACAAAAACCAAGTAGAGCAACTTGTCAGTTCCCCAGAGGTGATTCACCCAAATCAGCTCTAACAGTGAACAAAGGAAAAACCGCTTCTTTGTAAACTCTTTGACAAAATGGAATCATCTTCCACCAGATCTACTTAAGAAAGAGGACTATGAGGCATTTAAGACAAGCCTCATAGCCAAGTCAAGTCAAGTACAGGGCTCGCGTTGGAGGGCGACTCGGGCGAAGAAGTCGCTTTATGGTGGTCCCACATCGCCGTCGATCATCTTCAAAAGCGAAGTGAAGTCGCCCTTTCATTTTGTACAATCGCCTAACGTCGCCTTTCAAATTTTATTCCCATTTTGGTAAGAAATGTTCATATTTTTGATGCCGCGTCATGTTTAATTTGTTTACGCGCCAAAGTTGAACTGGTAGCCTTTTAACTTTTATTTGGTATATAAAGCGTAGGTTTAAAATATGACCGGAAACCAGTTCAGAGCAAAATAACTTGTGAAAATTTCCGGAGCGGTTATGAATTTGGTGCCGGAGATTGCAGATAATGGTGAAATGAGTTTTGCAATGATAGAAACGTAGTAAAATTAGTATTTTGGCAGTTACTTAAAACAAATTTAAGTTAAATATGCTTAAATACTTTTAATAGTGAATTCTACAATTTTACATAATATATTATGTATCACAATGATGTAATTTTCTACTTATAGTTCTAATAGTACTTCATTATAAATCAATCAAACTGTGTATCAATGACAAAGAAACATTTATTTTAATGGACAGTTTTGTGACAGTTTATTCTTTTTTTATTGTTAGGTTAAATGCATGTGTTTTTAAAAATGTGTGAAATAAGTACTAGTATACTGAATAGTTAATCAAATCTTTGATATGTTATCCTCAATAAATTAAACTGCTTAAAAAACACATAACAATGAAAATGCAAATGCCAACACTTAAAATGTATTTTAAAAAAAACCAAAGTAAACAGGACACTTTCGCGACATATGATGCAACTCCTTTATGTTGTCCACCCACTTCTCCCTGTTCTATCCTCACTTCTCCCTGTCAGCCACACAAAAGAGAAGTGACTTCTCCCTATAATTTTGACCCAGCGTGAGCCCTGATTAGTAATACATGTATTTATTTAAAGTCTGTGCAACACGAAACAAAATAACATAACTAAGCCCTATGATCAGTAAAGAGTAAAGTAAATACCACATTTATATAGCGCTTTTTTCATAAAATACAATGTTCAAAAGCGCTGTACATGACATACCACAAATAATGTACATGTACACAAGAGCTAGTAATGTTTTTGTCTGCACATTACGAATTTAAAGGAGCCACATTTTGGATAACATAAAGTCAATAGTAATTAATCATTTCTCAGATGGAATACTGGAAACCATAAATTAAAGAAGAAGATTAAGGACGTGATAACTGACTGCGGATCTTACATTCCCATTCCCCCCCCCCCCAAACAGAACCATGTGACTATGGTCAATGTATTTTTAAAGATAAACATTTGTCTTTACAAAACTTTGCTTTTTTATTACAGTACTCTGCTCAAAGTTGTGATATTATAATCAAGATGATTATTTCTTGCCTTTCACAATCGTCTATATTTGCAACTCTTTTACAGCATATGATGACATTTTTAATTAAAACAAATTGAAAAAACATATAAAACCAAATCGGATACACCTATAACATATAATCGAACATCTGTGGATATGGTTTTAACCCATATCTTTTATTGGTCAACGTAGATGTAGAAAAGATGCACGTCTCTCTGACTCTGAGTCTGAGTGAGGTCAGATAAGTTTTTCTTCAGACGGTTGCACATCCATTGAAGCTATGTTGTTATTGCAATACTAAAGTATTGAATAAATTCTGATTGTATAATGTATGATGATTAATAATTGCTCTTACTGTTTAAAAAAACATATCTTTCTTCGTCAATAGTGTGAATTGTTTTTGTTGAAATTCCTTCAACCGTAAATAATTAAGTAGTCTGGTTTCAGAAGAGAAAAGTGAATTAGGAACCAGTAAAAATTATAAAAGGCCGATGTTAGTTCGGTCAAATTCCGGAACATTACGAAATTCAAAGCGCTTATTCTTTCATCTGTAACACTACTTTAAAATCGAGGACATTAAGAACTAATGTAAAAAATACTTTTATATAATATCCTTGCAACAATTAAGTGAAAACAATGACCTCTTAGTCTCCTGTCTAAAATGATTTTAGTTTATACTAGTGTATTTAAAAATGTTGTAGAAACGTAAATAAATCCAACGGACTTGTTAGCATCCATTATCAGCAACAGATTTTTTTTCATGTGATAAGAAATAAGTCCACAAACTTTTCCGGGGAGGGGGTGTTACATTTTTAAATTATAACTGCTTTCTGGAACAGTAACAGAATAAATTCCATTATCTTTATATACATTAATAGTTGCATCAAGTTACATGACAGGTACGGATGTTATTAAAAGACAAAATGGAGAAAAAAAAATCCCACAAAAATTTCTTTTTAAGACACGAAAGCAGAATAGAGATAAAGATGACGATGCGATTAAATTAATTTTAAAAGGAAACTAGTTAAATATTGGCAATTTTCTTAACAATGTGCAGTGTGCGCGGCAAATAACAGTGTATCAGTAGATATAATTTAAAGGTACTTCATCAACCAGCTGGTGGTTTGGAATATGCAAAGAAATACAGAAAGATTCCATATTAAAAACAACAACGTGTGCTCTGGGAAAATATTTGACCAGGCAAGTGTAAGATGTAATACATGTAAATATAGTTACCCAAACATTTGGTCGACGTGTTTGTAAACCGTGACCTTGGCCATATTTGTAGTTAGATATGAACTGGACATTGGAAATGATCACTGTCTACGTTAATTCTTTAAATGAATCACGAACAGCACACAAGTTAATTTCAGTGAAAGACGTAGTTTTGTACGATAGACGAAGTCATGATTGCTACACACGATCTTTTTAAATTGTTGAGAAAATTTATACCAACAATGCAGCCAATTGGTGCTTTGACTAATATTTCATGGCAACGACATATAATTTAACTAACTATAGTGCTCTCTTCTATGCCTACTTACATTTTCAACAAAAAGCAATGAATCAAACTTTAAAAAAAACAAGTGTACTAGTTTAACATTTTTTAAACAACACCGTCATTGTTCAGGTAAACTCTTGGGACATATGGTCCTAACTTGTTTGTGGAAGAACTTCAAACCATTTACCAAGAGAACATAAAATTTTCAGATCACAGCTCTTTCTGTAACAGATCCAGATCAAATATTTATTATTTTTAGATAAACACAAAAAGCAAACAAGATTTGGTCATTTGGCCCACTAATTTTACTCTATATAGTCTAGGGTGAAAATCAAAGATTTTATAAAGAAGCATTTTTTGTTAGTAATCAGAGGGAAAATATCTTATTCTGATATAATTTTTATTACAACAACCCCCCCCCCCCTTTACAATAATTTTAACATCTTTGAAATTCAGAAAGATTAGGCCACCAATCGACTCAAACCTGCATTAGGCCTACGTGTAGTCTTCATTTAAAACTAGAAGCTAGAAACCTTAAACCCAATCTCAAAATATGCCATACGACTTTCAAGGAGCCTACCCTTTGTGGTAATAGCAACATGACTGTCTGATAAATTGACATTTCTTCCAGAAATTACTTTTTTCTAGACCTCAAATCAAATTATACTATAGTCTTCATTTCTAACTAGTTGACGGAAGCCTAGCAATTGTATTTTACACAGCATATCCCCTCCCCATTTCCGCAATGTCAAAATATGTCGACTTTTAAATTCCGTCTAGAATTTAATTTTATTTTCATTAGGCCACCAATCAGCTCATCTGAGGTAGACCTATATGTACTCTTATTAAAACATTTTCCCAAACTTAAGGGCGATTTTTAGTATCACTAATGGGCTATAGATAACCTTGGTTGTTTACAGTCCACAGCAGCGGTATCGACCTAATCGTTGCAAATAAATGTAATCAAAGATCAAGATCAGAAAGCTACAAAACGTACGTGTAGTTATTAAACTGATCCCAGCTTGACCAAGGAAATAAATTATTGGGTTTGTTATCTGCTTGACCGATTGAACTCCCTGTAAAAATTGCAGTCGGACTGGATAGCACATCTACACCAATTGCGTTTTTGTAAACATTTCAGCTTTATTTCAAAGTCCATTCATTAAAAAAGCAGTTAAAATCCAATACAATATCTTAAATGTTATTTCAGATTCTATTCTACTTTGTACGAGTGGTCTAGTTAGTCATCTACTAATGATCTAAGAATACAAAGTGCGTCAGAACCGGTTAACACAAATGTAATAATATTATGCATGCACTATCAATATACGGTATGGCTACTTGGTTTCCTAAGAATGTCTTCTGTCGTTATATCACGTTTTTGGTTTTAGTTGTGTAACCGAACTTATCAAGTCACCTGCGCCAGACATAAACTAGACTCAATGCCTACAATTTATACAATGTCGCGTGTAAGAATCTCGTGACATATCAGTATAAAAGAGCTACAGTCCATTCCGACCGCAAGTATTGCAGGTTACCGCTGACTTTATAACGTAACAACGAATAGACTGCGATGAAGCTCGTTTGTTTTGCTGTGTTTGCCTGCTTGGTAATGTCAGCTCTTGGACAAGAGGATAATTTAGTGCAGTTAGCTACAAAACTTGGCGCTAAAACATTGGTTGAGTTAGTAACAGATGCAGGTCTTGCAGATACTCTCGCAAATGGAGGTACTTTTAGTAATTCTCAATTACCTTATTTTTAACTTTGTAACTTTGTGTACATATTGATAATTTGTGTTGGTTTTTTTCTTTTTTTTCTGTGTGTATGTTTTTTATTTTTGATGTGTAAAAAAATGCAGTAGACTGACAGCTTTTTTTTTCTTTTACCATGCACAATACAAGAATCTTTGTTTTGTCAGGACCTTTCACTGTATTCGGCCCAACAGATGACGCATTTGCTAAACTTCCAAAAAGAATAATAGATATACTGAAGAAAGACAAAGCGCTTCTTCAAGCTGTTCTAAAGTTTCATGTTCTCAATGGAAAAGTCTACTCTACACAGTTGTCTAACGAATTGGTCGTTCCGTCATTGAACACGATGGCTAAGATCAGAATTAATATATACCAGATGGGAAAGGTAATCATAAATGTGTTATACATTCGAAAGGCGATTTTGTAATTCGGGCTAAAATTTTGCCCACACAAAAGAAAAACAAGCGATGCTAATATTTTCTATTTTCTTGTCAAAAAAGACGCTTGTGATATTGAAACACATTTCAAAATGTTATCATTACATGCAGTAAAGGATGGGCAACGCAGAGTAAAACGTATCAAAATATATCGCGATACACAATACGTATCACAAGATATTGTTAGGATTAGACCGACCATACAAATACAGTGAAGATATTCAATTAAACTATTCCTCATTCAACTTTATTGGTGGATTAGTGTAAACCATGTGTGGATTTTGTAATTTACAGTTGTAACAAATAACAGATGGGAAATTAAATGACGTTTTTTTTTAAATTTGGCTACAGCTATGAAGGGTTACACATTTTCTTAACCATATTGGTTTTTGAAGAACGCCAATGTCCCAAACCGCAATACACCGGTAAACTGGTAATATCGTGCACCACTATACATGCGATAAAGCATTTCATTTTGGTTCTTTAGATAGATCGTACAGCAAATGTAACAATAATAATATTTTCAGAATTAAAATTCTTTTTTACTGGTAGTTTATTATAAATATATGTTTGAAAATATTTCCTCCGTAGGTCATCACAGCATCTGGTAGTCCAGTTGTAATGCCAAACCAAAACGCTTCTAACGGGGTCATTCATGTTGTCGACAAAGTAATGTTCCCCCTTCCAATAGATTCTCTTCCTCTATTCGTCAGCAAGGATCCATTATTGTCAACTCTCCTCACAGCCGTCAAAGCTGCAGGTCTTGTAGACGCATTGTCAGGTAATATTGTGTTTTTAATCTGAGTATTAAATCCAGCGTGTTTTACACTATGAATACTACTGTCAAACAACGATTATAAAAACGCCTTATTTTAGATTTATGAAAATATTCTGCAGCACTTGATGATAAAATAATCCACACGCGTTTAAAATTAAATTAATTTATATCAACAAAATAGGCAGACGAAGCAACTATTCAAGGCAGAGTTTGGGGTTCAGCATTAATTAGTAATATACCTTGAATAAGTCGAATTATTTTTTGATCGGTTCAAAAACGGATACAGAGAGCGACTACAACCGTCTCTTATAATTATTTACGTTTTGCATATCGTTTATTTTAGGCCCTGGACCATTTACCCTATTTGCACCTACCAATCAAGCCTTCCAATCACTCCCACCAGGAGTATTGGACAACCTTCTGAAGAACAAGACAGCATTAACAGATGTCTTGACATACCACGTTCTATCTGGAACAGACTACAGTGCTGGTTTAACTAATGGAATGATGGCTAAAACTTTGGAAGGAAAATCAGTTACCATAAGCATTATGGGTGGTAGGTGTTATGCTGTATAAGTATCAACATAAGTAGTTGAAACACGTAACAAAATATATTTTTCAGCACAGCAATTGATACAGATATTTGGTTATAAGATAACAGGAGTATTGGCATAGCGCTATCATAGACACAGTGAACATTATTTTTACAGGATCACAATGCTACCAGCTTAGTGCGAAATTGATATATACGAGGTGAAATAACCACAGGGGTATCAGCACGTTCCAGTTTTACAACATTACAATTGATATATCATATACGCGGTGAACATGTTTGTTTTTCATAAGATCACAGTGCTATCATACACATCAGGCGCGGATCCAAGGAAAGGCGTATCGGGCGTACGCCCCCTCTAAAAAAGAGAGAGCGAGAGAACGAGAAGGTAAACGAGAGAAAAAGAAAAGGAGGAATGAGAAAACGAGTAAACGCGTCGAATAAAACGGAGTTCCTTCCTGGGGACACCTTCATTCCTTTATTCCTTTTTCGGTTTTCACCTGGAATTTATTATTTATGGTCATAGTTGAAAAAAAAATGCGGCGAAAAAAGGGGCAAAAGTGAAAAAACGAGTCTAGAAAACTTTGTTTGGATGGCAACCAAATGCTTCGATTCCCGGAGCTTCCGGTGGCCTTCGCCCCCCCCGGGCCCCTATCAGGGCGCTGCCCTAGACCTGCTGGGAGCCTTAAGCAGCCCCCATGCCCCTCGCCGAACTTTTACATCTCCCCTTTACACAAATTCCTGTATTCACCCATGCACATAGTGAGCATGTTTTTTACAGGTTTACGGGGGTTTATACTATCAGGTACGCATTACCTACAAATGCTTCTTGTAACCATGTTTATTTAAGGATTTTTTTCAATTGTTGGTTAGATTATTGGATATAAACGACTTTGGGTCTATTTACGCTGAATAAACCGCGAAGCGGTTTATGTTGCAGCGTAAATCTATCCAAAGTTGTTTATATCTAATAATCTAACCAACAATTGAAAACAAACCTTATATTTTAAATTCTATAGTAAAAATGAAGTAACATGTCATTGAACAATATTTTACAAATAATCAAATTATATTTGCAATTCACAATTTTAGTGTCGTCACTTGTTGTTTGCGGAAGAGTTCACGTATAGCCAACGTCACCAATACATCTTATTATGACGTCACAATCAGTCACGTGCTGAAAAGGCAAGTTAGGTTATAGGAAATAACCAACTTTGCCCATGTATTGAGTATTCAAACGAAATTAAAATATATATTTTTACATTGTAAACATTGTTTTCTTCAGTCATAGATAATTTAATTTGCTGTGTAAACTGAAATCTGATTGGTCAATTCAAATCGGGCAACCCATAATAAATAACTTGCGTGAACAATGACCTATTCTAACGCCGTTACAATTCAAATAGTTCCACGACGTCAAACTGATAAGATTTATAGTCAAAATTAAATTATAAGGAATATTTCAAAATTCTGAACAGATTATACGATATAATATGGTTTGGGTCTGTTTACACCATTCATATACCGCTTCGCGGTTTATTAGGCGTAAACAGACCCAAACCATATTATATCGTTCAGAAATTTGAAGTATTCCTTAAATAATTATATCAAAGGTCAACACTATTGAGCTTCTGGGAATTTTAATGCAAGTGATTTTTTATGTTAATTTCAGGAAAAGTAATGGTAAATAAAGCAACTGTAATAATGGCAGATGATTCAGTATCGAACGGAGTTATCCACATTATAGATACTGTACTCCTTCCACCCACGTATCAACATCTATGAACATTTGTGTGCAATTAACATTTAACACGTTTTAATTTGTATAATTGTTTTTAACCTTTATTTTTATTAAAGTTTTATATAAATATAATTTGTATTGTTGTTTGTTTATTACCACATGCGTATTTGATTTCTTAATTGTCGGTCCAATCAAACTAAAGACTGGACTGCTACTTAAACCAGTTTCATTTGCAGTCTTAAAAAATGAAGTATTCGTGCTATGCTATTATTTTGACTTATTATATCGGTTATGCATTATTTCATTCTCTACTAAAGTACTGTCTGGAACTGGAAAAAGAAATAGTGGCAAATCATTTACTGATATGAAATAGATTTCTACTAGTACATCTTTATTGTACAATGATTCAACACCTGCACGGTCATGTGGGACAGATGATTTTTCTTATCAACGCAATATTTTTTTTCAAAGATGATAGAGGACCGTTATTTCCCATATTGCCCATGTTTAATTCTAGTATTCACAACAGAAGCGCCTCTGCATACAATAAACACGGCTCTCTTAAAAAAAAATTATCACACCGATGACAATTTTGAATGCTTATGTATTAAATAGCATCGAGGATGGCATTTTCCTGGGAAACTCGAATATCACCGTGGGTCTCCTCATAGATTACTACGGATATCATATGCACTAAACATTACTAATAGAAATGACGCTAATTGTAAAAAGACAACATACATAATACATAAATACAAACCCAAAACCAACAACCGAATACAAATTGAAAAGAAGTAAGAAATACCTTAAGGTAATATAATGAGAAACGATAACCGAAAATAGAGAAAAAAAACCGAAAATCACCATCATCATCAAGCACTTGTTGAATTTAATCTTTATGCAATAGTTACAATAAGCACACAGTCGGTAAAGGGGTTAGGATTACCCAAAAGGTATTTGCGAACAATATTAATTATTTATAAGTATGGTACCAAATGAAATATAAAACAATAAGCCAATATATCTAAATATCAACCATGACCGATGATCATGGCCTAATGAAAACTACTGGCCGTACTCAAAGGTGAAACAGCGCCGTTAAACACGCAAGTAAGATAGGGGCCTCGGTGGACGATTTGGTAAGGTAGTTGTCATATGCTATTGATTACTTGGTATGTTGACAATGAGGTTCCGGGTTCGAGTCTCCCTAGGGTGAACTCGACTCCAATCTTAATTGATAAGGAATGCCAATTTTCCCACAACAGGTCGAATGTTTTCTCCTGGTCCTCCGGCTTCTCATGTAAAAACTGGACGCCATGAAATAGTTTAAAAAATTGCATAAAGTAGCTTTAAACAACATTCAAACAAAAAACAAAACAAAGTTATATAAAGTACCGGGTTTCAATTGTGTACTAGAAGTTACTGAAATTCATCAACGTTGATGTGTTGTCGGTTAATTAATCGATTACAAAAAGTTAGGAATAACATGAGATCAGCAGTTAAACTTCATAAATTACTTTATATAATATTATAAAAACTAACATCAAGGTAAGAGGTCAGTTTCAAATACTGATGAATTTTATGATAACTTCATATTTGTATCTCATTTTGATAAGTATTTAAGGTCATCTGATCACATTTCTAACGTAAGTGTAAATAAAGAGAAATCTGTACATGTAAAAAGATTTAAAAAGGCTGGAAGCCGGTGTCAGTTATTAACCCTCTGGGTGAATATGGATATTAGCTCTTTCAAACACTGCGGATATCCATATTAGCTATTGATACATATATTTAAAAATTGATAGATTATTATGTTTTCTCCAGTAAGGTAACCGTCTCTCTCGGCCAAACAAATCCTTGTCTTTCTGGGTTAGACACGGGGAGAGTCTACCATGACTCTAACAAGCACCGCCCCCTGGTGTCTCTCCCAGATAGATAATGACACTACTACTACGATATAAAATAAACATCAAATCTTGGTGAAAAACACTTTTTCTGTTCAATAGAATTCTTAAGCACCGTCCGGTGACTTAAATACGAACATTATGAATAATATTATGTTTTCAACCTTGTCACACTGTGCACACAACACCAATTTTATAAAAATGTTTAACACTATTACAACTTGTGTAACTCTGTTAAAATTGTAATGTACTGTTCATTAATCATACATGTAAATTATTTGTCATTGCCCCTTGTCGGACCTTAATTGGAATAAAATATTGGTATTGGTATTGGTATATGATAATTTCCGTTTTGGACCTGGCCGTAGTGTCCGATACCAAGGCCAATCATCTTTGCTAGCCAAGTGTTAGGATCAGGCCATCCCTCTCTTCAAGACTCTTGGCTAGTGAAAATGCAGTGTCAATATAAACATGCCCATGTAATAATCTACATATCTTGAAAGATCATGTGGAAACATTTTAGCTTTTTTATATCAATTTTCGTGTTGAACTGGATGCAAAGATCTTGAAGAGTGAGGTGTGTTCTTATTGTATTGTTAGAAAACTCGTTGGGAAAGAACATTACAGTGTAAAAAGCGAAAATTAGTAACAGGAAAAGAAATAAAGATGTTTCAAGTAGTATGTAGGCTCACCCGTAAGACATTTGACTTCGAGTTATCTTCAAAAATGGTGAAGAAAGATAAAGAACTGCTAGACAAATATGTAGAACTAATTATTGTAACTTTGGACATCTCTATCTGTTATAGTTTCCAAAATAAAACTGAATGTGCAAAAATGTAAAAATAATTCTTACAAGCAATTACTTCAACAATGAATTGGATAACACTTTTCATTTTCCGATCTATAGTGGTTTTCAAGATAAACAATTGCTTGTATTTTACACGGTTATTATATTTTCAGCTTTGCAACTTATAAGAGGTGATGAAGAATGTTGATACTGTTGACTATGTTATGGAGCTTAATTATTTTGAAGTTTTCCCCTTCCATCTTTCTATTAATATTTCAGGACATTAGGCAAAAATACTGAAATTGGCCAACAAATCAACATTATTTATGGGCAATAACTACTTGCAAAGAGCACTTGGACAACAATATGGTCCAAATAGATAGATATAAAGGGAGATGTCATCATTTGTGCCCTGCTTGAATTTCTCTGGTAACTATGGTTTAAAGATAAATGACAGTTATTGCATATTACCCACATTTCTATTTGTTAGCCATGACAATCATGCTCTTTGTAGCCATAATTTTAGAGTAGACACCCTAAGGGTAATTCAGACCATGTCTGGTAAGATGAGATTTTTTGAAAAATGCAAAAATAATAGGGAAAGTCATGAAATGGCTGTAACTCCTGTAGCTCTTGCTTTCATGATTAGTTTTTCTCTTTTTATAACACAATGTTTAAGATAATAGGAGAAAAACAGCAACAAAAAAAATTATCATTAATGGGCAATACCTATTGTATTTATACATCCCACCTTGTATTCTGTAGCAATTGTTATAAACAATCTCAACTTGTTTATTGAAGATGATAATGTTTCATAATGCTGGTAGACAAAAAAATAATCCTTATAGGTAATTAGCATACTTTAATAATAAATATATCACAGACTAACTAAATGCATATTTAATAATATAAAAATCAAAAAAATTTCAAATGAACATGTTAAGAAGGACCACATGTATGCTCATAAACACTTTTTGTAATGTCTGTTGTAAAATTTACTTTAAATAGTTTGACTGTTTTGGGTGAGCACATAACAGCATGTAATCAACTCAACCTCAATGAAACAACATTTCTAATCTTTAAAGTTTGCTAAGATATTATTTAATTGCATGGCATTTAACATGACTTTCTATAAATAATAAAAAAACAACAAAAATACATTAATAAATGCAAAAATGAATAATTTATGTAAAGAATATAACAAAATATTCATATTAAAAATATTTTTCTGTAAAATAAAACACACAAAACACTACATTATAAAGATATAATAAAGTAAACAAAATAAATAAAATGTTTGTTTGTTCAAGTAAGGACGGACAACAATTTTTTTAATTTAAAATCACAGATCAGCTAGTTTAAACAGTAAACCTTTAATAAAATGTATCAGTAAATATATTGCAAAACTAGTAAAGTAAATTATATCATTTCAAGTAACACTGGGAATTTATAAGACTTTTTGAAAATATTAAGAAAAATCCACATTAGAATGGAACAGTAGCTTCAGTAGATTATAAAAGCCACAGAAAAGTGTAACATAAACAGTGCTCCAAGAACTTTTGGCATTTTTAAAATACATGTTTATTCAGGTTTGTATGATTTACTTTGATTTACTTTATACTTATATTTCCTAACACTATAAAAAATCCCTGCTACTACAAAAATTTTTAATCAACACATCAGTTTATTTATAACTTTCTAATTGTAGTTCTTCCAGCTGAATTATTGTTCTATGTTTATCAAAATCCAATTCATTCAACAGCTGGTCAGCTATTCTGCTTCTTAATCGTCCTCCCACCTACAAAAAATAATAATTTTGACAATAGTTAAATATAAGCGAAATTATTACTCACAAGATTCATAAATTTGTCATTCTAACTTTATTTACACTGCCCTTCTAATGTATCAGTCTTCACATATGGTGATATGTGGCTGGTTTGAAGTTTATTACTTTTTTAAACAGTATAACCAAAACTGATTGATACATCAAAGACTGCTGTTGATAAAAAGGTTATAATATATTTGTAATATAGCAACTATGGTTGACAATTATTTAAAATTTGTTTGAGCTTCCTCTGTTCCCAGTTCAAATCTTCTGATCTAAATGTTAAACATCATGTGCACAATTGACTATTTAACAAAGATTCTGTGTAATTTTCATCAAATTCCCTTCAGTAATATAGGAGTTGAACATAAGAGAAACTGTTACAGAAGACGGACACCCCATCACTATATACCCCCCAATTTTTCAGCAGGGGTATAATAACACAGACTGAAATTTTAATAAAACATCTTTTAATTCATTGACTACTATTTATACACAGTTGCAATAGAGGTTTAAGATCTATCTTAAAACCTAAAATAAAACATATAACACATCTTAAATATTAACTGATAAACAATGCATCAAGGCGATACTTATAAGTTTTTTTTTATTAAATAATGTATGAAATTTTCTTAGGTAGGTATTTTTGAGGTTCAATAGTTAAAAGTCTTTACATTTATAATCATTTTTTTTACAATAAACAATATTCTATTACTAAATAATATAGGAAAATGAAACTTTTCTCAATCTGCCATTTACTTCAGAATGAATTTAAAAATTACTATAGGATTAAACACCGTGTTCAATGGATTTATCGGTATATCAACAAGACCAACTCGCTCACGTTTGTGAGTGAGTTGGTCTTGTGATATACCGATTAATCCATTGAACACGGTGTTTAATCCTTATAATTCTTTAAAATTGCATTAAGGAATTAATTTATCTAACATGTTTCTCAACTTCATATTTCTTGTATATTTGGTAGCAGGATTGAATAGCGGGTATGAATATTTTGTTTATTTTTACGTATGATTATTCCATAAACCATTTTCTGATTTTAATAAACACAATTAAGTTTTATATCAATCTATAACCTTATTTTCTGTATTGAACACAAGGAAAGTTTTAAATTTAACAAATTATTTATGATAATTCATCAAACAAATAACTTATAAGCTGATCGCTACTTTCGATATTGAAAGCTGCCATCTTTGTTTACGTTGGTTACGATAAAAATACTTCGGTCAATGTCATTTATCCAAAAATAAATTAAGTCAACTTCATTTATCAAAAAATAAATTTTGTTGAAAACCTCTACTGGAAGTAATCTCAACCAACGAAATAAACATATTTCTAAATATGCAAATCATATTAGAATTATTGTAGGATACAATTTTGACTAAGTGCCAAAGTGTCACGCTGCCTGCCCGCCATTAGTGTTCTCATCATACAACTGGTTTTTGACTGGCATATAAAAATTAATTATGTTTGGTTCAAGCAAGGCTCAGATGTTCCAAACAAGAAGAAAAAAAACGGTTATGTATTTCAATAGTACAAATTTTCTAACTCATCCCTCTTTGATATATATATTTGAGAAGGAATAAGAACCCCAGTTAACATGTTAATTTGGGTTGGTGATAACATTGTATTTAAATCCAAATGTTTCTTTTCTATGTGCTTAATATAAGACTACCACAAAAGTTTTCAAATCAGCAAAAGTATCATAAACTACATCAGAGGTCAACTGTACTGGATTGAAGTCCATAAATACAAGAATTCCATGACCTGCACATTTATTTTCTTTTTAAAATAAAATGTTCTCAAAACTACAAACATACTGTTGGTATATAAAAGTCTATACTGTTATATTATAATAAGGATTTTTGATGAATTTGGGTGTCAGTTTGCATGAATTACGTCTTAAGTGCACTTAACTCCATCTTCTCTAGCCAAGTGTTACGATCTAGTACACCCTCTCTTCACCAGGGACCAGTTCATAACACATGGCTAGCGAAGATGAGTTAACACTTGTTATAAAATTGTGGTTTGTTAATTTAATAAAGAATTATTTCTTTTTAGAAATCCTAGAAATCCTGTGTATAAATTCTTTTAAAATCTGCCAATGAATGAGTTTAATAGTTTGCAAGCATAATTTAACATCCTTATGAAAAATTGTGGTTTTTGAACTTTTAAGAATATATCACTTGTGAATAAAAATTTTGTTAGAATAATTTATAATGCTAGAGCACTAAACAAGATTTAATACATGAAATATGCCTGCACCTAATTTCACAGATTTTAATGCAGCTCTGCTTCAAATTAGTTGTATCCTTTGGTGACAGTAGGATTAACTGCTAATATAATTAAAACACAAACTGTGAAATAACAATAAATGATTCAACTAAATAACAGTAACTGTTACCTGATGGAGCCTGTTAAAACAAATAATTCTATTCTAGTCAAAATACTGTGGATATGTTGTATGATTGCTCATGGTAAACACAATAATTTGTATTAAATACATTCAACAAATTTATGAGGTTGCAGGAGAGAATTTTTAACGGACTTAATGATTACTTTACACTATTTTATGTCGCAATGTTTTGAAAACCAATACTTGTAATTGTTACAGCCAGAACGAGACTCACTGTTTTGGGTCTTTGTATCTTTTTGCCCTCCAGATTATTAAGCTGATCAATAGGTCCAGGTGTTAGACTACGATTAGCAGGCCATGTGACTGGTGGTGGCCACATGGATGTAGATGTCCTACTGGACTGTACACTCTGTCTCTGTGAAGCAGAGGGAACTCTACTAGAACGACTTTTTGCTAGATAAAGAAAAGTAAAGTATTTTTATGGAATTTAAAGGAGAAACATGTACATTGCATTAAGATGTGGATTTGTTGTATTAAAAAATGTTAACAATCAAAACACAATATCAAACCAAAAAATGAATTTTTAATATGAAATATATATATTTTTTAAAAGAACAACAATAATGGCAGATTAGTACAGTGCCATATCTTCTGCAGTCTCTGTGGACTACTCTTCTTTCAAGTATTTTCTACATAAGATTACTGTAAAAAATGCAGCAGTTCGAGGTAAAAAAACCCTCGACCTATAGTATATATATATACTGTAAATTCAGAAATTATTGCATGCATTTATTATTGCTATTCGGGGACCCCTCAAAAATGCAAGTTCATATTTTTGCAATCGGTTGAGGTAGAAAAAATGTAATGACAAGGAATTATTACTCAGCAATTGTCATTTTTTCGTTAAATGTTTGTCGTCTGTAAATAATCGCTTTACAAACGGAATGCACATTTCATTTTCTAAAATTATTTATCTTGTGAAGATCCGAAACACTTGTCAAGTGTCTTTAATAATAAAATGATTTGTGTGTATATTGAGGTTCAGCGTGGCTACTAAAACTGTTACATCAAAGAAAAACTAATTTTGTTGTGTAAAATTAATTACTGTATTTAAATTAAATGGCTATGGTAGGGCTTTACAGATGGTTTATGTATGCACACTAGGTTGAGTAATTTTGTCAATGGATAAACAAAAGTAGAATTGCGAGGTTTATTTATTGCAATTACAGAAGGATCCCATTACGTATTTACAATAATAAAAGCATACAAAAAATGTCTGAATTTACAGTAGTACTTGCAGTGTAACTAGGTAATTCAATCAGATGACCCACTATTATATCAATATAGTAAAAAGTTACTCTTCAGAACTAGTATGAATGTTTCCTTTGTGTCTCTGGTATTTTATAAAAAAAAGTATTTTAAAATGCCACAAGTATTGAACAGTTAACATGACTTACTTGTAGGAGCTGGAGAATAAGATGTGACTGACTGTGTCCTGGCCAACATTACACTCTCTAGATCATACACCTAAACAAGTCAAATCTATATTTATATTTTTAGACAAGATTTGCAATTGGGTATGACAGGATTACAGTTTTTCTATTCATGTACATCGTCTATATTGATGGCCTTTATAAGGAAGAGTGTCCAGTTTGTTAAATTTAAAGGACTGTTTTAACATGTGTTCATCATTTAAATTAGGATAAGTTTATTGTTGATACCGGCAATATTTGTATTGTTTATTTTGCTGCTTGTTATGCATAATAACTGCTTATTCTCAGGTCATTGAATGATTAGAAATACAATCAATCGGACATCTGAATTTCATACAGGACACTGTTTTTTTTTAAAACATTTAAAAAAAAATCAGCTGAAGATTATTACATTATGATAACATCCCAAGTCACATTTTAAATCTGTGTACTCATACTACAAAATGACTTAATAAATTTACATATAAGTAAACTAAGAGGAAACTAATCATTTTGAAATGATTTTAAATATTTTATTTGTTTGGATGAGGCTTTTAGAAACTTTTAGCAATTTTTCAGCAATATCATAGTTGCCAGTTTGACTAGGCAAGAATCTGCAACTTAGATTCAGATTACTTTACTGTGACTATCAATTTAAACCGATTTTTTTTACAAGAGTCTATCACTCAGAAATATCCTGGAAATTTGGTCACTCATATTATTGGTCACAAATGTCTGATATGGGCAAAAAAACCTTTGCTTGTTGGTTAAGATTTATATACCCAAACACTGTTTTAGCAAGTCATAACATATCATCCCTTAGTTTCTTTCAGTTTGTAGGGAAATCATTGTATACTGCGATTGTGCATATCTTAAATAGCTACTTTCAAAATCTATTAACATAATATGAAAAAATGTGCCACCTACTTGGCTCTGTAAATCATCCACCCGACTGAAAGCATCTAATTTCAGATTTCTTTCATGTGAAAGCTGTTTCTTAACAGCCTCAATATCTTTGGCAATTTTTTCTTCTTTGATCTGACGGAGACGTTCATGCTTGTCTTGTTCCTCTGTGAGGATTTTCAATCTTGTCTCCTTATCATCAAGTTCTCTAACCTATGAAAATACAAAATTTAATGCTTGGTGAGTAAAATATTTTCTCTAAATTAGTATAAGGATACAGAAGCATTTCTTTAAGTGACAACACCATTATATACATGTATATCATACCAATATATTCATGTTTTCTTTGGTAGTTTGTTCTAGATGTCTTCTGTTATAAGCTTGTTGTTGTTCTTCATGCAACCTCTTCTGCTTTTCCTTCAACTGAAAGATACAAAATACAAATGAGTTAAAACTATTGAGGCAACAAAATCTGAGCAAAAGTGAGCACTATATTATCACAATTCTAACAATTATTTTAATCTTTTTACATGCTATGTATAATACACAATATTTTAGAATACTTGTCTGTAGATAAAGTATTCACACTATACTTTGCTATAGGTTTTGGTGACATAGGTTTTACACTTCCTTCACCTGAAAGGAATTCAAGAAAAATTTAAATCAAAAGAATGAATGAAAATTGAAATGTTATAATGTTAGTATCCATTGGTTTCAATTGAGAATATGCTATGACTGGTTACCTGGAATATAATAAGTGTCTCTTGACAGAATCAGGTTAAGCTACAAACAGTTATTTTTCTGCTGAAATTTGTCCATATATGCAATCATGGCTTTTTTTAATTGAAATGCTTCTAAAGCTTTTAAAATGTATTTAAATGAGGTTTTTTAATTTAATGTCATTCTCCATGCTTTTTTGTTGGTTACTATGTAGATTGATTGATTGGATGTCTGCTTTACGTCCAGCGCGCAGTATTTCAGCTATATTCAGGACAGGAACAAGTAAACAAACAATAAATCAACGGAAAATGAGGAGGGAATACAATTTTGACTGCCACTGGAAAAGTATGGGGTGGAAAATTTAGCCTTTTGAAGCGGTTACAATGAGCCTACTCTTTTTCGAAATCTACAAAAGGGGTCTTTATCGTGCAAGGAGCTTGGCACTCTCCAAACACGTTACCCACTACGCTCCACGGTCAGGCTTTCCGTATTATGACCTGACAACCCCCAACGAGAGGGTCTCCCCTATCCGCCACCCGGGGACGCGCTGGGTTGAGCACTGGGAACCCTTCCAGTATGGTCCCAGTACTATACAGAAAGAACTGGTCCCAGTGATTTAAACTAAAAATGAAATCAACCTAAAGCTTTACATTTCTTTATGAATTAGGATAGACAACTTATTGACATACCTCTTTTTCCAATTTCTTTTTGATGTCACTGTATTCTCTCTCAGCTTTATTCAATGCTGTTTTAATTGCCATTAACTGTTTTCTAAGGGAGATAATCTCTTCTTTTGCTTGCATGTCCAACTGAATGTTTTGTTTCTTTGAATGTTCAGCCTGTTTTGACAACTCTTCAACCTAAGAAGAAAGTATTGATATTATTAAATTCAGGGGTGTTAACCTGCTGAATTTAATTGGTCACTGTATTTGTTGTCCGTTTATTTATCTTCGTCTTTTGCTGACAAGTCTTTTAGTTGGCATGTTGATGATAGAATGTATGGAACTTTACCAATAATTGCTAAACAAGCAGGCCATACTTTCACATTTTTAATTTAAATAATGTATTTTACAGAATAATTTTATACCACTTGATGTCTTAGTTGTTTCCCTTTTTCAGATGAATAAATACTGTGCTTATATCTTATAAGGAATTGTGCTTATATCTTATAAAGAATAAGTCATTAATATTTACCTTTTTGAGAAATTTAACTTGGAAATGTTGTTGTTTCCAGCCATTCATAGCCTTCATCTTCATAAATCCCATATTTAACTGGTGATTGTTATGTTGCAAACTCCTTAAATCATCTGATTTGGCTAGGTATCTCTTCATCAATTCATCTTCTGTAAAAGTAAATTGTTCTCGATGATATTCTGCTACATATATCAACAAAAGTTTTATAACACATGGCTCAAGTTATGAAGGGAAAACAGCAATAACCAACAAGCCATAACACCATTACAGTATGTTTATAACAGGCTGTGTAAGTAGTGTTTACTCCTTTTTTTAAGATTTTTTTTATTTGTCTACCTGTTTTGCCATTTTCAGTAATTTTACATTGCTGTTTCCAGTGATATCATTGTGTTCAGTTTTATTGGGCGAGGTAGGCAAAGTACTGATAAATAACCCTCTACCTTTTTCACCAAAACTGGCATATCTGCAGAGTTGGAAATAAATTAGCTATTCCATCATGTTTTGCATAGTATGCCAATATCTCTTAAACAATGTAAAAGATTATATACTTGGAGATATTTGACTAAACACAGCAACAACACAGCAAAAAATACACAACTTTGGTAGAAACATAAATGATTATTTACTTTTCTTAATCCTAAACAAACCAGACTGTGCATGTTGTTGAATGCCAAGTGAGATGATCAGTCCTAATACTGCTTGCTTAGCATTGAAGCAGCCAATGCTTTTTTATATGTTTGGAGATCAAACCCAAGCTCCCTAGTGCCCAATGAGATAATGCTAGCAGCCATGTCATGGGGGAGTTAAGGCCATGTAAAAAAAATCATTAGCTTCTCGGGCCACTTTTCAAATGAGGCAGGGAGAAGTCTTTTTTTTCCTTGTTTTTTCTTAAAAAAAAATGTTGCTTCTCAGGCCATTTTTCATATTTTTTAATGAGGCAGGGCGGCTCTTTTTTTTTTCTGGCATGTACTTGTGGAAACTTTCATCATGTCTGAATTATTTAAGAAATAATTCACGGAGGCTGTGGTTTATCATTGTTTTACCACGGGGGGACCATTTATGTCGTATTATTTTATCCCGAGCGATAGCGAGGGATAAAATAAAGACATAAATGGTCATCCTGTGGTAAAACAATTATAAATCACAGCCTCCGTGAATTATTTCTATTCTAATAAGACAATTAGAGTACATTTATAATATTTTCGTACCTATAGAAAACATCATTTCCGCCATAAACTGGCTGTTCCGTCAATGTAACACACAATATATTGCAACGGATAATTATAGCGCGTGTCGCTATTTATACGTCATATGCAATAGCTTTCCGGTGGGATTTACAGTTTTGTAATTGGAACAGCCATTTAAAACACGCCCTTCTCAGCGCGTGTTGCTCATAGATAAATCATTTTTTTACCACAGTTGTGGTCTCAAAGCCTTTAAAGCACGTCATATTAGAATAAAATATAGCATCTGTTATTATACACTGGTATATAAAACAAGAAATTGAAGAATTCTGTTTTAATGGGAAATTAAAACCAACTTTTTGTATACATATTTGTTGTCTTCTTTTTGATATATATACTGTAATTGGTAACCGAACAACTTGGAACGCAGACAACTCGGACTGTAGTAAGGACAGCTCGGCCCATAGAAAATAGGACAACTCTGACCGCATTTATTTCTTATACTGTCATTAAAATACGATAGTCCTGTTTATAATATTTATCCATATAACGTTTTTTTTTCTAGTAAGTTGAAATAGTTCTACTCAAATGTAAATTATACCGATTTAATTATATAAAAGTTAAATGTTAAGATGAGAAATGCGACACAAATAACAACATTAAATTTAAATTTTAAGAATTCAGAAAACACTCATGATTATCTATAATAATTGTGGCTTCAATTAATGTGATCGGTAATCATGTTGTTTCAATTTTAAGATCTGAAAGAATTTGAACTTGTTTGTTTTCAAATAAATGAATTTAGTGAAACTTAATTAGATAGAAACTTCTGTGAAGATGTGAAAAAATGGTGACGACATGATACCATACTCTGATATTACAATTCCCTTATTTTAAAATAAATATATGTTGAAGCTTTTTTTTGTTTTGTTTTTTTTTCCTGATACATAGTAAATTTCACGTTAAACAACAAATTTCAGTCTGGTCAACTGCTGTACAGTTAATAAAATATATGTCTGCAGTTAACAAACAAAAACTTTATTTTTACATGACAATATAAGATTTCTTGGAACATAAATTATAGGACAACTCGGACCATATATGAATAACACGGTTCGACTTGTCCTATTACGGTCCGAGTTGTCTCGCATTCCTGCAATGTAATGGACCTCGCAATGAAGGCATCGGCTGTGTAGCCTTCAAATTTGACAATGGCTGCTGCAGCGTTGGCTTTAATTGATTCTACAAGTCCCCAAGCGTACTCTGTCATATAATCGCAATGAATTGTCCACGGTATTATCGTTTTTCCTCCCGAGAGGACTTGGCATGACACCAAAGATGATGCCATGCTGACGAAAGTTAAACAAACGATGTATATTTAAATCACCACACCAAGTGATAAAGCATGTTAAAAAAACGTTTCGATGATTGTTAAAATCATAAATTTTACCGGTAACGGAAACAGACGCGAAAAATTTCCAGGCAGGACGCGGAACTGCCGATTTTTAATTTTTTTTTGGTATGAAAAAAAAACGATGAATGCGGTGGGTAAATGGGACACGCGACGGGGCCTGAGAAGCTAATAAGATTTTTTTTTTGGCCTAATGTTCCTTCTTTTTTATTAAACACTTCACAGGAAAATAAACCCACCAGCTTCTTGTTCAGTTCTGTTTCTGACTTCATCCATTTCTTTTAATGCTTCCTTTCGAGTGTTGTTAATTTCATTGTTAACATCTTCATGGATTTCATTTCTGTAAAATATATGTATTTGTATATCTATTGTTTACTATAAACATTGTATTTTAGTTAAGAGAGGACATCTTGTCAAAATTAATTTGTCTAAATGAAATTTCAATACTAAATCTTATGGTGAAATTTGCATATTACAAAAGCTGAAATTTAATGGCTTCTTTGATAACACAATGAAAATGAACCTCAAAAATCAAATCTATCACATTTAAAAATACATTTTTCCCTACCTGAATTCATCCAGCCTCAGTTTGAGCTTTGCAGTGCTATCAAACAAACTGTGTACTACTCCCTCGTACTGTTTCCTGACACGATCAGTGATGTCACCTTCCTGTGTCAGACTCATCTCTCTCATCTCATGTACTTTAGCTCTCAATGCTGTCACTTCTGACAATGTCACAATTAATATTTTTTACATTTTTATCAAATTTTATAAAAAATGTAACACACTCATAGTATCTGATAATTTTAAATATTAAGAAATTTATATCAAAGAAACCAGTCATATAAATTATTAACAAAACAAAAATATTAACTAATTAAGTACTAGAATTAATTTATTCCTAAATCTGATATATAGGTTTGAAGATAAATAAATTAAGAAGATGCACTGCAAAAATGTCTAACAATGGGAGATAACTCCAAAATATAACGTTCTGGCTTCCTCCCTTTACAAACTGGATGTCATGATATGCCTGAAAAATCCTTGAAAGTGACCAAATCCCCATGAAAACAAACAATGAATTAAAGAATATATTTTATAATGCAAGATCAAGAAGGTGCAAATAAAATCAGCTGTTTTTTAAGTCGTCTTTATCTGGCAGAAAATAAAATTGCTTCAGACCAATTCATCATCATTATAGGATTTACACAATTTAAAGAAAGACTTAGACATAGCAACTGAAATATGTGTGAGGCAATAAGTTTAAATAGTACACATGTAATACAGGACATATATAACATCAAACAAAAAATTATTTCTGTTTGTTTTTAACATGTTTAAGGTAAGATACATGTATAATGACTACAAAGTACACTACTAATATGGAGTTGGCATTGCCAAATTGCGAGCACAAACAATATAGTCCTTTATTATCAATATATAATGTGTATTTCATCACGTTACTTCCTATCACCCTTAAAGTGCCTCTAAATTCCAGTGGTCGCGTGACGTCTTTTCTTTGTAACTGTGACGTCACATGAAATTTAATTTGATTGTCAGTTTTTAAAGATCGATTTAGAGATTGCAAAAAAATAGTATGAAATGTTTGTTGTTAATTTTAAATATAACAATTTTTTCATCGATGTAAAATTTATTTTCAAGTCCCTCTTAAAATTATTTTAGTACTTTTCTTCATTCACTTTGTTCCAGTTTTTTGACGATATCAACTTCCGGACGAAAAAAATCAATATCAGCATTAAGCAGATTTTGATCACGTGATTTCATTTTGATCACATGACACGTAATTGCCGTAGAGCTCACCGCTCTTCGCGAGTAGCTTCGCTGCCCGCTGCGAGCTGTGCTCGCTATAAAGACTTTTCAGTGTGTGTAGAACTACATACCCATAATTAAATCGTACACATGTACAGCCAGCTCTGTTTGTACCTCTACCATTATATCTCTCTGTGCACTATTTAACTGTCCTCTTAACTGCTTTACCTCCTTTAAAAAACGAAGAAAAAGCACTGTAGATTTTATGACTGATAACTAAAAACTCAATAGTGAACAATGTTTCATGCCAAATGCTACCTGAGGGGAGTGAATTATCTAATAAATATCAGACATTTCAGCTTTGTGTTAAAGTAAACAGTTGTCGCAAGGCCTCCCAAGACAAATCTCACTGCACACGTAATAGTCAGTTTCAATAAGCTTGTTAATATTTATATAATAATGTTGTGTTTAGCATTCACTATGCCAAAATAGTGGCCAGGGTTGAAGACATAGTGCACGACCCGAAGGGAAGTGCACTATGTCTTCAACCCTGGCCACTATTTTGGCATAGTGAATGCTAAACACAACATTATCATAATTATTATACTGACTGTCTTGACTTGGAAAATTATAACAAAAAGAAAAAAAGGGCATTAATGGAACATTAAACGATTCCCCGCCACATTGTGATGTAAAGAATTCCTTTCTAAACCAGGGTGCCGTTTCATAAAGCGATCGTTAGCTTAACGTGCACATTATCCCATTTAAATTGCATGGGATAACGAGCACGGTAATTAGCGATCCCTTTATGAAACGGCACCCTGGACATTTTCGGGCTTTCATTGCCACTTTGTTTTTTTTGCAGACGTTATACTTTGATCAGCTTCGTCCGTTGATTAGGATAAAAATACCTTATTTAAAGCGCAGCAGTGATCAATCGATGATTACAAGTTAACCCCGCCCATTCCCGTGATTTACAATTGATTGATGTCCAAATCAATAGTTTTCTTAAGCAGGTGGAGAAACTATGAGGGCATAGTGCACGGAGCACAATTCGTTTAGAAATATATGTCAAAATAGTAAAATATTTCTATTAAAGGACATTCTTACAGAAAGTATAATAATTTACAATAAGAACATTGATGTTTAATAGAAGAGAGTGACAAGAAACAATAAAAACTGGACGCCATGAAATAGCTGAAAAATTGCTGAAAGTGGCGTTAAAACACCATTCAAACAAACAAACAAACAAGAAACAGAAACTGATTTTGCTTTACAATATTGGCTATTAGATTCAAAAGTTAACTAATATTGTGATCTTGCAATGTTCCTTTCTATGGTAAATATGCAACTTGTTTCCTGAATTTTTTATTTAAAATCAGAACCTGACACTACCTAAAGAAATGGCTTACAAACCTGTTCTCTTTGGTAAAGAAGCTGGTGATGAACTCGAAGCAGATTTTCATAATACATGGAATAACTGCAAATAGAGATTATTATTTATAAAAAATTAAATGGAAAACATGACTATTGTTAAATGTCATTTCAGCAAGATTTCATAATGAAATTCCAAGAACAACTAAATAATTCAATAATCATAAATTAATTAGACACTGTTCTGTAGTTTTAAGTACTGGCATGCATTAACATTAATGGTCATAAAAAATACATGCATGTCCCTTTTATTGATAAAAATTAATATGCACAGGGGTGCAAAAGCCGAGTTGCCGTATTTTATTAACAAAACTTTCATTAAAATCGGTTTAGAACTTTTTGAGTTATGGTCCGGAAACCACTAATTCAAGAAGTTTTCTAACGTTTTTCTGTCACCGTGACCTTGACCTTGAGCAGATTTACCCCAAAATCAATAAGGTTTCTCCTCTTATGGTATGTAACAATATACCAAAGTTTTATTAAAATCTGTTGAGAACTTTTTTAGTTATGGTCCGGAAACCACTAATTCAAGAAATTTTCTAACGTTCTTGTCGCTGTGACCTTGACCTTGAACGGATTTACCCCAAAATCAATAGGGTTCCTCTTCTTATGGTATGTAACAATATCCCAATGTTTCAATAAAATTGGTTAAGAACTTTTCGAGTTATGGTCCGGAAACCACTAATTCAAGAAATTTTCTAAATTTTTTCTGTCACTGTGACCTTGACCTTGAACGGATTTACCCCAAAATCAATAGGGTTCCTTGTCTTATGGTATGTAACAATATCCTAAAGTTTCATTAAAATCGGTTCACAACTTTCTGAGTAATGGTCCGGAAACCAATTGTTGATGCCCGCCCGCCCGCCCAGCCGCCCGCCATCATCATAACAATAGCCAAGTTCAACTTCGTTGCAACTTGGCTAAAAATATCTGGTGACATTAGTGATCTTGATTTTCCATGTCAAAGAAAATTGCATACCACTTACATATAGAACAACACTGGGACATATAATAACAGTTAAGTGGTCTAATAAATAACAACTGTCAAAATCATTATTACGGAAGCCATACGAGGACATGAAAAATAAGAAATAATTAATTTTTTTAATTTGAGATCACAAGAAAACAATATTGTTACATCGACATCTCGGTAAGATATATATCGTTATTTCGATACAATATTGTTATGAAAGATCTTGGTAAAACAACCATTATTATCTCAAGAAAATGGTTATATCATGATCTCAATATAACATATATCGTTATCTCAAGAAAATGACATCGTTATACTGTGATCTCGATAAAACAGATAAATTGTTATCTGGAGATGATATTGTTATACCGTGATTTCGATAAAACAAATATTTATATCGTTATCTCGAAAAAACGAAATTGTTATCTTAAGAAAACGATATTGTTATATTATGATCTTGATAAAACAAATATATCATTACCTTGATAACTTCTTGAGATAACTCTATATTTTTTATCGAGATCATGATATAACAATATCGTTTTCTTGAGACAATGATATATTTGTTTTATGAAGAACACGATATAACAATAACTTTTTCTCAAGATAACAATATAAAAAATGTACATTAAAAATGTCCAAATCAGACTTTTTTCTGACTGAAGCCTTCGATAAGTCAATTTAGATGATAGGTCCCCCTAAGACTCTTGAGAAATAAGTGTTGACTTATCATCTGGAAAATACTGTAATTTTAAAATTTATATATGTTGATCTACCTTTCATAGTTGTGTCTTTCTCTTGTCATTATATTCCTTGCCAATTCACCAATACAAGTGTTAAGATGTTCTTTAGTAAATGTGATTTCCTCTTCATTTTCCTTACATTCTGTCATCAGCTGGGTGATAAATGTGTCAGCAATGTGGGGTTTGGTTAATGTAAAACTTTCTTTCATCACCTATAAATATAAATAATTGTTTGCCTGAATACTGTTAAATGTAACTTTTTTACAGTTATTACTGGAGTATGAAACAGAAGTATCTGTTGAAAAGCAACCTTTGTCAGGAAAATTGGCAATAATGTACCCTCATCCAAGCATACCCAAGGGGTGTGAAGGATGAGGGTCATTCTTTGAATAGAGCCTGAGGCTCGAGAAGTAATTACACAGCTTTAGTTCTCTATGAGCATTGAAGCGTTACAGTATAATCTCCGTTAAAAGAAAAAGACTATAGAATACCTATAGTCTGTAAGCATCCTAAATACTGACCTGACATATAGTGACCTCGTATATAAACCCATTTCTCGTGCCGCACAATCATTCTTTAAAGAGTTTGTTGTCAACAGACACTTTTATAACAAACATAAAGGGTGGGTCATGGGTGTGGATGTAATTACTTCTCGAGCCTCAGGCTCTATTCAAAGAATGACCCTCATCCTTCACACCCCTTGGGTATGCTTGGATGAGGGTACATTCTTAATCATATTCTCCTTCGTCTCTTCGAAGTAATTACACAGCTTGTTTAAAGAGTTGACACAAACTTCAAATAAACAAAATTTAATACTATGATAAAACAATTATGTCAAAGACAGAACAGCATTAGCAAAATCCAGATTTTGATCAATATGTTTATCATAAAACTTGTGAAAAGTTTTAGCATTAGTCCAGTTTGCAGTTGAAAGAATTTCTTTAATTGTACAACCGGATGCAAAAGCTGTCGATGTAGCAGCACTGCGTACTGAATGTGCTTTAAACACAGAAGTATCAATACCAGCCAGAAATAATACAGTTTTAATCCAACGAGCTAAAGTTGATGTAGTAACTTCACTAAAAGTAACATATGAAATAAACAACTTGGATGTCTTTCTGACATCTCATGTCTTCTCAATGTAATATAAAAGAGTTTTAATAACACATAATTCAGGCTTCACATAACTGTGTAAAGTCACCTTAGGTAATGGTATACCAGGTCTAGAAGTCTTCATGGGCTTCTGAATTAAAAATATAGCCTTCTTATCTCCATCATAAAACCTAACATGGTTCAAATCCAATGCAGCTAAGGTTTGAGACCTTGCTGCAGTAATTAAAGCAACTAAAGTTATTAACTTAAAAGTCAAAAACTTCAAACTAAGCTTTTCCAAAGGGTATAAAGTAATAAGATACCGTAAAACAATCTGAACATCCCACATGTGTACATACCGCACTCCTGGCGGATTACAATTGTAACATCCTTTGAGCATACGCTCCAAATAATGAAAGTTGCTAACATCAACTCCAAAAAACGGTAAAGTCTGAGTCAACATTGATTTAGCAGTATTAATTACAGAAAATGAAAATTTTTTCTCCAACAAAAAGTTTATATATTCAATTATGTCCTTCTCAATTGGACAAATGGGATTAACATTCCTTTTATCACACCAAAATAAGTATTTCCTCCAAGCATACTTATATTGTCTATTAGTTGTCTGTCTCCAGGAGGCAGTGATAACTTCAATAGATCTTTCCGAAAATCCTTTACTAAGGAGTGCTGTCCTGATACAAGACAAACGATTAAATTCAGTCTTTTCAAAAAAGGATGACACTGTCCTGAGTGAGGCATGGTCACTAGATCCTGGTGTCTTGGCAACCTAACTGGCAAAGAAATTAACACTGATAACAATAATGGATACCAACTTTGACAAGGCCAAAAAGGCACAACTAAAATTGCATTTCTAACATTATCATGCACAATCTTATTTATTATCTTTCCTATCAAACTAAAAGGAGGAAATATATAAGGATTGAAATCAGACCATGAAATAGAAAATGCATCTGTATATGAGGACTGCGGGTCATATGACCACGAGACAAATGTTTCTAGGTGAGCATTTAAACGAGATGCAAAGAGATCAATGTCAGGCTCAAAGAAATGCCTGCATATTCTTGTAAAAATTTCAGGTTTTAACTTCCACTCTGTGGAATCAGTAAAATTTCTCGACATATGGTCTGCATCAAAGTTATGCGAACCAGGAATATGTTGAGCTGATATAAAAATGTCCCTGTCAAAACACCAAGACCAAATTTTAGAAGACAACTCGTCCAACAAGGGGGATGCCATTCCACCCATTTCATTGATATAAGCCACTGCTGTTGTGTTGTCTGAGCAAATGCCTATATGCAGTGATTTCTCTTTGGAGAAAAAAGATTGAAGGGAATAAAAAAATAGCCATCAATTCCAAAAAATTTATATGATTTTGTGTTTCCTCTTTGTTCCATCTACCACCAACCAATTTATCACCCAATTTTGCGCCCCAACCCTCTATTGAGGCATCACACTCAATCCAAAAATCAACAGTATTTGGTCTTATTAACTTTCCATTGAATTTTTTCAAATTGGAAACCCACCATAAAATATCCTTTCTTGCAATTTCAGATAAATTTGTCTCAGTATCAAAATCACCATTAGAACTAGACAAAGCTGAGATTTTGTCACGTTCCAAAGATCTATAATGCAAAGGACCAACAGTCACTGCATTGAAGGCATGAACTACTAATCCAATAAAAGAAGCTAAACAGCGTATTAAAACCCTTTCTTTGTTTAACAACAATTTACCAAGGGAGACAATTTTATCAATTTTTTCTTCAGTCAAAAAGACTTTGAAGACAACTGTATCAATAATTAAACCAAAGAAAACTATTCGTTTTGTTGGTACAAGAACAGACTTTTTTAAATTGACTCTGTAACCCAATTTATCTAATTGATTTGTCATAAATACAGTTTTTTGCTGACAATCATCAAAATTACTATCCACACAAAGAGAATCATCAATGTAATAAATACATCTAATGCCAAGTTTTCTAAAGAAGGCATAAACAGGTTTTAATACTTTGGTAAAAACTCTAGGTGCTGATGCCAGACCAAAACACAAAACTTGAAATTCATATAAATTGTTATTCCAAGAAAAACGCAAGTATTTCTTAAAATCCTTGTGTATACCTAAACTAAAATATGCATCAGTAAGATCTATGGATGTTAGAAAATCATTTCTATTAATCAGATCTAATGCAAAAGAAATGTTCTCCTGTTTGAAATGTTGATATTTGACAAACGTATTCAGATTTTTTAAATTAATAACTGGGCGCAAAGTTCCATCTTTCTTGGGAACAAGAAATATATTTGATATGAATTGCCCTTCAACAGGATCAACCTTTAAAATAGCTCCTTTTGCTAGCAGTTTATTAACCTCATCAGTGACAACCTTAGCTTTATCAGTGGAGAAATTAATTTCCCTCATTACTGATGAAATCTTCGGCAAGATTTCAAATTCTATCTGATAGCCATTTTGTACAGTATCTAAAATCCATAGATCTGAAGTAATTTTATACCACTCAGAACTATTAAGATTTCTCACCTTTTCAACAGAAGGTTCTAATAACGGTTGTAATTGCCTCTGGCAGCTCTTGGGGTTCCTCTGTAAGACCCTCTGCTCCTGCCTCTCTGAGGAGTTGGAAATCTGTTGCCCTGTCCCATGACAGGGCCCTTGTAGTTTAAATTTCCATGGTTACTGTTATAGTAATTGAAACCAGAACCATAAACCTTAGATTTACCTAGATGTTTAGACTTAATTGTCATAGGCATTTTGGTAAAATCTCCTAACTCCTTCAATTTCTTCATACCATCAGTCCCAAACAACAAATTATCAACTGGAACATCATTATTACAGATAGGCTTAAACCTTTCGTTAAAGTTTGGTCTCATAATAGACCTACGTCTCTGAGAAAAACTACGAAATGCAGTACCCAAAAGACATAACGAGTCTGTCAGCATAGCCCTTGTTTTAACAGGGTCTAGAGGCTCAGTTTTAGCACAAAGATCAGCCAACTGAACAAGTGGGATCATACCTTTTGCCATGTATCTCTGAACCTCCTGTAATTTAGAATCTGCATTTTGTGCAGGTTTGGGAAGAGCTGCCCAAATTTCCTTATTAACTCTAGGACAGCACAAATTGTCACAGTTTTGTGGTCTGAGATACTTATCTTCTATTATTTTAATACTATCAACATTGGGTTTTATTGTAACCGCAGCATTAACAGCTTTTGCCAGACCAACATTTATTGAAGGACCAGTTTGTTCTTCTGACCTTAATTGTGGAATTTCCCATAAATAAATTCCATCAGTATTACACAGGACATTACAACTCGTGTCATGAACAGCCGAAGCTACATGTACAGCACTAGAAAAAGTACTACATATACCATTACTCTGGGCCTGTACATCACATGTAGAAACAGGCGTATTGTCAGGTTGTACCTGCTGAATATATTGATCATTGAAAGCCACAGCAAAACCACTGGCAGGATCAAATGAACTAGCATTAACAGTAGCAGGACTAGCACTAGCTAAAGAACTAGATACAGGTGAATTACCTAAATAATTTGTATCAAAATTGTTAACAACATCATCTGAATCTAAATTTGGCTCTAATGAAAGAATAGGTTTGTAAGAATTTTGAGCCATTCTTGGCACTTCAGAATTAATACAAGTGGGCCTTGCAGCAGCACTAGATGCCCTTGTAACAGTACTAGATGACTGTGGATTCATCAATTTTTGTAATACTTTATCAATACTATCCAAAGATTTAGCCATTGAGTCAATACCCATTTTCTGTTTTAGCTCCTGAATTTCATTATGTGAAAAAGAAGATTTAATTACTTTTGCAGGCCTATCCCCTGCTGATTTACTGGCTTTTCTTTTTACACCCTTATCAACTAATGCAGAGCCCTTTATAACTCTACCAACAGAAGCTTTGCCTTTTCTAGTTTTAGTTCTGACAACTTGAGGGTCATCTTCAATCAATTTAGACACCTCATGTTCATCCATACTATTAACAGACACATTCAAATCATTACCGTCATCTAATAACAACACATCAGACTGGTCATCAGCCATAATATATCTATATTTCAACAGCACACCTCAAAAAACGACAAACAGGTGTGTAAAACAAAATTATTGATCAAATAAACAATTATAATTTAACCACACGCAGATACACTGAGTGGTGTTTGAAAAACGACCAATACAATGTAAACAATAAACTCTCGTACCACGTAGAGAGTAAAACAAATTTTATTTCAAAATTTCTTGTCGTACTACGTAGACAAGTTAATAAATTCTAACAAGAACAAGACGATAAAACGTCGAAAGTCGATAGCATTAAACGGTGATAAACAAATTTAGAAAATGTCAGTGAAATAAGTTCAGAACCACGTTCTAAAAACTACTCACTTGAAAAATGGAAATTTGAATTGTGGTGTACAAGCCAAACGTACACTACAACGCTCCAGAGAAAGAATGATTGTGCGGCACGAGAAATGGATTTATATACGAGGTCACTATATGTCAGGTCAGTATTTAGGATGCTTACAGACTATAGGTATTCTATAGTCTTTTTCTTTTAACGGAGATTATACTGTAACGCTTCAATGCTCATAGAGAACTAAAGCTGTGTAATTACTTCGAAGAGACGAAGGCGAATATGATTAAGAATTGTAAATTTGGCTGGTATACACACCAATGCAGCTTTACAAAAATTCTTGTCAAGTTTGAATGAATTTCTTATTATAGATATAACAGTGAAAACTTAACAACCTGCAAATGTAAGTTTGGTCAAAATTCATCTGGATTGAAAATGTGAGTCCCATATTTGTTCATGCCCTTATCCATCCAGAAAAATCAAAAACATGGAACACCTAAGAAGCAGGTCACATTAATGCTGCCTAACAAAGAAATGTTAAAGATAAAATTTCGTCAAATTCAGTGGAATGGTTTAGGAAGAGCTGTAGATAATAAAGGTGTGAAAAATGATAAATATGACACAATGCAAGAAAATGCATAGCGAGTTGACCATGCCAAGCAGGCGGTGACACAAACAACAATCATCAAAACTGGATGTGATGATGAACACAGATAACTTATCCGAAAGGTAAAATATAAAGACTATAGAGAGACTATTAAACTTACTGGTTTCTTCCACAGATCTGTAGCATTAACTGATTCTTCCCTTGCTCTCTCAGCTATGGTTAGACTTAACTCCTTGGCAATCTTCTTCCGAATCTCTGTTATCATATTCACTTCTAACATTTCCAATAACCTCACCAACTGATATAACAAATTAACATTGTTATTATATAAATAAAAAAATTAGCATGCATTCAATGTCAATCTTAAGGTAATATTGGAAGGGTAAATAAAACAGTGCCTATTTGTTTATGAAATTAAAATTTTTAATGACACAAAATAATTATCTCATTGCACTAAAATCTGGTGAACATTTGATGACAGAACAAAAGTTTATGTCTGGAAAAATTAGAATTCAGATACAGTTTTTCATACAAGTCTTGCCAGAAGTTTATCAAAACCAACAGGTGTCTGTCTCTCACATAAAGACACATTGGTTTAAATTTGATGAACATCAGAAATGAGAAAAAAAAATGAAGACTGTACCAGTATTTGCTAATTATTATATACACAACCACAATAATTGTTTGTCAAAATTACTTTAAATATTCTTAAAATCTGCTAAAGCTGTTGAAGTACTCCTTCTTTTCTTAATCTCTCAATTCAAATTTTAAGATCAACTTGGCACACAAAAACTTAGCACATTTGGCCATTCAACAAAATTTAATTTGAAAATTAATGCTATCAACTTAGGTAGAGGGCTATCTATTAGGTATATCTGAAAGATGCCTATGCATGGATCTTCACACCTGTTAATTCTGCACATTTTATATCTGAAAGATGCCTATGCATGGATCATCACACCTGTTAATTCTGCACATTTTATATCTGAAAGATGTCTATGCATTGATCATCACACCTGTTAATTCTGCACATTTTATATCTGAAAGATGCCTATGCATGGATCCTCACACCTGTTAATTCTGCACATTTTATAACTGAAAGATGCCTATGCATGGATCATCACACCTGTTAATTCTGCACATTTTATAACTGAAAGATGCCTATGCATGGATCCTCACACCTGTTAATTCTGCACATTTTATATCTGAAAGATGCCTATGCATGGATCATCACACCTGTTAATTCTGCACATTTTATATCTGAAAGATGCCTATGCATGGATCATCACACCTGTTAATTCTGCACATTTTATATCTGAAAGATGCCTATGCATGGATCATCACACCTGTTAATTCTGCACATTTTATATCTGAAAGATGCCTATGCATGGATCCTCACACCTGTTAATTCTGCACATTTTATATCTGAAAGATGCCTATGCATGGATCAACTAATTCTGCACATTTTATATCTGAAAGATGCCTATGCATGGATCCTCACTCCTTTTAATTTTGCACATTTTATAATGCATCATTACTGTGTATAGCCACACTGTACAATCCTCATCTTGACATGGATAATAATCCATAGGGAGACTGATGACTTGGACAAAAATGTTTGTCATTACAAGTACCTGTTTAGACCTGACTTCAATCTCTGATGCTCCTCTTGGCATAACTAGAGGTTCAGTATCTAGAGCTATACCCTCATACATTTCACCCTGACCTAATCGTCTAGCCACGTTCTGAAGGACTGGCAGCAAGATGTCAGTTTTGTACAGTTTACTAAAAAAATTAATAGATACCATTTTACAAGTATTTTACAGACACTTACTCCTTTTTTTCTCTAAATACCAATTAAGATGAAACACTAACACCAAACTCAGTAAGTACATATATTGTAATCTATAATGACATGGACACTTTCTGTACATATCCAGAGACCATTTATAGTTGTACAAGTCTTGGAGGAAAACCATAGACTGAGCACAAAGTATAACCATACATGTAAAGAGATCAGTTTTTTCAGATCTAAGGACATATGTGTCAGTTGAAAAAGGAACCAAAATAAGTTTTCCAGACTTTAAACTGCACATAAGAGATTTTGTATCCAAATAAAATAAACCTTGTAACATTTTTTTTAAGAAAGTTAAGTGTTGTCAAAATACTTCAAAACATCATTGAATTTACATTGCGAAAAGACAACTGACCAAATTAAATTAAGTATAATAAAGCCTGTTTATGAAATAAATTATTTTAAATTATCAATGTGGATGTACTTTATTTGTCCATTACTGTTCAAATATAGGGTTGAATGTATGTTGCATTTATAATTACAATATCTCAGATGGGCTCACTAAATAAGATCGCTACCACTTCCAGTGGCTTCACAACATGCCAATGATGCTACTACTTCCATACTAAATCATTCATGATAACAACTGACCCTTGTGACTATATCAATCATTGTAAGATTTTTTTACTAGACCCTGTTTTAGTAACTAAAACAAATGTTTCACCTTCACTTGGAACCTGCACATTAGGGTGGAATATACACAAACTATTAGTTTAAGACACATGCACAGAATGATTTCAGATATTTCAGGCATTTTGGTGTTAAGAGGTTCAGATTTCACAAACAATTTAACCCCAGTACACCATGTGCACTTTCCACAGGAAAAATGGATGCAAAATTGTACAGAAAGGTTCTAGATTGTCCATAATAGGAGATGTATATATATTTAAAAAGTATTCAGAATCATTATTCAAAGTTTCAATTAAATTATTTAAATAGATAAACAAATCCACAAAACATGTACAGTCCTATGATGACCTACCATGTCAAATATCTTAGGCCTACGTAAAATATCAAAATGTGACCTTAGTGATTAAGGTCAAAGGTCACAAACACATCCTCCTATGAGGACCAACATCTAAGGCAAAGGTCCAAAAAAAAATAAAAAATCGAAGAATGTGTCAATGGGTCACAGATGCCCCCGCTAAATGAAATCCCAAACAGGAAGTAGTTGTCTGACAGGTCTGAAAGTCGCTTAGGATGTACAACTTGTGATACTGAACCACCCTGCCAAATTTAAAATTGTTCTCATGTACAGTTTCGGAGAAAAGATTGACGGAAATTCGTTAGGACGTACGGACTGACAGACGGAAGGACGGACATGAGTAAAACTTAATGCCCACGGACATGTCATTGTGGGGGCATAAAAAAATAAGGAAATTTGAAGATGAGGGTCAGAGGTCATTCAAGGTCATTTTCTATGATATGCAACACATTGCCCTATTAGAATCTACATATATATCAAATATCTAAAGCCTAGCCCAATACAAAAATGTTACAGGATGAACAAGCTTTCAATTAAAATTAACATGAGTTTGAGGCCAAAGATCATTATTATAGGTGACACACAGTGTTACATCTTCATGCATAATATATAAGGTGTAGGTCAAAAGACAAAAAGAAAAGAGCCTGGACATGCTTTAAACATAAAATTAACATAAATCGACAATAAGGTCAAAGTCATTATGGTATGCAATGCACTGTCTTTAGGTGATACAGCCCTACAATATCTAAGGCCTAGTTCAAAGAGAAAAATGACATGTGACACACTGTCTCATGGTGATGCATCAAAAATAAATTTAGTGTAAAAAACTATGTCTCAGTTCATTCAAAAGTGAAACATATATATATTATAGATGATGTCTTCTCATAATAAAAAGAAGATGTTTCATACACAATTTGTCAACTTACCAGACTTCCCTGTGTAACATAGTATTGTCTATCTCTTCTTTCTGGAATTTTCTTTTAGCCCAATCTGTCTTTACATATTCTAACCATTTCCACAGAATCAAGAAGAATTTTAATAACTTATAGGATTCCACAGGTTCTTGTGTCCTCGACAGACTTGCTGGAACATCTTAAACATAATTAATTACTGGTAATAACTGTCACAAAGGCAAATAAGAGAAAATAGTATACCCTTATTCTTCACAGCCAGGGTTTAAAAAATGTCATGATATTCAGAAATATTTGTAAATTTATTCATTATTTTTAACAGATTCTACCATTTTCTATTAACTTTTTTCATGAATTTGTTAAACTAGAACTTAGTCTATGAACTAAAAAAGAATGCATACTTAGTTTAGCTATAGAAAGAGCTGGAGTATGAACATCTAAGCGACTGGCAGCTCTGGATGGTCCCCTTGACCCCTTGACAGATTCCTGATCCTCCTGGTCACCAGTCAACACAATGTCCTGGTATCCTGTTTGTAAGACATCTTCCATCAACAAAGTCACTCCAAGAATTTCACCATTTGCTACATGTCTAAAAAAAAAGTGACAATAAATGAAATGTAATGGCTGGGCAAGTAAAGTTTTAACTTTCTACTGTCAAAAAAATCCCAAACAATAAAACTTTTTCAATTCTTTGACTGAACGTTGCTTAATGTTCAGCAAACAATATTTCAGGTGTAGGACCTACATTTCATTACATAAAAATACATGTAGTAAAAACTGCATCTTAAGGCATACCAGTAGTAAATGTGTACCAGTAACAAGTTACCAGATTGTGTACCCTACATTAAGTACAGTACTGAGTACAGTACTGAATACTTCGTTGTGTTCTGATTTGGTAAATAGTGGTTAGATGTGTACAATTTTTAGCTGTAAGCTCCTGCATTAATTAAGTTTTAAAAAGTGGTAAAATTGTTCTCAGATCTTGCAAGATACAATTTTAGTAATTTTTTAAACAATGTAGTATTTTTACATTCACTGCATTAGAAATTGCATGTAAAAGTGGGAGCGTCTCAAAATGTTCTAACTAGCGAAAAAAGGAATTGTCATGGATATATATGGCATATATTTATTAATTTCCTAGTCCAGGTAAATGCTGATCAATGTTAGAAAGGTATGCAAATCACAGAAATGTTAGTGTTTTCGTCTATAGCAAAAGCATTTACTACTGTGCTACCTATATGTCAGATGATGTTTTGTGGATTTTTATTTCTGAGAGTATATCAAAGTTATTTTTTGCATAGATTGAGGTATCTCTTGTTGAAACTAACTGAAGGCAGTACTCAAAAAGAAGGTACCAGTATTGTCTAATGGACACTATAAAAACTGCTAAGTCAGCACTTTTTGCATTTTTCTATATACACATATTAAAAAACCACACACAATCACAGGAAAGTGTTCTGCTGTCTTTATTCCATTTTAACTTTCTTTCTGTATGGTCATCTTTACTTTTCGCAATGAATTTGGCATATTCAATGAATTTGGCATATTCATGGGCATAAAATTAAATTTTGATAAAAAAAATTTGGCCAAAAATAAGGTAAATTTTAAACCGTACTGATCAGTTTGAACTTTGGATCAATTTCTCCCAAAGTTTATATATGACAATGAAAACCTTTGGCTGAAAACTAGATTTTGTCCCAAATTGCTGAATTAAGGGACACAATTAAGCAAATTAATAGGAACAAGTTCAATTTTTTAAAAATTTTAGTCCAAAATAAGCAAAAATTAGCCAAAATGGTAATGTATTGTCTATAAAAGTGATTATTATGCACATGATTTAACAAAACCTGTTCAACAGATGGTTTGTAAAGGCATAATAAGGGTCAAAATATCCAACTTAAAAGAGAAAACAGATTTCCTTTACTTAAGTAGAATTTTTTGTGGAATTTAGTGTTATCAACAGCCTTTGACTGAATATTGGTACTTTTATTTTGCACTAATTGAAGGTATAAAACAGGTTAAATTAAAATTTGTTCATTTATTTGTACTTGTTTAATAGGTTTTCTTGTCTAAAAGCACCATCTTGTTAATTTGAAGCCACTTTGAAACAATTTAGGGGACAATATAGCATAGTTTAAAAGATGGAGTGGCCAGCTATTGAAAGCCACCATATCTTAGTGTGCCAGCATAGATTGGGCTAACCAATAGTATAATATAAGGCTAGTGCATTTAAAAGATATCTGTTATAGCTCTTTGTTATTATTTTCTTATTTAAAAGTGCAGGGGCAGTGACAGATATGCAAATTTTTATTCTGAAGATGTCTTCAAACACATGTTATATACATATGCAATTTTTCTCATTGGGTAGGGCTAAAGAATAGAATTTTTCAAGAACACTTTGAAAATTCCAATATATCTTTTATTGATTTTAATTCAAATATGACCTATGTACTTGATGTAGAAATATTGGCTAAATTGGTTTTCTTGCAAACTGGGTATAGGCATAACAGTAGTAAATGTGTACCAGTAACAAGTTACCAGATTGTGTACCCTACATTAAGTACAGTACTGAATACTTCGTTGTGTTCTGATTTGGTAAATAGTGGTTAGATGTGTACAATTTTTAGCTGTAAGCTCCTGCATTAATTAAGTTTTAAAAAGTGGTAAATTTTTTCTCAGATCTTGCAAGATACAATTTTAGTAATTTTTTAAACAATGTAGTATTTTTACATTCACTGCATTAGAAATTGCATGTAAAAGTGGGAGCGTCTCAAAATGTTCTAACTAGCGAAAAAAGGAATTGGTCATGGATATATATGGCATATATTTTTTAAATGGTAAATGAAAGTTTATTAATTTTCTAGTCCAGGTAAATGCTGATCAATGTTAGAAAGGTATGCAAATCACAGAAATGTTAGTGGTTTCGACTATAGCCAAAGCATTTACTACTGTGCTACCTTAATCATCACATACAAAGGTGAAACAAAAGTAATGTTTTTTTTATACCATCATTTCTTATGCATCAAATTCCTTCTTACCTGTCAACCTCATTGAGACCAGCCAAACATAACTGTATGTTGTATTCTATCTTATGACAAGGCCAGGGTAACAATGGGAATGGTCCATTTCTGTTAAAATTAAGATATAAGCATAACATAAGCCAGACAAAAATTCAAATTGGTCCATTGCTGTTATAATCAGATATAAGCTAAACATGAGCTAGACTAAAAACTGAAATGATCCATTTCTGTTATAATCAGGTACAAGCTTAACATGGCAGGGGTAAAAATCAGAATGCTCCATTTCTGCCAAAATCAGATAACATAAAAGCGGCTTAACATAAGCCAGGGTAAAAATCAGAATGGTCCTTTTCTGTTAAAATCAGATAAAATTAAGCTTTAGATGAGCCAGAGTTACAATAGGAATGATCCATTTCTGTAAAAATCCAATATATGCCTCATGTTTTAATTAAACCAGAAAATATGATTTTAAATGAGAAAAAAAAAAATCTTTTCATATTAAAGTGTAAATATATTATCTTATGTAAATCATAGGCTAATATGCAAACATGACAGATGCATTATTATGGAAATATAGCATAACTTATACCTTCCATTAAATGATCTCCATGGATACCATGCCTTAGCTTTGACATCTCTGGGTTCCAGTGGTTCAGGTACAGACAGATGGGCATTAAACAGACTAGGCTTCTGGACGTTACTTAGGTTTGGCAGAGCATGGTAGATATTATCCTGTATTGACTGAAATATAAATCACACTTGTGTATAAATGACTTGCAATATCCAACAGAGTATTACAAAAACTGAAATTAGGCAAGTACCTGTATTGTTTGACATTAAGCTATTTCAAAGAATTTTTTTATCAAAATAACAAAAACAGTAACATTACCTTAATAATTAGGACTAAATATATTTTTCATTTCAAATTTTATCTAACATTACTAATTTGAATACACAAAAAAGTTATCAAAATGCCATACATTATGTTATTTTGGTTGTACCTTTATTTTCAGATTATTGGCACCTCCAATGAAAGTACTAAAAATAAACATGAAATAAAGCAACCACCAACATCAATAAGCCAATATCATCATGTTGATGGTTTCTAATAATACACAAGTGTTTACAATGCATGTACTGAAGTTTCCTTAGGAATGTAGGAAACTTTCCTACATTGTATTTCTCTAAAATAAAAGCAAGCTGGAGTTGAGTTGTTTTCCAGCATTCTGTCCTACTTCACCTCACTTTCCTAATGATGCATTAAACAGGAAATTATTGTATAAACTGTTATTTTTTTTATATTATTTTATATACAGTCAAACCTGTCTTAAGCGACCTTTGAAGGGAAATTGTAAAAAAGGTCACATAAGACAGGGGGTCTTTATACACAGGTCATGATGTTTGCAGACCAATCAACAAAGTCATGTTGTCAGCATGTGAAAGAGTTAATTGAAGACCTGCATTGTTTGTTTTATTAAGTAAACAATAAAATATGACATTTATTTTATGTAAATAACGCAAGTACAAAATATACAACAATAACGAGCGTTTTGATTTCCGATTGAATTAACGCAGGTCAACTTTATTCCCCCATTTAGTTGTTGTATTTTTCTTTGTACCAGTTTTACTGGTTTCCTTGTGTTTTAACAATAAGCTCTATGTAGAAAGTGCAAGTCGGTTTAGAACCAGTGTACGCCGGTTTCGTATTGATTATTTCCCTTTGTAAAACAAAATGGTGTGATTATACAATAAACACGCCGCTATGAGAAACATCATCATTTCCACCTCGAATGGCAACAAAATCGAATGTCGACATTGACGACTATTCAAATTTTTACAGGCGAATCTGAACTTCGCTTCTAAGATAATAAAACAGTTTTTGATCGCTTCATACTTGAGTTTTCCGTTTCGAAGAACCTTGATAATTGACAACAAACCCAATGGTCTACGAATCTTCTTTTCGTCAGACAGGATTTATTTATTGCTTCATGATTTTAACAGTCCCGAGGGTCGTTTTAGACAGGTTTTCTTCGTCAAAACGAACGGAAAACACGGTCGTTAGTCGCGTAAGACAGGGAGTCGTTATATACAGGTAAAATGAATGGGAAAATGCTCGGAAGGAATAAATACGGTCGCATAACACAGGAAGTCGTTATATGGAGGGGGTCGCTAAGACAGGTTTGACTGTATTGTATTATTTTTAGTGCCCAAGTCACAAAATTTCATTCCACAAATTAATAGGATGAGGCACCAAAATCACAAAACACAATAAAACAAATGTTTTTTGAGAGAAAACCACCAATATATTCAGATGCCACACTTTCTCATTTTACATTAGTACCGTTAGTCTTGTCTGAAAATTATCATGTACGCACAGAAAGTGTCATGTCTGACATGCATACAATTACAGAGAGAAAACATATTGCTGACCAATAAAATTTAATTGTTCTAGAAAAAAGCCTTTAATTTTTTGATATTGTAGTTAAATAATTGATAAGGAATACAGGCTTTCAAGCACCTTCTGACAAAAAATAAGGGATAAATTTAGGTCACTTTTCCCCCAAAATAAGGGCAATTTTAAGGATTTTTTAGGGCATTTTGATGAAAATAAGGGATGTTAGTTCCATTAAATTATCACAAATGCACTATAGGTTGATATATATACTCACCTACAGGGACAAAACACATACAAAAAGAACTTCTTACCAACAACACCAACTCATCAGCCATCAACAGACACATTCAGCAACAGATGATCCAATTTTATTCCTGCAATTTGTTCTTTTGGATATCTGATGAATGTAGATCGGTTCATGTCTGTTGAGCTGGCATTTGGTAATAACACAAGTTCCTGGAAGTATACTAACACTAGAAAGTGAGTTAACTGCATTCTAAAAGATGTAAATACTTGACCTTTTACAATAAATTATAACTTAAAGAATTTTTAATATATTAATTTCAAAATGTAGGATTTTTCATGATTTATAGGGGCTTTTTAGAGCTTTTCAGAAAAAATAAGGAAATTTAGGGATGATGATAAAAAATATGGAAAATTAGGAATATTTAGGGCCGCCTGAAAGCCTGAATATGGCCAAAATTTTGACCCATTTACATTTTACCTTATACTAAGTGTTGACCTATTGTGGAGAGGGTTTTTAGCGTAAAAAAATGAAAACTGCTTACTGCGTATGGTTCAGCTTATGCTTCTTTTGTAGATCAAGAAAACTATTTTTTGAAATAAATAATTATTTCCTCGAGATATTCAGCGTTTTGAAATATGGCAGTTTTTAAATTTTGAAAGGGCGATTTTCCATACTAAAATTTGACCTTAATTAAAACTGAAGTGTACTTTAGGAACAATCGAGTGTTGTCTACTCGAAATCCTTCGGGTGATGTCATCTGCAGTTAAGGCGAAAAAAGTCTCACGGTCTGTCCGAATACCATCAAACGTCACGAAAGCAGACGAACATTTGTAAACATCGTAAGGTCCCTTTAGAAACAAAAATGGCTGACTTATTATGTAAAATTCCCGTAGCAAAAGTCAAGGATGATTTGTAACAACTTAATACCAGAGGCATATTATAAAACATAGACAGGTTATCGTATCTACATTTTTTCTACTGAATTTTCGTATTAAAAAGGTAAAATATAGAATAATGAAAAAATGTAAGCAAACTTATTTTCCCAAGCGGGGTTTGCATTTAGTATAGTCATTTAACTGTGAAAATAATGTCTAGTTAAGTCCACACTTGTAAGAATGACATGTCTACCTTTTAAGCGATTCACATACCAGCCTGTATATTTACTGAGAAACTGACCATAGGAACAAACTTGACCATAGTCTATGGACCATAACAATGAGGTCAGCTCGGGTGCATGACATTACAAATTTGTATCTCATTATATTTTTGTCTTAGTCTGCCTATTTACTGGCCTAATCACAAAAATGATATTAAATGTTTTATAGGTTTACAGCTGACAGTGTCTGGCTGTCAAAGCCACACCCTACCAGGGTATATACAGGTAAAAATTGATTGTTCTAGTCAAATGGTTCCTGAGAGGTGCACATTTTAATACAATTTTGATACAGCTGCTGCCCATGCCTCCAACCCTACCACAAAAGCAACCTGTATCATTCACATTCAGGGACTATGTTGCAAGACATAAAAGGCCACACATATTACAAATGGAAGATAATTCATACCAATTTCTTCAATAATCATGTAAGATAGTATGACAATATAGTGTTGATAATGGAACACCTATGGGTAACATATTTAAGAATTAAATTACCTTCATGGCAGTGATATTTCCAGTAGACAGGAAAGTGTTAATCATACAATGTCTTATGGCAGTATCAAATTCGAGGAACATTACATCCCTCCTCAAGGTAAGAAATTCACCAACAATTACAGGATCTGTTGGATTAGACAGGAAACTTATCTGTTCCTTTAGTTCTCTTAAATCAGCACCTAATAATAAATATAAAATCTCCAGGATATAAAACAGGAGTTGAGTGCTCACATAGCAGAAACATTACACATTTTGGCTTTCAGCAAGTTATTAAATTTAATGTTATATTTTTATAGCACAACTGAAATTAAATAATTATATAATTTGTGGATGATATTTTTTTTAATTGATAACTTTATAAATTTACTATCACCAGCCAAAAATACAAAAAAACCCATATTTTATTTTGGAAATGTAACAATTAACTATAATTAAAAGTAATAAAATTGTATTGGTAGATTGATTATAGCTTCTTTTGTTAGTGTTAAAAACAAAGATTTTGCACATATTTCAATGATGACTCATTCAACTGTGTGCCCTAAATGTCTTACAAGTCTTGCAAAACATAGGTTACATTGTTGATAAAAAGTTAATTTATATGTTCTATTAGAATTGAAATAGTTCATGGAGACCGTGGTTTATCATTGTTTTACCATTGGCTGGCCATTTATGTGCTTTATTGTATCCCAAGGGACCGTGAAATATAAATAACAACATTAATTTACATTTATAGCTTCAATCAACTTTGCAGTTAAAAGAAGATATCAAAACATTTTCTGTATATATCAACTTTCTTGAACTTAGTCCTGTTTTCTATAGAAGACTTCCTATGTACTATTTACTTGTGTCCAATCCATTTTGTTCTGAATAAATAAAATATGTTTAAACTAAGTCCTGTAGTGCTGGCTATATTGAATCTCTGATCAGAAAATAACTACAAAACATTGTCAAGGACAATTCAATGAAGAATGTCACCAAGTTTGGTTTTAGAGAACAAGATTAAATCGTAATAGTTAAAAGAGAATGACAGACACACAGCAATAGCAATAGCTTAGAGGGCCACTTATGGTCAGTTGTGCCAATATAACTACATAAAAAATCTCACCAACTCCTTCCATTCCTCCCCAATCTGCAGACACAAACTCCATCTTTCTTGATCCCAGTCTGGCATGGGAACTTCCAAGTCGTGCATGAGCACACAGATAATGTAACATGTCATGCATGGCTGCCACAATGAGAAGAGAGTGTGACAGAGCCTTCATACATTGTGAATCATCAAGTTTTTTGTACATGACTAGAGCTTCAATGTGGTTTGGTATGAAGAACACATTCAAGACATGTTTGCCATCCGTGGTCAGTAACTGTGCTGGTCGCTTCTTATTTGATCTAAAAAGGAAAAGCATCAATCATAATTATAATCCTCATTATTGGTACTAAGTAATTCTTTGGTATTGAGCAATATTAGCCATCAAATTCTAGTTAATGTCTATGATTTAAAATATCCTTTATAAATATGTTTGTTTATTATTATTATTAGATACATCAACATGGAAGAGGCATGAAACGCTTACAGAAAACAAACATAAAAAAGGCCAAAAAACCAGTAAAAATTGTGTACACATTACTGTTTTTCAATTGAATCTTTAGTTTGAATTATATCTGAAATTAAACAAAAGTGTCTACTCTAGCACTATCTACCTACCTATTCTAATACTAGTAATACAAAATACTTTAAGTCTTGATTTTAAAATACTAGTCTTAAAATAAAGGATGCAGAACTAGAAAATAATGACAAAAATTCAGCTGACTGTTTAACAAATCTAACTGTAATCTAACTGTACAATAAAAAAACATGATTATTTTGGTTTTGGATATAGACTTTAATAAAGATCAGTCCATGGTAGAGTGAATTTAATACAAGGAAGTCAATAGAAACAGTAAAAATGTTATTATTCTTGTTATAAGTAAACTTGTATTTTTTTTTAAAATTAATAATATTTAAAATTTACACCAGTTTCTGAGAGTGGTACTCATTAGAAAACAATGATATTTTCATGCCAAGTATAAAGATGGTAGTCCTTATCTTAATACTTTTTGTAAATAGTCTGAGGTTTTTTTGTCTTTATAACTGATACATTCTGAATTATTTGCAGGGAGTGCTCAACTCCAACTTTAATTCGGAGTTTCCTTGACGAAGTTAAGGGAGCTTTCCCGCGGAAGGTGACCTGGTTTGCTCCCCAAATAAACTAGACACCATGATATAGCTGAAAAATTGCAGAAGTGGTGTTCAACCCATTAAAACAACAAAACATAAAATCCTAATTATTTTTTTTACTGTTTGACTTCTTACTAATTAAATAATTCCACTTCCATTGTAGCAATTTTATTTTTTGAGACTGATTTTATAGGTTTAATGGGGCTTAATACTGAATTTTAACATATTTAGGAAAAATTTGTATTTGACTCCATAAAGTATGTATGAAAAATGAAATGAAAACACCACTTTGACTATACATATATACATTCGCCTGAAGAGTGCCAGGAGAAATGGAATCGATAGAGAACATTCTTGTGATTATTTGTGATTTTCAGTGCATTATGGAATATAGTTTATTGCAAATTTAAAATTTTATAGTTATATAAATCTGTACATGAAAAAAACTACTATACATTGGAAATAACAAAACTTTTATGAAGCTCAAGAATAACTCAAAATTATGTGATTATCAATATTGCTTAAAAATATTGCAATATATTGCATGTTATTGTTTTTATACACATGTATTAAATAACCTAAAATAAAGCATTCATGGCCACGTTTATGTAACACTGACACCTAAACTGGGACAGAATGACACAATTAACAGGACATTTTACTATTGTAATTACTGATACAAACTGATAAATATATGGGGTAAATAATTATTATAAGATAAAATATATAATAACAAATAAATGCAATAACATAATACTTAAACTAAAAAATAGGTAATAATGCACAAATAAAACTAAAAGAAATAAAAATTTAAAAATGCAATTCAATACCTGTATAGTCTAATAATACATTTTTTTCATCTTAGAGGCCTGTTTATCATTTTAATTTCCAAGGTATTTTCTTAGGCAAAAAGGTACCTTATGCAAAAAGGTACATTTTTCACATTTACACTTTATTTTGGTCAAGTTCATTAATCTTTACATTTGTACTTTCATATTCATGTACTGTCAGGAATATCAAAATAATTTTCATATAAAAAATATACAGCAAAATGTGAAGCTGCATATTACAAGTATACCACTCACAATTATTGTGTTCATATTTTGTTTTTAATAATAAGCAGTATCATTAAAGAAAAACATATTGTGTAAAACTTTTGGCATAAATCACAGAAAACATGCCAAAAGCATAAACGTAAACAGGTCTCTTTAAGATAAAAATTATTTCTTAATTCTCAAAATTTTAAATCAAATTTATATTGTACCAAAATTCTGCAAACAAGCTCCATTATAAAACAAGAGAATCTTGGTACAACTGGTACACTATACAAGTAAATATTGTACAGGATGTTGATTACATTTATACCTACATTGGGACAAAATTCTGTGTACTGTTAAATAAGAGGATAATTAATTTATAATATTAGAACTTCAGCTTTAATTTAATATTCAATTAAATCAATACTGATAACTAGTAATATCCTCCAATAAATAAAAAATGATAAAATACTATAATTTGACTGGACAAAAACATTTTATTTTCCAATTAAAAACTTTAATACAGACATGCCCATGTAAAGTAAAATAAGACAGCTGTCAAAAGTGTTGAAACCTGTAAAAAAACCTGTCTGTGTCCAGATCTTAATGGCATAAAAATATTATTAGTTATATTCAGTTGTAGGTGGGGACACAGAAATATCTTTCCATATCCCACTTAACTACCTGAATAACAAATTTAACCTGGTGACTGGTGAGATTTAATTTTATTCCATTAACCTTGGTTTTGTCCTTAGACCAACTATTTTATCTTACATAAAGCAAACCTGGCAGCAACATTTGTCTCCAAATCATGTCATGTAGAGATAGGATATAAGTCACTTGGTTACATGATACAAGTCACATAGTGATGAGATTCAAGTTTCCTGGTGAGGGGATACAAATCACATGGTGACGAAAAACAAGTCACATGGTAATGGGATACGAGTCAGGCAGAGACTGGATACAAATTTGTTCCAAATCATCTGATTTCAATATGCATTCAGGATACAATAAATACATTGCACATTGTTACCAATCGAAGGAGTATATTTGTTTGTTTGTTTTGAATGATGTTTTACGCCACTTTCAGCAATTTTTCAGCTATATCGTGGCGTCCAGTTTTTATTGGGGGAGAAATTGAAGTACCCAGAGAAAACCCCCAACCTTGAAGGAGTATATCAGTGTCTTAAAATAATATTGTAAAATAAAATTTTCAACTAATATTAGATTTTCAGAAATGATGAGGTCTGAATTATTTTTAATGCAGTAGTACATGTACTTTGTACTGGGAGGGATACATATTCTTTTATCCAATCCTTTTGATTACAAAAAATTAAATCAATAGAATAGCAGAAGTAATTGAAATGGTGAATTCTTTAATCCACTAGTTATAATAAAAGAGTTCTGTATACAATTATAGGCCAAAACGTTAAAGTAGACATATGAAAAACATAAATTAGTAATGTTAATGAAACAAAAAGATATGACATTTACTAAAAATATTTTTTTCTTAAACACTTTCTTAACATTCAGAACAATAATTAAAATTAAATTCATTTAATAAGTCATGTTGTATAAACCAATCTTGGCAATCTTTTACGTCAAAATGTAGGTTACAATATAAATTTATAAAAGCACTTCATAACTAATGTTACTTACATTATATAAACAGATCATTCAATAGATGTCTGTTTTTACACAATTTCATAGACATGAAAAAAACAGAATATATTCAGAAAAGCATAAAAGCATGCAGCAGTATTTATGAACCAAATGCAGTCTCAGATCAAAGCTTCATGAAATAGGGTTCATATACTCCACAATTTAATACTACAACCATTTAATCATTATAGACACAACTTACCTTGGATCAGGAATCAGACCATCTGTAGTTTTATGGTCTGTCATATCACCAATCATGAAGTATTTCCTTGAAATCAATAAATAAATACATTTGCACAATTTACAATATTATTACATAATATATATGTTTGCGTTTTTCCTATTGGCCTTAACCAATACACGTGACTTTCCATTTCCTATCATATTGGTTTGCAAAACACTCTACTCAATAAAAAACCATATTGCACTCTCGTGAAAATTTATGAATGGAAATACCTAGCACGTGCTGTTTCCCCAAATGGAAATACGATAGCCAATCAAATCTTCCTTCTTTAATCCCCTAAACCAATAAAAATTATCGTTCTGACTGATGTTCGGATTATGTTGTTGTTTGTAAACATGGTAACGTCATTGAGTGAACGTAAAACGGATTGTTCTGGTGGTAATAAGCGAAGATTTGCAGATATAACTAACTTGGAAATTAATGAAATTATTAAGAAAAGAGATGCTGTAAACACTCGCAAATCCAAAGATCAAGCAATTAGTTTTTTTTACGAAATATTTACGTGAAACGGAGATGTCAGTTAGTTTGAAAACGGTGGACCCTCGGGAATTGTACTCATATCTTTGTAAATTTTATGCAGAAGCAAGGACTGAGGATGGGACATTAAACAAGAAAAAATCACTGATAACAATTGCTGGCCCCACCAACTTTGAGGTCAAGGTCAAAGGTCATCAACCATAGTAAGGGACACATCGCCTTGATATTATATACCCACATACCAAATACCAAAAGCCTACCTCAAAAGATAAGCAAGTTAAAGCTTGGACACAATTAGCTTCAGACGGATGGACAGACTGATTACTATAGGACGTTGCCTAGTAAATAGAAATGTAAATGCTGTTGCCTTTGTAAGTACTTTTTAATATGTTTGGTAAATGGTCACTCCGTTAAAATGTTGCATTTCTGGTTTTGCAGGGGAAGCAACCACTGCAACAACAGTTACATTAATGAGAAACACAAAGACATATAGATTAGAACACTCTGGTACCTTTATGGGAGCTTTGCTTCCTACTAAGTTATTTCTTATCGCTATGGATGAATTAAAGATAAATCAGGGATGGAGATGTTAGATTCCGTAACATGCATGTAATTGATATTTGATATCATTAAACTATGTTTTACAATTTACATGATATTAAACAAATAAATGAGCAATAAAAAGACATGACTGTGAAAATGTTTTTAATATCCCTTTACACAGGGAATACAGTCTGATATCGCAGTCTTACACAGGGAATACAGTCTGATATCGCAGTTTTACACAGGGAATACAGTCTGATATCCCAGTCTTACACAGGGAATACGGTCTGATATCCCAGCAGTGATTTTGTTGCCTTTTTTAAAAACAGCCCCCTCCTTTTCAATTGGGAAAATTTATCGATGTTTTTCTTGAAATTGGGAAAAAAGTAATGGTGTTACAATTATAAAAAAAAATGGAAAACAACAGTAAGCTGTCAATAAAATAACTAAATTGATCTTTTGTTAAATATATTAATTTGACTTGTGAGATGTCCAAACATAGGATGACTGCAGAAACTTCCTTTTTTTTTAATATTATGAAGATGCTTGTTATATTTGAGTAGTTTAAATTATTAAGGATAAAGTATCAATGAAACACAAGAAAAAAATGCATTACAATAGATTATTATATAGATAGAGATGAAATATCGAATTTTCCGAGTGACAGAAATCACGGTAAATCACATGTGAAAATTATCGTTTATTTTCACTCTCGGGTTTTTTCCCGCCAAAATGTCACAATGGTTTTGTACTATACAGATATTCATCCCGGTTCATAAAATTTAGGATTAAGCATTAAAATTTGACGAAAACAATTTTGATCTATATAATAAATAGGATAATCAATTGGGCATCGTGAATATCTAAAATATGATCACTTGTGCCGTATAAAGCATCAGATTAAACTGGTGCGCGGAACAAGTTCCGCGCACTTGTTTAATCAGATGCGTTATTCGGCACTCATGATCATATTTTGGATATTCACTCTGCCCAATTAATTATCCTATAAATAAATATTTTTTTTGGAAATAAGTTGCTAGAATTATAAATGAAGTACATGAAATCTATTTAAAAATTTCAACACTGTGAATCCTATAAAAACAGTATGTGTTTTATGTAAAATGCACTTTAACAAGTATGTAAATATATTTAAAATAAAAAAAATGAAAACGACTGCCAAATTACTAATTATTATTATGTTTAAATCATTGCAATACTCCTTTAACACTGGCAGCATCGTATTGCGCAATTTCCGGCACACAGTTCATATCAGCTCCGGTATTTTTCACAACTTCTTTGCTTTGAACTGGTTTCCGATCTTATTTTACCGCTGTTTGTACAAGGTAAAAGTCAGACGGGAATCAGCTTACACTGTTTTGTTATGGTGCGTAAAAATGATAAATACAGAGTGACAAAAATATGAAGATTTCGTATTAAAATAGGAACAAAATTGAAGGGAAAGCCGCTCTCCAACAGAAGCCATGAATAATATAGACCATGATCGTCTGTTCTTATGGTTTTCTGTTGGGATTTTTGTCATTAATTGGGAAATATCTAGACAAAATTTCGGAAATTTGCTCCAGGGGAAACAGCCGAAATTCGGAGGCAAATTCAAGCTAACAAAATCACTGCCCAGTCATACACAGGTAATACGGTCTGATATCCCAGTCATACACAGGGAATAAGGTCTGATATCGCAGTCTTACACAGGGAATACAGTCTGATATCCCAGTCTCACACAGGGAATACAGTCTGATATCGCAGTCTTACACAGGAAATACGGCCTGAAATCCCAGTCTTGTATTTTATTTTGTTTTTTAATAGTACATAAATAACTTCAAATAATTCTCACCTTTTCATGCCACTTACCTCACTTCTGGAAAATCTTCCAGAATTCTTAACATACTGTTGTAATATGCAATCAGCTGTCCTCTTAAAGAATGTTGGGCTATTCTTTGGTTAAATGAGTAACAAAAGTCAGAAATTAAACCCCTAAAAAATAAAATATAATATTTCATTGTTTGCAACATTATTATGGACACCAACAACAAAAACAATCATTTTGCAACAAAACAGTAAAGTAAAACTTGCACCGACATGGCTAATTTTCAGCATTTTTTTTGGAGGTGCATTAGTTCTGCCTAAATTGGGATTGGATTTAAAGACAATAGCATTTGAATAGAGCAGTTTTTGTGAATTGTAAAGAATTTTTCAGTTCAAGTTTGTGACCTATTATTTTTATTTTAAACAAAACAGAATGGTCTATATGTTAATCAGTGAATCAATATTCACATTATCATCACAATTATTATAAATGATTAGCAATAAAAGATACATGTATTATATTATGTAACAAAAGGTCTATGTGTTGATCAGTGAACTTAATTATTGTAGAAAACAAATGTATAAGTGTTTATTAGTGAATTGGTGTTCACATAATCATCACAATTATTAACAATGATTAGCAATAAAAGGTATTCACTTATGTAAACAATGATCAAAGAGGAGTAATTAATATAAATCAAATGTAATTAAACACAACAAAGAATCTAATTATTGATGATTATCTTTAGCTATACATTATTATAAAATAATACAGCTGCATTTGAACTAATAAAAATGCATGATAACATATCACCTAAATTTTAAACCAATAAACATCTAGTGTTTGTATAACAAGCCAACTTTGCAGTGACACCATATATAAAGCATGTCAGATTTTAGTTAAATCTGTCACTTGTCAAATCTACCATTGTTTAATCATAGTGCTATTGCTGATCAATCATATGAATCATGGCTGATTTTCTTGACTTCCTTTTGTCTTCACCTGCTTCACCACTACCTCTAGAGATTACCCCCAATACTACTCTAGATGACATCATATCTGCTACCATACTTGTTAATACAACCAAATCATCCACTGATAATACAATAACCTCAGACCAACTTAGTCAATCAACAACATCAGATCAACAAAGTCAACCAACAGCCTCAGAACAACCAAGTCAACCGATAACCTCAGACCAACTCAGTCAATCAACAACCTCAGACCAACCTAGTCAACAAACAGCCTCAGAACAACCAAGTCAACCGATAACCTCAGACCAACCTAGTCAACCAACAGCCTCAGAACAACCAAGTCAACCGATAACCTCAGACCAACCCAGACAACCAACAACCAATTCTTCTACTACTAATGATGATGATGATGTGGCCCTGGCTGTTGCTATCCTTGAGGAGGCAACAGCTCAGGAATCGGCACCTACTACTCCCAAAACACAGAGGACCTACTCAGTTACCAGTCCTGCTGCCGAGTCTAGACTAGCTGATTCACTCTTTAGCCTATTGGGATCCCCACCTCCAGAAAGACCACTTATCCACAACCCTGTCTTCAACAAACTACAGTTACTTCTCAAAGCTGAAGTCCTAGAGCATACTATGCCTGAGACCTTGATGACATTACTCAAACCCAAGGCTAGTGTCTTCAACAGAGAACAACAACTTCAGCACCAATTTAGTAAACTTGAGTCCTTTAATCCAACAGAGATTCAACAACTGTCTAGTTTTTTCAAGTACCAGTCTGCAGTCATTGAGACAGAGAGATACCAGTCTCTTCACCAACATGGAGCCAAACCACAACTTAGAGACTCCATCAACTCCTACTATGATGAGCAACTACACAAGGTTATTGATAGAGTTGAGGTAATAAAAAAAGAATTGTAATTAGAGATTCAAAAGACAAATTTCAAGAAAAATATTTTATAATAATAATTTTTTTTCTGGTCGGATTCACAATATTATTGAAAAATGCACTAAATTATATTATTTTATTTTACAGGTCAGTATTAATGTACTACAAGAAGCAGTCAGCCATCATAAACCGACTAACAGAGCTAACACAGGTGTCTCCACTCAGAATTCCTCACTTAAGCGTAGACCACAACTGTCTCACAGATCCATCTCACTCATGGAGGAATGGTACCAACTCAACATCACTCATCCATACCCAGACTCAGCAGTTGTTACCTCTATAGCACAACAGGGTAACATCAAAGAAGATCAAGTAAAGAAATGGTTTGCCAACAAACGCAGCAGGTCACACAACACTCACTCTCGTTCTGTCATCAACTCGCGTAAGATGTCAACCAGAGGTAACAGACACGCCCACTACATGCCATACTGAAGGATAATTGTGTTACAAACTTGAGCATCAATTGTGCTATTTATTGTTAATTGTTATAACTGGTCTTTAATGTTTCTAGTGCTATATTATTATATTTTGTAATTATTATTTACTCATAACATTTAAGTGATACTCAAAATGTTTATCTTGTATATATTATAAAAGTGCTTACAAATAAAGTTTTATTATCAAAGTCAGTTTGTTTTCTCTACTGTCTTCAATACAAATAAAAGAAGCAAATTTCCAAAAGTCTTTACTATAAACAAATGTGACAATCATCAACTTGAACAGTCTGTATTTAATCAACACAACAACATATAAATATGAGAAAGGATTTGAAGTTATCAATCGGAAATGTTTTTTCTAAAAATTGATTCTAACAAAAAATTAATTGTACTGAAGTATTTAATAATTGCTCAATTACAGCTGATAAAATAATGGATGAGGTGGTTAGAGGTAGATTCTGTAAACATTTATAATTTTACAAGAACTTTCACCAGGGAAATTAATTCAATAATAATTAAACAGGTGTGAACTGGTCTTCTCCAGTTATTATGCAGCAACCACAAATTGGCTATTTCCAGTGTAGGACATGACCACAGTGAAATTGATCAAATTCAAGTTAAATCCGTGTTTAGTGATTCTAAATGAATTTTAAATTTCTCAAGTTATGCAGAAACCACAAATTTCACTAAGTTCTACAATATATTATAAGGGGTCATAAATGCAGAGAGACAAAGTGAAATCAGCCAATTCTAACTCAATCTGTATTTATTGGTTACACAAAATTCCGATATTCCAAATGATTTGGTCAAGGATTTTTTTCAACCTACCATGACCAAACCCCAAATAAATTTTTTTTCACAATACTTTGATTGATTGGTTGTTTGCTTTATGTCAACAAAACAAGAGAATAAGGAGTGTAACTCTTGAATGCCAAAAGTTTAATCAATCAGGTTAATGGTACAAAACAACATTCTAAAATTGTTACAGAATTGATCAAAACTTTCTGAAGTTATAGAGAAACAACAAATTTTGTGCTGATTTCTGTAACGTAAGGGGATATAAAGTGGTATGTCAGAATAAAATCTCTCAAATTCAAGTCCCTCACTATAAGCATTTCTCAATTTCAAGTTATCATATAGAAACATGCATTTTTGGATGTACATACATATCTTAAGGGACAGTTACTAGGGAACAACAAAGGTGAAATTGGTCTTTATCACGCTTGTTGTGCAAACAACTGCAAAAGAGTTTTGACAACAAAGCAGTATTTTAACATGATAAGCATTTTTATTCAGCATAAAGAAAGTTCTTTTCAATGTGAGTGACATTTTAACATATTACAAGTCATTTAAGTGAGTTAAACTAACAAATCAGTAAACATGTTCAATTAATCCTAACAATACATGCATTCAATTTCTAATACAATGTTTGTTTTGTTTTATAAAACATTTGATCAATACTAAGATGTATATGTTAATCAAGGAGTTGGTGTTCACATAACCATCACAATTTTTACCAATGATTAGCAATAAGTCTTATATTATTAAAACAAAGGTATTGGTGTTCATTAGTGAATTGGTATTTACAATTATTACAAATGATAAACAATAAAAGGCTCATAAAATGAAAACAAATGTATAGTGTTTATTAGTGAATTGGTGTTCACATAATGATCACAATTTTAACCAATGATTAGAAATAAAAGGTTTTATATAATGACAACAAAAGTATAGGTGTTAATTGGTGAATATGTCTTCAGTTAATCATCACAATTATTACCAATTATTAGCAATTAAAGGTACTCACTTAAGTAAACAATGATCAAAGAGGGATAATTATTAGTGATCATATGTAATTATACAGATGAAAGAACCTTATTACTCATTATCATTAAAATATTCTTAATTAAACAAAAAAGCTGCATTTTGAACTAAATAAAATGCATAACATATCACCCAAATTAAAAACCAATCAACATCTAGTGTTTGTATGACAAGCCAACTTTGCAATGTGACACCATATATAAAGCATGTCACATTTTAGTTCAATCTGTCACTTGTCAAATCTACCATTGTTTAATCATAGTGCTATTGCTGATCAATCATATGAATCATGGCTGATTTATTTGACTTCCTTTTGTCTTCACCTGCTTCACCACTACCTCTAGAGATTACCCCCAATACTACTCTAGATGACATCATATCTGCTACCATACTTGTTAATACAATCAAACCATCCACCAAAAATACAACAACCTCAGACCAACTCAGTCAATCAACAACCTCAGACCAACCTAGTCAACCAACAGCCTCAGAACAACCAAGTCAACCGATAACCTCAGACCAACCCAGTCAACCAACAACCAATTCTTCTACTACTAATGATGATGATGATGTGGCCCTGGCTGTTGCTATCCTTGAGGAGGCAACAGCTCAGGAATCGGCACCTACTACTCCCAAAACACAGGTAACTTACTCAGTTACCAGTCCTGCTGCCGAGTCCAGACTAGCTGATTCACTCTTTAGCCTATTGGGATCCCCACCTCCAGAAAGACCACTTATCCACAACCCTGTCTTCAACAAACTACAGTTACTTCTCAAAGCTGAAGTCCTAGAGCATACTATGCCTGAGACCCTGATGACATTACTCAAACCCAAGACCAGTGTCTTCAACAGAGAACAACAACTTCAGCACCAATTTAGTAAACTTGAGACCTTTAATCCAACAGAGATTCAACAACTGTCCAGTTTTTTCAAGTACCAGTCTGCAGTCATTGAGACAGAGAGATACCAGTCTCTTCACCAACATGGAGCCAAACCACACCTCAGAGACTCCATCAACTCCTACTATGATGAACAACTACACAAGGTTATTGATAGAGTTGAGGTAATTAAAAAAATATTGTAATTAGAGATTCAAAAGACAAATTTCAAGAAAAATATTTTATAATAATAATTTTTTTTCTGGTCGGATTCACAATATTATTGAAAAATGCACTAAATTATATTATTTTATTTTACAGGTCAGTATTAATGTACTACAAGAAGCAGTCAGCCATCATAAACCGACTAACAGAGCTAACACAGGTGTCTCCACTCAGAATTCCTCACTTAAGCGTAGACCACAACTGTCTCACAGATCCATCTCACTCATGGAGGAATGGTACCAACTCAACATCACTCATCCATACCCAGACTCAGCAGTTGTTACCTCTATAGCACAACAGGGTAACATCAAAGAAGATCAAGTAAAGAAATGGTTTGCCAACAAACGCAGCAGGTCACACAACACTCACTCTCGTTCTGTCATCAACTCGCGTAAGATGTCAACCAGAGGTAACAGACACGCCCACTACATGCCATACTGAAGGATAATTGTGCTACAAACTTGAGCATCAATTGTGCTACATATTTTTCATTGTTATAACTGGTCTTTAATGTTTCTAGTGCTATATTTTTATATTTTGTAATTATTATTTACTCATAACATTTAAGTGATACTCAAAATGTTTATCTTGTATATATTATAAAAGTGCTTACAAATAAAGTTTTATTATCAAAGTCAGTTTGTTTTCTCTACTGTCTTCAATACAAATAAAAGAAGCAAATTTCCAAAAGTCTTTACTATAAACAAATGTGACAATCATCAACTTGAACAGTCTGTATTTAATCAACACAACAACATATAAATATGAGAAAGGATTTGAAGTTATCAATCGGAAATGTTTTTTCTAAAAATTGATTCTAACAAAAAATTAATTGTACTGAAGTATTTAATAATTGCTCAATTACAGCTGATAAAATAATGGATGAGGTGGTTAGAGGTAGATTCTGTAAACATTTATAATTTTACAAGAACTTTCACCAGGGAAATTAATTCAATAATAATTAAACAGGTGTGAACTGGTCTTCTCCAGTTATTATGCAGCAACCACAAATTGGCTATTTCCAGTGTAGGACATGACCACAGTGAAATTGATCAAATTCAAGTTAAATCCGTGTTTAGTGATTCTAAATGAATTTTAAATTTCTCAAGTTATGCAGAAACCACAAATTTCACTAAGTTCTACAATATATTATAAGGGGTCATAAATGCAGAGAGACAAAGTGAAATCAGCCAATTCTAACTCAATCTGTATTTATTGGTTACACAAAATTCCGATATTCCAAATGATTTGGTCAAGGATTTTTTTCAACCTACCATGACCAAACCCCAAATAAATTTTTTTTCACAATACTTTGATTGATTGGTTGTTTGCTTTATGTCAACAAAACAAGAGAATAAGGAGTGTAACTCTTGAATGCCAAAAGTTTAATCAATCAGGTTAATGGTACAAAACAACATTCTAAAATTGTTACAGAATTGATCAAAACTTTCTGAAGTTATAGAGAAACAACAAATTTTGTGCTGATTTCTGTAACGTAAGGGGATATAAAGTGGTATGTCAGAATAAAATCTCTCAAATTCAAGTCCCTCACTATAAGCATTTCTCAATTTCAAGTTATCATATAGAAACATGCATTTTTGGATGTACATACATATCTTAAGGGACAGTTACTAGGGAACAACAAAGGTGAAATTGGTCTTTATCACGCTTGTTGTGCAAACAACTGCAAAAGAGTTTTGACAACAAAGCAGTATTTTAACATGATAAGCATTTTTATTAAGCATAAAGAAAGTTCTTTTCAATGTGAGTGACATTTTAACATATTACAAGTCATTTAAGTGAGTTAAACTAACAAATCAGTAAACATGTTCAATTAATCCTAACAATACATGCATTCAATTTCTAATACAATGTTTGTTTTGTTTTATAAAACATTTGATCAATACTAAGATGTATATGTTAATCAAGGAGTTGGTGTTCACATAACCATCACAATTTTTACCAATGATTAGCAATAAGTCTTATATTATTAAAACAAAGGTATTGGTGTTCATTAGTGAATTGGTATTTACAATTATTACAAATGATAAACAATAAAAGGCTCATAAAATGAAAACAAATGTATAGTGTTTATTAGTGAATTGGTGTTCACATAATGATCACAATTTTAACCAATGATTAGAAATAAAAGGTTTTATATAATGACAACAAAAGTATAGGTGTTAATTGGTGAATATGTCTTCAGTTAATCATCACAATTATTACCAATTATTAGCAATTAAAGGTACTCACTTAAGTAAACAATGATCAAAGAGGGATAATTATTAGTGATCATATGTAATTATACAGATGAAAGAACCTTATTACTCATTATCATTAAAATATTCTTAATTAAACAAAAAAGCTGCATTTTGAACTAAATAAAATGCATAACATATCACCCAAATTAAAAACCAATCAACATCTAGTGTTTGTATGACAAGCCAACTTTGCAATGTGACACCATATATAAAGCATGTCACATTTTAGTTCAATCTGTCACTTGTCAAATCTACCATTGTTTAATCATAGTGCTATTGCTGATCAATCATATGAATCATGGCTGATTTATTTGACTTCCTTTTGTCTTCACCTGCTTCACCACTACCTCTAGAGATTACCCCCAATACTACTCTAGATGACATCATATCTGCTACCATACTTGTTAATACAATCAAACCATCCACCAAAAATACAACAACCTCAGACCAACTCAGTCAATCAACAACCTCAGACCAACCTAGTCAACCAACAGCCTCAGAACAACCAAGTCAACCGATAACCTCAGACCAACCCAGTCAACCAACAACCAATTCTTCTACTACTAATGATGATGATGATGTGGCCCTGGCTGTTGCTATCCTTGAGGAGGCAACAGCTCAGGAATCGGCACCTACTACTCCCAAAACACAGGTAACTTACTCAGTTACCAGTCCTGCTGCCGAGTCCAGACTAGCTGATTCACTCTTTAGCCTATTGGGATCCCCACCTCCAGAAAGACCACTTATCCACAACCCTGTCTTCAACAAACTACAGTTACTTCTCAAAGCTGAAGTCCTAGAGCATACTATGCCTGAGACCCTGATGACATTACTCAAACCCAAGACCAGTGTCTTCAACAGAGAACAACAACTTCAGCACCAATTTAGTAAACTTGAGACCTTTAATCCAACAGAGATTCAACAACTGTCCAGTTTTTTCAAGTACCAGTCTGCAGTCATTGAGACAGAGAGATACCAGTCTCTTCACCAACATGGAGCCAAACCACACCTCAGAGACTCCATCAACTCCTACTATGATGAACAACTACACAAGGTTATTGATAGAGTTGAGGTAATTAAAAAAATATTGTAATTAGAGATTCAAAAGACAAATTTCAAGAAAAATATTTTATAATAATAATTTTTTTTCTGGTCGGATTCACAATATTATTGAAAAATGCACTAAATTATATTATTTTATTTTACAGGTCAGTATTAATGTACTACAAGAAGCAGTCAGCCATCATAAACCGACTAACAGAGCTAACACAGGTGTCTCCACTCAGAATTCCTCACTTAAGCGTAGACCACAACTGTCTCACAGATCCATCTCACTCATGGAGGAATGGTACCAACTCAACATCACTCATCCATACCCAGACTCAGCAGTTGTTACCTCTATAGCACAACAGGGTAACATCAAAGAAGATCAAGTAAAGAAATGGTTTGCCAACAAACGCAGCAGGTCACACAACACTCACTCTCGTTCTGTCATCAACTCGCGTAAGATGTCAACCAGAGGTAACAGACACGCCCACTACATGCCATACTGAAGGATAATTGTGCTACAAACTTGAGCATCAATTGTGCTACATATTTTTCATTGTTATAACTGGTCTTTAATGTTTCTAGTGCTATATTTTTATATTTTGTAATTATTATTTACTCATAACATTTAAGTGATACTCAAAATGTTTATCTTGTATATATTATAAAAGTGCTTACAAATAAAGTTTTATTATCAAAGTCAGTTTGTTTTCTCTACTGTCTTCAATACAAATAAAAGAAGCAAATTTCCAAAAGTCTTTACTATAAACAAATGTGACAATCATCAACTTGAACAGTCTGTATTTAATCAACACAACAACATATAAATATGAGAAAGGATTTGAAGTTATCAATCGGAAATGTTTTTTCTAAAAATTGATTCTAACAAAAAATTAATTGTACTGAAGTATTTAATAATTGCTCAATTACAGCTGATAAAATAATGGATGAGGTGGTTAGAGGTAGATTCTGTAAACATTTATAATTTTACAAGAACTTTCACCAGGGAAATTAATTCAATAATAATTAAACAGGTGTGAACTGGTCTTCTCCAGTTATTATGCAGCAACCACAAATTGGCTATTTCCAGTGTAGGACATGACCACAGTGAAATTGATCAAATTCAAGTTAAATCCGTGTTTAGTGATTCTAAATGAATTTTAAATTTCTCAAGTTATGCAGAAACCACAAATTTCACTAAGTTCTACAATATATTATAAGGGGTCATAAATGCAGAGAGACAAAGTGAAATCAGCCAATTCTAACTCAATCTGTATTTATTGGTTACACAAAATTCCGATATTCCAAATGATTTGGTCAAGGATTTTTTTCAACCTACCATGACCAAACCCCAAATAAATTTTTTTTCACAATACTTTGATTGATTGGTTGTTTGCTTTATGTCAACAAAACAAGAGAATAAGGAGTGTAACTCTTGAATGCCAAAAGTTTAATCAATCAGGTTAATGGTACAAAACAACATTCTAAAATTGTTACAGAATTGATCAAAACTTTCTGAAGTTATAGAGAAACAACAAATTTTGTGCTGATTTCTGTAACGTAAGGGGATATAAAGTGGTATGTCAGAATAAAATCTCTCAAATTCAAGTCCCTCACTATAAGCATTTCTCAATTTCAAGTTATCATATAGAAACATGCATCTTTGGATGTACATACATATCTTAAGGGACAGTTACTAGGGAACAACAAAGGTGAAATTGGTCTTTATCACGCTTGTTGTGCAAACAACTGCAAAAGAGTTTTGACAACAAAGCAGTATTTTAACATGATAAGCATTTTTATTCAGCATAAAGAAAGTTCTTTTCAATGTGAGTGACATTTTAACATATTACAAGTCATTTAAGTGAGTTAAACTAACAAATCAGTAAACATGTTCAATTAATCCTAACAATACATGCATTCAATTTCTAATACAATGTTTGTTTTGTTTTATAAAACATTTGATCAATACTAAGATGTATATGTTAATCAAGGAGTTGGTGTTCACATAACCATCACAATTTTTACCAATGATTAGCAATAAGTCTTATATTATTAAAACAAAGGTATTGGTGTTCATTAGTGAATTGGTATTTACAATTATTACAAATGATAAACAATAAAAGGCTCATAAAATGAAAACAAATGTATAGTGTTTATTAGTGAATTGGTGTTCACATAATGATCACAATTTTAACCAATGATTAGAAATAAAAGGTTTTATATAATGACAACAAAAGTATAGGTGTTAATTGGTGAATATGTCTTCAGTTAATCATCACAATTATTACCAATTATTAGCAATTAAAGGTACTCACTTAAGTAAACAATGATCAAAGAGGGATAATTATTAGTGATCATATGTAATTATACAGATGAAAGAACCTTATTACTCATTATCATTAAAATATTCTTAATTAAACAAAAAAGCTGCATTTTGAACTAAATAAAATGCATAACATATCACCCAAATTAAAAACCAATCATCATCTAGTGTTTGTATGACAAGCCAACTTTGCAATGTGACACCATATATAAAGCATGTCACATTTTAGTTCAATCTGTCACTTGTCAAATCTACCATTGTTTAATCATAGTGCTATTGCTGATCAATCATATGAATCATGGCTGATTTATTTGACTTCCTTTTGTCTTCACCTGCTTCACCACTACCTCTAGAGATTACCCCCAATACTACTCTAGATGACATCATATCTGCTACCATACTTGTTAATACAATCAAACCATCCACCAAAAATACAACAACCTCAGACCAACTCAGTCAATCAACAACCTCAGACCAACCTAGTCAACCAACAGCCTCAGAACAACCAAGTCAACCGATAACCTCAGACCAACCCAGTCAACCAACAACCAATTCTTCTACTACTAATGATGATGATGATGTGGCCCTGGCTGTTGCTATCCTTGAGGAGGCAACAGCTCAGGAATCGGCACCTACTACTCCCAAAACACAGGTAACTTACTCAGTTACCAGTCCTGCTGCCGAGTCCAGACTAGCTGATTCACTCTTTAGCCTATTGGGATCCCCACCTCCAGAAAGACCACTTATCCACAACCCTGTCTTCAACAAACTACAGTTACTTCTCAAAGCTGAAGTCCTAGAGCATACTATGCCTGAGACCTTGATGACATTACTCAAACCCAAGGCTAGTGTCTTCAACAGAGAACAACAACTTCAGCACCAATTTAGTAAACTTGAGACCTTTAATCCAACAGAGATTCAACAACTGTCCAGTTTTTTCAAGTACCAGTCTGCAGTCATTGAGACAGAGAGATACCAGTCTCTTCACCAACATGGAGCCAAACCACACCTCAGAGACTCCATCAACTCCTACTATGATGAACAACTACACAAGGTTATTGATAGAGTTGAGGTAATTAAAAAAATATTGTAATTAGAGATTCAAAAGACAAATTTCAAGAAAAATATTTTATAATAATAATTTTTTTTTCTGGTCGGATTCACAATATTATTGAAAAATGCACTAAATTATATTATTTTATTTTACAGGTCAGTATTAATGTACTACAAGAAGCAGTCAGCCATCAGAAACCGACTAACAGAGCTAACACAGGTGTCTCCACTCAGAATTCCTCACTTAAGCGTAGACCACAACTGTCTCACAGATCCATCTCACTCATGGAGGAATGGTACCAACTCAACATCACTCATCCATACCCAGACTCAGCAGTTGTTACCTCTATAGCACAACAGGGTAACATCAAAGAAGATCAAGTAAAGAAATGGTTTGCCAACAAACGCAGCAGGTCACACAACACTCACTCTCGTTCTGTCATCAACTCGCGTAAGATGTCAACCAGAGGTAACAGACACGCCCACTACATGCCATACTGAAGGATAATTGTGCTACAAACTTGAGCATCAATTGTGCTATATACTGTTCATTGTTATAACTGGTCTTTAATGTTTCTAGTGCTATATTATTATATTTTGTAATTATTATTTACTCATAACATTTAAGTGATACTCAAAATGTTTATCTTGTATATATTATAAAAGTGCTTACAAATAAAGTTTTATTATCAAAGTCAGTTTGTTTTCTCTACTGTCTTCAATACAAATAAAAGAAGCAAATTTCCAAAAGTCTTTACTATAAACAAATGTGACAATCATCAACTTGAACAGTCTGTATTTAATCAACACAACAACATATAAATATGAGAAAGGATTTGAAGTTATCAATCGGAAATGTTTTTCTAAAAATTGATTCTAACAAAAAATTAATTTTACTGAAGTATTTAATAATTGCTCAATTACAGCTGATAAAATAATGGATGAGGTGGTTAGAGGTAGATTCTGTAAACATTTATAATTTTACAAGAACTTTCACCATGGAAATTAATTCAATAATAATTAAACTGGTGTGAACTGGTCTTCTCCAGTTATTATGCAGCAACCACAAATTGGCTATTTCCAGTGTAGGACATGACCACAGTGAAATTGGTCAAATTCAAGTTCAATCTGTGTTTAGTGATTCTAAATGAATTTTAAATTTCTCAAGTTATGCAGAAACCACAAATTTCACTAAGTTCTACAATATATTATAAGGGGTCATAAATGCAGAGAGACAAAGTGAAATCAGCCAATTCTAACTCAATCTGTATCTATTGGTTACAAAAAATTCCGATATTCCAAATGGTTTGGTCAAGGAATTTTTTCAACCTACCATGACCAAACCCCAAATAAAGTTTTTTTTCACAATACTTTGATTGATTGGTTGTTTGCTTTATGTCAACAAAACAAGAGAATAAGGAGTGTAACTCTTGAATGCCAAAAGTTTAATCAATCAGGTTAATGGTACAAAACAACATTCTAAAATTGTTACAGAATTGATCAAAACTTTCTGAAGTTATTGAGAAACAACAAATTTTGTGCTGAATTCTGTAACGTAAGGGGTTATATAGGTGGTATGTCAGAATAAAATCTCTCAAATTCAAGTCCCTCACTATAAGCATTTCTCAATTTCAAGTTATCATATAGAAACATGCATTTTTGGATGTACATACATATCTTAAGGGACAGTTACTAGGGAACAACAAAGGTGAAATTGGTCTTTATCACGCTTGTTGTGCAAACAACTGCAAAAGAGTTTTGACAACAAAGCAGTATTTTAACATGATAAGCAGTTTTATTAAGCATAAAGAAAGTTCCTTTCAATGTGGGTGACATTTTAACATATTACAAGTCATTTAAGTGAGTTAAACTAACAAATCAGTAAACATGTTCAATTAATCCTAACAATACATGCATTCAATTTCTAATACAATGTTTGTTTTGTTTTATAAAACATTTGATCAATACTAAGATGTATATGTTAATCAAAGAGTTGGTGTTCACATAACCATCACAATTTTTACCAATGATTCGCAATAAAAGTCTTATATTATTAAAACAACGGTATTGGTGTTCATTAGTGAATTGGTATTTACAATTATTACAAATGATAAACAATAAAAGGCTTATAAAATGAAAACAAATGTATAGTGTTTATTAGTGAATTGGTGTTCACTTAATGATCACAATTTTAACCAATGATTAGAAATAAAAGGTTTTATATAATGACAACAAAAGTATAGGTGTTAATTAGTGAATATGTCTTCAGTTAATCATCGCAATTATTACCAATTATTAGCAATTAAAGGTACTCACTTAAGTAAACAATGATCAAAGAGGGATAATTATTAGTGATCTTATGTAATTATACAGATGAAAGAACCTTATTACTCATTATCATTAAACTATACTTAATTAAACAAAAAAGCTGCATTTTGAACTAAATAAAATGCATAACATATCACCTAAATTAAAAACCAATCAACATCTAGTGTTTGTATGACAAGCCAACTGCAATGTGACACCATATATAAAGCATGTCACATTTTAGTTCAATCTGTCACTTGTCAAATCCACCATTGTTTAATCATAGTGCTATTGCTGATCAATCATATGAATCATGGCTGATTTTCTTGACTTCCTTTTGTCTTCACCTGCTTCACCACTACCTCTAGAGATTACCCCCAATACTACTCTAGATGACATCATATCTGCTACCATACTTGTTAATACAATCAAACCATCCACCAATAATACAACAACCTCAGACCAACTCAGTCAATCAACAACCTCAGACCAACCTAGTCAACCAACAGCCTCAGAACAACCAAGTCAACCGATAACCTCAGACCAACCCAGTCAACCAACAACCAATTCTTCTACTACTAATGATGATGATGATGTGGCCCTGGCTGTTGCTATCCTTGAGGAGGCAACAGCTCAGGAATCGGCACCTTCTACTCCCAAAACACAGAGGACTTACTCAGTTACCAGTCCTGCTGCCGAGTCCAGACTAGCTGATTCACTCTTTAGCCTATTGGGATCCCCACCTCCAGAAAGACCACTTATCCACAACCCTGTCTTCAACAAACTACAGTTTCTTCTCAAAGCTGAAGTCCTAGAGCATACTATGCCTGAGACCTTGATGACATTACTCAAACCCAAGGCTAGTGTCTTCAACAGAGAACAACAACTTCAGCACCAATTTAGTAAACTTGAGTCCTTTAATCCAACAGAGATTCAACAACTGTCCAGTTTTTTCAAGTACCAGTCTGCAGTCATTGAGACAGAGAGATACCAGTCTCTTCACCAACATGGAGCCAAACCACACCTCAGAGACTCCATCAACTCCTACTATGATGAACAACTACACAAGGTTATTGATAGAGTTGAGGTAATTAAAAAAAAATTGTAATAAGAGATTCAAAAGACAAATTTCAAGAAAAATATTTTATAATAATAATTTTTTTTCTGGTCGGATTCACAATATTATTGAAAAATGCACTAAATTATATTATTTTATTTTACAGGTCAGTATTAATGTACTACAAGAAGCAGTCAGCCATCAGAAACCGACTAACAGAGCTAACACAGGTGTCTCCACTCAGAATTCCTCACTTAAGCGTAGACCACAACTGTCTCACAGATCCATCTCACTCATGGACGAATGGTACCAACTCAACATCACTCATCCATACCCAGACTCAGCAGTTGTTACCTCTATAGCACAACAAGGTAACATCAAAGAAGATCAAGTAAAGAAATGGTTTGCCAACAAACGCAGCAGGTCACACAACACTCACTCTCGTTCTGTCATCAACTCGCGTAAGATGTCAACCAGAGTTAACAGACACGCCCACTACATGCCATACTGAAGAATAATTGTGCTACAAACTTGAGCATCAATTGTGCTACATATTTTTCATTGTTATAACTGGTCTTTAATGTTTCTAGTGCTATATTATTATATTTTGTAATTATTATTTTCTCATTACATTTAAGTGATACTCAAAATGTTTATCTTGTATATATTATAAAAGTGCTTACAAATAAAGTTTTATTATCAAAGTCAGTTTGTTTTCTCTACTGTCTTCAATACAAATAAAAGAAGCAAATTTCCAAAAGTCTTTACTATAAACAAATGTGACAATCATCAACTTGAACAGTCTGTATTTAATCAACACAACAACATATAAATATGAGAAAGGATTTGAAGTTATCAATCGGAAATGTTTTTCTAAAAATTGATTCTAACAAAAAATTAATTGTACTGAAGTATTTAATAATTGCTCAATTACAGCTGATAAAATAATGGATGAGGTGGTTAGAGGTAGATTCTGTTAACATTTATAATTTTACAAGAACTTTCACCAGGGAAATTAATTCAATAATAATTAAACTGGTGTGAACTGGTCTTCTCCAGTTATTATGCAGCAACCACAAATTGGCTATTTCCAGTGTAGGACATGACCACAGTGAAATTGGTCAAATTCAAGTTCAATCTGTGTTTAGTGATTCTAAATGAATTTTAAATTTCTCAAGTTATGCAGAAACCACAAATTTCACTAAGTTCTACAATATATTATAAGGGGTCATAAATGCAGAGAGACAAAGTGAAATCAGCCAATTCTAACTCAATCTGTATTTATTGGTTACACAAAATTCCGATATTCCAAATGATTTGGTCAAGGAATTTTTTCAACCTACCATGACCAAACCCCATATAAAGTTTTTTTTCACAATACTTTGATTGATTGGTTGTTTGCTTTATGTCAACAAAACAAGAGAATAAAGAGTGTAACTCTTGAATGCCAAAAGTTTAATCAATCAGGTTAATGGTACAAAACAACATTCTAAAATTGTTAAAGAATTGATCAAAACTTTCTGAACTTATAGAGAAACAACAAATTTTGTGCTGATTTCTGTAACGTAAGGGGTTATATAGGTGGTATGTCAGAATAAAATCTCTCAAATTCAAGTCCCTCACTATAAGCATTTCTCAATTTCAAGTTATCATATAGAAACACACATTTTTGGATGTACATACATATCTTAAGGGACAGTTACTAGGGAACAACAAAGGTGAAATTCGTCTTTATCAAGCTTGTTGTGCAAACAACTGCAAAAGAGTTTTGACAACAAAGCAGTACTTTAACATGATAAGCATTTTTATTAAGCATAAAGAAAGTTCCTTTCAATGTAAGTGACATTTTAACATATTACAAGTCATTTAAGTGAGTTAAACTAACAAATCAGTAAATATGTTCAATTAATCCTAACAATATATGAATTCAATTTCTAATACAATGTTTGTTTTGTTTTATACAACATTTGATCAATACTAAGATGTATATGTTAATCAAGGAGTTGGTGTTCACATAACCATCACAATTTTTACCAATGATTCGCAATAAAAGTCTTATATTATTAAAACAACGGTATTGGTGTTCATTAGTGAATTGGTATTTACAATTATTACAAATGATAAACAATAAAAGGCTTATAAAATGAAAACAAATGTATAGTGTTTATTAGTGAATTGGTGTTCACTTAATGATCACAATTTTAACCAATGATTAGAAATAAAAGGTTTTATATAATGACAACAAAAGTATAGGTGTTAATTAGTGAATATGTCTTCAGTTAATCATCGCAATTATTACCAATTATTAGCAATTAAAGGTACTCACTTAAGTAAACAATGATCAAAGAGGGATAATTATTAGTGATCATATGTAATTATACAGATGAAAGAACCTTATTACTCATTATCGTTAAACTATACTTAATTAAACAAAAAAGCTGCATTTTGAACTAAATAAAATGCATGATAACATATCACCTAAATTTAAAACCAATCAACATCTAGTGTTTGTATAACAAGCCAACTTTGCAATGTGACACCATATATAAAGCATGTCACATTTTAGTTCAATCTGTCACTTGTCAAATCTACCATTGTTTAATCATAGTGCTATTGCTGATCAATCATATGAATCATGGCTGATTTTCTTGACTTCCTTTTGTCTTCCCCTTCTTCACAACTTCCTCTAGAGATTACCCCCAATACTACTCTAGATGACATCATATCTGCTACCATACTTGTTAATACAACCAAACCATCCACAGATAATACAACATCAGACCAACTCAGTCAATCAACAACCTCAGACCAACCTAGTCGACCAACAGCCTCAGAACAACCAAGTCAGCACATAACCTCAGACCAACCCAGTCAACCAACAACCAATTCTTCTACTACTAATGATGATGATGATGTGGCCCTGGCTGTTGCTATCCTTGAGGAGGCAACAGCTCAGGAATCAGCACCTACTACTCCCAAAACACTGAGGACTTACTCAGTTACCAGTCCTGCTGCCGAGTCCAGACTAGCTGATTCACTCTTTAGCCTATTGGGATCCCCACCTCCAGAAAGACCACTTATCCACAACCCTGTCTTCAACAAACTACAGTTACTTCTCAAAGCTGAAGTTTTAGAGCATACTATGCCTGAGACCTTGATGACATTACTCAAACCCAAGGCTAGTGTCTTCAACAGAGAACAACAACTTCAGCACCAATTTAGTAAACTTGAGTCCTTTAATCCAACAGAGATTCAACAACTGTCTAGTTTCTTTAAGTACCAGTCTGCAGTCATTGAGACAGAGAGATACCAGTCTCTTCACCAACATGGAGCCAAACCACACCTCAGAGACTCCATCAACTCCTACTATGATGAGCAACTACATAAGGTTATTGATAGAGTTGAGGTAATTAAAAAAAAATTGTAATTAGAGATTCAAAAGACCAACTTCAAGAAAAATATTTAATAATAATTTTTTTTCTGGTCGCATTCACAATATTATTGAGTATAATTGCACTAAATTATATTATTTTATTTTACAGGTCAGTATTAATGTACTACAAGAAGCAGTCAGACACCAGAAGCCCACTAACAGAGCTAACACAGGTGTCTCCACTCAGAATTCCTCACTTAAGCGTCGACCACAACTGTCCCACAGATCCATCTCACTCATGGAGGAATGGTACCAACTCAACATCACTCAACCATACCCAGACTCAGCAGTTGTTACCTCTATAGCACAACAGGGTAACATCAAAGAAGATCAAGTAAAGAAATGGTTTGCCAAAAAACGCAGCAGGTCACACAACACTCACACTCGTTCTGTCATCAACTCGCGTAAGATGTCAACCAGAGTTAACAGACACGCCCACTACATGCCATACTGAAGGATAATTGTGCTACAAACTTGAGCATCAATTGTGCTACATATTTTTCATTGTTGTAACTGGTCTCTAATGTTTCTAGTGCTATATTTTTATATTTTGTAATAATTCACATTTAAGTGATACTCATTGTTGTTATATCAAAATGTTTATCTTGTATATATATATATAATAGTGCTTACAAATAAAATATTATTACCAAAATCAATTTGTTATGTCTACTGTCACTAATAATACAAATAAAAGAAGCAAATTCCCCAAAAAACTTTCACAGTCATTACTAAAAAACAAATGTGACAATCATACAAGAACAAACTGTATTTAATAAACACAACAACATATACATATCATAAAGAGTTTTTAGTTATGAATATGAAATGAGTTGCTGTTTTTCTACAAATTGATTCTAGCAAAACATCAAGGTTAATTACCTACAGCTGATGATACTGTATTACTGGAGAAAGGGGGTGGGCAGAATTGTATTGACATACTGTGAAATACTTTTTATTCGTGGGGTATCAATTTTCGTGGTTTTCGTGAAGGCCTTGGACCACGAAATTAAAAATCCAACGAAGAATAAAACTTCATTAACAGATAGGAACTTCGGAAAACCGATCTGAAAATGTCAGAGATCGGACATTTATTTGTAAATGTGGTTCGATCCATTACTAATGTTCAGCTCAAAATCCATCTTAATGATTATGTTACAGGTTTCATGTTCGAATTGTTTTTATTAAATGTAGGTATTATTTTATGTAAAGCCTATGAAGAAACAGGTCAAGGTGGTGATATATGAGGTGTTCATTTTCGATGTAAAAAAGTAACAAATTATTATCGGAATTACGAGTTTGATTGCTCCTTTGAAGCATAAATTAAAATTACAAAAAAAATATTTAAAAGATAAGCTATACTTAATCTGTATTAGTGCATATCAATGACACGCTATATCAAATGGATGTTGTGATAATACCGATCGTGGCACAAATGACATTAAATTACACCTCTGTAACAGTTATTTATTGCTACTCAACACATAAAGTGACAAATGCCCTTCGGCTAGAAATGCTTCTATAGATAACAATTAGAGAATTATTTAGACTCAAAGTAGTTTTTATTGCAATTAATCAATTAATACATTACAGCGTTTATAATTAGCTATTGATTTCCGTGTTGTTAATTTTACATTCGTTACCACGCACGGAAACAACATCATGTTATGAAACTGGTTTTTCTTCTTTATATGTTGATGTTTATTATCAACAGTGAAAATGATTCTGCTGTAATAATTTATTTTCATCGCTACCTCACTTTTTGCATTTTCGGAAATCGTCAGTCCACGAATTTAAGAACCCACGAACATGTAAAATTTCACCAAACCACGAAAATTGATACCCACGAATTTAAATACTTTCACAGTATTTAATAATTGCTCAAAAACCTATAGCTGATAAAATAATGTATAACTGGGGGGGGGGATGAGGTGAGGAGAAGTAGATTCTGTTAACATTTATAATTTTACAAGAACTGTCACCAGGGAGTTCAATTCAATAATAATATAACTGGTGTGAACTGGTCTTCTCCAGTTATGCAGCAACCACAAATTGGCTATTTCCAGTGTAGGACATGACCACAGTGAAATTGGTCAACTTCAAGTTCAATCTGTGTTTAGTGATTCTAAATGAATTTCCAAATTTCTCAAGTTATGCAGAAACCACAAATTTCACTAAGTTCTACAATATATTATAAGGGGTCATAAATGCAGAGAGACAAAGTGAAATCAGCCAATTCTAACTCAATCTGTATTTATTGGTCACTAAAAATGTTCCGATATTCCAAATGGTTTGGTCAAGGAATTTTTTCAATCTACCATGATCAAACCCCAAATAAAGTTTTTTCCACAATACTTGATTGATTGATTGGTTGTTTGCTTTATGTCAACAAAACAAAACAAGGAGTGTAACTCTTGAATGCCAAAAGTTCAATCAATCTGGTTAAAATTCCAAAACAACATTTTAAAATTGTTAATGATTTAATCAAGACTTTCCTAAGTTATAGAGAAACAACAAACTTTGTGCTAATTTCTGTAACGTAAGGGGTTATATCGGTGGTATGTCAGAATAAAATCTCTCAAATTCAAGTCCCTCACTATAAGCATTTCTCAATTTCAAGTTATCATATAGAAACACACATTTTTGGATGTACATACATATCTTAAGGGATTACTTGGGGAACAACAAAGGTGAAATTGGTCTTTATCATGCTTGTTGTGCAAACAACTGCAATAAGAGTTTTGACAACAAAGCAGTATTTTAACATGATAAGCATTTTTATTAAGCATTAAGAAAGTTCCTTTCAATGTGGGTGACATTTTAACATATTACAAGTCATTTAAGTGAGTTAAACTAACAAATCAGTAAGCATGTTGAATTAATCCAACAATACATGCATTCAATTTCTAATACAATGTTTGTTTTGTTTTATAAAACATTTGATCAATACTAAGATGTATATGTTAATCAAGGAGTTGGTGTTCACATGACCATCACAATTATTACCAATGATTAGCAATAAGTCTTATATTATTAAAACAAAGGTATTGGTGTTCATTAGTGAATTGGTATTTACAATTATTACAAATGATAAACAATAAAAGGCTCATAAAATGAAAACAAATGTATAGTGTTTATTAGTGAATTGGTGTTCACTTAATGATCACAATTTTAACCAATGATTAGAAATAAAAGGTTTTATATAATGACAACAAAAGTATAGGTGTTTATTAGTGAATATGTCTTCAGTTAATCATCACAATTATTACCAATGATTAGCAATTAAAGGTACTCACTTAAGTAAACAATGATCAAAGAGGGATAATTATTAGTGATCATATGTAATTATACAGATGAAAGAACCTTATTACTCATTATCATTAAACTATCCTTAATTAAACAAAAACGTTTCATTTTGAACTAAATAAAATGCATGATAACATATCACCTAAATTAAAAACCAATCAACATCTAGTGTTTGTATAACAAGCCAACTTTGCAATGTGACCCCATATATAAAGCATGTCACATTTTAGTTCAATCTGTCACTTGTCAAATCTACCATTGTTTAATCATAGTGCTATTGCTGATCAATCATATGAATCATGGCTGATTTTCTTGACTTCCTTTTGTCTTCACCTCCTTCACCACTACCTCTAGAGATTACCCCCAATACTACTCTAGATGACATCATATCTGCTACCATACTTGTTAATACAATCAAACTATCCACCGATAATACAACAACCTCAGACCAACTCAGTCAATCAACAACCTCAGACCAACCTAGTCAACAAACAGCCTCAGAACAACCAAGTCAACCGATAACCTCAGACCAACCTAGTCAACCAACAGCCTCAGAACAACCAAGTCAACCGATAACCTCAGACCAACCCAGACAACCAACAACCAATTCTTCTACTACTAATGATGATGATGATGTGGCCCTGGCTGTTGCTACCCTTGAGGAGGCAACAGCTCAGGAATCAGCACCTACTACTCCCAAAACACTGAGGACTTACTCAGTTACCAGTCCTGCTGCCGAGTCCAGACTAGCTGATTCACTCTTTAGCCTATTGGGATCCCCACCTCCAGAAAGACCACTTATCCACAACCCTGTCTTCAACAAACTACAGTTACTTCTCAAAGCTGAAGTCCTAGAGCATACTATGCCTGAGACCTTGATGACATAACTCAAACCCAAGGCTAGTGTCTTCAACAGAGAACAAAACTTCAGCACCAATTTAGTAAACTTGAGTCCTTTCATCCAACAGAGATTCAACAACTGTCTAGTTTCTTCAAGTACCAGTCTGCAGTCATAGAGACAGAGATACCAGTCTCTTCACCAACATGGAGCCAAACCACACCTCAGAGACTCCATCAACTACTACTATGATGAGCAACTACACAAGGTTATTGATAGAGTTGAGGTAATTAAAAAAAAATGTAATAAGAGATTCAAAAGACAAACTTCAAGAAAAATATTTTCTGGTTGGATTCACAATACTATTAAGTAAAAATGCACACAATCATATCATTTTATTTTATAGGTCAGTATTGACGTACTAAAAGAAGCAGTCAGCCACCATAAGCCGACTACCAGAGCTAACACAGCTGTCTGCACTCAGAATTCCTTACTTAAGCGTCGACCACAGCTGTCTCACAGATTTATCTCACTCATGGAGGAATGGTACCAACTCAACATCACTCATCCATACCCAGACACAGCAGTTGTTACCTCTATAGCACAACAGGGTAACATCAAAGAAGATCAAGTAAAGAAATGGTTTGCCAACAAACGCAGCAGGTCACACAACACGCACTCTCGTTCTGTCGTCAACCAGAGATAACAGACACGCCCACTACATGCCATACTGAAGGATAATTGTGTTACAAACTTGTGTGTCAAAAGTGCTATATTTTATTTATTATTAGACATTACATTTATATTTTAAGTGCTATATTATTCATATTGCATTTAAGTGATAGCTCACTATTGTTATATACTAATGCTTATACTGTATATATATTAGTGCTCACAAATAAAATTTTATTGACAAAAATCATGTTATAATGTCATTAATTCAAATAAGAGTACCAAAATAACCACTTTATTGTAATATCTTTATTATTAAAATATTAACTTTATTTTAATATTTTTGTATTAAGTGCATGAAGAGAAAACTCAAACTCAAAATCTAAAACACATAAACCAATCTATGAATAAAACCAAAGCATACAACCTAAACTAGATATCAGTGAGATGGTCACCATCTCTGTGGGCACTTCTAACATTCAGGTCAAATACCATGGCATGCGACACATTGCCTTGATATTATCTACCCACATACCAAATGCCTTAAATGATGAAAACGTTATAGCCCAGACAGGATTATGGACAAACAGATGCAGACAGACTGATCACTATAGGGCGTCCACCCCTATGTTGATGGGTCTTAATTAATATGTAATTCATTTTTTTAATATACCTCTTCAACTTCTCCATTTCTTCAGCATTATTCCTCATTAAAGGGCTCATTCCATTTCTTTTTTGGAAAAACTCATTCAGCATCAAATCTCTGCTTGGTGTCTGTTATAAATACAATGAATAAAGATATTTATCTACAATAACAATTATAAGACTCTTAACAAAAGACTATATCTTGTAGTCTGTTTCAACAAGTTTTTGAAAAAACTTTTTGAGATAGACATGAAATAATATTTTAAGTTGCAGACAACTATAATGTGAGTATAAAGTTGGTAGAGGAATATTTTGAGATGGAAATAAACTGAATATAACAAAACAGTTTTTTGTTTGAACAATGGCATGGAATTTTACTCATTAATTTCACTTTCTAACCAGATAAGATACCAAAAATACCACTGAAAAATCGATCAAAGACAGAAATGGCCAGATTTCGTTAAACAGGAAGTAGGTGAGCGACAGACCTGAAATCGAATTCCACATTATGGGAGGCCATGCTGATGCTGCATACCAAATTTCAAGAGAATGTGATTAGTAGTTGCTGAAAAAACTGTTACCAAATTTTTTTCCCCAACCGCCAAACATTCACCATTTTAATACTCGGATTTTCAATACGTGCAATCAGGCCGAAAATGGCATCCGTCAGTGGTGAGAGTTGAAAATTGTTTTTTTTCCATTGTAATGGAAAATAGCGCCATAAAAAATTTATTTTTATATTGACCCCATCCACACATTCTTCAAGATGGGTGGCAAGTCAAAAGAATTAAACAGAGATCATAAACAACTTGTTGTGGTCTTAAAATGGGAATGTCTAAGAAATTGTTAAACATTCCAGAATCAACAATTAGATTGATTTGGAGTGAGTATAACAGCAGAGGCAGCACTGAGTTGGAAGGCCCAGGAAAATCACAATACACAGAGTGGGTAGACTTCTTAAGTCAGTGAATAAGATTTTACGTGCTCAGTGCCCAGACTTGAACAATACTGAAAGCTTGTGGCTTCGAATTAAGAGATCGTTACAGAATAGAGCACAAAAAAAATATATACACCTGCAGGAACTTTTTACCTCTAATCAGGAAGTATGGATGAATGTTGGTATTGGTATATTCAGAACTTTAAATACCCCACATGATTCTGATAGTTATTACATCAAAGAGATATCTTACAAAGTATTATGGCAAGTTTTTTAATTTTTGACAATAATCGTGGCATGTTTATATAGAAATGTAAATAGAGAGGTAATTTCAACTGTCTGACGTTCACCATCTTATTTTTCACGAATACTTATTAAAAGTACTAAAGACAAATGTTATAGTCAAAATACAATGACTTTAATACAATTCTTAATACAGATAACAGCTGTTTAGAAAACTGCTTCATTCTGTTTTCTTTAAAGCTCTTCATTAGGGATAGCTTGAAATCTAATCAGAAAAAGCAGATTGCAGCAGTTTTCTAAACAGCTGTTATCTATTTTTGGAATTGATTGAACAATAGGTAGAAAATACCTGACAGGTCATTGTATTTTGACAATAATAACAAAGTTCAGAAGAAAACAATGATGAGACATATACAGTAAACATGCCTTATCAATACCCCTTTGGGACTGACATTTTTGTTTGCTCAGAATTGACAGGGATTTTGTTTAAACAGGTTTAGTTAATTATGTTTTTAAATATCAATAATGCATGTTTGTATTAGCATTGTTTACAATTCCCTATACAAACATTTAGGTTTACAATTCCCTAATAGAAGATATATACAGCTTTGTGTTATAACTCAACACAAACCTTTTCCATTTGTATAGATATAAATGCCTCGGGTAATCTACACAGTTTTTCCCCAGACTCAGATGACCTCATTTTAGTCCCCAGACCTGTACCTGTCCCTGAGGAGTAGTTTGTTAGCTGTGTCTGTGAACTTTTTTCACTCTTTGTTTCAGTAGGACTGGCACGACCACTGAAAAGCAATATAATAATATGTATTACAGCATACACTGCATATGTTTCTGACTAAAAGACATACTCTAATACAGTATATAAAGTTAACAGTGATGAAATCTCTAAAATAGGAAAAATACTATGTGACTAATTTATTAGTGAAGACAATAGATGCAGAAAACTCTATCTTGGATAAAAAGCAAACATTAACAACTGAACAAGTCATAATACAGCTAATAGAGCATGTGTTAAAATATATACAGTAGTCCCTGATTTATAAGACTGCCCCATATGAGTCACGAAAATGGCCTTATAATGGGGGTGATCTCTATTTATTACACAGCATGAATACATTTTTTTTTAACTTCATGTTTTTATTATCTGTTTAAATAAAAAAGGCGTCATAATAGTTCCAAGTCTCCTTAACAGTGAACTTTTCTTATCTTGTTTATTTGCAGTACCACTGTTTTTTACTGTTTTTATCACATTCATTGTCCACCCAGGTTCCACTTTAAAGTTCATTAAAACTTTTAGTTTTCAAAAACCTGATTTCTTTCATGCTGACAGTAACTAATATCTGCAATATTATACTTGCTTTCCCCCTTTACTTAATATTGTCACCTTTAATTTTTTACCAAATTAAAACCCTTTGTTTTACATGATTTCAGCATTTGTTTTCCGCTTGTTGAAGTGGTGTATATTTAAAAGCACAAATCTTGTTCTATTGAAGACTTCCAAAATAAACATCTGTTGAGTGAAAATGATTGTTCATGAGGGGAATTTCAACATATGATAAAAAGAAGTGGTTGCTAGTTGCATTTGAGGGTTGGACATTCACAAGAGGTAATTTTAACGTTATAAATTCTTCATGCATGAGGATTTTGTCCAGATAAAACAGCTTCTCGCTGTATCTGTGATCAAGAGAGTTGTATCAGTACCCCATTTCCCCTCCTTCTAGAAAAGTATGATGTATACAATTCCACTACCAACCTTTTTAATGACTCGTGTTCTTTGATAGGTATACAAGCATCATGTTGTAACACAGCATTTATAAGAGCATTTTTGTGAACAATCTGGACCTTTAAAACTACCTGGAAATTCTCCAACTTTCCTGGCTTCAGCACCTGAAAAAAAATCTTCTCTTGATTAAATTCAAACAAAAAAGAAACTTTGTCTCAAGGACATTGATGTCTTGCTCAGCACATATTGGTAAACACCCCCTTTTTCTAATTTCACTCGACATGAAATATTTGGAACAGCCCAACCAAATTTTGCTAGTAAAATTCCTCTGCATGTTGTAACTGTGTATCACTTTTCATGAAGATCTTTTTAAAGACCAATTATACCTAAGCACCAAAATAACTGGGACATGACATGTCTCAGATTTTGCTGATTTTCATTTTATAAGTTGCAATTGACCATTGTATCACAAAAATAATGACTGTTTGTTATGATTGACCGCGGTTGCCATGGTAACCGAGGCGGCCATTTTTTAATCATTTCTCATACTGCGAAATAGCCTATATTCAATTCCCAATTTGTTAAGCAAAAATCAATGCATATTCAATATAACGTTTTATTTGCTTAATTCAATACCTCATTTACAATATTCAAAACAGTTTCAAGACTAAACATAAATGTGTAGTCCGAACGAGGCTATCGAATATGTCAAGAAATCATGCATTTTTTTCTGGAATTTTTTTACCAAAAAATTACCATTTTTGCCACTTTACTGACTCCATTTTCAGAAAATGCACCAATCACAAATACTCATCATGAATATAATTAAATAGATTAATGATTAATATTAAAAACTTATAAAAATCTCAGTGGGGTAACAAAAGATGTCTATAGAAAACACTGTCAAAGTTGGTTACTATGGTAACATGTGAAAAAAAGCCATTTCTGTCTTGTTCAATATTTCCAAGAAACTACTGTTTCTTAAGGTTAAATTAAATCATCCTTAATTATTATTTTAAACAGACATCCTATAAACTTAAAATGACATTGTAATCATTTCAGGGTACAGTGTCTCAAGGTCAAGGTCAACTAAAAATTGAGCTAACAAATATGAAAATCTCGAAGCAAAATCAATTTTAGGTGGCCTTGAGAACAACACAAATGACCTTGAAAGTTTTCTAAGGTGATAATATGTTGAAAAGATCCTTTTAGGTACATATGATGACAACAATTGTTATCTTGGCTCATATTAGAAGTATGGCCATACATATATTAAAATATCGAAAAATTGACGTTTTTGTCTTTTTACCATGGTAACCAAATTTGACAGTGTTTTCTAAAGACATTTTTTCTTACCCCATTGAGATTTTTAAAATTTTGGAATATTAATCATTAATCTATGTAATTATATTCATGATGAGTATTTGTGATTGGTGCATTTTCTGAAAATAGAGTCAGAAAAGTGGCAAAAATGGTAATATTTTTATCCAAAAATTATAGAGAATAATGCACTATTTCTTGACATGTTCAATAGTCTCCGTCTGATTACACATATATTTAAAGTGTTGTAACTGTTGTGAATATTGTCAATGATATATTGAATTAAGCAAATACAAAAATTCTATTGAATATGAATTGATTTTCCCCTGAAAAATTGGGATTTGAATATTGCCTTTTTCACTGTATTTTAATCGGCCCAAAATGGTCGCCACGGTTACCATGGCAACCGTGGTCAAATCATAACAAACAATCATTATTTTATGATCCAATGGTCAATTTCAACTTATAAAATGAAAATCAGCCAAATCTGAGACATGTCATGTCTCACCCTATATGGAAATCCTTTGATCCTTATGGAGAATTGGCTTAAAAGTCATCTTCATATAAAAAGCAAAGGTAAACCTGTAGTGGGATGAACAGATGGACAAATAAAAGATAAGCCCAACTCAAAATCTATATGTCCCAGGACATACAAATTGAAAATGAATGCTTGCCAAAAATGGGCAAAAACTTTTCAACATTTATATTTTGATGCATTAAGTTAGCTGAATTAATGTTCACACTATAACATAACTTACATTTAATACAGATTCTCTGTTTCGGAAACTAAATCTGCCCGTAACTGCCTCATCAATTTCAGCTATGGCCAAAGAAAATGTCTGTGGTACATTTAATCTGAAAGTTAACATTTTACAATTAAAAAAAACAAGTGTGGACACAGAAAAAGGTCTCGCCTGAATTCCGCATCAGTAACGAAAATAAATTTCGTCATTAGCATTACGTAAATAGCATTAACTATGAGCAGCTGCCTGTATACCAAATATTGTCACAATACTATGCATAGTTACAGAGAATCTGCCCTAATACAAAATCATGCTTGATTATATGGGAACAGCAGTAACCTAAAACTTTAATGTAGTCACTGGACCGTGAAATTGAGGTCAAGGTCACGTAGCACCTACCAACCTATATACCAAATATTGTCATCCTACCATGCATGGTTACAGAGGAACTGTCGTGACCCAAAAACTTTAACGTAGTTGCTGGACAGTGAAATTGAGGTCAAGTTCAGGTGACACCTACCAGACAGTCATGTACTAGTCATCAGCAACCTATATACCAAATATTGTCATCCAACCATGCGTGGTAACAGAGGAACTGTCGTAACCCAAAAACTTTAATGTAGTCACTGGACTGTGAAATTGAGGTCAAGGTCAGGTGACACCTACCAGACAGTCATGTACTAGTCATCAGCAACCTATATACCAAGTATTGTCTTCCTACCATGCGTGGTTACAGAGGAACTGTCGTAACCCAAAAACTTTAACGTAGTCGCTGGACCGTGAAATTGAGGTCAAGGTCAGGTGACACCTACCAGACAGTCATGTACTAGTCATCAGCAACCCATATACCAAATATTGTCATCCTACCATGCGTGGTAACAGAGGAACTGCCGTAACCCAAAAACTTTAACGTAGTCACTGGACCGTGAAATTGAGGTCAAGGTCAGGTGACACCTACCAGACAGTCATGTACTAGTCATCAGCAACCTATATACCAAATATTGTCATCCAACCATGCGTGGTAACAGAGGAACTGTCGTAACCCAAAAACTTTAACGTAGTCACTGGACCGTGAAATTGAGGTCAAGGTCAGGTGACACCTACCAGACAATCATGTACTAGTCATCAGCAACCTATATACCAAATATTGTCATCCTACCATGCGTGGTTACAGAGGAACTGTCGTAACCCAAAAACTTTAACGTAGTCGCTGGACCGTGAAATTGAGGTCAAGGTCAGGTGACACCTACCAGACAATCATGTACTAGTCATCAGCAACCTATATACCAAATATTGTCATCCTACCATGCGTGGTTACAGAGGAACTGTCGTAACCCAAAAACTTTAACGTAGTCGCTGGACCGTGAAATTGAGGTCAAGGTCAGGTGACACCTACCAGACAATCATGTACTAGTCATCAGCAACCTATACACCAAATATTGTCATCTTACTATGCGTAGTTACAGAGGAACTGCTGTAACCCAAAAACTTTAACGTGAAATTGAGGTCAAGGTCAGGTGACAGGTGACTGACTGGTAAGTACTCATCATAAGCTACCTCTGTACCAAATTTGATGGACCTAGGGCTTGGGCTTACAAATATATGAAGCAAGATGTCAAGTGTTTACGCCGCCGCCGCCGGCGGATTCCCATACATATGTCTGTGACCAATGCTCTCTAATTGATATCCCGCTTCCCTTGTGTCAATAACAAAGTCCATTTTTCTATAGGAAACCCCAAATATCATTCCGATCAAGATGTAATATCAGGTGCACAATGGCATTATGTGACAAAGATTCTGTGTAAGTTTCATCAAATTCCATGCAGTAGTGTAAGAGAAAGTGTAATGGACGGACAGACGGATGGAAAGATGGATGGACGAATACACCCCCATACCTATATACCACCCTAGCATAGGGTATAATAATGAAAAAAAGAGTGTTTTTAAGACCTATCATGGAGTCAATAAAAAAAAACCAAACAATACTAAATCCATACTGTAAATATTTAAATAAATAAATTCACATACCAATTATACCAAGTAATTCTGCCATTTTCTATCATGATTCATCACTATAAGTTATCCTAAATTCATTTAAGCTGGGAAATTAGACAGTTCTTAGATTTGACATGATCAATTTTCTAAATCAAAGTTTCAATATTTCTTGTGATACAATAGGTAGAATGAGAAACAAAATACTTATTTATAATCTCAATAATTAAAGGGTGATTAGTTCATCAGAAGTTTATCACAGCATAAAAGGGAAATACCACTCACTTGTAAACTGAGCCATCATCTTCCTGTACATCTGTCATAAATATAGGAGGGGGTTTTCCAGCATCATCCTTAAAGGGAGCTGACTCCATCTGTACTGATCTAATGTACATATGATACTCATTAAAGCCCATCTCTTGTGCTTGTTTTTTATAAATCTGAAATAAAATGGAATACTTATTATTAAATGAAACATAATGTGTAAAGAGCAGTTACTGCCATAAAATAAAGAAAAAGTATTGATAATTCTACTGTATTATGTTTGGTTGATTTCACTATTTCCTTGTATATACCAGTTACTAAATCAATCAATTTCGAACACCAGGGCCTTGGTGGCAGAGTGGCTAAGGTAGTTGGTCATCTCCTATTGATCACAATGGTCTGTCAACACTGAGGTTGCTGGTTCAAGTTTCACAGTGGGAAGGGTGTACTCGACTCCAATCTTAATTGACAAGGATTGACAGTTTTCCTAATGCAGTTATGGGCATATCTTCCAGGTACTCTGTCTTCCTCCTCCAATAAAAGCTGGATGCCATAATATAGCTGAAAATTTGCTCATACTGGCATTAAACACCATTCAAACGAACAAACAAACAAACAATTTCAAACACCAACACAAATCCATCTATTTGATGTTGTTATTAACAATAAGCTGAAATTCCGGATATTTATGCTTTCAAACAATTCAATTTCCCATAGACCACCAGCTTCTAGAATGATCAAATTCAACATTTAACACATCAAATCAGTTGTTATTTTCAAGAATGTGGTGTACACAAAGTTATGTAAAATATGAGCTGTGTTAATAGAAATTTGGAATATATGTTTGAATGTTTGAATGGTGTTTTAAGGCCACTTTCAGCAATTTTTCAGCTATTTCATGGCATCCAGTTTTTATTGGGGGAGGAAGCGGGAGTACCCGGAGAGAACCCCTGACCTGCGGTAGAAATTTGGAATATACAAAGACTGTTGTTTACTAAGACTGTGAATATGTAAATATTGGTTATCTATTATACTGTATTGCACATGTTATTGTAATTAAATCTTTTATAAGACTGGAACAAAAATGAACTCGAGGCTTCTTCCATTCTAAATATTATGTCGATAGACATAAATATACTTGTCTACCTGTGCTAAGATTGTGGTTTCCAGTGCAGCATCCATTAATCTATGTCTGTATGTTAATGCCTAAAAGGACAAAATTAACACATTAAACAATGTTCTTATTTTTATACTGAAAACCATGACATTTGACAAAACATTTGTTAAAAAAAGTTGACAATATACTAAACTGTAAAGTTACAAGAAATCTAATATAAATTTTCTGTTAAGAATTTACAGCAGTGACAGAAACATAACTACAAAACTATATTTTTCCACTCAGTGACTAAGTTGTTATAATGGACTACTTACATCCATCAATCTTCCAACTGACTGTAACATCTGTAATTGTTTTTCTTTACCAATCTTCTTTGTCTGTGTGGTGTCATTTTGAAGCTGCTCTACTTGGAACTGAGCTACTTCTGACATAAACCAGGGATCATCAGCAAACACATCAGAAAACAACTGTAAAACCAGATGATATAGAAATAAAAATGATGCATTTTAATTTAATTGTTTTTCTTCCGTAAATGGCCGATTTCTGATACAGATGACCCAGTACAGATGAGCTCACGCGCACACATCTGTACGCACACATCTGTACTTGCTGAGTCATCCAATCAAAACGCCAGAAACAATAACGTTGTTATGGAAGCATAACAACGTTCTTCTATGACGTTCATTATTTCCGGTGTACTGATTGGACGTCAGAGACAATGGAGTCTAAAACAATGGATCGTCTATAGGTTATAGCGATGTGAAAGTTGTTGGTTTACGGAAGAAATAGGTACTTTCATACGTTTTTGGGAAAGTCCGTGTGAACTTTCACTTGTGATAGAAATTTTTATGTCTTTTGGCTCATTCCACTGCGCTCCACTCGCGAAAAGACATAAAATTTCTATCACTCCTGAAAGATCAACCGGTCTTTCCCAAAAACGTATGAAAGAACCTATTATTCTTAACATATTGGACTTGTGATTATTTTTTTTATAGTATAACACTTGTAAATTTTTACTACAGAAGCCAAAACTACAAAAACTGCAATGCTTACTTATTGATACCTCCAACCTTTACTTCCAAATATCCAAGTCTTGCTATGGGAAACTCCAAATATTCCAATCAAAATATAAAATGGCACTATGTGATAAAAGGTTCATCAAATTCTATTCCGTGGTGTAGGAGTTTCTGCGAATAATAGATGGGCACCCCTAAGTGTAAAAGATAGACAGACATCCCAATCACTATACACAACCTCCCTTTCAAGCTAAGATATAAGGAACCTGTGAGCTACTGCTCACTCAGTATACTATGCTATTCATTTGAATAAGTCGGCAAACAGGAAGTAGATATGTGACAGACCTGAAATCGGTACTAATAGATTATTTACGTTTTTGAAATGAGATGCATTTTCTCGTCGTATCTCATCGAAGGGCGACAGCCCTGAGATGAGATGGCGAGAAAGTACATCGAGTTTAAAAAAACGTAAATAATCTGTTTATCGCTGTTTTGTAACATTGTGACGTCACAGTGTTTACATAACGACGTCTTGACAGCGAGCTGAGATGGGCCCATCCCACGCTAGTAGAGTGAGATGGAATAATATTGCACATAAAGATCAAAGGAAAATACTGCAAAATAGCAATAATCACAATTATAGGACCACATGGTAAGTTCACATATAAAATATAAGTAGTTGCTGAGAGAAAACTGTTACAAAAGTTATGTTGTGGACAGAAGGACGGACAGGGGTAAACCAGTATACCCCCTCTTCTTAAAAAAAAGAGGGGGGGGGCGATTATAATAAATAACACAATAAATCTGACAATTAACAAAGGAAAATAAAGGATTCTGGAATGACCTATATGACCTTGTTTACCTTCTGCCTCATATTTTATCTGTCTACAAGATTATATGATAATAACATAAGTACACTACAACAATACCTTTAGTCAGAATATTAAATTTATCCTTTCAAACCAAGCAAGTGAGAAACCAACTTTTCCACCCCTGAGATACATTAATGTGCAGTCATTGATGGACTACCACAAACAGTAACTGAGATCTAAACTTGGAAGTAAACTTTAACTCAATAAAGCATGAAACATAAGTCAGAGTGATACGACTGCAGCCACACTTGGAGTAGGAATTGCTTACCCTTCCAGAGCACCTGGACTCACCAGTGTATTAAGTGGGGCAAACCATCACTCTGTTGTTGGTTTTTGTGCTATGCACCTGTTTGTTCTTTCTGTTGTTGTCTTCTCTTTTGTTTAATTATGGTTTTGTCTGTTCTTGACTTTTTCTCTTATGAATACTCCTCTGTATTTTGGATTCTTTTTTTTCATTGACATTTTTGTGCTTGATGTTCACTTACTGTCAGATTCTTCATGAAATATTACTTGATACAACCTTAGATCTGAACTCGAGTACTAACATTGGTGGGTAAAAAAAGAGCAGAATGACCTTACCAACTTCAATTCTGATGTTTGTTCTCTCATTCATACACAAGGTTTTTTGAACCAGTATCAGATTTAAAGCTTGAATATAAACTTTTGTCAGACCAGCTATTTCTTTTTTGCTATGGCAACTTAAAAGAAACATCGTTCACACTTACATCTTTCTGGGTCTGATTTGAAAACTGGTCCCCTATTTTTCCCATTTTGTCCCATTCTTTGACTGCTATCTCTAACATTTTTCTTTCTATCATCAAGGTATCATAAGCAGTTTCGGGTCTGTGGAAATATATCAACTCCTGAAAAGTACAAGTTTATCTTAAAACTTCTACATCTGATCTTAGATGTAATAATTACTTAGCAATATCGTCTTGAGAAAAAACACTTCAAATGCACAATTTGAAAAATATTTCAATAATATCCTTATTATTAAAAATGTCATTTCATGATTCTCATATCTTATAATTATCTGAAATATATACAGATCAGGTAAATGACTAATCATTTATTTATTTTGTGTTCTGTTATTAAGCATAAACCTGTACCTGTAGTACATATTTCAGTGCCTCTGGAATTCTGCTGGCCAGACAGAGAGATGGGTGAAATTCCAGCATAAATACATTTCTCAGAGCAGGTCTAAAAAAGAAATTCTTGTTTAAGGTACATAATTAAAGTAAATTTAGCAATGTAAATTCCTTAAATTAGACAATGTAGAAATAAATAACCAACAGTGAAATATACAAAAAATGTAGACCACTTCAGCATTATCAGAGTAAATATACAATATTTTGTACATTGTCAAAGAATATTAGCATAGCCAAGCATTTCCCACCTATTTCACCACCCGTTCATTAGCGAGTATATATACACTTTATATTTTCTGACAATGTAGGAATATTGTTTTTAAAATGCAATACTAAAATAAATTTTTTGCCTCTAATTATCATGAAAAAAAGCATTTCTAGTTGATTTCTGCGTTGAAAATTGTAGTGCATATTACACTGATAGCATGATGCCACAACCAAATATCATATTTAACAAAATGTGAAGGAAAACATAATAATAAATATTGTTTGAGTGAGATTGGGTTATACGGAGAATATTTGTCACTTTTTGCTTCATTTGGCTACATTTTTGTCCAGAAAATGTAATGATTGCAGGTTCTAATATGGCGTCCTTCAATTCCTTTGAAAACAAACCCCTTGACCAAAAGGGGTAAGCAGTTTTTCATTTGTCAGGTGACTGATATAAGGAAGCATTCAATTTTGTGTTTTTTTTCTTCTGATTGTTAAATGATATTGTTAAAGTTAATAATTATGTTAGTTTGTTTTTCATTTATTTCTTCCATTTTTCTACCAATATTTATGAGCAAAATAATATAATTTGTAAAAGGGACGAGCTCAGAAATTGGAACAGCTGAAATGAACCTTTATCTATGTAAGCGCGAAAATTTTTTGTGTGCATATTTTCTTATCAGAATCGAAATAATTTTTGGCTGCCCCAATTTTATAGATTATTTTAAATATGGGTGAGGCATTATATTCACAAATAATCCATAAAATTGGGGCAGCCATGTATTATTTCTTAAATAATGTCCGTTTCTAATATATAAATACAGTGAATGTTATGTTGCTGACTTGTATTGGTACTTTTAGATTGTACAGAAATTTGAAAATACCAGATGTTTCTTACATGTGATACACAAAAAACTTTCAGTATGTATTTTAAAATGCATACTTTATATGTTTGGTAAAGCTTGCAAGTACCTGCTAAGATTTACAGATATAGGTTGCTTAGGGACAACTCCCAGGGGAATACCAAACTTATCATTTCCTTCTCTGCAAACTTTCTGTAAATATTCTCTCTGTTCCTCTATCTACAATCAAACAGCAATCATAAAACTAAACAATGGACATTGCAGTCACCAAAATTTTCTCTGAACCATGTATTTAGGCTTCAGCTTTATTTTCCATGAATATGTTAAATTTTAATGTATGATTTAGTGGTTGAATAATTAAACTCACTAGGTAGTATGAAATACATTGTTCAAACTTTAATACCGTTTTGTTGAAATATAAGTTAATATATATATCCTGCATTTCACATGTCCGGCCATGCAATCCCAAAAAATCATCAACACTTTTCAGCCATTATATTATTAATTCCAACAAAAGAAAGCAAATTAAGATGTAATTTATCAATTTAAATTATATTTAATTCCTTTTTATTGTTTTCAGTACATAAGACACTGACGAGAACTGTATTTATAATCAAAGTATTGGATTCATATCTTTGTTAAAATTACAAATACATGTATAGTGATCAAATTCTGGATTGAGTTAATTTTTGGTCGTTTAGTTATTTATAAATGTAATTAAGATGTAATTGTGCAGATACATGTAACAACAAATGGTAAAGTCAATCTAACAGAAAGGTAAAAAGTATATTGTTTATCTAGGATTTTGAAATGGATTTATTTAAGAATTGAAAAGATTTTTGTAGTTTAATCTGTTTGTAAAAGCATGGGCTGTAGCACATTTTGTATGAAGCGCAGTAGCATATCCACACAAATAAAAACACGCAAAATCCACCATTCAATATTTATAACTACATTCCATAAGCAAATAATTAATATTACTTGAAGATAATTTCATAAAAATCTGCATTGTTGTGTACTATGGCAGTCAACAAGAAAGAGAATGCAAGACTTAACAGATCAAACTTCCGTTTTTTAATGTCCCAAAGTATTCTTAACCAATCAAAAGCAATGAATTGTTAACTAAATAGAAGGAATGTACTTTTATCAATATTTACAAAGGAACTGACTACCACAATTACGATGTTTTATTTTATGCTCTATCATACCTGTTTATCCAGTACATTTTTGACAATGGTCATTTTCAGTCTCATATTGATACATTCAGTTCTGTAATTCTTTACAAAATATTCCGAGTCAAAGTCAAACCTGGGTCGCTTGTGTATGATGTCTGTAATGACCTGAGCCAAAGCTCTCTTCTCCTCTCTATCAAACACATGTTGATAAGCTTCCACATAGCAGTCAAGCAACTAAAAATAAAAGTTACATCAGTATTTAACTTTTAAAATAGAATCAAATACACATCTAACAGAAATAAGATTTCCAACAAGTCAAAATTTCTACATATAGTACACATTGACATACTTATATTTTATCAAATGATTTTTTTTACCTTGCTTCATATCTGAATATTTCAATGTAGATTTACCATCACTTACCTCCCTTTTAGACTCCATAAATGCTGCCTCATTACTCCACAGATCTAACAAAACACCAAATCTATCCAATTCCTGGTGAGCATAGCTAGCAATGTCAAAATCACCTGGTCCCTGGTTCATAAGTGACTGCATTTATAAAAAAAATAGGCAGTTTAAATAACATGCATTAGAAAATGATACCAATGACTTTACATATAAAGATAATAATACACCATCAATTCACTACACTACACAGTGAATATATTACTTACAGTTCGTCTCCTAGCAGTTTCTGAAGGTCTGTTGACTTTGGACTGATTTCTCAGGGACTTGTCTTTTTCTATAAAATGTGTTGCTAATAACAACAAGTCATTTTCAAGATTCCTAAAAGTATATATTTTATAAATTCAGTATCAAAATGAATAGAATATAAATCTTACTGTGCATATGTTTAAATACTAAATTGTACACTTTTAGTTTTGCCTCACTGTTCTCTAGTGTTGTATTCTATGCTTTAATAATACATGTTTCAACCATTGCATGAGGCTTATTTATAAGGCATGTTTATGTTGAAAATTCACTCTCATTTACACTACAGAATGTAATTCCAAGATCACGTGTATAAATTGGAATACACGTTCAAGCATGCGCATTACTGGCCAATCTCCTTATCTAGAAACATGCACAGCAGCTTGCTCCGCATTCAATCAGTAGTTGTTCCAATTATTTAGATCTCGCTTAGAAAATATTATCTAGAAGTGCATTTCGTCCATTGTTAATTGCTTTTTGTTCAACTAAACTAAACTTTGGTGATATCATCGCGGTTTTCGCGAGCATGTGTTTTGTTTCAAACACAAGGAACAAAAAAAAAAATGGCTGACCGTGGACGCACGTCTCGTTCTCGAACTATGCCTTGGGACTCGAACAATCCAGCTAACTGGACTGCAGATAAACTTAAGGGAGAATTAGAGAAAATGTGCGTTTTTGTGCCAGTGTCATTGGGAAAGAACACTCTCAGGAAAATATATTTGGAAAATAAATCGAGACGAGAGGGAACTACATCTAGGCAAAGATCAGTGAATGAGGACTCAGTTTGCATGGATACTAATTCTGAAACTGAAAGGAATATAAATGTTAGTGATACGGCTCAAGATTTAAATTTGGACAATGAAATAGAAAGAGACAGTACTTTGAACAACGGGACTAGTAGAAGTGTAAACAATGTAGACAGTAGCGGTGATTCGGTTCAGCGTGTGTTGCGGAGGAGTACGAGAGATACCAATATGTTTCAACCATTACTCATTCCTAAATACTCGCATTCACTCACTACTCTGCAAGTTACTATACAATTAACCCATCAATAGTCTTTTTTTAAATTTATCACAGGTCTAATCAAATAAAAGCAGCAGATATAAGACTGATAATGTCTAGATTATAAAACAGGATGATTTTGTTGTATATATTTCATTGAGGAGTTTGATACTGTGATACTGATCTTGTTAAGCCGACTTTCTTCCAAATATGGGTAATTAAAAATAATATAATAAATAAAATCTTGTAAATAACTACTAACTTGAGATCTTCTTCTGCAGCTTCATACATGATAAAATATCCTCTCTGGTCCAATACATGTACTCTGCCTTCCTCTATAGTGTAGAAATCATCATGGTTGTCTACTTCTGAATACTCAATGTATTCACTCTCAAATTTCCTGTGCAAATCAGACATACAAGGTTATTTATATCCTGAGTTATACATTGCTGCAGGTTTTATATTTTTTATTGGTGTAGTGCAAACTACATAATTATCTGGATGCAATCTGGAAAATGTTATAAAGCAACCAAAACTGTCCTTACTTTACAGCACCAAAAAACCTGTTTATAGTTAACACAATACTTTCTATTTTTGGACAGAAACAGACTGGTCATTGATGTATGTATAAACAGGTCAAAATGTTAGAATGCTTGATGTATTTAATTTGACGTTGCTGTTACTAAAACATGATGAGTACCAGGGATCAGGGAGTTTTCCTTGCCCATTTCCCTAAGAATTACTAAATTAAAATAATAGTGAATATTAGTTGTTGATGTGTGAAGAAGAAAATATATTTAAAGATACATTCTCCTGCCTTAAAGTTCTTTATTATAAGATGACATGTTGTCTATGCAACAAAATAATGGGAAACAGCGTTATTTCTATGATATCCCTCATTTCCAGAAGAGCTTTCCATTAACCAGAAATAGGAAGTTGTTATATAATTGCCACAAGTTCAGACTAGAATTGAATTTATACAATATTCTGCAGTGGACCACGCTTTTTAAAGTTTTTATTACATAATGAAATAATCATTTTTGTTCTCATCATTTCAATTGAATTTTTATTTAAAATTAGTTTTCTCTTGATTTATGTACGTTCTATCACATTGGTGCTCGCATAGTGTACAATTTTTACTGCACGTTTTTCATTAAGTTGCACATATCAAGTCTTATTTTCTTTGCAATATGAGATACAAACAATCTATTATATTCAATTTCTGTTCCTTCAAAATGTTGTAGCAACATTATGTATTACGAAATGGATGAAACAAATCTGTCTCATAATCAGATTGTCACCTGTTGACCTTATCTTTTTTTGTTATCACGTTATCACCAGTCGGTGGTCAATAAACACACATCAGTGACAGGAAATAGCCTTGGGGTTGATTTTTTAATCCTAGTGTAAATTAAAGGATTAAAACCAATAAATGATTTAATGACCATGTAAAAATATTACTTTTTAGATGTCCAATTTGAGCAAATCTTAGTCTGTCATTTTAGTGTAAATTTTGGTCACGTCTGGCAAATATGACTGTTTCCGGACCCTTGATGTGTACATATATTTTGCAAGACTTACTTAAAATCTGCTGGTGTGTTGTGAAGGTAACCATGGTCACCAATGCCACCTCCACCACCAACACTCCCATCATGCTCTGTCCCTATTCTGTGATTCTGTGGACTATAAAACATTGAGGTAAAAAAATTTAAAAAGTAAGTTTGAAGTTCAATATTTATTTAAGAATCAGTAAAGGTATTAGACATGGTCTACCAGTAAATAAGTACATAAGTAAATTAGCATACATTCTAAGTAACATGGTAAGGCTGATACTGTTCTTGCAAAATGTATACAGTAATACTCTACATGTATATGTACTCCTTGTATATTCAAAGCAATTTAGTACAAAACACTTTCAACACATTGCATTAAATCAATTCCCTATTTGTCACCAGAATCAAAGTTCAACTAGATATAGTATCTGTGAGGTGTTACTCATGTCTGTGGGCCAGCTGTCAATAGGTTGTAATTATAAAATTGTATGAACAGATGCCCATACAAAAAGCATATCTTGACCTTAAGTTCAAAATTTCAAGTTCAATGAAAGCTCACCAACCATGTTTCACATATGCCTTGAAATGATTTACTCACATGTCAAGTATCAAAAGTCTACCTCAAAACTTTAAAAAGTTTAAGCCTGAACACAAATATGTCATTCAGAAAGTAATTTTACCTTGAGGTCAAAGTTCAGGGTCAATGGTTACTAACCATAGTAAGTGATATGTTTCCTTGAAATGATCTACCCACATGCAAAATATCAAAAGCCTTCCTCAAAGCAGAAAAAGTGACAGCCTGGACATTATTCTCTCATTCAGATAGCAATACTGCAACCTCGAGGTCAAAGTCACCAACTGTGATACACAACAGGTTGCCTTGAAATAATCTACCCACATTCAATATATAAAAAGCCTACCTCAAAAGAGAAAAAGTTTTAGTGTGGACATGACTGGATTGGATGGATGGATGGATGGACAGACAGACTGATCACTATCGGGTGTCCACCACTAGTTGTGGCTGTGCTCTAATTATATTCCCGGATTTACAATCATTTTAATCAGCCTCAAATCCCAGACGGTAAAACACACCAACATACATTACACATTTGGCCATTCTAAACACATACCTTATAAATGTAGCACTTCTAAACACACCAACATACCTTACACATTTGGCCATTAAAAAACACCAACATATATTACCCTTTTGGCCATTCTAAACACGTAACTTACAAATGCAGTTATAAACACACCAACATACCTCACCCATTTGGCAGTTATAAACACACCAACATACCTTACACATTTGGCAGTTTCATAATCCATAGATAAACCTGCATCAATAATTGTTAATGTCCTTTCAATGGATCTGAAGTAGTTAAACAAACTTAAGACCTGAAATAACATGCAGTTGACTAGAAAGATATTTTTGAATATATAATGTTTACAACCCTATTAGATGTACTAAGAACCTTCTATTTGTAACATTAAATTTCTGTGTTAAAACAATGCCTCGTTTATTTTTTGACTGGTTTTTCTATGAAACCTCAAATTGAAAGCTCTGTTTAAAATGTATAATTTGATGAAGTCAAACAGTTTATCCTTTGTTTATTCATGTTGTATGCTACTATAATAACTCATAGTATGAAGAACAGTATTTATTACCTTAATAGCAACGAAATACCAAGATTCCCTAATGAAAGTGGAAGTGATGTCAAAATGAATGACATTGCTAGCAAACATTGATGGTCAAGAACATTAAAAATACAAGTTCTCCAAGTTTTCAAAGATATATTAAATTATTATTAATAGGATGTAATAAACAGGTAATTAATTGTGCATTGTGACTAAACTTTATGTTAAGTTTACACTGGATTCTAATTTATTTTGGGTTGAGTTGAGACAGGTTTTACTCTACACAATACAATTTTTTCTTTAGCATCAGGCCCAAGCTCCATATAATCTTTTTTAGTAAAATTGTTTTGCTCAACTTGGGAATGACAATAAGGGATGTTTTGATTGGATGAAATTGAGAATAAAAGATTTCTCATCTAGTAAAACAGGTCTAAGGCTTGGTAAGCCTTCCAACTGAACTGAACCCCCCCCCCCCCCAATAAAAAAAAAGCACTGCATTAGACTCCCCTTCCCCAATAAAAAAAAGCACTGCATTAGACTATCACAAGATAAATGGCATGGCTCACACTTGCCCAATTGGCACTGCATGACTGTGTCCACTGTGGGGTTCACCAGTGGCTGCCACCCAGTGCCAAATTCTTTTATTTACGTTCAGAATAATGCATTTTTAGTGGGGGGTTCAAATAGAAGTCTTTCCTAAGGCTTCACTCAAATATCTCTATGATGGGATATTTAACTACATTGTAGTACATGCAACAAAACTAATTCAAGAACAAAATAAGCAGTTATCATCTTCTTTATTACAGAACACATAATATGATTGATAATATGCAGTTTTACTTCATTTAGGTTTAGGATAGAGTTACTACAGTCATATCACAAGACTAAATTAGTTTGTTTTACTTGTATGAGTATAGGACAAAATAATGAAACATATGACCCAGCTGCCTTCTCCAATAAAATCAGATGACATGATACAGCTAAAGAAGCAGAAATGGGCATACTATCTCGTATAAATAAACAAACAAAATGGCTGAATACTACTAATCTGTTTTATTAATATGCTTACTGTTCTCTGTAAATCTCTCAATCTAAGATGTCTTAAATGTAAGAATGATAAAAAGGCACCCTGAGTTGTGGCTGGGTCTTGTCCATTGTCACCATCATCCATTAAACCTATTCAAAAATACAAAGATTTTTTTTTAAAACTTATAAATTTGAAACTTGCTTTTCATTCTAGAAACATGCATATTTCACCAGTAGTCATTCAAGTTTTTCTTTGATTGTCTAAAGACACTGACAAAAATGCTCATTGAGAATTTATAGATGTATTTCTATAATAAACCTTATTGTAAACAAACTTTAATACATCATAACTACATACAGTCAAACCTGTCTTAAGCGACCTTTGAAGGGAGATTGTAAAAAAGGTCACATAAGACAGGGGGTCTTTATACACAGGTCATGATGTTTGCAGACCAATCAACAAAGTCATGTTGTCAGCATGTTAAAGAGTTAATTAAAGACCTGCATTGTTTGATTTATTAAGTAAACAATAAAATATGACATTTATTTTATGTAAATAATGCAAGTACAAAATATACAACAATAATGAGCGTTTTGATTTCCAATGGAATTAACGCCGGTCAACTTTATTCCCCCATTTAGTTGTTGTATTTTTTCTTTGTACCGGTTTTACTGGTTCCCTTGTGTTTTAACAATAAGCTCTATGTAGAAAGTGCAAGTCGGTTTAGAACCAGTGTACACAAGTTTCGTATTGATTATTTCCCTTTGTAAACAAAATGGCGTGATTATACAATAAACACGCCGTTATGAGAAGCATCATCATTTCCAACCCAAATGGCAACAAAATCGAATGTGGACATTGACGACTATTCAAATTTTACAGGGGAATCTGAACTTCGCTTCTAAGATAATAAAACAGTTTTTAATCGATTCATACTTTAGTTTTCCGTTTCGAAGAACCTTGATAATTGACAACAATGCCAATGGTCTACGAATCTTCTTTTCGTCAGACAGGGTTTATTTATTGCTTAATGATTTTTAAAAGTCCTGAAAGTCGTTTTAAACACGGCCGTTAGTCGCGTAAGACAGGGAGTTGTTATATACAGGTAAAATGAATGGGAAAATGCTCGGGAGGAATAAATACGGTCGCATAACACAGGAAGTCGTTATATGGAGGGGATTTTTAAGACAGGTTTGACTGTATCAGTGAGATGGTATCCATCTCTGTGGGCCCTGCTGACCTTGAGGTCAAGGTTCAAGGTCAAAGGTCACCAACCATGGTATGTAACACACTGCCTTGATATTATCTACCCACTTACCAAATATCAAAAGCCTATTTTAAAAGATAAAACAGTTATAGCCCAGACACAATTATCTTTGGAAGGATGGATGAGACTGAATTTATTTCCATTTATTTATTATAAATTTGTATTATGTTGCTGTTCTTGACATTAAAAACATGGCAAAGAAAACAAAGTCGGTACTTGTTTGACTTGATGATATTTATAGATTATTTAGGTTTTTTGAAACGAGATGCATTTTCTCGTCGTATCTCATTGAAGGGCCACAGCATTGAGATGAGATGGCGAGAAAGTGCATAGAGTTTTAAAAACGTAAATAATCTGTTTATCGATGTTTTGTAACATTGTGACATCACAGTGTTTACTTAACGACGTCTTGACAGCGAGCTGAGATGGGCCCATCTCATGCTAGTAGAGTGAGATGGAACTAATATCGCACATAAAGATCAAAGGAAAATACTGCAAAATAGCGATAATAATCCTTAATGATGATGTTACATTAAAATGAAGTATTCACAATTAACATCTAATAAAAGATGTGCACCAACAAACTTCAGTTCTAGAGTTAAATGTAGGTTTTGAGTTAACATTTGGCAATATCATTATAATGTTTTATTTTAGTGTTATGATATTATTCATTTAAAATTTTGAAAATGATTAAAGTTGTATGCAATTAATAAACTTTAACATAACATATAACAAATTATTGCTTGTTTTTAATCCATCTCTAAGGTGCTACAGATAAGACCAAAACACCAAGTAATGAATACTGAAACCAGGAAATACAAGTAAAGCCATTTATGAAAATGATAAAATATTTAACAATGATATATGACTGCCAAACCAATGATGTGTCTGTCCAAACCTTGAAACTACAACCAATGAAATCTAGCAGAGAAAAAAGGATTCTGTTTCCCTGTAAATATACATCTAAAAACCTCCAAAACACAGTGGTATTAAACATGTAAACTTACTACCATTTTTTGTTTCTTCATCTGATTCTGAAAGATTCATTATTGTTCAAGACTGTGAGGAATTCTCAAGTTTCACATTTCATACCTAATATCAACTAGTATTTATAGAATAAAAGAATGGTCATTTGTTTTTGTCTCTAATTTCCAATTAAATTTGATGCCAGCACTTCAGTTTATGTGAGAATTCAAATATTCCAAAGTAATAATAACTTTTTATTATAATTTATTCCCCATATCTTAACAATAAGCAGTAGTAGAATGAATTTAGTATTAACATTTCCTTTAAACATTTCTCTTCTTTCCATTACATGTACACTGAAGGATTAAATTTGGTGGGGCCTAGGTGATAATAAATAATGGAAGAAATTCTTTGTAGAATCTGATAATGAAGCGAAAAGACTCTGACTGTTTTTCTAGTCCTATATCTTCCTTAAATGAACATCTGCTATGCAATTTTCAAGGCTGCATATAAGATACAAAGTTCCAAAATATTAAAATACCAAAATTTTGACTTCATCTTAATAAGTTTGCTTAAAATTGATCAGCCATGTTTTATTTAAATCAGAGGTTAAAAAATCCACTGGTCCGAGGTCCGGGACCTGTCGATTTGCATATCGGACCTGTGCATCATAGCAGAGACAGAGTCCGACGGACCAGTTAAAAAATAAATTTTATTTTATTCAATTATGTTTCGTCGTTGCTTTTTTGTATTTGTTCGGGATCTGTAATATGCTTGAGTTAGACAAAGTAAGTCAATTTAGAATCAAGCGCATCGAAGACCTGTTAAATCTACGTTTTTTCTGCGTTTGGCAGTGACAAGAATAAATTATTGTTGATGAAAGCGTGTTGGAAACATCGATGAAAACATAACCCAGTCATTCGTGGCAAAATTATTCCAACTCGAAGTCAAGTCAAATAATGCGGTTTCAAATGGTGACAAACTGAGTCAAGTCCGAAAATATCGAAAGATAAACAATATGACCAAAATAAACTGAAGGCAACATTTCAAAGAAAAGCTGCTGAAAAAAGTGAAACCGATGAAACATTGATGTATGAAGGCTTTCAGTGAAAATTAAAGTTGAATTGATGCTAGTTTTTAGCATTTTAAATGCCACTAAAATACAAGTTTTATATTGAATTTCTTTACAATTTCTTGATTATCTTTTTACCTAAGATATTTTAGATTAAAAAATTTAAAAGAAATAATCTATTTATTACCCTTGGGTCTGTTTCATTTTGTTAGGATGCAATGGTTAGTAAAATATTTATTCCATTTCAGGCTTAAATTTATATGGCATTTTACCAGATGGTCATTTATAAAAACGAGTCTATTCTTTATATTTGATATATTTTTATTTGAATCAAAATGTCATGATCACATACTATGCAACTGGCATGATCTGTATTCAGAATCGCCTAAATGACATAATTAAAACAAGAATCGAATAGTCGGACCACTGGAAATTTTATCAGGACTAGTGAAATTATGTGGTCCACAGGTCCTGGACCACTACAGCTGAGCAGAATTTTTTAACCCCTGTAAATTTCATTTCGTTTAATAAACAAAAATGAAATTAACCAAACTATGCATTTCTCATGAAAGATATTAAAAACACAACTTTTCTTTCTTATTCTTGCAAAATAGATTAGATTCTCCTTTTTTACTATTAAACATATTTCTTAAATTAATTTCTAGCAAAAAATTTGCAACCTTGAAAGCACAAAATTAATGGTAGCTTTTATACTTAGTTTGTTGTTATATTATACAACAATTAGCAAGTATACAAGTATATAGACTGGCTATAAGGTATATAGTATACCTACACCGTAGGTGAATTGAACACTTACCTTCACCTTCAAAAAAGAAAACCAAAATTGTTAAAAACCATTTCTATAATGGTCAAAGATTACACATCATATAAGACAAAAAAAAGGAAAATAATACACCTAGCTATCAAACTCAGTACACATTTATGTAATTTCAAGGACCAAATATAAATAGTTCACCAGATTTTTAGGATCTTCTAACTAGGAAGCATTTTCTGCAAACTTATTATTAAAGAAATGTACTTATTATACAAAACCTTTCAGTTAGCATGCATATTATTAATTATGTCAAAAACTACAAATGTAATATATAAAATGATAATCTATGTCAAAAACTAATATATAAAATGATAATCTATGTCAAAATCTAATATATAAATATATAAAATGAGAATCTATAAATTGATGAACTAACTGGAAAACATAAGGCGACCTCACAGGTTCAGAGTCACGAGTACATATTTGTATCTATAAATATATGTCAGGACTATTCTGCTAACAACAGAGAGAAAGAAAATAAGATAGCACTTACTAACAACCACACTATGCCTGAAAATTTACTGAACTATTGCTTAAATTGCTTAAAATTTATTTATTAATCACCCTCCATTATGAAACAAATAGAGTGTCTTTAAACACTCAATGCAATCATTTAAAGAAAAGTTATCTCTATTATGACCTCTGAACCTATCACATTCATGAGTATATAAAGGAAGTTAAAATGGGATGAGGGAGCTATTTATTTGGGTTTCATGCTATTACTTGGTACACAGTCACTCCAAACCATGTCCTTTAAGGAGGCTCAGGAAACTAAACACTTAAATAAAATTGTCAATGGATTTTCTTCAAACATAGGATACAGTTTTTATATATGGATTCAAAATTCAAATTTAATGATAGCTTTTAAGCTTATTTCTGAAGAGCTAAGCATAGAAAATTCAATTTTCGAATAAATTGTACAGGAAAGAAAATACAAAAGGCCCAAAGACTGCTATGCTTACCTGAATTAAACAGATACCCTGGGCACAATCGTATAAATTATGTTGGACCATAATAATATATTAGGAAGGATTTAAAAAACCCAAACAATGCTCAATCAACACATATTCTTTTTATACATTTGAACCAATTCTACAGTAATTGAAAAATATCTGTTCCATACTAAATCAGAATACATGTAATTTACTAATCAAATCATGTCATATTTTTCCTATTATCTCCTCTTTGAAGGAATAGCCATTGAATTGAAAAAATATGAATTTCTTTAAATTTTAACATCATGGTTTGTCAATTTCTTAGTTGTATCCCCATAATTTACAATTTCTTAAAAATCTCTATTTTGAATTTGGTCTTGTCCATTATTTGATCAACTCTGAATTCTCTTTATCTTTGCAAAGTTTGACTGGAATTAGCACGGTAATTCATGAAAATATTTTTTTTTAATTTTAACATTATATTGTTACAATTTCATAATTATCTCCACTTTAACAAGGGGTGTAGGCCATTATTGAAAAAACTTGAATCCCCATCATGTAAGAAATACTCTGTGTCAAGATGATTAAAATTTGCCCAGTGGTTCTGCAGAAGATAATGAAAATTAACAAAGTTTACACCAACAGCAAATTATAAAAAATCACAATAACAGTTGATTAAAATCTGTTAAATAATTGGTTTTGATATTTAGTTAAAATATCAAGCAATTAATATATATTTTAAATGAGAGAAAAAAGGAATCCCACAGATAAATATGTGTTAATTGCAAAGTAACTAGTCAAAATTGACTAAAACATCATATTTGTAATACAGAATTAACACCCTTGCTCTAAATTTAAATTTTAATCATGTGGCCTATGATTGTCATTGATATGGTGGTATATGTTTAGTTAAATGAGAGAAAAAAGGAATCCCACAGATAAATATGTGTTAATTGCAAAGTAACTAGTCAAAATTGACTAAAACATCATATTTGTAATACAGAATTAACACCCTTGCTCTAAATTTAAATTTTAATCATGTGGCCTATGATTGTCATTGATATGGTGGTATATGTTTATTTTAAATATTTTTGAAAGAAGAGATTTTAAAATATTAACATCAATATGAAATTTATTTAAGGAATAATTTAAATTTCTGAACAGGTTATACGATATAACATGGTTTGGGTCTGTTTATGCCTATGGTGTAAACAGACACAAACCATATTATATTGTATAACATGTTCAGAAATTTGAAATATTTCTTATAATTTAATTTAAACTATACATCTTGACAATTTTAATGTTAAAAACAGAAATGATGTCATAGAATTATTTGAATTTTAACAACGTACGAACAGTGCGCATGACCAACGCAAGTTATTTGGTATAATATGGGTTTCTACATTTAAAGTATCCAATCAGATTTCAGCTTACAAAGCAAATTAAACTATTACTAGTGAATGTTGTCATGAACCTCCTTAACTAATGAATATCATATCCTTGAATTGTTATTTAGTTATCATCAGTAACAAAAACAAGAACAATACTACTTTAAAATCAGAACACAAAAATTCAAGGATGTAAGGATATAACAGTGTGTATTTGATTTTATATATTACCATGCATTTGTGATGACTGAATGAAATCATAACTGTCTTTCCTTTTCTTTGTTTTCTTCAAATCTACCTTCTCTATCTCTGCATCATCATAATCTTCTATTGAAATATTATCGTTGTTGTCATCACTAATGGAAATAAAACAACAAAATGATTATTGCAATAGTAAGAGAATTTTCAGAATGTATTAAAAATATGAAATGCAGTTTTTGTCAAGTTGACTTAACTGTAGATTTTGGTAAGCATTTTTTTCTTGCAATTTACAGTTTCCCTCTTCACATTGCAGTTTTCATTTTTCAGTCCTAAATGTTAAGCAGAGCTTAAGCTCAAGCCTAGTGAAATATTACTCCAGGTTAGCTTAAGTTGAACCTTTTATAATTTTAAACTATAGGCTAAAGTTGTGCTTTTATCTCTTTGTTCTATATTAGAACCAGCAGCCATGTTTGTTGAAAAATCCCAGATAAAATTAACAAACAAACATCCTAAGGAACATTTAGACAAATTTTAATTAGAATTGGAGTGGTTTCAGAGAATAGTTTGCATAAAAGCTAACAGACAGATGCCAAGTGATAGCAAAATTTCCAATGGACGTTGGCCATTTAAGCTAAAAAGCTTTTTAAAAGACCAAGCTCTAATGTCACAATGATCTTTTATTTTATTAAGCATTATTGGGGGGTAAAATAGTAAATATTAATCTAGTAATTTGATAATTTTACTATAATAATGTAGTACTAGTAATACAAATATCTGATTCATCATCTATTTAAAGTTTTAACATAAAAACATTTTGTGGACACTTACCAATCATATAAATCTGCATTAGCATAAATTTTCTTCCAGATAGCTGAAGTATCATAGTTAGTGCGGTTTGACTGCACTTTAGCTGCTCTGATTGTAGGTGGATTCATCACAGCAGAAGCATGGTCTCTCAGAGTATCTTGTACTTTCTACAATATCACATTAAAAATTTTTATGACAGAAACAGTTTTTTTTTACTACAGAAAATGATTAAGTATCATATTTACAGAAATGAATTTCCCATTGAACTTCCAAAACTTACGATAGGTTTTACACTTAAGACTGTGTGAAAAGCTCTGCAGTCTTAATTTTTTACTTTTAGCTGTTATTAGAAACTGACATATAAAAAAAACTATTCCTTTGCAAAGATAAATGTCTTTCAGAATGAAGAAATCTTAAAACCCAAAGGCCACGAAGACGTTGATAACATAAAATTGGGCTTGGATGTTAGATTTCCATTTGTTCCATGCATTAATATGATGTTTAAAAATTTTTTTTGAATGCTTCAGTTAGTTGTTTACAAAAAATTACTTCAGCATCCGACACATGCAGGAAATGTGCCTGCATTTTCAGGAGTGGGTCAATATTTTTCTTCTGCCTTAGAATGGTCCACTTTTTCTGTTGTGTTGGTTCACTTTCTGGTCTGAGCTTTATGTAAGCTAACCAATTAGAATCTTTTCTTAAGGCATGTGTCGATGAATCAGAGCCCCAATTCTCTTGACCAACCTGCACATACAAAATATTATAGCATACAAACAGATATACTGAAGGACTCTACTTCAATTATACAGGTATTTTTTCTATTTTTTATTTTTGTTTACTGAATGTGACTGCACAAAATGTTACAATTAGTTCAAAGGAAGTTGGTCTAATTTCATTTTTTATATTCCGAAAATTTTCTTACCATCGACAACCTTTGACATTAAGTCATTGTTTCTTATTAACAAAAGGTTGGTATATCTTCATTTAAAGTTAAGTTAGGTTTTGTTGCTTTATAAATTGGCAACATTTACTGAATTATGAATGTATACTACTGTCACTAAAATCCACAACACATACCTCTAATCTGTCATAAGCTTTGAATGTTTTCATGTGCTCCTGTCTCAAAAACAAGGTTCTAAATTTGCGTCCAATGGCGGCATACAGTTCCATCTCATCACTGGAATTATCTACCTTGTCTAATTCCTGAAATTTACCAAACATTTTATATCAATATAAATGACCTATTTCTTCTGAAAGGTTTGGTTTAGATATGGCTAGGCACTGTTCTTTATGAACTTAAAAAATGTATCCTTCTCTATGATGTTCAAAGAAACTTAATAAGCTAAAATGTGTAAGAAATATGTCAAAAGAAAAACATTCCACAAATATTAACAGAAATGTATATTCTACAATAACCATGACAGAAGATGGTCTATACAAAGAAAACATAGGACCATTTTAAGTGGTGCTTAGAAAATTATGTGTTTCTTTTCCCAAATGTTGAAGGTTGGTTTTTCTCGCAAAACAATTATATACTTACATAATTTATTCCATATATATTAAGCAGATAGCTAATGTGTGGCTTAAGGCTGTAGAAATCTACAACTGTAAGAGGAAGACCTAATGTTGACTCATTTGTAGCCAAACCACCACCTGTAAACAGAAATTATAGAGCATTACAATATAACAGCCTGACATCATCAGAACAATATTTACATGTATGCAAGTCAAGGCCCTGGAAATTTTCCTGGGTCATGTCGGACATTTTACCGGTCATCATATAAAAAATATTGTGTTTGCTTAAGCTGGGATGTGTATGTGCTTTTCCTTAATGTCCAGAATAAAGGTCTTTTAAATTTTTTCAAGACCGTGGTCGATACATGTATTAGTTGTTCTTTTGTATGGGTTCCTATAATATATGCACCGTGCAAGAAAGGAAATATACGTAGGAAAACATTCTACTTCCTAAAATTTCTTTATTATAAGATGATATGTTGTCTATTCAATAAAGTAATAGCAAACAACGTTTTTTATGAACATTCGTGAGACATTTTCATTAACCGGAAGTAGGAAGTTGTTTCAAAATTACAGCAAGTTCGGAACAGAATTGAATTTTATACAATACTCTCCAATGGACCACGTTTTTTACAAGTTATTACTTATTGAATTAAATATTTATTTTTGTTTTCATCATTTCAATGGAATTTAATTTGAATTGATTTTCCCAAGATTTATGTACGTCAGGTACATTGGCGCATGCGTGATGTACAATTTTTGACCACACGTGTTTTTCCATCAAGTCATATTTTCTAAGCAATATAACGTACAACCACTTCGTTCCTATTGTTTCAAAATACTGTTGCCATAACATATTCTACGAAATGGATGAAACAGATCTGTACTCATAATTAGGTTATCACCTGTTGTGTTAACCATTACGTAATTAACACTTGACTGGAGTGAATGGTTACTCAATAAACACATGTGTCAGTGACGGGAAATAGCCTTAGGGTTGATTTTTTAATAAAATATTTATATTTGGCGGAAATTAAAGGTATTGAAACCAACTAAAAGATATTTATATTATTGTCCAAGTTAAATATCACTTTTTTGGATGTCCGATTTGACGAAACCTTAGTCGGACATTTTAATGTAAATGTCGGACATGTCCGGAAAATATGACCGTTTCCAGACCCTTGATGCAAGTATGTGTAAGTGAATGCATCTTCAATCTTTGTCAGCTATACCATGATTAGAATAAAATTATGTTATTAAGTCGCCCAAAACAAAGTTATTGTTTATCACATATTTTGGTTTCCACTTTTTCTAGATCGTGAACTTGTCTGACACATTTTTCAGAGACACCTTAATATAGTATGAAACTTGGCACAGTGTTAGATTGACATATTGAGGGGTGCAGTCAATAGTCAGAGTTTTGATAATGGCCGCCATTCAAATAGCCACCACTTGATGACACCACCCAAAAATGGTAAAAGTTTTTCCATGGTTCAATTTCAACGAAATTTGGTATGGAGGTAGATTTTAGCATTATTTTTAATTGAATATGCTTTTGCTTTAATCGATTAAATGTTAGTCTGACCATCAAGCAGTAAAAATAAATGAAACAAGTGTGGACTGTGAGCACGCTCACAAAAGGGATACCCCCGCTTTGCTTTCAAGTCCAATTATCTCCTCTTGATATCCGAGGTCAATAAAAATCCTTCATGCACATCTACATATAATGTACTTCCTTTATGCTAAGTTTCATTAAATTTCATCAAGCGGTTTAGGAGTTGTGCTTACAAGGGGTGTGGACAGACTGACAGACAGACAGGGCGATTCCTATATACCCCATGCTACATATAATGTACTTCCTGTATGCTATGTTTCATTAAATTTCATCAAGCAGTTTAGGAGTTGCACTTACAAGCGATGTCGACAGAAGGATGGACAGACAGACAGACGGACAGACAGGGTGATTCCTATATACCCCCCCCCAAACAAGTTTGCGGGGAGTATAATTAAATATTGGCTGAAACAATTCACTAGGATAAACAACTACAAACCTGAAGCAGCAGCGGCATAAGTAAATGCAGACGTAGGCAATGGTGTGGTTGACAAGAGGTTTGCATTAATTGGTGGTGGCTGTGGAACAGGGGCTGATGCTCTGGCTGATGTTGCAGAAGTAGGACGGGAGGATCCACCTCCTGACTTTGGTCTTTGGAATAATCCTATCCCATCATCTTGATACCAAGAAGCCATCTTAGATGCTTGTGTTTGCTCCTCCTTCAAAGACCATGTAAAGGTAAATTGAGTTGAATTGTAAGTCTGTTAATTTCTGCTAAGAAGTCGCAGGTCTATTTTTCAGATAGAACTTTATACAAAATTTAATGATTGTTTATTTCAGAATCTAATTAAAATGGTAACTTGAATGGTAAAAGGTCTTCCTTAAAACACATCTTATTTTATTAATTCAAAGATATACGGCAAAGAGTAAATAATTTTGAATATGAAAACAATGAAGACCTTGCTGTTTGTAAAGAATCATTTAGAGACGAAATTAATATGAATCAAGAAATCTATTAAGTTTTATCAAAAACAACAAAACTTTCACCCATGCAAGGGTTAACAAAATCCTTTGTTCAGTGCTTCACACAGATAAAAAATCTAGTAATTCCAAAACAGACAACTTAATACCTCATCATCTTTGTCTTTCTCTGGAGGGGCTGTCTCTGCTTTGTACTGAACTCCTATCCATTTTAAAATCTGTTGATAAAAAACAATTTAAAAATAAAATTTACAATAAAGGAAAGATCAAAATCAACTCATTATACCACTTTGACACCTACAGGAGGGGTGTCATTCAGGATATCTATTTATAAAACTTTACTAAAGATTATTGTCAGTTACATATACAACTTACCAAGACTAATTGACTATGATCAAACAGTTTTAGTTATTATTTCATTTGAACTTCGTAAGCTTTTGTCATAAAATGTAAGGCACAAAGCTGATAAACAAAATGTAATATATTACAATGTTCAGTACAGAAAATTCTGATTAAATGAAATGGCAACCAACGATCCAAAAATTGTGTTTCAAATCAACTTCCTGGATAATATATTTATTTTGTAAAAAATCTGATGCTATATTTCCATTTTGCAGTATATAAAACAATGCATCTACTATTTAAAAAATAAAAGACTAAGAATCCAGTTTATCACTGTATGACCATGTACTGAACATTTCTGTTGTTTTTTCACTAACAGTTTTTAAATTATGTCACAACAAAATTACTGGTAAATAATGTGGTGAATGAATTTACTTCATATGAAGTTACTTTTTGTAACATGCAGCAATTACTGTAGTTAGAATCTGGTTTAACAGATGAAACAGTGGATAATTACAAATTTGGTTTAGACCAATTTTGTTCATCAAAAATATTAAGCTGTAAAACTGACAAGTTTACCCACCCTTATATATTGATGTGCCATTCTAAGTGAGTGTAAATGACAAACAAGCCATCGTAGGTATATCAACATGTCTTCCATTCTGACTGCCATAACACCACCATCTCCTCCACACATCATAGATTCTTTGGCTTCACTCAGCCTTTGAGCTCTATCTACACAGTCATTGTACTCATTCACAATTTGTCTGCAAAAAATTGCATATTTATTTTAACTTATAATGCTTATTATTTGGACAATTTGTACAAAACTGTTTGCAAAACTTTCCTTGTGCAATATTTTAATTTTACTTTTTTAGGTATTTATAACAACTAATTAAATATTTGCAGCTAAAATAACGAAAAATGGTCAAGAGCAAATGACCGTGTATTGTTAATTAGAAAAAACATTAGTTTTGCTAAGAATCATTAAAGCGATACTGTATTTCAAAGACTTACGATAATCTACTTGTGTACAAAGGATACAGGGACTCTATGGAACTACTGTGTTCACAAAACCTTTTCCACCGCAACATATGGGCATATTTACATTGGATTAATTGCTGAATTCTTTCCAGAAAATACTGAAAAATATCAAACACAATTTTAAAACAATTACTTCACAAAATATTACTAATATTATTTTCAGTAATGGATTGGTTTTGCACAGAATACTTTTTTTGCCCTCGTATTAAACAGTTAGATGAATGTATTTAAATTAACAAGGTCTTACACCTTTGTCTTCTACAGAATTCACAATCTGGCATACTGGTTTAAAGGGAAACTTCGCGAAAAAATGAAAATTTGATATGTTATTCTTCAAATAAAAAGAAATATAATTGCCTTTTGATGTTTTATTGTATTCTTTACCGTTACGCTTCTAGAGTGGATTAAAGGTGGTAAAATTTTGTGTATGGGGGCTGCCATATTGACAGTATTTTATCACGTGACTGCGTTTGTAACATGATAAATGTAATTATCCAGTAAATATGATCAATAATCCAGTTTAAAAATATGTTTTTCTGCCTTTGCTCTTTGAAGAATATTAAAACTGTGGCAATGACTAATAACCAGCTAACAACGTAAAATTACCAAATACGTCTTAATGTTTTAATGATCTTTGTATTAATAAAAGTATTTTTATACACAAATTTTAACCTGTCTTTATTTAACTCAAATAATTACCTAAATAATAATTGTAATAAAAGATATATTTGTATATTTATTTTTTTTAACATAAAATAAAATTCCATAGACAATTTTGCACGTCTTGAAACAGCAGTTGTATCTGGACGTGAAAATTTTACAGGTAAATCATTACTCGTTTTTGAAGGGTAATTAACATAATTAGCAGGTAAACAAACAGGATGTTTATTGCAATTACTAGATCATTTGACGCCGACTTTGAAGTATGAATATTCGGACATTTTCAAAAGCTAATCAGATTGAAGGTTAATCATGTACTTCAAAATTAGAATGGCACGCCCCCTCCTGCCAAGGACAGGTATGATTTGAATACACCAAAGTGTCAGAACACAGGATGTATATAAGATTTCGAATACCTTTAGATGCCATGTCAGAGGAAACGTAAAACAGACACGTTTACTCAAAATATGCACACACACAATAAATGTTACCAGTATTAATAATAATAATAAATGTACTAAACGTGAAGTGAAATTTTGATGCGCGAAAACAGGGTATTTTAAATATTTCATTTAATGACCGTTATTTCTAAAATAATCAACTTCGCAAAGATTTTGTATAAAAAAAGTTTACTTCAATAAGTTGCATAATCTGATTAAGTTGAAAATAATAATACGAATAATTTTCAATTTAAGTAATATTTATGGACAAAAATTCAAATGACTATTCAATGAGGTCACCATACCATTAAACTATTCTCCATTTAATTCTGGAAAATGATATTCGCATGAAGTTGTTGCTGCTGTGGACATAGTCTTAAGTAGAAGTCTTTAAACTGGTTAACTAACTGTTACACAAATCCGTTTTTTTTGTGGCTTAGATCAGGAATACGATACGTTATCTTGCAACAACCTTGTCTTATAATACAACCTTCTGTTATTGACCGTTTCGCATTATTATCATACGGCGACTTTAAGGTACTTGGATGTCCAGGGATCTCTAGTATCGCCATCTGGTGATGAGATAGTGACAAGATGGCGGACCTCCATAAGTGCATTTTTAACACGGTAAATTCAATGTAGGAACTTAACCATTGAAAATATAATAAAACATCAAAAGGCAAAAGTGTTTCTTTTTATTTGAAGAATAACATATCAAATTTTCATTTTTTCGCGAAGTTTCCCTTTAAAGAACTCTAATCAGCATATGATATTTTTCAAGTCCTGTCTCACTAAAATCCAATCAACTAGCATTTTTTCAAATTAAAAAGAATGCACAGACAAACAACTATTATTTACATTGTACTGAGTCACTATAATAACAGATAAACAACAAAAAAATTTCAAATGAGCCTAACTTCAACAGAATACAAAACAGAATTTAAGCCTCACAACCTGTTTTATTGCAGTGTGCATACACCTCAAAGATTGTTCTTACGCAAAAAAAAAGGTTTGTATTGAGCATTGAGACCAAAGACATTAAACATTATTTGGCAAATAGTGACCAGGTTGCAAAAATACAACTGCTTCTATCTAACCATCACTTGGGTATATAATATAAATATGTTTGTTCTTTTATTTATGTCTGTTGTTGGATTGAAAAATTGTGTTAGCAGAACTGCTTAGTCTAAATGTATGGTTTCATTTTTGATTTCTATGACAATACTAATTGTTGAATGTCAATGCCTTCATGGGGTCTAATTTAATTAATAAACATATTTGTATTGTATTTTAAACTTGATATTGAATTTGAATTCAAGAAAAAAGTGTTTATGTTATTTTTATCTTGTATGACTTTTTATTGTTTGAAATTCTCTTCTTTTTGATTTCATGGACAATTATGACTTACAAGGACATCGTAGGAAACCCACATTCGTTCTCCACTTACCGACCATGGGCAAACTTGTAGATATTTTCTCGTTTTCATGAATATGCAATGTCCTATTTTGAATGGTCGCTTGTACCTCTGGCAAAGCAATGACTAATCAAAATAGTTTTATCCAACAAACATCTTTCTTATTGGCTAATGAAATTTAATGAATATTAATGAAAACGAGAAAATATCTACAAGTGTCCCCACGGTAGGTAAGCGGTAGCAAAGTGAGAGTGCAAACGAACGCGGGTTTCCGACGGTGTTACAATGGTTGAAGAGATATAACATATATGTATAGCTCCCCTTTTGTTTAAGAGTCCTTACCTGATGTAATAACATAGGTAAACCTTTTGGTGAATATTCCAATTCTTCAGCATTCATCATTTCTTCTATCATTACTTCTGACTGCATCTTTAACAGTTTTGCCTGACTCACCTACAAACAGAATTTGTTAAAAAAACCATCAAAAATGTTTAAAAAAATGCATAATTATGATTACTCTGTACAATTTTTAGCATATATAGCAAATAAAAACACGAAATGTTTTTAATTTTATAAGTTGTTTGGTTACAGCTCTTTCATGTACATGTAGTTCCAAAACCAAGAAGAAAACAGTCCGTGTCCACCTTTCATCAATAATGGTCCCCATTTTTTACTTTTTGTGTGTACAGAATCAGTAGAAACCACAGGAAAAAAATTAAACTGGAAATATTTACTTCTTGTCTAAAATTTACTTGTCTGTCAGTACATGTCATGTTTGTTTGTTTATACATTCATTTTTATGGAATAGAACATCAAGATATAAAATCTTGATAGCATGATTACAACATGAGGACCAATAAACTCTAGAATTTTATCACTTTTCTTGGTCCTGACTACTAATATTTATACAATTTCTACATGCTGCACATCAAACAGTACCTCTCTAGACCTGCTAATAATTCTTTGTCTCTCTTGCTTGAAATAATCAACATCTCGAGGCATAGGAACAGAACTGAAAATAGGAGAATTTAATACAACTGTAAATCGAATACAACCACCCCCAACTACATTGTTAGTACAACATAAATAATAATCATAATTAACCAAAGTATTTTTTTAAATATAACAATACATACATGTATGCCTAAATAATATATACATGTTTACCTGACTGATCTTACAGGCAGCTGAAAAGCCATATGGTTTTCTTCCATTTCATTTTTTAACTCTTCTAATTCTTTCCTCAGATGTCGCTCTGCCTCCTTCACTTTGTCTGTGGTAGACACCTTGTATATTTCTCCAAGGTCGTACATTTTAAGTACTTTAATGATGTTTGACCTACCATTACAAGAAAAATATAGTAAAGCATGGTATAACAGCTGTATAGTTGAACATACTTGGCTTTCAGTAGAACACAAAATTTTCAGTAGAAATTTTCCACATCATAAATATATAATACTGATATCATACTACTACCAGATATTATACAGGGGTTACCATACTCTAAAAAAGAAGGGAGAAGTGACTTCTCCCTGCACTTCTCCCTGGGAGAAGTCAGGCCCTGATAGGGAGACTTCAGGGATACACTAGAGAGAAGTCAGAGGGATCGTACAAATAATTAATTTCACATTAGTTACATACATTTTTCATTATTTACATCAATTTCCAGGATTATTTCTCTTGTGTTTTATAAAATCAATGAAAAAAGGCACCAGATATAGCAACTATTTTTCTATCTACTTCAGTACTTGTAGCCATACAAGGTATTCACAAATAAAAACAGATCAACTAAAAATATTTGTATAGGTGTAGACATAAACATCATTCATGAGTTCTTGTATACTATACATCATAATATTTCTAACAGTTTGCTATGAACATGGCATGTTTATCTGGGCAAAATTTTCAAAGAAGATAGATAGAATAACATTCAACCCAGAAATAATTCTTCTGTTCAGCACACTTCCACTTGGACAAAGTTGTGCTGATCCAAATTGCTTCATAGGACACCTATCTACAGAACTTATCATGATGTCAATAATTACTATACATCTTTATTCTTTCAAGTGCAGCTAATGTATTTATCAAAGAAAATTGTTAAAATACAATACACTGAAAGAACTGTTTGAAACCAATGCATATAATCAGCTATTAAACTGTTTCCCTTAATTGCTAAATACTTTGTAATACCTTTGAAGCTTAACTTATATTTATACAACACCTAATTCTTTAGATTTACACTTACATAATTTTTAATCATGGCATTGTTGTCAAAAAATGAATTCTGAAGTGCATCAGTTCTGAATCAATTTGGCAAAAATTGTCATCCGGATCAAGTTTTTCCTGATTTATTGCATTAGCTAGGATCAAATTTTTACGGATACAATTCTACACTCCACAATTTCAATTTTGTTAACACTGCCATGATTAAGAAAGTGTTAAAATTATTTAATTAGACATTGTAGAAAAGTCAGCAGAACAGCATATTATTGATTTGTAAGATAAGTAGTTACTTTTCTGTTTCTAATCAATTTGATATCATTGTTTTTTTTTTTAAGGTTTCATTGTGCATACAATGTAATTATATTACATCAATATTGTCAGCACCTTTTTATTCCCCTAAAGAAAATGTTATGTATTGACCATTGCAAAGAATGTATGCTTTAACACACTTGTTCAGATTTAGTAAGAACTACATTTGCTGATTTCAAAATATAACTGTTATACTTAAAACATATTAATTTTTAACTTGAAAATTTGAAAGGAACAACAGCTTGGTTCATATCAGTCCCAAGTCACAGTCTGCGAGTATTCTATACGCTGGAATTTTGAGAAGTTCCCCACTATCATCATATAAAGGAAAACAAAACTGTTTAGCAGATATCAGTGGCAGATCGGAGGGGGGGAGGGGGGCAGGGGGCATATGCCCCCTTAAAAAAAAAGAAAAAAAAAAGAAAAAGGAAAGGAAAAAAAAGAGAACAGGGAGGGTAACAACCAGCGCCAAAGGTAAAAATGTAATCCCCACTTGTCCTCACCATAAATTAATGCATTAACGTTACTTATTCATTTATAATGATATCTCTGTTGTATACTGTTCCAAATAAAGGTTACTGAACACTATAAAAACCTTGTGTTAAATAAATTCATTTTGATGCTTGAAAATTGCGAGAATGCAGGATTTTGCACCATTTTTTCGAGAGCTTATGGGGGGCCTTAACAGGACAAAGTTGCCCTACTAGGACCTGAAGTCGCCCTAAGGCGCCTCAAAAGCGAAGTCGACCTGTCATTTCCCTTAAGTCGCCCGATGGTTCACATAAGATACTTGTAAATCTGGTCCAAATACTTCACCCATACTACCAATTTATCAGTTAATGTGTAATTCCTATATAAAATGGCAAACAATATGCGTATTTAACATATTTTCAAACGATTGACGTCTTTCAAATGTATTATGCGCCATTTGTTTATTTACCCGATGTAACTAATTACCGGAAGTGAACAACAAAGAAAAGTAATGTACAACAGCCCATAATTTGAACACTTTTAATTAGTTTCAAACTTCAGTTCTTTCAAAGAGTATTGTACTTTAACAATTTTCTTTAATAAGTATATGAGCTCCACTTGAAAGAATAAAGATGTATAGTAATTATTGACATCATGATAAGTTCAGTAGATGGGTGTCCAATGAAGCAATTTGGATCAGCACAACTTTGTCCAAGTGGAAGGGTGCTTAACAGAAGAATTATTTCTGGGTTTAATGTAATGTTATTCTATCTATCTTCTTTGGAAATTTGCTAAGATAAACATGGCATGTTCATAACAAACTGTTAGGAATATTATGATACAAGAACTCTTGAATGAAGTTTATGTCTACACATATACAAATATTTTTGTTGATCTATTTTTATTTGTGAATACCTTGTACGACTACAAGTACTGAAGTAGATTTTTTCATTGATTAATGATAAAGGTTATGTGCTGTTTGATATTGCATACCATGAATAATAATAAAAAAGAAAGAAAAAAAACTGAATCTAAGTGTGTTCAAGTTTTAAAACACAAGAGAAATAATCCTGGAAATTGATGTAAATAATGAAAAATGTATGTAACTACTGCGAAATTAATCATTTGTATGGTCCCCCTGACTTCTCCCTAGTGTCTCCTGAAGTCTCCCTATCAGGGCCTGACTTCTCCCTGTTTGGCTGCCAGGAAGAAGTCACTTCTCCCTACTTTTTTAGAGTGTGGTGACCCTGCCTTAAGCTGCCCCCAGACCCCCTGCCGTAAATGCGCCTCTTCCAGGTGCGGGAGGTTTGTGGCTCTCCTTTCCGATATCCCCTTTTACGCCCCCTTTCGAAAATCCTGTATCTGCCCATGGATATTGTCTTTAAAATAAAGGACACTGTACCAGCAACTTTTGACAAACAACAAACGGGTGACATTCAAATTAAATTGATTTATTACACTATTTCCTTGACTTGAACATGTTTCAGTTACAATTTGTCCTTTGTTTCCTTGCGTAAATTTTCACTCATTTTCCAATATTTTTGCATAAAATTGTTTAAATTGTATACAAAATGCAATAGTCGGTGTTTTTAACGCAACCTCTGCTTTTATTAACTTTCACTTTTATTTAGTCATATTCACATTAGGTGTGTCTTTGATCGATATCCTATATTTCTATTGGTGCAAACCGTTACACATAATGTACAATCATTCTTTGCATTTCTCAATGAAACCCTCAACCACGAAGAGCATAATCTTCCTTGATGACATCCTCAGTAAACAAACAATGTGGAGTACTTTAAATCAACAAAAATACATTGTGCAGGATTTAATCAGGACCCCAACATTTTGTGACATGAAATAACATGCAAATATAAGAACAGAATGCATTATTTAGCATTAAATTGACGTATGTGAAAGTGTTGACCGAAGCACAATTCCACCATGTAGCAATTCATTGAAATTGTGCATTCAGTCAAAGCTTTCATACCTAACTGAAACTTAAAAAGAATGTATTAAATTCTTAAATGAGCCTGTCAATCTGAACAAAACAATCACTGAAAGAGAGATATTATTTGTGTACAATATTTATACATGTATTAGGCGTACCGATTGATCTATGAATAGCTTAAAACTTTATGCTCGACAGAGACAGACTATATTCTTAGGGGATGGATTTCTTCATTTTCTGTTGTTTTTTGCAAATATTTTTATATACCCGAGCGTTCGGAGTCACTCGGCAACCAGTTCAGTGTTAAATCAATTCTCTGTACTTGGATAAAATTGTTACGATTTTAAGCGCATTGGTAATATTGAATTATTCGTGGCGGGAAAATTCAAATCCCAGAACTGCGACTCCTTGAACAGTTATTGGAACATCCGTTCACTTAGGTACTGAACTAATTGGACATTTCGGTACTCAATTCTAGTCATTTCAGTACCTGTTTAAATATCTGTTCTTTGAAGTAAAAACTGATTGAACAAATTGCAAGTAAATTGCTGCAAGTGCAAATTGCTATATATTTCCACAGAGGAAATTTGAAACTAAAGTGTTTTATATAACCTATGTTGAACAATTCTACAGCCTTAGTGTGTGAAGATTCAATGTGTTTTACCTTTTAACTTTCCAAAATGTGTTTTTAATCCACCACCTTTGACTTTTTATGAGCTAATGCTGGCTGATGCACTTTCCCCCTGATGTAACATTCTAAGTATTACACAAAAACGAAACCCACACATATTTACTTACAAACTTCATGGCCATTCTCTTTCAAAAGTTGAATCCATAAAATATTTAGGCGTAACACTTCAATTAAATCTAAGATGGGACAAGCATATTGATAACATGGCAGCAATTAAAAGCGAAATCTTAAAATCTGAAAAAGTTAAATCCCATGCATACAAAGCTCTTGTCGGACCAAAATTAGAATATTGTTCAACAATTTGGGATCCATATCAAAAACAACAAATCAACCAGATCGAAAAAGTCCAACGAAGAGCAGCCCGCTTTACATGTAATAGATACCATAATATAAGTTCAGTCACTGATATGTACATAGATTTAAATTGGCACCCCCTCAAAGTCCGACGTATTAAATACAGATTAGTTTTCTTTTACAAAATTGTACATCAACTAGTGGCAGAACAAACATAAAACATACTTATACAATCGGACAGTAGAACACGACACAGCAACCCCATTCCTACAAACATATCCAGACATCAAAAGACTGTTATAAATATTCATTTTTCCCCCATACAATAACACAATGGAACAAACTACCACAAAACTTTACTTCAGCCACTACAGTTGAGGGATTTAAGAGCCTGGTCACTGAACCAGCTCTTATTCAAATTTTCAATCCATAACACAAAGCTATCAAATGTATATAGTTTTAAATTATATAAAGTACATCACTTCATTCTTTTGCTATTATCACCTTAATTTTATTGCACGCAATTTGGCAGTCATGTAAATATTAAAAAATCGTATTTTAGACGCTCGGCGTATGATCTTCAATATTGAAGGAACGCTAGAAACAGAAAGAAGAAGAAGATTTGTTTCTCGCCCGTCTTCTCACTGGGAACCGCCATCTTGGACATTTATACACTTTAACTTTTTAAACTTTTATTTTGACCTTTAATTTAACGTACGCAGTGTTTTATTTTCTTTTATTACTTACTCAGTTTGTAAGGAAAGTTTTAATTCAATTTATCCCATACAGATATTTCCTTTTTAGTCAAAGTTTATAGACTTATCCAAGTTGGAAAAATAAAAGTGTAGTTCCTAGTTTTTCTTTTTTTTCTTTGCCTGCCGGAAGTTTTTCTTTCTCTTTTTTTGTATTGCTTTTATTTTTTATTCGTCCTTTTTAAATTTTTTTTTTACTATTTTCATTATTATTTTCATTTTCATCTTTATTTAATTGCAAACGTATGTCCCAGTGACCCTGTGACATTCCCAGGTTTTATATTTTTTAGCTAACAATACATACTGTGGACTCATCAAGTGCCTTGTTTTTCCTCGTCATAATTAGTTCAGCCCATGGATTGTCAAATTGTCTTACTGGCTGCTAGATACTAGACTATTATAGTGTATTTTATTTATTAGTTAACGCAGTCATATCCAGGGTCCTTTTTGTCCCAACATTTCATTATCATACCATTGACTGGTATTGCTAAAAATCATGTTGCGCCCTTGTAGAACCAGATACTCAAAGGTGATATACACACCAAGCCGTTATGCAAACAATATGAAAAAATCTGTTAACTATAATGTAAATAAGCCTAGGCACTCTCAGAATCTTGAAGCAACTTATAGAGATCATCATGTAACCACTGTTTAAAGAAAAAGGAAATTGGTAATGACTTTTTCAGCAGCCGCTTTTGAGGCTTTTCGTGAGGTACTTTATAAGATTATAGAACAAAATCCCTTCAATGATGTTTGTTTTGAAACGGAAGTAAGAACTTCGAAAAATGAACAAATGAAAGCAGAAGAAGCAGTTATAGCTTACTCAAATGGAAAAAAGAAACTGTATAGAATTAACCTATACTTAACAACCTCAACAGTCAACATAAATGGTAGTGGTCTAAGTACTTTTGTAAACGATCATCTTCAATTTTAAAGGTTTTCCAGGTTAAATGGGAAAATGACCTGTCTTGGTCCTTTTATGAGGAGTAAGGAGTTAGTCAGGGTGGAATTCTCTCGCCGTCATTATATAAAATGTTTATAAATCCACTACTTGACTGGTATGAAGACGAGCATTTAGTTTTACAAATTGGCTCTATACATATTGGATCACCAACATGTGCTGATGATATTTTTCTGCTAAGTGATAATGTAAAGGACCTGTTAAATCTGCAGGAATATTATGCCAATCGAGTTAGGTATTTTATTAGCGAAGACAAAAGTAAAGTCATGATCATCAATCAAAAGAGGTCTGCAGTAGTATGGGATGAACTGTATTTAAACAATAAAAACCTTGAAATTGTTAATGAATATAATCATATAGGAATAAATCGTAATCGTGATGCAAAGCTACTAGTTAAGGATAAAATTAAATCAGCCAGACGTACTTCATATGCAATGATGGCAGCTGGACTGCATGGATACAAAGGCGTAAATCCTTGTGTAGGCATCAAGTAATGGAATATGTATGTTCGTCCAAGACTTCTTTTTGGGTTGGATTCTGTGGTTTTATCGAGTAGGGACATAAATGACTTAAATTTATTTCATAAAAATCAATTGAAAGCTATTATGAACTTGCCAGAAAGAACAGCGGATGCTGCTGTATATATCCTTGCTGGTCAGCTGCCAATTGAAGCTTCTATCCATTATCTCATTCTCATCAACTTGGGAAATATACTTCGTCAAGATAGTATCGAGAAGGAAATAGCTATCCGTCAATTATTGGTGAAAGACAGTAACTCAAATAACTGGTTTATATATGCCTCAAAATTTTTAAATATCTATAGTATGGAGTCTGTGTTTTATCTTATCGAGAACACTGTTAGTAAAGAAGTTTAGAAATTTACGGTTAAAAAGAAAATTGAAATCTATTGGATTGACAAAATTAGGCAAATGGCAGAGGGAAAATCAACTGTAAAATATCTTAGCTATAAGTCTATGAAAATTGCAAAAGTCCATAATGTATGGAAAAATTGTGGAATGGATCAGACTTCTATAAAGAAAGCGAATGTTAAAGCTAGGCTGCTATGTGGAGTATATACATTACAATCTGTAAAAACCAAGTTTAATCAACACAAGATGAGTCCTTTGTGTCTGTTATGTTAGATGTCCAGAATTGGATAATGTGAGAACACCATTTATTAAACTTTTGAACAAGGAGCTATTGTGTGTGAACTACAGCTATGGAAATATAGAAGGGTTAGGGGAAGATAGTTTATTACAAATTCTTTTAGATTTAACAAATTCTAGAGTGCCGTTTATGCTCCAAAGTATGGAAAAATGTACAACAGTTGAGGCCTTATCAAGAGGGCTGATTTATGCCCTGCACGGGGAGAGGTGTAGAAAAATGGACATGCTTGATATCGAATCGTCTGCTCATTGAGGAGTGAATATCAGTCAATAAAGGGTCTATTGTATATTTATTTTTAAATCACATTTATGATTTTAAATTTTAGTTTCTTAATCATTAGGCATTTTTAGACCTAGCTTTTTTTGATGAGTCCACCTTAAGCAAACTTTTTGTGTGCTTAACCTGTAACCACACTTATTTTTGTGCTGTATATCAACTCAAATATATATATTTAAGAAATAATTCACGGAGGCTGTGGTTTATCATTGTTTTACCACGGGGTGACCATTTATGTCGTATTATTTTATCCCGAGCGATAGCGATGGATAAAATAACGACATAAAATTATTTCTATTCTAATAAGACAATTAGAGTACATTTATAATATTTTCGTACCTATAGAAAACATCATTTCCGCCATAACCTGGCTGTTCCGTCAATGTAACACACAATATATTGCAACGGATAATTATAGCGCGTGTCGCTATTTATAAGATTTGTACGTCATATGCAATAGCTTTCCGGTGGGAGTTACAGTTGGAACAGCCATTTAAAACACGCCCTTCTCAGCGCGTGTTGCTCATAGATAAATCTTTTTTTACCACAGTTGTGGTCTCAAAGCCTTTAAAGAACGTCATATTAGAATATAACTTAACTTATCCTAACGCTTCATAGGCAAGAGACAATCAACTGTCGCTTTGTATATGTATTGCTCTATGTAGTGGGTGTTGCACGAACTCTTTTAGTGGATGATGGCTTAGATCACATGTATGATATGGTGGTGGGTTAGTGGATTAGGAGCTATACATTTCACACCAGTATCCGGATTAAGCTTATATACCTTGGACCTGTGCCGTTATATACTGGATTGCACTTAGGTTTATTGCATTTTATTGCATTTTATTTAATTGTTTTAGCCTGCACATGCACACCGTTGCTACATGTATAATCAAAATTCAGTTGCTCATCCGCTTGTCACTTGTCAATTGCGAACGCTCAAGATAGTGGAGGATATATTCTACAAGAAGCAGAAGTATGACTATCTACCTTTTCCCGGCTGAACAGTAATTGGAATAACTAATATATCAGATCACTCCTAACTGAACCAATAGTAATCATAATGGGACATTTCGGAAGGGGCAGATCCAGAAAATCGGGTTAGGGGGGACGAAATTCGGGCAAGGGGTCTGGGGACTGCAGCGCCCTTGTTGGGAAGTAGGGGGGGGCGAAGCCCCCAGAAGCAAGTGAGATTTAAGCATTGAGAGGGTGATGAGGATTACAAAATTAAACATTTGTAACACACTCGCGCTCGCTCTTTCTTTTCTCTCTGTCTTTCCTCCTTTTTAGCTCACTTTATCTTTCTTTTCCCTTTTTAAGGGGTGAACGTCCCTCCGCCCACCCTTCTGGATCCGCCATTGATCAATATTTGTATTCACTTTCGTTGCTAACGATGGATAAAGGAGAAAATATTTCTAAGTACACTTAGTTACCATAAATGAACATAAATTTGCTACAAGAATGTCAATCATTTAACTTGAGTGAAAAAACAAGATGACAGCTAAGTTTCGACTGCAAAAATGCTTGGGTAATATCAAAGTTTCATGTAATAATAAATTTTGTTGGTATTCTATTTACGGGAGATAATAATAGAGGGAGACCATTTTTTATCCTGGTACTGTATAATTCGGTGATAGTTCTAGGCAATTTTGTTTATACAATTCCGGAGTATGCCGCATTTATAAGATTCAATATTAAATGTTATGTCAATAATTTAATTGAACAACTTAAAAATTAGTTTTAATTCAAGAATATTTGTGATTTAATATATGACAAAAGATACCATGTGAGCAAATTTAGAAATCGGAAATTCAAATTAGCCACAACAGCAGGACTTAGCTTTACATAGAACCTTATGGGGGAAAAAGTTAAAATGTCTTCTGTTTAGAAATTGCAATTCTTTCTAAGCGAATGTTCATTAGATAGTCCTTAAAAATTGTGTGTTTTAGTTCGATTGAAAATCTGAGATGTCTGCTACACAAGCTTTTATATTATATAAAAACAACTTGACTGTGATTATTTATTCTTCTGGTCCTCTACACGTACAATTTTTGTATCCAATCTAAAAATTGAGATTATTTTCTCTAATTGCCATATTGTCGAGATGATATGTATTTTGCATTTAAGCAAATGCAAACAGATAGAAAAACACAAATTCAAGGTTCGAAACTTTTGATTACACATAATACAGCCTCTAAGAAAAACACACTATTGGGTCTAAAGTATATGCTGTTAATGTATAGTTTGAACAAAATATTAACTTAAAGCTTTGACACATTACAATATAATTTCAAAGAACATAAAAATAACCTCTGTAACGTAGGTATAAACATGCTTTAAAATGCATCCCGTAATTTTTTTCAAATCATTTTGACAAACGCGTGCAGAATGCAGAACAAATCGGCGGCGAACTGATGCTTTGCATCAAAATTTTTCTTGTTTGTACTGTGAACCGTTGAAGTTGACTAGTACTGCAAAATTATCATTACTATTGAACACCCTTTCACTCTTTAATATCAAGGTCTGGTGTTCCAGATTATTATAGTGGCTATAACCAACTATATAGTGTAGCATACGATACACATTATGCATGAATTACTAACTACATAATGTATATATAATTATGTCACTAGGAATTAGTATAAGCCTTATTCAGGAGTTACAATATCAATTACAAGCAATATTCGCTTACCAATTTTTGCTTGTCTTTATCAGACCAAATTTTGTGTAATTAATGACCACTATACAAATGACAAAGCTAAATTACCACTTGACTTGACTTGAGTGAGTTCTTAACGTCCTACACCGACACCCTAAATGCCCTTGGTCGGACGGACAAAGTTACCAAAGACTGAATCTGCTTATATACTACTGGAAGAGTTCACTCTGATTGCTGTTAGGTTGTTCCATTTGAGGTGCGTTTGATCTATGACTGACATGTGGGGAAACAACCGGATATACATAAATGTATATATAATCGATTCGAGTATATTTAAGTGTCAACTACCTAATAAATTATACTGGTTCATCACATTTCGCACACATCGAAGGATATGCGTCCTCGTATTTACTTATAAAACAATCGATCTGGACGTCACATTTTTCAGATCTAATTTTATAAACATGCGTGCGCAGAGGTTATTTCATACAGGTACTGTTTATCACAAATAAAGGGATTTACTCCTAGCACTTTATTCTGGAAACCCTTATGTGGAAAATTTTGCATCAACAAGAACACTCATGGCTTAGGTTAGGACGGGGTCTTTTACATGCATAATGCGTGACGTCTCCCTTAGACACGGGGCAGCGGATTTATTGTCCCCATCAGACCGACGATAAGCAATACATTTTATACAATTTTAATTGTTTATCATAATATCATCAGCTTCCTACCTGTAACATTTTTTCACCAAGAATGTTATCTTTTAAGTAAGTAGACCTCGGCCTTAGCCTTACTGGTCTTGCACCTCAGTCGGTCATTTCATTACCTTGGTCAATTGTATTGATCTATGCGTTAATTACAGGCTCTTCATCATGAAACATCTGTGAATGTTTTATACGCTATCTGTCTACATGAATAATTTGCGGAGTTCTATCTACTCCATAGACAACTGTGAATGTCACCTAAGAATTCTGCTTAATCACTATATGGGCCATGCCAGGTTGCAAACTTAGCTGACCTTTATTCCCCGGTTCAAAATTTTAACGTTAAGTTTTCTGTTATACACGTACTTCTGTCTTTTTATTTCAGTTGCGACATTTGTTCGCATCACTTTAAATGCATTTCCAACCTTTCTTGCACTGTTCATACCCATTTTTTGTTGGTAAGACGAAACATTGTCATGAAATAGATACAAAATTTCTCAAGGTTTTCGTGTGGAATGGTGGCCTGTACAAGTACAGTTTTGTCATTTGTCATACATTTTATGTGACGTATATTATAACCAACATGTTATATTGTATCAAAAGTGTCTTCAAATATCTCCCATGTGCCGCAACCTCCTTGAATGTAGGCTTTATACTGTTCAGAAGCCAAAAATTAACTATTGTAATTTCTTTGTCTCCTGTCTGAAATTCCTCTAATTTTGTCAAGTAGTTTCCCTTCTCATGATTATGTGACAGTGCAGTTTTTGTACTCGACTTCGTCTTTACAAAACTTTTATTAAATTTAAAAGAAAGTTTAAATTTAAAGTTATATTATTTTAATTTGTTTTCGTTTTTTTAATTGTAGTCATTTCTCGTCATTTTATCATTTTAAAATGTTTATTTCAAGCATGGCTATTTCACTATATACAGTTATACAGTTAAGTTAACGTTTGTAATTTCACGTAATAGTACAAGTACATGTAACAAGAATTCTAATTGTACAACAGACAAACACGACAGACTAATCTTATGTAATATTAAATCAAAATGATTTCTTTTTGTCAGTTTAATTGATATATTCCCTTTGGATACATGTACTATTGATATATTCCCTTTGGATACACATACTATTTTCTTATGTTTATAGTTATGCAATGTTATATACTACGTATTCTATATAATGTATCGACTGAAGTTTAGGCTTCAGTCGGAGTCAGCCATTCGAACTGACAACACCCGTCTGTAACAAAAGAAAATTGAAGAATAAATTCCATACTGAAATCTGTATTTTGTCGATTATCGCTATACCAGTTTGTGTGCTAGTTCCGCCAGTGGTTTTGGTATTTAGACAGTTGACCAGTCGTCAGTCACTGTCGTGTTATAGCATCTTGGCCAGTTAGGCAGCAGAACGTGTTGCAGTCAAACAGATAATTATTTCATTATTTTTGTAACAACAGCATTATTACGTTGTTACAATTATTATCAGTATTTACAGAGCAAACTGCGAAGTCAGATGCCTTTTCCAAGTTGACTGTCTCAGTTATACCAAATTAATTACTCGGAATTCGACTAAGGGCGTCTGTATTTTATGATAGTGTGCCGGTCTATGTTCGATTTTTAATTCAAATGTAGATAGTGTGTCTATCCAGCTTGCTTACTGTCCTTCAGGGTTTTTCGTTTTCAGCAGTCATCTTAAGGAACAAAGATCTGTTCTAACTGTAAATATCTTGCCATAAAGATAATGCTTAAAATGTTTGATGACGTTTACCAAAGCATAAGTCATTTCTTGTGAAATAGTAGGTTTTCTCCGCTTTGGACAAACAACGGCTGGCACATAAAATAACTCTTTTATAATAGTTCCTTCTTGAATTTGTGGATGGAAACAACCAATTTCAGAATCACTGGCATCTGTATCTAAATGAAGGCGATAACAAAATACCAAAGTAAAAAAAAGACAATATACACAAATCAGTCCAAGAAACTGGCACAACTAGACCTACCAAGAAACGACCTTCAATCTGTGGTATAAAGAGGGACTGGCCATCCATCCGCTGACAGACCTAAGTTTGTCTCCACTGGTTGATATGCGTTCTTCCAAACTGTGATTCCTTGCAAATTAAGTGCATTTCTTAGGTTTTAGTTGTAAACCCACAGCTTGCAGTCTGCCAAACACTATTGTGATAGATTGATTGTCTAACATGGTTTCAAAGCTCTTCCCAATAATGTCATCAATGTGAACCAAACATATATGCCTCTTATGACCGTCTCCATCAGGCGCTAGAATATAGAGGGTGCACCACACAGTCCAAATGGCATACAAACTTTCCTTTGTTACCAAGGCTGTTTACGGCCCGTCACTCTACTCCACTTCTACTTGCCAATATCCCGAGAAAGGATCAACAATGCATGAACCTGCAAGTTAGTCAATGCTTTCAATTCTGGGTAAAAGATCTTTGTTCTTTGTCAAGTCATTTAATTTATTGTATTCCATACAGAATCTAGTACTGCAATACGTCTTTCTCACTACTACCACCACTGCAGACCATGATCTTTGTTCTTACATTTTCTGCGACGCTTATCCTCTCCACGTGAATCTAATCTCTATCAGATGCTGCAAATCGTTCATCTGGTTCAACCATTCCAAAGTAATTTAAAACGTCGTCTTCCTTTGACACAATTTCTGTCATTGGTAGCATATTTATTCGTTCTGAAGCTACCACTCTGTAACAACCAAACGTCCCTTACAGTGGACCCTTTTATATGCATTAGGCCTTGGCTTAGAACAATTTTTCCGGTAATCAAGACCTAAAATCCATTCGCCGGTCGGTAACCACTGCGTCAAAAGGTATCACTTGATTATCAACCATACATTAAACCTTGCTTTACCGCTCAAATGCAGATGATGTCCATACTGACCGAAGATTCTTGTGTATGACTAACAACTCTGGCATAATCGGTCTTATTGGCGACCAGTGTTAAAGTTGCACCAGTGTCTACAACAAATTTTGCTCTCTATCCATTAATCTCTAGTTTGAGATACATGCCTGCCTCATCCGTATCGGCAGTTGCAGAATTAGAACGAATAATCATATCCTCGTTTTTTGTTAATCCGACAAATCACAAAAATAACCGAATTATAACGGCAGTAAAATTCTGCCAATTGCAGAATATATGTCCATTTATTTTGTCTGATGTACAGTTTTAACAGCGGCTTGTGGTTTATACTTATCGTTTTAAGGAAACCAGCAATTTTGAGCTTTGTGGTTATACACCACAATTGTAACATTGAAGTCTGTCGAAATCTGGCTGGTCTCCTATTTTTCTGTCGTTCGATAATAGTATTAGAGATTCTCGTCTGGTCTATGTTAGATATGCCAATTTAGCAAGTCGTCTGATATACTGCCCCAGTGCTGGCAAGCTAACTGAGGCTTTCTGTCGTCTTTCTTTAATTTGTACCCTGTACAGCTTTGTTTGAATTATTGGCAAAAACCTATCCTACAAGGCTTTCACTAAAAATTTCATCTTTTTGTCTACAGTATTTCGGCAGATCTCCCAATATTCCATGCGCCTGCCCACTTAATGACGTGGCCAGGTATAACCCTTCTGTTCGTTGTTCCATTGATTGACAATTGGACACATTTAAAAATGTGATAAATAATCAATCAATGAAGTTATTCCATTATATTTGTTAGGTATTATTTCCACTCCTGCATTACCACTCCCTGTGGTTTGCCTACTTTTAACATCACTTCTTTGATTCCTATTCAACTGGGACATGTGTGGATCGCCCGGTAGAGGAAAAGTGTCTCCTATTAATAAATCTACACATTATCCAATTATGCAAATTGAACTTTCGTTTGATGTTCATCTACTGACGTGTACCGAAATGAATTGTCTTTTACGTTGAAAGAAGATTGATTGATTGTTTGTTGTTAACGTCCAGCTGGCAATATTTCAACATTTCAGGACGTGAAAATTATAATTTTTTTTTTTTAATTCTTAAATTAGTAGTACGTCTTTTCTTACTTTTATACTAAGACGTGATCTCATACAATAATTTGAGAATATATTCAGATAACAAGAAAAGATATGGTTGTAACCATATCGGGGAAACCTAATTAAAGTAATTAGAGGATTAAAACAGGAACCCATTTTGTTTTGTAATATGAGAGATTAATTGTTGTTTACAGCTTGTGAATATATATAATGTACTTATGATATTCTATAATATGCTTTAACCAAGTCAGGATCATTTAATACAATCAAATTTTTTATGATTTGTCTTTGCCATGTGTTGCTTTTTCTTCTTTGATATAAGGGAATGATCATCCAAGACATCAGAGTTCTAAACATTTGGTTCTTTAAATAATAATGCATAGATATTAAGGAAACGAGTTAAATAATACAATACAAGACATAAAAAGTAAAATATATAACAGAAAAATTTGTGTAAGATGTATTTTTAGTGTTATTTTGTAAAATATGTTTATATTAATATTGATATTTAGCATATCTGTTAAAACATATATTAAAACCCGACTCATTTTTGCCATTTTTGCCACTTGCCCCCCCCCCCCCCTTGCAAGTTAAATGGCCGGTCCCTTAATACGTTGATTTATGTGTTATTTTTATTTTGCAATGATGATCAAAGTCGTCCTGGTATGACCATGACGGCACGGCGTTAAAACAACTTGGTCTCTGCGACCTCAAAAACTTTTAAAATTACTTGTGTGCATGAGTGGCCGGATCTCATGAAGTTAATTATGAACTTTGAGATACCAACCACTCTGCCACAAATTATAAATATATTTAAAAATCAACGGTTTAAAATCAGTAAAAGGAATATTACAGTTAATGATAGCATCTTTTATGGCATTTTTAGCCTCCTGATCCAAGACTGTGTTTCCACGGGTTCCGACATGACTGGGAATCCAGAAGAAGATAACCTCTTTTCCCAAAGCAACAAGTGATTTGTAAATTTGAATAATTTTTAAAATATAAGAATTTTAATTTTGAAATTTTCAATAGCCAGTAGACAAGACAGGGAATCGGAGCAGACAATAAATTTGCATTCAATGCAACTTTTTTCATCGCAAGAAGAATAGCTTGGGCCTCTGCTGTAAATACAGATGAGGCAGACGGAAGGCGGCGAGTTTCAACACGCTCTCCGAAGACAATGGCCGAGGCGACTTTATCACCGTCTTTTGATCCGTCTGTATAAATAGTACCAACAATGTATTTGTGTCGGACTTTTTATATTTAGATCATAAATAAATATCGGTTTGAGGTTTAACCACGGGGGATTATGTGGAATTTCGATTGCAGCAATTTCATCTAAATTTATACCTGCATTTTCCAAATGAGATTTAATGCGGACACCAAAAGGTTGAATTTGTTTGGATGTTTTTCGAAAATGTTTTGATAAAGAGGTTTGAAAACCTTTAGTCGTGGGCGGGGTTGCCAGGATATGCTTTGAATTTGGTTGCATATTGCAAAGCGATCTTTATTCTTCTTTGATACAAAGAAGGCTCGCCTGCTTCTACAAATAAACTTTCAACATGTGTGGTTCTGAAAGCTCCGTTGAAAGAAGAGGATAATCCTGAACCTCTACTTAATCATACAGTGTTTGGCACTATCAATTTTTGGGAAGAACGCCTCTGATGAGTCTTGAATTGACTAAACGCGCGTCAGGCGTAGCAAAATTTACTGCCTGGAACTTTGTTGTATTTTTTTATTTCTAACATCCGTGATGGTTAGCGCTGCTGGTGGAGTTTTAATTCCCCGAGGTAAGCCCGCAACGGCATCAACACTTTTGTGCTGAAGAACACATCAAAGTTATGAAATTGTCCGTGTAAATTGTCAAAACCCTAAGGTTCTTCCTATCCCAGGTAAAGGTTGATCTTAGTCATAATTTTGTTTCCAGTACGGCATATTTTGGTTGTATTGTTCTATGCTTTTCATATTCATATAGTGTTTTACATTTTCAATTTTTTGGGTAAAGCGCCTCTGATGAATCTTGAAAAGACGAAACGCGCGTCAGGCGTAGCAAAATTTGTTGTCTGGACCTTTGTTGTATTTTGTTAGTTCTTGCAAGTATCACTTTTCAAATGTTTAACAACACGGGGGTTAACATACTGAGGGCCTGCTCTTTAATGCCTCTTTATAAAAAAAAAGGTTTGTGATTTTGCAATTGTATGTCTCAAATTCCACCACTGCCAACAAATTTATGTAGCGTGCCGGTCGATCGGTTACGTGCATCAAGTTTGTACCTGGTTACCCAGGATCTATGAGAAACTGCTATACGATAGACAACTGTATATGGAACGCCACTCACAAAATCACAATGGCAGACCACCTAACTCGTGGTAATACAACCTTCTAACCAAATACCACTCAAGTGGAGTACAACTCTTACGGAGTATTATTACCGCTATTTAACACCCTCTCACCCTTTAATATCAAGGTGTTCCAACTATGGCTAGCAAATATATACACTGTATGCAGGAATTCCTACACAATGTATATATAATAATGTGACGGGGTGTTAGTAAAAATCTTATTCAGGAGTTACCGTACCAATCCCAAGCAATATTTACTTACCAATTTTTTCTTGTGTTTTTATCAGACAAAGGCCATAGTACAAATGACAAGTTATCATTCTTCTTCTGGTGGGTTTTAAACGTCCTACAATGATAAATTAATACCCTCGGTCGGACGGTTATTAGGATTAGAAGTCCATGGACTCCACCATGGTAGTTTTGGTCGAAGCCCGGCCTTCGGGATACCTGGTCGAAGAACTCGGCAGCATATGTCCCACATGCGGGTGTGCTGCTCTGATGTAACGTTGGCCTACTCCAGTACCCCACATGGGTAGGAGCGTTTCCACACTCTGGCCTATCTTCGAGGTCTTACATCTGCGGAGTAACAAGTTATCAAAGCTTGCAATCTATTTATCATATGTTCGATCTCTTCTTATTATCTCTTAATGATATATAATTGTCTTCGGGTAAATTGAGCAAAAAGGTAAAAACCATACCCTACAATATAGTTCATGTTGTAAGTGATAAAATGGCTAATTTAATACTAAAGAAAATACTTCAATTACAGTTTTTCGTATTGGTTAAATCCTTCAAACTTTAAAATACGTTTTTTTTTCTGATCTAATAAGAAGAAGTAAAGATGTACATAATTGCATATTAATGCGCGCTTTACCAGTATCTCGGTAGTATGAATAGATCCGCTTCAATTTTTATTTTTGGATTAATTTAATATCTATAGGGTAAGCCTAGTATTTTCATTAATGCATTCTATTCTTGACATAATAAAATGTATATACATGTACTTGAGTTTCTTTTATTAATTAGTTATTTAATTTGATAAGAAAAAGGCATTTAAAAATTTTGTTGTTATATTGCGTAATGTATTTCATCGCTTCAATTGTATTTCTTGGATTATTTCGTGATTTAAATGTCAAGCTTCGTAATTTTTTATGCATTCTTATTTTAACATGATAAAGTGTAAATTTTTCGGTTTCTTTTATTAGTTACTTAGATAACTTGACACTAAAAGTGCATTTTCATATGTTCGATCTCTCTTATTATCTCTTAATGATATATAATTGTTTTCGGGTAAATTGAGCAAAAAGGTAAAAACCATACTATACAATATAGTTCATGTTGTAAGTTATAAAATGGCAAATTTAATATTAAAGAAAATATTTCAATTACAGTTTTTCATATTTGTTAATTCCTTCAAGCTTTAAAATACGTTTTGTTTTGTCCTGGTCTAATAAGAAGAAGTAAAGATGTACATAATTGCATATTAATGCGCGCTTTACCAGTATCTCTTCTGATATGAATAGATCCGCTTCAATTTTTAATTTTGAATTATTTTACTATCTATAGGGTAAGCCTAGTATTGCATTCTATTCTTGACATAATAAAATGTATATACTTGAGTTTCTTTTATTAATTAGTTATTTAATTTGATAAGAAAAAGGCATTTAAAAATTGTGTTATGTTATATTACGTAATGTATTTCATCATTGTATTTCTTGGATTATTTCGTGATTTATATAAAATCAAGTCAAGCTTCGTAATTTTTTATGCATTCTTATTTTAACATTATAAAGTGTAAATTTTTCGGTTTCTTTTATTAGTTACTTAGATAATTTGACAATAAAAGTGAATTTTGATTTTGTTTAACGCGCTTGTGACCACTCATCCAGAAAATTTATTTCTGGATTATTTCGTAATTTATAAGGTAGAAAATGGAACCTTTACGCAGAAAATTAGTCATCTTGAACATTAAATTAAATTTCCCTGGGTTTTGTTTATTGACGGTTTCGAAATCCCAAACTCTCGTGAACGATTCGTGTGTGGTAGTGGTGGTTTTAGGGAGGGGGCAGAGACATTTCTGTTATGTAATTGTATATAAGATGTGCCTTGTTTATTTGCTAATTGATTATTTATTACCTGACACTGAACTTTGATGAAAGGTAAAAATGAAAGACCAATCAGACTCGCATAATAAGCCGCTAAAATGGCTAAATTAGATTATGATTTTGATATATATTGTATATAGCCTGTTGTTTTGTTTGTTTATTTGTTCCTTTATCTGTACCAATTGTATTATTGGCTGTGGGAAGAAACTATATATACAAAATTAGATTTTCAAACAGGCATGTTATTTAAAAAAATTGATGTCGAATCAGTAAAAAATGTGGTAGAAATTAGTATGGAAAAGAAATTTCTCAATAATAAAAAAAAGCACAAAAGATATAGATTTTTATTTAATTCAAGATTTAAAAATTTTGATGTCAAGATATTTTAACGAAGCAAGTTATATATATAATAATACAACAGAAAAAAATTCAGTTACGTTCGAATAAAGGTCATTAACAGTTATATTGTTGAAAATAATTGTAGAAGTTAATAATCTCATCAATTGTTTTGCAAAATAAGACTCTTCTTCTAATTGTGTTTTTTATATTTTAAATTCTGAAAATTTTATAAAGTTCTTAGCAATGTTTATGCACATGAATGCTAGTTTGACGTTTGAAATACATTTAATTGCAAATCTTTTGAAACAATTTTAATTACAGTAAAATTAAATCAATAAAAATTGTAACTTGTCGGTATGTTTTCTTTAATTTTCCGAGGACGCGATAACTGCCGATCTTACATTCACATTTTCCCCCACAGAATCACTTGACTATGGTCAATGTATTTTTATTGGTAAACATATATTTGTCCTTCCAAAACTTTGCTTTTTTATTACATTACTCTTCTCAAAGTTGAGATATTATAATCAAGACGATTATTTCTTGCCTTTCACAATCGTCTATATTTGCATCCCTTTACAGCATATGATGAAATTTTGAATAAAAACAAATTGAAAAAAAAAACTATTAAACCAAATGGGATACACCTATAACATATAAATCGAACATCTCTGGATATGGGTTTAACCCATATCTTTTCTTGTTTATTACTCGTTGTGATCTGTTTTCATATTAAAATTTTTAAAACATGGTGTGATCTTGTATTCATAAATTTTTAAAATATGTAAGCGTATGTTTATTAACCATTGTAATGTTGATATTTATTGAAATAAATATTATTATTATTATTATTATTATGGTTCATATGACTTGTGGCAATAAGTCTGCCCTCTCAACCCACCCCAAATAAAAAAACAAACAAAAACAAACGGACAAAATACAAAAAAACCCATACAACATGACACGGGTAACACAGCACGTCAGTCCTTTTATTTTACATCACATGATCATGTGTATACCTAACTGAGCATTGATTGGGTAAAAAAAATAGGTGTGTCATCGGCAATGTTACATGGCATAATATAATATTCGTCATTCATAATGGCCTTATCACTTTCGACCAATCAAATATCTCGTAGCATTTCAATTAGGATAGACGGCAAACTGTAAACACGAACGCATTATAAACCAAAACAAACCGTATTCCCATGATGTAAACACTAATTTTCTTCTTCTAGGCACAATCAATACACTATATAGAGACATCACTTACTTAAGAAAATTATAGATGACAACGATGCTGTTCGGGTAAGAGCCTATATAATTTATTTTGAATAGGTCAATGCGACATGACATAAATGGGACAAAAACTGGGGTTCTGGGTTAGTCGGTTATGTCAATTAACAAATCGCCTCACGAAAATCCCTTCGTCACAACGCCACGCAATATAAAATAACACGATAAAAATCATACAAATAAAATATAATGATTTTTTAAAATCTTTTTGATATGGTGGTTAAATTAAATTACAATATTTGTGTGTACAAATTTTATTTTGGGAGCTTTTGTATTCTTTTATAGTTCTGGCAGTTAAATAATTAAGAAAATGTTGTGTAACTTAATTGACGACTTTCCAATTTAAAAAACGCCACCTAGTGTCCATTTCCGGTACTAAAAACTGCGGCTATAGCCGCAGTTCGTCCTGTTGAAACCTTTTGAAATGGACAATTGTCTTTGATAAATTTTCACGCTTCAGTTGAATGACAGGTGTCAATATCTGAGTGAGGAAGGTTATTAAAACCGCCTGCTGTGTAAACATGATCGTTAATTAATTAATCTATGTTCATTATCCTATTTACCTGATGTTAATTGGAGGTAGAACCCCAGCTGTTTTATAGCTTAAATAAACAAGGTTATCAGTGACATCCGTGTTGTATTCAAACTCACCTGTTGCCTATGGATATAGTAACATCTACTTATAAGGTTAATTAGATGAAAAATTTAATTGGAATAGACAAACAATATTAAAACAGTCCAAAATCTTTATTTCAATATCATAGTCTTTAAGTAATGATAGCCGTGGTTTTTTTAACAGGAAGTAAAAGGGGAGATAAATCATGTAAAACTGGAAATGGGTCAATTTATTACAGTATAAATGATATAGTTCTTGAAGGTAATCATTGTGATGTCAGGGCTCAAGCTGGGTTAAAATTATAGGGAGAAGTCACTTCTCTTTAGGGTGGCTGACAGGGAGAAGTGGATGGGCAAAAGTGGAAAGTTGCATTATATGTCCTGGCCTTAGTTTCATAAAACTTCTCAAATTGAGATTTTCCTCAAATCCTTGAGTTTTTCCTCAAGTTTGAATTTTCCAGCAATCTGATTGGTCAATATTTGAGTTGAGGATGAGTTGAGGAAATCCTCAAGTTTGAGATGTTTTATGAAACAGGGCCTTGTTCACTTTGGTTTTTTTAGCTCACCAGACCCGAAGGGTCATGTGAGCTATTGCCATCACTTGGCGTCCGCCGTCGTCGTTGTCGTCGTCGTTAACTTTTCTTTAAAAATCTTCTCCTCCAAAACCACTGAAGGGATTGTTTTGAAACTTTGCACACATCATCAGTAATATGTCCTCTGCCAAGTTTGCACAAATCATGGCCTCAGACCAACCAACATGGCCGCCATGGCTAAAAATAGAACAAAGGGGTCGAAATACAGTTTTTGGCTTATAGTTCAAAAAGTATAACAGATACAGGAAAACCAAAGAGACCTTCCTTCTTCAGCATCAAAACTCTACAAAACACTCCATTGGGTCAAAGTTGTATGACGACTCCTTGTAGGAGTTATTGCCCTTTAATTGTCGCAATTGATTATTTTTGACATTTTTGCCCCAAAATCTTGAAAATTATTAGAACTAGAGAAAAAGTTAGCATTGCTTAATTGTTCTGCTCTATGAGGGCTACAAAAATGACTTTAGGGTTAAGATTGTCTGATGAACCGTTTAAGAGTTATTCCCCTTGAACTGTTTTTTTTAATCGGTTTTAATTGATTTTTTAAAAATCTTCTCTGAAACCACTGAAAGTACTACTTTGAAACTTTGTACACATCATCCGTCAAATGTCCTTAACCAAGTTTGCACCAACCATGGCTGCAGATTAACCAACATGGCCACCATGGCTAAAAATAGAATGGAAAGGGTGTGGGGGTAAAATACAGTTTTTGGCTTATATTTAAAAAAGTGTAACAGATACAGGGAAACCGAAGAGACATGCCTTCATCGGCATCAAAAGCTCTACGAAACACTCCATGAGGACTCCTTATAGGAGTTATTGCCCTTTAATTGTCAAAATTGATTATTTTTGACATTTTTGCCTCAAAATCTTGAAAATTATTTGAACTAGATTAAAAGTTAGCATTGCTTAATTGTTCTGCCTTATGAAGGCTACAATCATGACTTAGGGTCAAGATTGTCTGATGAACCGTTTAGGAATTATTCTCCTTGAACATTTTTTAAATCAATTTTAAAGGACTGCTTTTGAAACATTGCACACATCATCTTTAGGACGTCCTCTACCAAAATTGTGCAAATCATGACACCTGACTACCTACATAGCTACGTTAGCTTAAAATAGAAAATGGGGGGGGGGAGTCAAGAGAGTTTTCGACTGATAGTTAAAAAAGTACAACAGGTACAGCAAATTTGAAGTGAACCTCCCTTCTCCCTGTAAGCATCAAAAGCTCCTCCTTATAGGAATTATTTCCCTTAAAAGGTCAAAATTATTGCAGAAGTGTTGGCAATTCCTTATAGCAAAGAAAGGCTGGATAAAAAAGGGTTGTTTGGTTTCAGGTTCAGCTGAGCGATACAGGCTCCTGGGAGCCTCTAGTTTTAAAGTGTTGGCATTTGCAATTTTATTGTTACATGCTTTTTTAGCAGTTTAATTTATTGAGGATAAAGTATCAAAGATTTGATTAACTATTCAGTATACTTATTTCACACATTTTCATAAAAACGTGTTAAACATAACAATTAAAAAAGAATCAACTTTCATAAAACTGATCATTAAAATAAATTTTTCTTTGTCATTGATACACAATTTGATTTATTTATAATGAAGTACTATTAGAACTAGAAGTAGAAAATTACATCATTTTGACACATAATATATCCTGTAAAAGGTAAAATTCATTATTAAAAGTATTTAAACATATTTAACTTAAACTTGTTAAAAGTAACTGCAAAAATACTAATTTTACTACATTTCTATCATTGCAAAACTCATTTCACTACTATCAGCATAGTATATTTGCAATCTCTGTCACCAAATTCATATTCGCGCAGAAAATGTTCACAGGTTTATGTGGTCTGAAATGGTTTCTGGTCGTATTTTAAACCTATGCTTTATATACCAAATAAAAGTTAAAAGGTACCAGTTGATTTTTGGCACGTAAACATAATAAACATGATGCGGTATCAAAAATATTAAGATTTCTTACCAAAATGAGAATAAAATTTGAAAGGTGACATTAGGCGATTCTATAAAATGAAAGGGCGACTTCACTTCACTTTTGAAGATGATCGACGCTAGCCCTGGATGTGTTTGAATGATGGTTAATGGCAATGCCATTAATTTTCAGCATTAACACATCCAGGGTATCCAATTATCATTGGGGACGAAGTTAGAGTACCAGCAGAAATCGCCCCCCCACCCCACCCCCCCAAACTTTATATAACACACCCTACCCACAGTGATAAATCATAGCTTTAATAAAAAATGGAAGAATGTGTCCAAGGGACACAGATGCCACCGCTAAATGAAGTCCCAAACAGGAAATAGTTGTACAACAGGTCTGAAAGTTGCTTTATAGGACATACAACTTGTTATACTGAATAACCCTGACAAATTTCAAATTGTTCTCATGTACGGTTACTGAGAAAAGCTTGACGGAAATTGTGCGTACGGATAAACGTCTGTACAAATGAAGTCTAAAACAGGAAGTAGTTGTCCGACAGGTCTGAAAGTCGCTTAGGAGGTACAACTTGTGATACTGAACCACCAAATTTCAAATTGTTCTCATGTACGGTTTCTGAGAAACGCTTGATGGAAATTCATCATACAGAGAGACGGATGAACATGAGTAAAACTGAATCATTTTGTCGCAGGGGCATTAAAGATTCGAAGAACGTGTCCATGGCACACAGATGCCCCCCCCCCCCGCTTAATGAAGTCCCAAACAGGAAGTAGTTGTCCAACAAATCTGAAAGTTGCTTAGGATGTACACATTGTGATACTGAACCACCCTGCCAAATTTCGAAAAGCTTGACGGAAATTCGTACGTATGTACATAGGTACGTACAAATGAAGTCCCAAACAGGAAGTAGTTGACCAACAGGTCTGAAAGTCGCTTAGGACATACAACTTGTGTATCTGAAGCACCCTGTCAAATTTCAAATTGTTCTCATGTATGGTTTCTGAGAAAGCTTGATGGAAATTGGAATGGACAGATATGAGTAAAACTTATTATCCCTGGCTTGCAAAAAATGCGGACTTTTGATTGGTTGGTTACCTGTCGGTACAAATCCCATGCCCCCGTCTTTGTTGCTAACGTCACAGGGTGTAATGTTTGTGCATTGCTAATGTATTTCCTTAGAGTACCAGTGTATGTTATTCCACAAATTAACATTTGTGTCTTTTTATATTTGTATTTGTACTTCCTTTCAAACACTGTAGATGCCATACATTTACACAGACAAACATAGATATGAATTAAATCGGAACTTGACTTCATTGTCTGTTGATGTTATGATAGCGTGACTTGAGGCGCCAAAATACAGAAAGTAGGAAAAACAATGTAAAACAAAATAAAAACTCTTTAAACTTGCTAAGTCTGAGGTTGTTACCAAAGGTAACATCCTCGACTTGGTAAAAAGGGCATTTTCTTCATAAAAAATGTATAATTTTTTTTTAGCAACTGTGATGACATTGTCCATTTAGCATTTTCTGACGACAAAAGAACCTATTTTCAGTCTTGTACACTTGTTAGCCGGGGATAAATCCGTTACCTATGTTATAACCCGGGGGTATGGAAATTGTACCACCTGAACAGGCTGAACAGAAGTACTTTCAGGTGGTACAATTTCCATACACATGGGTAATAACGTAGGTAACTGATAATGCCCCCTCCCCCCACCGCCCCCGACATGTCGTCCCAGGGGCATAAAAATAAAAGCAAATATATTAACGATGTTGAATGCCATACCATAGTTCCAAGTGCTGTCAAGTACATGTAGCAGGACAATGCCAGTATATTTCTTTCATCTAAGAATTAAGAAACAATGGCCTTTAAACTGAATTATTTATATGTTGCTGGTTGATGTATGAGGTGGCTGTGGGCATTGTGAGATATCATTCTTTGTTAGCCAGGCCTCTGGTCAAATTACTGCAGATTAATTGCTACCAGCTGACCTTGTATCCAGTTAGAACAAACATAATTTTACTGATATTATATAATTAAACATAAATCAACCAGCAATTCCTAATCAATTTATTGGTAAGGGTGCCATGTGCTTTGGTAATTTTGGTAAATTAGGGATAATTTTGCTATTTGGCGATTTCTTGATGGGCAGTCTTCCATGGGGGTAATTTGACCTGTTCCCATTGTTTAACACATAATCATAGCAAGTACTTTCTTCCTACTAAATAATCATTCTGTGTTTATCCTATGCAAAATTAAATTTTTAATTTTCACTTCCTGAATATAGCTGAAATATTACTTGCTGAACATAAAACAACAATCAATCAATCCTATGCAAAAAATGTGTTGTTTTATAGACTTAAAACAAATGCAACATATTTGTCTTGAAGAAGACAAATCAATGTTACTTTGAAATTTAAACATCTAAGAAAGGACAGCGGGGGTGGGGGGTTGGGAGGGACATGCATTGCCTTGGGTTCTAAAAAATTGGTGGCAAAAATCGCCAGCTGCAATTATTTTCACAAATTTTCAAAATTTGGTGCAAAATAAAATGCATTTTTTACACATGTACAACTAGGCCAATATCATTTGTATGTGTAATGGTACTACTATTGCCATTTTCAATCACTCACTCACTCTGAATGATCAGATTTCTTTTGCAAAATATTTCATTTCAGAGCTGATTCTTCTATTGGTCATGGAGAACAAATAAGCGTATCCTCGCTTTTTTTTTGCGAGGTTAATCTGACAAATCACAAAACTAACTTCGAATTATAACGGCAGTAAAATTCTGCCTATTGTGCAAGATGATATTAGACTTGAGCAGCAAAATGCTTTTTATGTTACAATAATGAGTTCTGTCTGTTGGTTTGCACGTTCATCCTGCCATCCCACCTCAAGTTTACCTGAATATAAGTCAAATCGGCCCAAAGACAACTTTAAAATAATATGAAGACGACTCGGACCGTACACTCAAAGTGTACATTTTTTGTAATATTTTTAAAACTAAATCTGAGATACACCGGAATTTGTTCATGGTTTGAAATTTAAAATTTAAAAGTATACTCAATTTTATATTCCTTGTTCAATTTAAAACATATTTACCCCCATATTTCTTCAGATCAATTGTTTTAAATGTTCATTTTACTGTAAACAAGGGAAGTAACTGCATTATTTCCAGAAATTTGTTTGTCTTCTATCATTCAATTTCTAATTTTTGATAAGTTAAAAAAGAAAAGCCAAAAGAACTTTTCAGACCACTGTTATCAGGCCTGGGTTTCATAAAATTTCTCAAATTGAGATTTCTCCTCAAATTTGAAATTTCAAGCAATCTGATTGGTCAGTTTTTGAGTTGAGGATAAGTTGAGGAAATACTCAAATTTGAGATGTTTTATGAAACCGGGCCCTGGTACTATTTTTATACCCCCGCTCGACAGAGTCGGGGGTATATAGTGGTCCTCATGTCCGTCCGTCCACATTTGGTTTCTGGATGATAATTCAAAAAGTTTACATCCGATTTGAATGAAATTTAGGGATATTGTTATATATCAGGTTGGTGAGAAGCCTATTGATTTTGGGAAAAATCCGTCAAATTTCAAGGTCGCAGTCCATGAAAAACGTTAGGAATTTTAACAAAAACTTGGTTTCCGGATGATTATTCAGAAAGTTTACATCCGATTTGAATGAAACTTTGGGATATTGTTATATATCAGGTTGGTAAGAAGCCTATCCATTTTGGGGGAAATCCGTCAAATTTCAAGGTCGCAGTCCACGAAAAACGTTAGGAATTTTAACAAAAACTTGGTTTCCGGATGATAATTCAAAAAGTTTACATCAGATTTGAATGAAACTTTGGGATATTGTTATATATCAGGTTGGTAAGAAGCCTATTGATTTTGGGGGAAATCCTTCAAATTTCAAGGTTGCAGTCCATGAAAAACATTAGGAATTTTAACAAAAACTTGGTTTCCGGATGATTATTCAGAAAGTTTACATCCGATTTGAATGAAACTTTGGGATATTGTTATATATCAGGTTGGTAAGAAGCCTATCCATTTTGGGGGAAATCCGTCAAATTTCAAGGTCTCAGTCCACAAAAAAAGTTAATGAAACTTTGGGATTTTGTTATATATCATGTTGGTAAAAAGCCTTTTAATTTGGTGAGAAATCTGTCAAATTTCAAGGTTGCAGTCCATGAAAAACGTTAGAAATTTTTACAAAAAAGTTGTTTCCAGACAATAACTCAAAAAGTTTGCATCTGATTTGAATGAAACTTTTGGATATTATTATATATTATGTTGGTAAGAAGCCTATCGCTTTTGGGGGAAATCTGTCAAATTTAAAGGTCACAGTCCACGAAAAACGTTGGAACTTTTTACAAAAGCAGGGGTATCAGTGATCGCTAGATCAACTTTGTCTAGTTAAATTTCCATTCTTTGCATTTTACATTTTCTCAGTGAAGTAAGATAATAAAAGTATGTACCCTTTTGACACCTGATATGATGACAATTGTTTCAGGCCATAAACTATCTGGTAATTGTGTACAACTTTAACTTGTGTGTGTTTTAGATCTAGAAGAACTTTAATTGATTTTTGGTCTTATTTCTGGTCATTATGATTGATTGGATGTTTGCTGTATGTTCGGCCAGCAAGCAGTATTTAAGCTATATTCAGGATGGGAACAATTTAACAATTAATAAATCAATTAAGGAAAAATGGACCAAAGATAGAAATTTTGAATGCCACTGTAAAAGCAGAAAATTAATAAGCCTTTTGTTGCGGCTACAACAAGACTATTCTTATCGACATTTACAAAAGCAGTTTTGCAGATGTGTTGGACGAGTACTGTGACCCCTCATATGGAACTCTCCAAACACATTACCCACTGTGACAGTCTTTTCGTTTTATGATCTGATAACCCCCCGGCAAGAGGGCATCCTTATGCGCCACCTTGGGAGTTGCTGGCAGCAGTGTTGGACGAGTACTGTGACCCCTCATAGTCCCAGCCGCTCATTATGGTCAGTTTTCAATTAAGAAAAATGTGTTTTGAATGTAGTATTTTTTGTCAATTATTATTTGAACCTGAATTTGCTTTATAGTATGGCTTCTGCATACAGAACTACACTAACAAGATCATGGATTTTGGAACCTCCAACCTTTACTCCACAAAGATTGATGCATAACTCTGATACTGTAAATAATTCTATTCAGAACCAAAGTCTTGTTAAAAAGGTTCACTCTGGAAATCACGAAGAAGATGGAACAGCAAACAGTAAGGAAAACAATTCATTGAACCGGATAAAAAATAATGTAAACTGGTTTGTAAGCAACATAAAAGCACCTGCATTTTCGCTACCTGACTTTCGGAAAGTATTTCCCTTTGATCAGAAAATAAAAGGCAGTTTTAAAATGTTTAAGAAAGGAAGTGACAAAGTTGAAAGCAACACAATTTTAAAGCAACAGGAATTGAAAAAAAAGCAAATGGCAATGAAGATCAAACAACAGGAAGATCAAAATGTTAGTGCTGTTAAATCTGATAATTTTTCATCACACATAGAAGATATGAATAAAAGCATCCTTTCATTTTATGACACTTCAGCAGTTCAGTCAAAAACCCGTCCCCTAACACTCTCTGATATAGAAGAAACATCTAAAGTTGTTGTAAAATCTGAAACAAAAATAGATGAGGCTAGCTTGTGGAAAATGTTTGAATCTGCATTCTCTCGAAGCGGTTTGTCACAAATTCAGCAGGAAAGCAAACCAGTGGTTAGAAAAGATTTTGTATCCAAGGCATGGATAGATAGCAGGACACGAGCATTGGTGCATAATTTGAAGCAAGCTTCCTCAGTTATGTCTAAACTGAAGAGAACAGAAGATCTTTGTAACCATTTGATTGAATATCCAGACTCGAGAACAACTGCTATGAAGGTACATGTACTAGTATTTTAACTGATTTTTTAAACAAGACAGGCACATATTAACATAAATTTACATCTACAAAATAACAAGACCCACATTGATAGTATACTATTTTCAACATAATTAGCATATGTATTTTCCTGTGATGGGTTGTTTACTATTTACAGCCTATTAATTGCATTCCACTTTTTACACTTACAAACTTGACATAAAAGCCCAATACATTATTTCAATGTGTTAAATCATAGATTACTTGGATTGATTGGAATTGTAGGGATTTAATACTTTTTTCCAGAATTTAACACTGTGTAAAATTGAACCATTCTCTCCCAATTGCAAACTTGACGTAAACGTCCTTTAGTTTGTGAGTAAATGGTCTGATTTTACAAATGAATAAATTCTGGAAAAAACAGTAAAATTCTATAGAAGACATGTAAATGTCCCAATCCATAATAATAACTTCAAGTCAATTTAATATTTACTTATTGTAAATGCTGTATAACATTTTTCAACAGTAATATTAATACATGTATATTGTACATAAATCAGACATACTAGTAAATCTACCTGGCACAAAAAATCAAGACAAAAAATTGTTGATAATTTAGTTTCTGTTTGTAAACTAAACTGCAACAAATGTAATGATTATATTGTTTCAGGAAAACTGTTTACCCACATTACTGAGACTATACAAGACAAAAGATAGAGCATTGAAAGCAGAAGTAGCCCAGGCATTGTCACTAGTTGGTTATGTTCACCCTCCCAAAGGCAGAGGGGTCAGGGTCTTGACTGTTGATGGTGGAGGTACAAGGTTAGTACTCAAAAATGTTAGTGTCATGACAATTTAGAGCCTCTGGTTAAAAATATCTCTACTGCCACATCTGATTAGATCTGTACAAGAAATGCACATAGGAAGATTCATTCTGATCCCAAACAAGTCTTTTAAAAGATTTAAACGTAATACAAATGTACTGGTACCAGTATGATAAACATGTATTTATACAATTCATTATTTTGTAATTGTATTGTTTGTTTTATGGATGTACATGTATGCAGATAATTTTAAGTTTGAAAATACATGAAAGCAATAGTTTGTTTTAAACTGTATTTATAACAGAGGACTTATGGCAATTCACACATTGAAGAAACTCCAGGCTGCTTGTAACACAGACATCACTAAATTGTTTGACTATGTTTGTGGTGTAAGTACTGGATCACTGTTGGCTGGTATGGTGTTTCTTTGTCACATACCCCTGGATGAGGTTGAACAACGATACATAGAATTCAGTAATCAGATGTTCACCAGAAATAAACTCTTAGGAACTGGCAAACTGATGTGGAATCATGCCTTTTATGATACAGAAATTTGGGAGAAAATTTTGAAGTAAGAACTATTAATGACTAATTGGTTTAAATGTAAATTGTAAGCAAAGTGGCAATTAACTTAAAAATATATTCTTTTCACAAAATATTTTTGTATGATTGATCAATATGTCAAAAGTTAGAATATTTGTGCATGTATATGTGTAACTCTAATTTTATTGGATCTAATGAGATTATTTGTATAAAATAAATGTCATTTTAGTAAAACTAAAATAAACAATAAATTTATTTACCTCTGTGACAATTCAGTGTGAGATTAGTTGTATACAATAAATGTCATTTTAGTAAAACTAAAATAAACAATAAATTTATTTACCTCTGTGACAAAGCAGTGTGAAATTATTTGTATAAAATAAATGTCACTTTAGTAAAACTAAAATAAACAATAAATTTATTGACCGCTATGACAAAGCAGTGTGGGATAACTCATACAGAAATCTTTTTTTGAATAAATTTGTTTCATGAGGTGAATTTTTGCATATATTTAGCCAACCAGACTGCTGCTTTTACTTGTATACACTGTTTACCATCTAAGAATTTTACAATTAACTTGATAAGGATTTTCACCTCCAAATGCATGTAGGACATTGCTAACCAAATGCTGCAATCTAATGAAAATCTTTCTCATACCTCTTCCTTGTACACCAATACCATGTAGATTTACAGCTATGTTTTCTCACTATTAACGTAGTATGAACACAATTTTTGGGTATAAAACAATGTGATCAAGAACACCCACCCAACTAGATTAGTGCATTTACTTGTATGTTTTTAGGATGAATGTAAATGAAACAGCTATAATGGCAGACTTTGCAAAAGATACCACATGCCCTAAGGTAAATTGTATGATATTTATTTAAACTTTATTATGATTTAACTATATATCTATCTGAGAACAGTGTTGTTAATGCAGATTGGAAAATATGTAGAAAGATAGGGCTAATTGTTCAAGAACAATTAGAAAGGTCTTTCCCAGATACCTTTATGAAATTAATTTTTCTTCATCTCTTGTTGTGAACTTGACTACATAAGTTACTGAACCATTTTTTAGGCGGAATAGACTATTTCTGTGGTCCTGAGTAAAAAAATACATGGTTGTCAAGGACTTTCGTGGCCGTTGCTTAGGACAAAATGCCACTTCCGGTTGTAAAATGACATGTTTCAGTAAAGTACATCATCCTGATTTAAAAAATATATGGTTGCTAAGGACTTTTTGTAATGGTGACCTGATTGCTATGGTATGACCTTGACCTGTGACCTTTGAATTTGGGCTCAAATTGAAGGCCTCAACTTGGTGATCATGTTAAATCTATATGTTTACTATATTATCTCTAACCATTTTCAAGTTGTATGCAAAAAACTGATGAACCGAAATGAATCAAGGGCTCGAACTCGAAAACGGTTCATCGCACATTGTCGGACCAAATGTATCAAATGAAGGCCTTGATAAGAGGAATATTTTTCCCATTTATTGTCTTCTTCTACCTGTTATAGTTTTTGAGTTGTAATGATACAAGATTGGAGGCCTAAGGTCGATTTCACTTCTGAACTTTGACTTTGAGATTTTCTTTAAGGACATGTCACAGGACAACAAATGGTGAAGACCTTTCATGATTTTGACTAATGGTTTGGGAGTTTTTGTGATAAGCGGAGTCCTTGAAACATTCAAGGGATACAGCTCTGCTTTCCTAGTCAGAAATTTTTAGTCAAAATATGTCATAAAATTGTCTCAAAAGTTCCTTTACATTTGTCACTTTTCAGTTTTCTTGTATCTGTTATAGTTCCAGAGATTATGCGATAACAAGGTTTTCGGTGTTTGGGCAGATAAGCCCGTAAAGAAAAATGTTTCGATTTCACAGGGTGAATTCCGAATAGACTTTCAGTATCCAAAACTTGTCGGCAAAGACCAAAAAGATATGTCGTGTACTTTTTAAACTGTTTGGTTTTGAAAGTTGGCGGAAAAAAAAAGAAAAATAATCCGAACAAAAACAATAAGGTCTTCCCACTGGAAGTGGGAAAGATCTTAAATATTTGGTCAGCAGGTAAAGAGAGATATTTACATACACCTTAAAATCAATGAAAATTTCTTATTGATCAATTTCAATATTTTGTCAGTAATTAGAAAATAGATTAAACTGTCATACATTGAATAAAACATCAGAATAAGAACTTCATCAGTAAATAATTACACACCTGTTAAGTATACAATTCACTGTTTTTTATTGGTTAAGAATACTTCAGATCAATGAAGTTTTTTCCAGTAGAATAAAGTCAAGAGCCCATGCTTTCTAGATGGTGCCCACAGTACACAAACACCAGGAATTATTTTATTATTAAAAAAAAGCATTGTGCATGATTTTCATGAAATTATTTTGTATGAATATTAGTTACTTGCTTATGGGATACAATTATAAGAATTGAATGCAAGATTTTGTATTTTAAAAGCTTGGGCCATACACAGATTTGTTTGTAAAAAGCCCTCTCATGCAACATACAAAATGTGCTTCAGCCCATGCCAAAATCTTGTAGTAAATTTGGTTTTGTTTTTTAATCTGCTTTTTATTCTGTTGAAACAAAATGCTTATTTTTTTCAGTATTCAGCCATTTCATGTTTAATGAATGTGCCAAAGTTGAAGAATTTTATGTTTCGCACATATAACCTTCCACCTGGTGTATTCTCTCAGTATCCAGGAAATTGTAAGCATAAAGTTTGGCAAGCTATTAGAGCCTCTTCTGCAGCACCTGGTTACTATGAAGAATTTACTCTTGGCGACTATGTTCATCAGGTAAATTGGTTGGCCCTACTTTATACATATTGTTTGCTTTGCATGAATTTCTTGTAAACTGTGTTAAAACTTTTAGCATGTAGACATTTATTATTTTTACTAGAATTTAACAAAACTATTAATTATCTTTACTAAATTTTGTTTTGCAACATACTATTATTAATAGTTGCCTTAACATTAATAAGCAGTTTTTGTTTATTTCATGTATCTTAATGTCTTATGCTGTACTTTTAGTCAAATGCATAGTTATATAGAATGTAGAAAGTATAACCCTGCATGCAACAAAATATGATATAGTAATTGAAAGAAATTGACAGTTTTATTACTTGCTAATCTTTATATTAAAAACAAAAATATATTTTTAGTCTTAATCCAGTTGGTAAGCAAAACTTGGATGAAATGTTGTTAGTGATTTGTTATGCTTGAATCTGAAATCCCACGGCCACACCAAACATCTTATAACAATTGCCAAGTGTTCTTCAAATTATTTTTATACAAGCAGAGTTTTGTCATTGGTATTTAATTGAAACTAGGACATTGCTTGTAATAATTTGACCTGTAATACTAAATTTGTGTAATTTTAGGATGGTGGTTTATTGACTAACAATCCTACAGCCATTGCAGTACATGAATGCAAGCTTTTGTGGCCTGATGAATCTATACAGTGTGTTGTTTCCATTGGGAATGGCAGATTTGAGCCAAACTTAGAATTATCACCTCTTAAAAGTACATTAAAGGAAAAAGTTGCCAAAATAATAGATAGTGCAACAGACACAGAAGGTTAGTATTTACTGTATTAGAAAGCTGTCAAATGTTTATCACTTTACTGTCCTTCTGCTTCATTTAACACAATGTAAATAATTTTCTAATTTTAAAATATTGTTAGTTTATTTATTGGCTGCATCCAGCTGTGCATGGTACCAATTATTACCATATTGTGTTTCGTGTGATGTACATGTACATGATGGTTGCAAGATTTTTACACTGCAGACATACATTTTGTACACAGAAGGTGATATTTATTGGTTGAAACAAATGAATGAAGGCAAATTATGATTACATCATAAAACATTCTAGTTGCCTTTCTGTTTTTTATAGAAATTGTTTGCATTTGTGATTTTTTGTTTATTTAGATAAGATACCTAAAAACCAATACTTTTGAGGCTCCCTGTTGCAAACAGGCATATAATTAAAAGTCTATTCAAGGTTGGACCAAAAGAGAAAACTAGAACTCTGGATCTGATTGGATGTTCATTAAATTTGTGAGGAAAATAAAGGATCGAACACTGGTGGGAGGGAAAGACCGGAAAATCTCAGACACCCAAGTAAAAAAATTTCTGGTCTGTGCCAAGTTGGAGACCAAAAAAATCTTTCATTTGGGTGTTTTCCATTTTCCCATCTTGCTCTCCCACCGGTGTTTAATTCTATTTCTCACTTATTTGTCAAATAAAATCTGGTGCTATTCAGTTGGAAGATCTCAACAAATAGAGTTATTTACCCTGAATGTAACCTTGGGTTTGAGATTTTTTCATCTTGCCTTTTTGCTTGTGATAGATACTACTGTGAAAGTACTTAAATTCGTGGGTATCAATTTTCGTGGTTTGGTGAAATTTTACATGTTCGTGGGTTCGTAAAATTCGTGGACTGACGGTTTCCGAAAATGCAAAAAGTGAGGTAGCGATCAAAATAAATGATTACTGCAGAATCATTTTCACTGTTGATAATAAACATCAACATATAAAGAAGACAAAACAGTTTCATTACATGATGTTGTTAACGCGCATGGTAACGAATGTAAAATTAAGAACACGGAAATCAATAGCTAGTTATAAACACAGTAATGTATTAATTAATTGATTAATTGCAATAAAAACTACTTTGAGTATTTAATTCTCTAATTGTTATCTCTAGAAGCATTCCTAGCCGAAGGGAATTTGTCACTTCATGTGTTGAGTAGCAATAAATACAAAGGTGTAATTTAATGTCATTTGTGCCATGATCGGTATTATCACAACATCCATTTGATATAGCGTGTCATTGATATGCACTAATAAAGATAAAGTATAGCTTATCTTTTAAATATTTTATTTGTTATTTTAATTTATGTTCAAAGGAGCAACCAAACTCATAATTCCGATAATAATTTGTTACTTTTTAACATTGAAAATGAACACCTCATTATATCCCCACCTTGACAGGAAGTCGATGTTTCTTTGTACGCTTTACAATTAAATAATACCTACATTTAATAAAAACACAATTCCAACATGAAACCTGTAACATAATCATTAAGATGGATTTTGAGCTGAACATTAGTAATGGATCGAACCACAAAATCATATTATTACATTTACAAATAAATGTCCGATCTCTGACATTTTCAGATCGTTGTTCCCAAGTTCCCATTGTTTAATGAAGTTTTATTCTTCGTTGGATTTTTAATTTCGTGGTCCGAGGCCTCCACGAAAACCACGAAAATTGATACCCCACGAATAAAAAGTATTTCACAGTATTTATCTCACCCACGAGTTGAAACAAGGATATCTCAACTGTCTCAAAATAGGTACCACGCTTGTTTCCCTATTGACCGGAAGTTGAAATAAAAATTTGTATTAATAGTGGATTAAAATTAATTTGTCTGTATTTAGAAACTGGAAAAATTACTCGCTCAGTATTTATAAACAATCACTGACATATTCCACTCATTTGTATAATTTACAAAGACGGCATGGAAGTACGAAAATACATATGTACTTCAAATGGAAATTTATGAAGATTTCACAAATTTTTTATTTGCAAGTAGCTGGCGACAGACACTAATAGACTGTGATTTTTGCAGGTTGCTGCCTTTTAATGACATCCCTGCCGTCTCATTAGTGAAAATAATTTTTGCTTATCTAAACAAATTGTTCAATATGTGTGCATACTTTCTTTGAAAGTTTTAGGAGTCTTTGATGAAAGCAATAGGAGGGTTTGCTAATATATAAAATAGGCTTTTTTTCCAGCCTGCAGACCATCATAATATGATAATAATAACTCTTTGTGCAACCGAGTAACATAAATTGCTATCTTTAATAGTTGTGTTATTTTCATTGTGTTATTTTCTTTTCTAGTCAAAAAAGTAAGAATGACACTAGTTCCTTTCAAGTTATGTAATTGGTTCATATTTGTAAGTTGTGAAATTAAAGGAAATATGAGGGGGTCTTCTAGTCAGAAATTTATAAACTTAATTTCTTAGGGTTTTGTGGACATATATGGACACAGAAATCCCAACCTGTAAAGATGATAATAATACACCATGTAAATAACATGTTAGTTGCATAAGTATGTTGATACTGTCTAATTTGCTTTTTTTTCTATTTTTAGCTATTCATGCAATTCTACAGGACCTCTTGCCATCTTCTACATATTATAGATTCAATCCATACATGTCAGAAGACTTCACTTTAGATGAGATCAGGCCAGAAAAATTGAGACAAATGCAACTAGACACAGACATGTACCTGCGTAAAAATGACTTTAAACTAAATAGTTGTGTCAAACAATTAATGTTGGAAAGACAGAATCACCAGAAACTGATAGACTGGATTAAACACAAAGCTGACTCTACCACGTTTGCACAGGCTAAAATAATGTAGTATATTTTTTAAAGAGAGCCTTATCTGTGATACACTAGTCATTCATGTTGTTATATCTAGATTGTTGTTCTGTTGGTATCCTGTATTGTAAGGGTAATCATGTTAAAAGAAATCTTGTATCAGTGGCTTAACTATATAGAGGCACATGCTACCACATAATTTTTACTTGAACAAAATAAAATAAAAAAATAATTTATTAATTAAAAACCCCCACTACTTTCCTTTTTAATAGTGAATATGTATGATAAATGAATTTCCTTAAAAAGTTAAACCTTTTTATACCCTTGACAAAGAAATTATTAGCAAAATGAAATTAATTCTCTGGACCATTATTACATGCCAGATAAATGTTATGTAAACATTTGCCCTTGTTATGTTAAATTTACTTTGGTATAATATAGCTTTTGTCATAATTCATATACATTAGATGTTAATATACCAGTATCAACTTTAGAAGTAGTACTTGGATGTTAGTCTTTAAACATCTAAACATTAAACTATCTAGAACTTACAAGTAGTACTAGGGTATGTTTTAAAATTCTTTTAAAATTTACAAGTTTTTTTACACACCAGTAATGTTTTAACCAGTGCCCATTTTAACTACATAGAATATTTCAAATAATGTTTAATAAATTGATTACTTCAAGTTGTAATTGGGGAATTAATGTCTCCAAAGTATTATACATGTACATATAGGATGCTTCACTGACATTATTTTCTTAGCATTTATTTTCATGTGTCTTTTATGTAATCAATGATGCAAATTAAATTTAAGAATGTTATTGCTTTTTATTAAATTTCAGTTATTTCTTTCTGCATTTTTTGACTTAATGCTTTATATTAAAATCATTTCTATCAATTTCAATGTGTTTCTTATTACTGCTATTTTTGGCTGGATTTCATGGAGTGAAAATCCAGGTTATAATATGGTGAATGTCGGGCAGGCAGGCGGGGAAACAATTTTCTCTTGAAACTTGGTGTAGCACCAGCATGGCCTCCCATAATGTGGGATTCGATTTCAGGTCTGTCGCTTACCTACTTCCTGTTTAACGAAATCCTGCCATTTCTGTCTTTGAAGGATTTTATATAGGATGTTGAGGTGTATGTGATTCACTGAAAATACATTTCTGTCAAATGTGAAGTGATTTTATCTGATTTTCCCTAAGAATAGATTTTAACTGTCCAAATTCAACACATTGTATTTTGCATAATTGTTAATTTTTGCCTTCATATTTCTACTGTAAATATTATGCAGTCATTTTATAAGTGAAGATTTTTTTGTTGTTGTCTGCTTTAAATTATTGTTATTATAATGAAATGTGTATTTTAATAAATTTGGATAAAAATGTGTTGTGGAAATTTTCATACTTCCGTTTTTTGCCCATTAATTTTTTTACTATTTTTAGGCTAAATGAAATATGTTGCATGTGTGATCATTTATAATTTTTGTTATATTTAACGTTTTTGATCATGTTGATTTTTTGTTTATATCTATGAAGATGTTGTATATTTAACAAACAGAAGAAAATTTTGTTTATAAATGGTATTATAGACTATATTTATACTTCTTAAGATTATATCTTTGTCACATGTTTATGTAAACATGATAGCCCCTTTAGGGTCACTATATTCGTGGATAATGTTCATCAAAACCTTCAAATTGTTTATATTGTGATTCAGTCAGGTGGCCTGTAAGTTTCCAGTATTTCATTATCACACAATATGGTGAAGAAATATAAATTGTTAGTCTTATAAAATATGTTGATTACAGTTCCAGTATGTTAAGATTACCAACTTGTTCTGTTATGTGTGTGTACCTGTTAATGTGGTTTATTAATAAATATTTGTCTTTTAATGAGTTGAATTTCTTCATGACCAACTGTCATGTTATATATGTGTAGAAGTCTTCAATAATTTAAGCATTTTGATAATGATTTTCTATTCATTCTTACAATTATTAAGCTTTCCAATATTCTTCTTTTCAGTCAATCATGGATTTTCGCATATGCAAAGAACAATTCAGGACACAAAATAAACGTCTTATTTGTTCCACAACAGTAGTAAAAAAATTATTCTCTTAGTGAGCAACATTTATATGCTTCTCCTTAAGCTATCTGGAAAATACCTACCCTAAAATTCTAAAAAGTCTAGGTTTATAATGTAAATATAAATGTTAAATTATCTTCAATAAGGTTAAATACCATTTTCAGCAATATCATGGTAGGGGAGATAGCCAGAGTAGTTGACAAAACCCAGACCTTTGCCAGGAAAATTAACAATTAAGTTATATTTACAGTAAATGACGAGTATTGTAAATGATTTGTGGAATGGTCCAATGAAAATTTTCTACGTCAAATTTATTACCATAAGTTACAATGCGGCATAATTTTTAAATTGTAACGATGACATTGGAATTCAAGGACAAGAAACATAACATTACCGCCTCTTTGTTCTCAATCAGATACAGTAATTGAAGAGTATGGTAATTGATTTGTGAAATAATCCAATGAAATTTTTCTACGTCGAATTTATTACTGTATGGTTTATAAGTTACAATGTGGCAAAATTTAAAAAGTGTAACGATGGCATTGGATTTCAAGGTCAAGAAATGCAGCTTTACCGCCCTTCCCCAACAATCAGATACACAAAAAAACCAAAAAACAAACAACAGAAAATGATAGGTTTAGAATGGTCCAATCAAAATTTTCTACGTCGAATTAATTACCACATAGTTTATAAGTTTCCATGCGGCAAAATTTTAAAAACTGTCACGATGTCAGACTTAACAGAAGAACAAGAAATAAAAATGAAGCAATCTGACGATTTTGGAAATAATGTATGATCATGATGATAGTTTGGACGATATAACATTATCACAAATAGCCGAAAACATGGAGAAAGAACATTATGTGTTTACTGAAATGGGAGAAATGTCAATAAGTCAGTCAATCAGTATCTTATACCTGGAGATTTTAACCTGGATTTTTACAGACAGTGAATCAAATCCTTGCAACATGGAACCATATTCATATGTTAACTCGTCAAGTTTCGTAAAATCAGTTACAGTCGTGAATACAAAGAGTAACACAAAAGGGGCAGTGAACGTATTTAACAAATGGCGCGAACAGCGATGGGACTCCGAACTTCCTGAAATTCAATCCATGGATGCAGAAACTATGAATTATTGGCTACAGAGATTTATTGTTGAGGCTAGAAAACAAGAAGGAAGTGAATATCGGCCTAAAAGTTTATATTTAATGGCATGTGGATTGTTGCATCATTTGAGGGATGAAGGGTCTATGACAAGAATTTTATTGACGAGGACAATGTGAATTTTGTTGAATTTAGAAAGGTGCTGGGTGCTCAGATGAAAACGCTGATAAATAAAGGACTTGGCTACACCGCCAGACAGGCTGACCCAATAACTAGAGATGATGAAATGAAATTGTGGGAAAATCGTGTGTTTGGGAAGGAAAATAGTGAACAACTGCAAGAAACTGTCTTCTTCCATATTTCAAAACTATTTGGCTTACGTGGATGTGATGAACATCACGATCTCCAGTGCGAACAATTTTTGTGATTGGCAACGATAGCAAATGGAAATTTATCAGATTTATCGGAAGAGCGATGAAAACCTATAAAGGTGGACTTGGCCAGATAAATGTAACAAATAAAGATATAAAGCATTATTGTGAATCTGGTAAGTCAAATTTAGAAAATTGGCAAGTTTATTTTAGATTTTTCAGCTATGTACTATAATGTGAACATGGGTGTAGTTCATTAGTTATATTTACAGTACGAGGTATTAAATGAACTTATAGTTTATTCAGCAAGTTTAAGTAATTTGATTTTGTACTACACCAGTATATAAATAGATCATGCTGCGATAGATCTACTGGTAGATGAATTTCGTTTGTAATTTTCGGTACATCTTGGTAATTAGATCAATAGATGACAACTGCTGGTTCTCATTATTTTTTTTACAATATATGTGTAGTGTTCAAATATTCCAAAATCTTTAGATAAAGACAAGACCGGTTGGAAAATGGACAGTATCCCAAACAACAAAATAAACATATTATAAACAAGTATATAATAAACATGTATCAATATATTTCATGTACTTGTATGCTATTTACTTTTCAGGCGATAGATGTTTTGCGGACTTTCTTGGGGAGTACCTAGAGGCTTTGGATAATACAGGGGCGTTTTAAAGAAGACCACTACCTAGCATCTCAGGACGGAAAATTTGTATCTCTAATCAAAAAGTCGGTGTAAATAAACTTAAAACATTTATGAAGTCGATTTGTCATAAAGGAGGACTAATCACAGTGTGAAGCGTACATGTGTAACCAGTTGTATAACCAAGATATAGATGAACAGGAAATAATGAAAAGAACGGGTCATCCTTCGATGACAGCAGTTAGAAAATATAAGCGAAGTAGTGATGAAATCAGTGCTAACGTCTCTCAAATTCTAGATCCACCAAGATCAAATGCCTTGTCAGAAACACCACATCTGTGTCAGACCAAATGGATTCTCGAATTCTAGATCCACCAAGATCAAATGCCTTGTCCGAAAACACCACATCTGTGTCAGATGAAATGGATGATTCTGAAACTCCGCTTAAACGAATATGTCATAGAGACAGTGTTATGACAGAAATGAGGAGACATAATGTTTCTGACGGAGAAACCAAAACCTACAACAATTGTCAATAGTAGATGATATTATACCTTTAAAACTTGGCCTCTATAAACAAACAGGAAATAAATGGAATACTCATAATACATGTACAAGAACCATGTATAAATAATTAAATCATTTTAAGGCAATTTGATATGATGAATAGTGAAACCCATCACAAATTTCACACATTTGTGCAGATACCTAATAACCTACAACCAATTAAGATGTTCTTAATGTCACTTTCAATAATTTTTCAGCTATATGATGGCATTCAGTTTTAATTTGGGGTGGAAGTACCTGGAGAAAACCTCCAAACTTCCATAGGAAAACTAGCAATCCTTGTCAATTAAGATTGGATTCGAACGCACCCTGCCTGCAGTGAGGCTCAAACATGCAATCTGAGTGTTGAAAGACCATGTGATCAATAGTAGACAACTACCAGTAACCATAACCATTTGGCCACCGAAGCCCCTCAACCAATAAAGAAATCCACTATCCACGCCACTGTACTGACTATCAAGTAAACAAAACTAAAATAATGAAAGTTTGTGGGTATCTGTACATAAATGGTAATGGGTACCTGTAGATGAAAGGAAATGGGTATTTTAACATAAATGGTATCAAGTTATGCAAATGAACAGTAAAGGATATGTGTACATAAATGCTGCTTGATAGCTGTAGGACACAAGCATAACTCATATAATTACAATTCATTTCTTTAATTTTAAATTTTGTTATACACAAAATAATGTAAAAATTAAATTCTAATCATGTCTACATGTATAAAGACAATAAAAAAATATTCAGCTGTTTTAAAAATGCATAAAATCCTTTCGTTTACCATTAAACCTGAACTGTTAAGTTTGCACAAAAAGTAACCATTACACAACCATACAAAATTTGTCAAAATTTCATGTGAATATACTAAAAGGTGTAATAAATTAGAAATGTCTCAACTATTTTCTTGCATAAATCTGTAAAATATGAACTATCATAACATTATCTGACTAATGCTGATTGTGATTGCAAGTAAGTCACAAAAAGTCCCCATCTGTCTACAAACCTACATATCAAATTTCGTTGAAATCTGACAAAGTTGATAATTGGGGAGAATGAGGTGAAACGGCTGCCTTGACAAATGGAGGTTTTCATGTCAATGCTTTTTGATAACAATCTCAGGATAGTCAACTATACCAATGTGCCTATTTTCATTGAAATTGTTCTAGCCATCTGTTACATATGTGAAATGTACTTTTATTTTCAATGGCAGCCATTTAGAAAAATCTAAAACTGATATGCACAACTAGACATGGCATTCTATGTTTGTGCAAAGTTTAATAAGGATCCCTTGACTCCTTTTACAAAAAACATGTCAGACAACTCTCTGGTAAGAAAAACTAATAAGAAACTGAGCAAAAACAATAAGTCCCTGACACTTCGTGGTTGGGGACTTACTATAATTATTATATTGTTTTGAATTTTTTTATAAAAGAAAAGTGGTAAGTCAGTTACACCTAATTAAAGAGGTAGATGTCTGAATTTGATCAATCGTTTCAATATTTACTCAAGACGAAAGGCATTGGTTTGGGATCCACCATATGGTTTTATGCATTTATCCCAAAACTGTACTTTTATCCCAAAACTGTATGTTTATCCCAAAACAGTATTTATGCTACTTGTTGTTCCTTAATTTTTAGTGATTTGTTGTTCTGTTTTTAGTGATTAAATAAATTGTGAGGTTTGTGTTTGGTTTATCTCCTCTTTATACAATAATAACTGGAGGCTCCCAGGAGCCTGTAATCGCTCACCTGGAACCTAAATGACTTAAACTATATTTAAATTTTTGAAATTAACAGTTTCAGTCTAGTTGTTATAGCTTTTAAGTAACTGTGTAAAAACTAAACATTTCTTCAAAAATTTTAGTTAAGTACGATAACTCCTATAAGGAACCATCAGACAATTTCAGAATATTAAATTGTTTGTAGGCCTTGTCCTTTAAGGTAATTTAGAAATTTACAGCTTTTCTCTACTAATAGGTGTGTTAAAGACTAATTTATAATACAAAAACTGTTCATTTGTCCAAATTCATAATTAAGTGGCAATAACTCCTACAAAGAGTCATCTTGCAATTTTGGACTAAGCAATCATTTGTAGGGCTTCAATTGCTGATCATTTGTGCAATTTACAGTTTCAATCTAGCTGTTATAGTTTTCAAGTTACAGGACAAAAATGGAAAATTTCATAACAAAATTGTCATTTAAGGGCAATAACCCTTATAAGGAGTCATCTGACAAATTTCAGACCAATAAAGTGAATTGTAGGGCTTTTATTGCTGATCATTTTTGCTATGTGTAATTTCACTCTAGCTGTTATGGTTTTTAAGTTACAGGATAAAAACGGAAAATTTCATAAACAAGTGTGGACACAGAAAAACGTCTCGCCTGCATTCCGCATCAGTAACGAAAATATATTTCATCATAAGCATTATGTAAATAGCATTAAATATCAGCAGCGGCCTGTATACCAAATATTGTCACCATACCATGCATAGTTACAGAGGAACTGTCCTAATACAAAAACTTTAACGTAGTCGCTGGACCGTGAAATTGAGGTCAAGGTCAGGTGACACCTACCAGACAGTCATGTACTATTCATCAGCAACCTATATACCAAATATTGTCATCCTACCATGCTTGGTTACAGGGGAACAGCAGTAACCCAAAAACTTAAACGTAGTCGCTGGACCATGAAATTGAGGTCAATGTCAGGTGGCACCTACCAGACAGTCATCTACTATTCATTAGCAACCTATATACCAAATATTGTCATCCTACCATGCATAGTTACAGAGAAACTGCAGTAACACAAAAACTTTAACGTAGTCGCTGGACCGTGAAATTGAGGTCAAGGTCAGGTGACAGGTGACTGACTGGCAAGTACTCATCATAAGCTACCTCTGCACCAAATTTGATGGACCTAGGGCTTGGGCTTACAAATATGTGAAGCAAGATGTCAAGTGTTTAGGCCGCCGCCACTGCCGGATTCCCATACATATGTCTCGCCTCCAGCGACTTTCGTCGCAGGCGAGACAAAAATTGCAATTTAAGGGAAATAACTCCTATTAGAAGTCATCTGACAATTTCAGACTTATATGTAGGGCTTGTATTGCTGATCATTTTTGCCACATACAGTTTCACTCTAGCTGTTACAGTTTTTAAGTTACAGGACAAAAACAGAAAATTTCATAAAAAATTGCCATTTATGGGTATAACTAATATAAGGAGTTGTCTGACAATTTCAGACTAATCAAGTAAATTGTAGGGCCTTTATTGTTGATCTTTTGTGCAATTTACAGTTTCAATCTAGCTGCTATAGTTTTCAAGTTACAGGACAAAAACGAAAAATTTCATAAAAAATTGCCATTTAAGGGCAATTACTCCTATAAGGAGTCATCTGACAATTTCAGACTAATACAGTAAATTGTAGGGCTTGTATTGCTGATCATTTTTGCTCTTTACAGTTTTACTCTAGCTGTTATAGTTTTTAAGTTATGGGACAAATAGGGAAAATTTCATAAAAAAATTGTCATTTAAGGGCGATAACTCATAAAAGGAGTCATCTGACAATTTCAGACATATTAGGTGAATTGTAGGGCTTTTATTACTGATCATTTTTGCCATTTACAGTTTCACTCTACCTCTTATAGGTTTCAAGTTATATTGTAAATACCAAAAAATTTGTCAAAAATCGTCATTAAAAGGCGATAACTCCTACAAGAAGCCAATACACAACTTCACACTAATAGCAACTATTGTAGACCTTAATGTGCTGATCAATTTGAAGTAACACTTTTCTCTATAGCTATTATAACTTTTGAGATAATGATCAAAAACGTGTGTTGACACCCATGTTCTATTTTTAGTAACAGTGGCTGTCTTTGTCTGTTGATAACACCCCGGGTACAAACTTGAAACTAAGGATGATTGTGGCCAAGTTCGAAAAAAATTGGCCCAGTGGTTTCAGAGGAGAAGATTTTTGAAAAAGTTTACAATGGACAATGGACAACAGACGCCAAGTGATGGCCAAAGCTCACATGGACCTTCGGTCCTGGTTAGTTAAAGGAAAAAATAAAACAGAAACTGATTGTCATCAATACTGCTAAAGCTACATATGTTTCAATAAAACCATAACTAAAACTGTAACCAATAAACAGGCCTTAATTTCATAAAACTTCTCAAATTGAGATTTTCCTCAAATCCTTGAGTTTTTCCTCAAATTTAAATTTTCTAGCAATCTGATTGGTCAATATTTGAGTTGAGGATGAGTTGAGGAAATCCTCAAATTTGAGATGTTTTATGAAACCGGGCCCGACTACCAGATTTATTTATGAGAATATCTAATATAACCTTTGCTTTTCTACATGAAAATAAACATGTGATGAGTAACTTAACTCTTATGTATGCAGAATATTATCATATAATCATTTATATCAAACAGTCATTTATCTACTATATATATATATATATGTATACAGATTATAAATTGAGTCAATTATTATTTTTAACTTTAAATATAAATACTGTCGGTCCTAAATTCTGCATAATATACTGAAAATTATAAGAATTTATAACAGAAGGTGATGATTCCTGAACTTTAAATAACAAGAGTTAAACCAACAGGAATGTGACCTTACTTTATTAATTCTTCTGATCACTTCATTATTCAATACAAATATGTTTTTGTGAAATTTATGATAATGCCCTAAACCATTTACCGGCATGAATCATGTAAAATATATCAATTATAATTATAACATTCAAACCAGATCATAATCCATGATTATCTTACACAATATAGATCTATCAATAAGAAAATAATTATCACCATTAACCAGAACAATTTTTTCTACTAGCCAGCTATACTCCATAACAAAGATAATTCATCAATTAACAAATTTTAAACTTCCACCTTAATTATGTATGTTAGTATCAAACACACCCTTCTTTATTAAACATCTCCTATACTACTGTAAAAAAAATTTCTAAATTAAGAGAAGAAAAAATTACATCTCCTATCCTATTGTAAAATAAATTTCTAAATTAAGAGAAGACAAAATTGTCATTCCTAATGTAAATATTCAGAAAGACTTGGAACTTTGATTACAAAATGAATTTGAATTAGCACACAATAACATAATACATCAACAAAATATATTAACTTTCAAAGAATAACATTAAATCATGAGTATTTCATTAAAACCTCATATTAATAACATGATGTTATTTTATTTAGAAATATCCACACATCATTCACACAAAATTTATTTACATAATTAAAAAAAAATTTCTATCTTGATAAACTTAAAGATTGAAAAGTTTTCATTTGCCTGTAAAATAATTGCATTTCACAAATGGCATTTTGGATACAACTGCATTAACCTTTCTGTTCCTTATTTCAAACTGAACTTTGGTTCCAACTTTGGAATGAGCTGTTTCAACATATCCCATAGAAACATTTGTTTTCAAAGATGGTGATGGACAACCACTGGTTAACTCTCCTATCTGTTTAGATCCAGACTCATCAAATATTTTTGTCCCACCTGAAAGAAACAATACAAAGTTTTCAGGTTTTAGAAATGTGTAAATTAAAAGATGTAACTCTAAACTTTAACCTTGCAGGTTAAAAATTTGAACTCTGGAAAACTAACAAATTTTTAAATATTTATATCCCAAAACTGCAGTTCTCATTTTGGAACATTAATCACAGAAAGCTGGAGAACCTTCAGAAAATGGCTTATTTCAGTTTATTGTAAACCAAAGACTGGTATAGTCCTTTTGTTATTTGTTTTTGTTAAATTTGGTGATTACTTGTTTTATATTTTAGGGAATAGTAAATAGTTAGGATTGTGTTTGGTGTATCTCTGCTTAATATATAAAGGCATACATTTTTAATCTGAATATTTTAGTTTTTAAGTTATACGGTTTATTCCGGTGAACATTTCACACATGCACCAGTAACTTATTTTTACTTGTGCCAATTTATTTTGAACCATTTCAAATATTTATCCCTATTTCCTACCGAAGATCAGGGGTTTACTCCAGGTATGCCAGCTTCCTCCCCCAAGAAACTAGACGCAATGATATAGCTGAAAAATTGCTGAAAGTGGCATTAAACATCAAACAATCATACCAAACAAAAAAAAAGATTGTTTTATGAGCAGTAATTGTATATTTTATGTTTCACTACACATATTAATTTTTCTCCTTTGTCAAAATCAGTGTGTAAACATGACAAACAAGACACTGTGACAAAAATACCATGAAATACCCAAAAAGGGACTTAGGGGGACTGATCAAAATGACCTAGTGACTACAAATTTACTTCTGAAGATAAACACTGTGATATGGGACAAGTTAGCTTTCCAATAATACAGTAACAATTGTCTTCATTTACCTCTGGCTGGTGGACCTTCTGAAATGAACCCAGTTCTCTTTTTGTTAGGCTTTTGTTCAATTTGGTCTAATATTACAGATGCTCCAGGAAAGTCAGCCTCCTCTCTCCTTCTCTTCCCTGCAAATAGCAAACTTATAGCTAGAACACAAGTTTTGTGAATTAATTATGAATGACAGAAGGTGTTTGGTTTCAGATATGGCAAAATGGTTGTGAACAGATATCCAACTAAATAATATGTATCCTACAACACGATTAAGCAAGTTGCGGCAACTGTGCTGCCAACAACAACACATTAAATGTACATACACAATTCTTGTCAAAATGTTTAAATCCAGAGATATCTACAAAAATTGTGTTAAAAATTGGTGCAGATTTTCATGTGGAACATAGTTTAGCATTAAGAATACAACTATTAAATTAAGAAGAAATGTCTAAATCTTATAAAACCTGTGAGGTAACTACAGACTCACCAATTAACCACATCAGTCCTGCTTCAACAGGGGTTGTCTTTTCATCAATGTCATTTCCATACAGACATAATCCTGCCTCTAGACGTAAACTGTCTCTAGCACCAAGTCCTATTAACTTTACATCTCCTTCTTTAGAGGAAATCAGTTTAATTGCTAATTCTACACTTTTTTCTGCAGGAACTGATATCTACAATATACACCTAACCATCTGCATTATAACTATAATGTATGTCATCAAGTGATAACAACTCGTGACAAAAGACCATTTTTATTTTCCAAAAAAAATAAAAGAATAGTCATTCAATATTCCCTTCAGATGTACATGTTGTATCTTTGCAAGGGCAATCAAATAATTTTTTAAACTGTTCAATGTTAGACAGACAAAAGCACTTGATATATTTCTTGTGCTGTCCATTAACCTTTTCAATACTGTCGAAATTAAAATTTAAACAAGTGTGGATAATAATGCTAAGTATTGCAATCCAGCAAATAAAATGGCCATAATAATTTTGTAAAAAAAATCATAAGACTGGAACCATATTCAAACTGATCTGTAACTTATCATGGTTGACTCACATACTAAATATCAGCTAAATATCTGCAAGCATTCAGAAAAAAGATCAAGAAAATGTGTGTGATAAACTGACAAACGCAGTACAAATAGTAACCTTCGGCGAAGCCTGTAGCAGACTAACAAATTAATAAAAATGTAGAAAATTAATTATTTCTATAAACATGTAAAAGTCACTTTAAGGAACTGTAACTCCCACAAATTGATTGACAGCTGCTGTTCCAAAAAATGTAGTAGTAAGTACTTATATGACAATTTTCCATATAGTTTTTATTTCCAAGTGCCATAACTGCCACAAAAGTCATCCATTGATAGTAATTAACTTTTTTAAGATAATAATAAATTTATGTTAAACCTGAGATTTATATTTTCTTTAAATCTGACAATCAGAGCTCCAGATAAGATTTTCTTCATTGGGTTTTTCATCCATCTGATGATTTACTTCATTGTGTATTTTTTTGTATATCAATTTTATCATTTTTTTAACCCTCTCAAAAATAAGTTATTGGATTTTTCATCCATCTAAAATTTATTGAATTGGGTTTTTTATACTGACAAAAAATGTATTTCACTATGGTTTTATACATGTAGATAACCTTTTGTCATTTTGCAGCAGTTTCATTTACAACACTGTCTATGATTTTATCCAAAAATTTTTTTAACCAACGGTGTTAGGGATAGTTGTAAGATAGTTAGATATTGTATTGTTCGGTTTAGAGAATGTCAGGGAAGCCTTTTTTTTTATCATTTATTATTGATGCCACAACAAAATACTAGACTGGTTCTAACCATAAATAAACTTTTGGAAGAAAAGTATATTCAACAGGGAACATGCATCTCTTCTTGTGAAATAAATCTCCATACCTGGAGCGCCGTATGCTGCATGAAATATACATTACATTTGGAATACCTCAATTGTTGCGCAAAATAATGGGGATCGTAATTATGCAACTTTGTGTATTTATTTGAATGAATTAACGCAACCACTGAACAATTTTATGCACTCAGTGAGTGAATTAAGCATGTTTCTAAAAATAGATTGGGTTTTATTTAGGCCTTTGATATTGCGTTTTGCAACGCCAGGCTATAAAAATAATTGGGTTTTATGAAAATTTAATTGCATAATAACGCAAATACGCAGCTTATCTGGAGCTCTGGACAATATAGGTTTGTGGGTTCTCTGCTCCGTGTTGCAATGGACAGGACACTACAATTACTTTTGTCAATTTGTCCCTTTGGAAAAGTAACTATTAAAATTTACTTATCGGAATGAAAACATCACTTGTCCAAAAATTTTGAATCATTTCCTTTCATTCAGCAAGGTAAACAATGAGTCCAAAGCAAAGTCCCATTCATTCAGCAAGGTAACCAATGAATCCAAAGCAAAGTGTACTATTAAAATATCATGCATTTATTTCTGTAAAAGAATCATTCCTTATTAATATACAGGCTTTTCAACCAAATTACCATTCCTTAAAGTGATACACAGTGCATGGCAAGACATTTGCATTGCCAAAATTTTAGTTTACTACCATACATGTTTATGTTTCAAATGACTACAGAATTTTCAACTAAGTCCACTTTGAAGTTTTAAAAAGGAGGAATTCTAACACTTTTCCATACAGTTATAGAGAAAAAAGTCCTGCTGTGGTTGCAAATTTGGAATTTCATATTAAAACAATAAAACCAACCTCAACACCATCTTCCCCTGTGTATCCACATCTCGTGACTCGACAATCAGGAATTCCAAACACAGTACATGACCTATTGGTCATAAATGGTAAAGTATTTAGATCAAAATTTACTCCTTTCTGCAGTACTTTACTTGTAGATGGACCTATTGAACGAAAAAAAAACTTTATACACAGCACACTAACTTCAAAATAATTAAGTTTAATCCTTATCTAGTTCACATCATGAAAAAAAAGCAGAAAGAAAGATTTACACCTTATGAACAAAATAGTATAAAATTACATTAACCTGAGGCTCACAGAAGCCTGTATTAATAATATTTCAGAATAGTTGTCAACCAACTCAGCTTTAAAAAAAAACACTTCTTGGTAGAATTGCAGGGCTATTTCATATAATTATGGCAGAGTAAGATGGATGTATTTTTTTGTATTGCTCTCTCCTGTTACAGCATTATTTTAGAAAACAGACAATATCATGCAACACCAGATTGATTTTCCATTTGGAAGAAACACCATTGTGGTTTACCCTGTTTTCAAAGTTTGCCAACTGCAACTGTCAACAAGATGCCTGTTCGCTGCTGTAAAAATTGACTGATATATGTTTCAATAATGGACCTATACAATTATTATTGAAAAAAATATTTATCTTTTAACATTTCAAATCGTTTCTTCACTCTACTTAAAGATTTGTTACAATTTTGGAGCAGGGCTCGCGTTGGAGGGCGACTCGGGCAAAGAAGTCGCCTTATCGTGGTCCCACTTCGCTGTCGATCATCTTCAAAAGCGAAGTGAAGTCCCCCTTTCATTTTGTAGAATCGCCTAATGTCGCCTTTAAAATTTTATTCCCATTTTGGTAAGAAATCTTTATATTTTTAATACTGTGTCATGTTTATTATGTTAACACGCCAATGTTCAAGGTACCCTTTTAACTTTTATTTGGTACATAAAGCGTAGGTTTAAAATGCGACCAGAAACCAGTTCAGAGCACAAGAAGTGAAAATTTCCGGAGCAGATATGAATTTGGTGCCGGAGATTGCAAATATACTACGCAGATAGTGGTGAAATGAGTTTTGCAATGATAGAAACACAGTAAAAATAGTATTTTGGCAGTTACTTTAAACAAAGTTAAGTTAAAATATGTTTAAATCCTTTTAATAGTGAATTTTACAATTTTACATAATATATTATGTGTCACGTGCACAATGATGTAATTTTCTACTTCTAGTTCTAATAGTACTTCATGATAAATCAATCAAATCGTGTATCAATGAAAAAAGAAACATTTATTTTAAAGAACAGTTTTGTGACAGTCGATTCTTTTTTTATTGTTATGTTTAATACATGTATTTATAAAAATGTGGGAAATAAGTTAACTGAATAGTGAATAAAATCTTTGATACTGTATCCTCAATAAATTAAACTGCTAAAAAAACGTATAACAATAAAAAGGCAAATGCCAACACTTATTTAAAAAAAAAAATAAAATAAACAGGACACTTTTGTGACATATAATGCAACTTCTCCCTGTTGTCCACTCACTTCTCCCTGTCCTATCCTCACTTCTCCCTGTCAACCACCCAAAAGAGAAGTGACTTATCCCTATAATTTTGACCCAGCTTGAGCCCTGTGGAGTGGATAATATTCCAGTACTATGTAGTGTTTGTATCTATATTTTCAGGATAAGAGTATGCACATTAATTATATAATATTTATGTTCTAAGCGAATATAAACTATTTATGGTAAATAATGGCATAAATGTTTGTTTGTTTGTTTGATGGTGTTTAATGCCACTTTCAGCAATTTTTCAGCTACATCATGGCATCCAGTTTTTATTGGGGGAGGGAGCGGGAATACCCGGAGAAAACCCCTGACCCTGCGGTAGGAAAACTGGCAATCCTTGTCAAATAAGATTGGAGTCGAGTACACCCTGCCTGCAGTGAGAATCGAACCCGCAATCTCAGTGTTGACAGACCATGTGATCAATAGTAGACGAACTACCTTGACCACTTGGCCACCGAGGCCCCCATAAATGTTTGAAATTAATTTGTAAATTAAATACTTTTTACAAATGTATAAAAGAAATCTTACCTTGTAAAGCTAAAAGACCATTACATATTATATCAACCTCCACATCTCTTCCTGCATCTCTAAATAGCTTGGCTTGTGTCTAAAGTCAAACAAGAAAGGAATAGATCCACATTTATGTACATGTATGTTCTATATATCATTAACAAGTGATGTCATGAAACTGTATAAAAAGATTTGTAGTTTGTAAAACTTTTACACTTAAACTATTACAATTTCATAATTAAAAATAAACTATATTTGCTCTGAAAAACCTTTTCATGTCACTCTACTATCCTGGTCGTCATTTTTTGAAACGGAACTTTTACTGATAGCCTGTTTGTTAAAGACAGAAAAAAAAATTTCTTTTTTATTCTCTGCTTGTGCTCCAACTTGCACAGTGTGTTGTTTTGGCTAAGACTGGTTTGTTAAGTTTATGTATCACTAATTAATACTTTAAAATCTTGATTTTTCTGTATGTTACATTCAATCATACAATCATACATTACATATAATTTGTGTTAAATCCTATACAGCAGCACTGTTCAATTAACAACTTTTAAACAAAACTAAGGAAGTTATTAATACCAGCATGTTTGTCAGATCTTTTTCCATACAACCTGCATTAGACACTACATACAAATATCCATCAGTTGTTTTGTTTATAATCAGATCATCATTAATGCCACCATCATCATTTGTAAATACACTTAGTGTTCCCTGATTTTCTTTTAGACCTTCTACATCTGCCACTGTCATGCTTTCTATAAAAGGAATTCTATCTTTGCCAGTAATTTTAGTCTGAAGCATGTGAGAAACATCAAACAAACCAGCATTTGATCTCACGTGAAGATGTGTTGAGGATATTCCCTCTTTATACTGAACTGGCATTTCCCAGCCAGCAAAAGGAACCATTTTACCTCCATTGTGTACATGGAAATCATACAGACTTGTCTTCCTGAGATCCTTCAAAATATTAGAATAAAACTTAATTACATTAAACTTAACAAGTTTAAATATACTCCATATTAATGCTACAAAACTTTATTATTTAATTAGATTGTGTTTACTTATTAATAAAGAATGAATATGATGATTTTTAGTTATTAGTTATTACTAGTATCTTCACAGAAACATTGAAGAAAAAAAGTATTGTGTTATAGATCGGCTTGTGGGGCAAGATACATGGTTCATATTGGATTGTCAGGAAATGGAATTGTTACACTCATAGTGATCAATAGTAGCTGGTTTAAGTTGTGTTATAGATCGGCTTGTGGGGCAAGATACATGGTTCATATTGGATTGTCAGGAAATGGAATTGTTACACTCATAGTGATCAATAGTAGCTGGTTTAAGTTGTGTTATAGATCGGCTTGTGGGGCAAGATACATGGTTCATATTGGATTGTCAGGAAATGGAATTGTTACACTCATAGTGATCAATAGTAGCTGGTTTAACGATATTTACCAAGGCCAGTCTGCTCCAAAGTAAATGTGTCATAAAGTTCCATTCAAATGATTTGTGCCAAACACTAAACAATGTGACATTATGTTAAGTCAAATTAAAATGATTCATGACAGAACTTGCCACATCATTAAGAACAACATAAAATGTGGCCGAAAGTTCTATTTATATCATTCATTACTAACTTTGAATGACAATGTGACGTAACTCCTGTTAGAATAAATAATGAAAAAACACTAAATTCCATAAAATCTATCATGTCTTAAAACAGAGTGAGGTATATATTTGATTTTATTATAAACTATGCTAGACTAGTACTCTGACCTTTTGATTTTCTGCCCACTGGTGGAACGAATTTCAAAAACTTGCTCATTAATGTAACCCATGACTTAAAACTTAATGTGCTAATGAAGCTATGACATGAAGCTACAAGTGAATTTTGTTCACTAGTACTTTTATCATTAGTGACTTTAAACTACATGGAGAATAACATGTGGCATGCAATTTTAAAAAATGTAGAATTCAATTCCATTGATATCACTCGTGACATGAAATTAAATGTCTCACTCAACCCCATTAAAATCAACTATGACATAAATATAAATGTGTCATTTAGTCCCAATAAAATCAATCATGATGTCACTCAATTCTATAAAAATCACTCATCGCATAAACCAAAACATGGAGTTCAATCATATGACATTAAACTAATTGTGTCATGTAATCCCATTTACTAGTAAATCATTCAGACATACAACAAAATCAATACAATCAAATTAAAAACACTCACAACAAGAAACTAAATGTGTAATTCAATCCCATTAAGATCAAACATGACTTTAAGCAAAATGTGTCATTCAGAATCCCATTTCAATCAATCATGACATTAAAATTAAAGTTGGCATTAAATCCCATTAAAATCAATGTACTTACTTGGCTGCTCTGTGTTCCCTAGAAAAAAAAAATTATCCCAAGATTAGTTAATATACAAATGATAAAGTGACTACAGGCTCTACATAAATTAGCTTCCTTTATCAGAAATCTTCAAAGAGGTTTTTATTGTGCAAAGAGCTTGTACAACAGGAATCTTAAAGGTCTGAATTTCCTCAAATGTGAAACAAGTACACAGAAATGTAAAGATGGTGGTAGTTTTTGGTTGTTTAGTAAATTTTAACACTTTTGAAACTTGCCCATTCTTGAATTTAAGGGGAGTAATATGTATGAAATAATTGGCTTTATCACAAGTAATTAATTGGATGGAATCAACTTCTTAGGCCACAATTTCTTGTAAGCATCGTTTAAATTAAATTTGTCAAAACCGTGTAGACCTGCGCAATTTGTGCATTTACGCCCTATTTTGCATAGGAATCCTCTGCTGTCCAATGCTTTTTTTAACATAAGACACTGAAAAAAAAAACGTTGGACAGCAGTTCTCAGACAATATGTGTCCTAAAAAGGCCTTCAATTGGACCAAATGTATTTGTAACTGGTTACAAGTCAAAAAAAACTAAATTTTTAGGGGAAATTTACTGTAGACTCAATGTTGTTTAGATATCCCTCCTGTTTGTGTGTGTTTTCACATTCTTTTATTTGATCAAAGTTACTTAATGGAATCTTAACCTCTGTGTTTTTTTCAAATAAAGTAAGAGGCTATGGCTAATGTATGTTGTACGAATGTATATGTAATATGTCTGTAGTGCTTGTTATGTATTATGTACGCCTTTAAATAAAACTTTGTCTTGTCTTCTAAAATGGTCACATTTACATTACACTATTATCAACTAGTCACAAAAAAGTAATAACATATACATGTATTTCTTCCCATATCTATCTCAGACTGCAGCTCATCCTGAGTCATGACAAGCATCATTTGTGTGATTTGATGACTTGGCTTTGGGCTATGTTTGGGAAAATCTAGGTTATGAAAAACAAAAAAAAACAATATTCGTTTTACTACTCATATTACTAAAATATTGCGAACATGGCAACACTTTATGCTGACAATGATGCATATACAAGAACTACTAAGAATAAGAATAAAATACCGAGTCAACATCACACTCACAGCCACGAATACGAAATAATATTAATAGCGAGCATCGCAGATGCGAGCTATACGGTTACATGCATGTGTGTAAAAAAAGTCACGTGATCCATATGAAGAAATCCATTTCAGATGGTAGCTGAGCTATCCGAAGAAAATATAGGAGAGTCCGCCGTTACGTCATGAAATCACGTGATTTTACAATTGGTTGGCAAGAAAGCGGATGTTTACATTAGAGACCAAACTGACAGATGTCATAATGTATTTACGCTAATTCAAGATGGTTGTGTCGTGTTGCGTGGTTAATTGTACAAGTAGATTTGATAAAGAGAATCCAAACAGTTTTTTCCGAGTTCCAAAAAAACCTGACAGTCGAAGAAAACAGTGGATATCTGCCATCAAGCGACGAGACCCTAACGAAAAGGCTTGGGAACCGTCTGACCACGATCGAGTGTGCCATCGTCATTTCATATCGGGTATGTTTTCGTTCTATTGATGAGATCGATTTTACAATTTTGCAAGATTTTGTATATTAACAATGCCACTTTCTTACGCTAATTCGTTATATTAAACTTTTCTTCTGCTAATTGTGCAAAACACGTTTTCAAGCTGAAAGACAGATTTAGTGTTTTCTCTTTTCCTGAAATTATGTATAACCGAAATATATGTTTCAGGGAAGAAAAGCAATGACAAAGGTAATCCTGATTACATACCTCCTATCAACATGGGATACAGTGAAAGCTGTGATGCTACTTTGCGTGTTGCCAGACATGACAAACTGCAGAGGAGAGAAGAAGAAAAGGAGAAGGCTGTAGCAGCAAATGTACTACTAGACCTGTCTGTAATGTGCCACCTCCTGAGAAAGGTATTCTTTGTCCTTTTACACATTTGTTTGTTATTGTTTTTGCCTGGTTTCATGCAACTTCAGCAATATCATGCATCCCATTTTTATTTGGAAAAAAACTCATTCAGCAGGAATCTTATTGGATGACATATTTCATTTTCTTGAATATATTATAAAAGACAAATTTATTATTCACTCAGAAACAAAATATTTAACATATACATGCATGCATTTCAGATGTATGATTTTATAAAGAATTACCTGCAAGAGCTAGCTAATAATAATGTTTTGTATTTTGGTTTGAAACATATTACTAAAGATGTTTATGTTATTTCAGAGAATGCAGGCTTGCATGACAAATGCATCACAACAATAGCTTCTCTAAGGATTGAGAATGCCAGTTTGTATAAAGAATTAGCTAGACTACAAACAGAGAATGCACAACTAAAAGAAGAAGTCAGCAAATCCCTCTTTGGAGAACAGGCTATAATCAATGACCGTAAAACACTTTTCTATACTGGTGTTCCAACAAAGGCACTATTTATGTGGTTATTAACCTTCTGTTCGGCCATACTGCCGAGCTGTAAAGTTATGACTCCATCAAACGTGTTGTTATGTATATTGATGAAACTAAGATTAAATCTTCAAATTCAGGACATTGCTTATCGCTTTGGTGTGTCTAGAACAACAATTTCAGACATCTTTAATCACGGTATACCAAAGTTAGCAGAAAAACTAAGGTTTCTCGTTCAATGGCCAGATAAGGACAATCTTATTAAGAATATGCCACTTATTTTTAAGCAGTCTTATCCAAGGTGTGTCAGTATAATTGATTGCTTTGAAGTGTTTATACAAAGACCTAGTCACTTAACAGCCAGAGCTCAAACATGGTCCAACTATAAGCACCACAATACTATCAAGATTTTAGTGTCAATCACACCTGCAGGTGCAATATCATTTGTGTCAAAAGCTTTTGGTGGAAGAACCTCTGATAAAGTTATAACCCTGCGAAGTGTTTACCTGGAAATGTTGCAACATGGTGATCAGGTGTTAGCTGATAGAGGATTTTTTGATTGCAGAGGAGCTTGCTTCTCGTCATGCATCGCTTGTTATACCTGCATTCACAAAGGGAAAGTCTCAGCTCAGTGCACGTGAAATTGAGCAAACCATGAAAATAGCTCATGTTCATATCCATGTTGAACGAGCCATTGAACAGTTGAAGAACTTTCAAATTCTTAGCAGTCAGTTGAGCATGTACTTGGTGCCACATTCTGACAGTATTGTGACTTTGTGTTCTGCTATATGCAATTTACACCCTAAACTTGTCTCATAAAAAGGCATTATTTAAATACAAAGACTTTATGAAATATTTTGTTTTACTTTATTGTAACATACACTATAATATAAAACGAATGTTCGATTGACATTTTAAATTTGTGTACAGTTATGTTGAATATACAAATAAAACAAAATATTTATCAAACATTAGTTTGTATGAATTCGTAAATTATGTCAAGCATCTACTTTTCACAGTTTAGACAATACCATTTTCCTTTGGGCTTGCGTCTAATGTTAACACACTTGTAATGAAACCACTGGTATGGACATTCATTATTGTTACATTTTATCATGCGCCCATATTCAGGCTGTGCACATAGGCACCATGTCTTGCTATTACTGTTGTTGTTGTCATTGTTGTTGCCATCAAGTACTATACTGGTGACTGGCTGGTCTTGTCCAGGTTTACCCATGGTTGATGAGGCTTATCTCTATTTCTCTGTGATGGGGTAGCTTTGGTCTTTAGTGCCATGAAAGGGCAGTCATCAGATATAAGGTGTGACAAAACAACCTGAACATGTCCACTTACAACATAACTGAAAACAGTTAATACATGTACATGTTAGTATCAATAATGACAACTTCACACAGGTATACTAATATACATTTCCATATATGGATATCAGGTGTGTGAAAACATACCTGTAGGGTAAAAACGTAAGCAAATACATGGATATAACCTGTAATTTTTTCGACAGAAAATATTAAATTACTTTAATGTAGAATAAAGTGAATACTTTTAAATGCTAAGGCAGGAGATAAGAATACTATTTTAAGCAGAAAAACATCGGTTGGGATCAATGACAACTTCACACAGGTACACAAATGTACACATTTCCAATCATGCGTGAAAAACACACCTGTTCGGTAAAATCGTAAACAAATGCTTACATATAACTTGTATATAATTTGTCAAAAGAAAAAAAATATCTTACTTGTATGCATCTAAGGATTTATAGGCTTTCATCGAGTCTTTTGTGAAAATTGACGGCGTGTCAATCAGATACATGTAAATATCTCCAAAGCAAAGGTAAGGTCTGGCCAGGTACTTGGGTCGGTGCTCCATTTATCCGTTAAACTATACGGATCTGGTAAAGATTTTGCATTTGAAGCATACTGTTACTTTTTCTGCTATCGTTCCTTAGCTTCTGACGGCAAGGAACCATAATATGATGAGTAAGCTGGTAGAAAAGTATCTTTATCAACAACGCGATCAGCCATTTGCCCTTTTGCCAACCAATTTTTTAGACATACGTCACTTCCGCTTTTCGCGGACTCTCCTATTGTAGACGAACGAAAAAATATATAATATAAAAGTAGACAAAAATAATTTTGACATCGATAAAATTAAAGTGTTTATTTTTTAAATTACTAAAAAAATGTCAGAAAATTTTTTTTTCAATCTGAAACGCTGTATTTGAAAATTGAGTTTTGTGACGTCACAACACATTATAGTCAATTTTACCGTGTCATTCCGACGGGATTTTGCTTCACAAAATGGAAAACTGCTACCGCGTTTGGTCGAGTTTATAGTCCTTTAGTAGATCTTTTATTCCACTTTTTGAAAGTAACAATTATTTTCCACAGTTAATCGGCTTTTTGAAATTCGGCCGTTTTTTCATTTTGCCAGATCGATTTTCCATACTAAATTTTGACCTTGTTTTGAACGGAAGTGTACGTTAGGAAAATTCCATTGTTATCTATTCGAAATCTTTCGGGTAATGTCGTCTGCAGTTGAGGCGGGAAAAGTCTCGCGGTTTGTCCGAATACCATTGTAGGTTACGAAAACAGACGAACGTTTGTAAACAACATTAGACCCCTTAAGATACAAAAATGGCTGACTTCCTATGGAAAATCGATCTGGCAAAATGAAAAAACGGCCGAATTTCAAAAAGCCGATTAACTGTGGAAAATAATTGGTACTTTCAAAAAGTGGAAAAAAAGATCTACTAAAGGACCCTAAAATCGACCAAACGCGGTAGCAGTTTTCCATTTTGTGAAGCAAAATCCCGTCGGAATGACACGGTAAAATTGACTATAGATAAGACGTCACGTCATCAATGGAATGTAGAGGCACTGTTAGGGGCTCTGAAGTAACGACATGAACAATGTGCGATGCTCGCATTTAGGCTGCGCCTCCATTCATATTAGCACGTCTGCAGAGTGCAGATGTCATTGCCATTGGAAACATTAATAACGACAAGCGAAAATGTATGCATACCAAGCGATTCTGTGATTTTGAAATGTTGCGTATATGATGTTTAATCAATACACAACCTCTTGTCATGCAAACTAATTTGGGGAACATACTGACAGGTCTTGATCTTGCAGATGATAAATTTTGGGACAAGTTTATTTTCGTATTCAACTTTTAAGAGAAATTTAAAACAATTTACCTATAACAAAGACAGTCTGTCCCTGCTTAGAAACAGATATGTAATATGTCTATTAGGGTTTTTTTTCGGTTGTGTCAAAAATCCGAAAACATACGTGACAGCTTTATTTATTTAGTAAACTTGTATTTCATTGGTTGTTTGAAAAAATTTAGTAAAATCTTATTTTAAAAATTATGGTTGTAGTTTTGAGTGCAATTTAATAAAATGCGTAAATTTGGTTATGTATTAATTAGGATTTTATAACTAAAACATGTATTTTGAACATGAAATTAAAATTCGGTTGTTACAAATTTCGACCAATCAACACGACACATACAGATTGACCTAGATTACGGAAAAGCAGAAAAGTCACACCTTAAATTTAACGAAGAAATCACAAAAGAAACAGTCAAAATGCTATATCTTGAAGACTATTTAGAAAGTAATTTAATACTTTCAATAATCCCGCTCCTTTTTACATATATTTTTTGTTATTCTAGCATTTTGACAAGATTTTATGTTAAGGTGTAAAGGGAGAGAATTCGACCTTTAGTTCGGAATGTATGGAGCGCATGTTTATTATTAAATTATTAGACTTCGAAATTATAAATTTCGAAATCCCAAACTCAAGTGCACGAGACTAGCCGAGAACAAGGGGTTTATTTGAAGATTAAAACATTTTGATGCAAGTTATTTTTACATACCAATAGAATACGATTAAACAAACCAAGCATCATATATGAAACACTTAAAACTTTCACTTTAAATTTTGGAAAATGTGTAATATATATTATATATATATTTTAAATATTTTTAAATTAAAAATAATTTAGGTACAGTATAAGAATAAATGTATTTAACAGTTCGTAAAGTTTTGTTATAAAAAATTACAAAGCTAATTATTTCATAAATTGTTTTGCCAAAATACGCCACAACCTGAGCATTTTTTGGTTTATTTTTAATTCGGAAAATATAATTGAGTACCTTACCATTTTTATGCACATGAATGTTTGATGTTTGAAATACATGCAATTTCAAATCTTTTGAAACAATTTTAATTATTGTCAAAATAATTCAATGGAATGTGTTTTATATCTTTGACTATATATATATATATATATATAATAAATAAAAATCAGAAGCAATTATAATTTTAACATCATTAACTATCGGCATGAATAAATACAAAAATAAAATATTGATGGGAAAATTTATGATTTTTTTTTTCATAATATTTGCACTGAATGATTCTGTGAATGATATAGTCAATTCTGCCACTGTATTTCCTCAATATATTATAAAACATTCAATTAAAGAAAAAAAAAACATGTATACTTTATATCTTTAAAAAATCAGCAAACATTCAGACAAAATATAATAATATAACAGCTATAAGCAATATAAAATCATAGTATTTTCTCTTTCCATTGTTCTCTTATTTCTCAATTATTATATAACTTTTGGCCTTTTAATGTTGCTCTTTAAATCAGTTAGGATAAAGACCTAATACACTAAATAAATGATTTAATAATACAAGTATCAAATTACTTATGTCAAAGGAATTTCAATGTCTTATCACAGTAATGACTATGCATTTGTAAAATTTTAAAGAATTCACAATTAACACATATAATTAGTAATTATATTATATTAAATTATAATTTCAAGAAATCATGTATTAAAATTTGCCTTTTTAGCCATTTCATTGTAAGAAAAACTGATAAATAATTTAACAGGTGCCTTCTTTGTGAAGTTGATGCCAATTTGACTTTTTCTATAGGTGCTGAATTGACTTGTGCCGATTTGACATGCACCCTAGGCACTTTACAAATACTTTTAAAATTAAAATAAAGACGAAACTGTCAATATTTTATACCAGTTTTTACCAAACATTCTGACTTCCTCTCCAAATAAATCGGGAAACCATGTTATAGCTGTACATATTCTGGCTAGAAACCTTTAACAAAAAACCCAATTTTAAGTGTGTTTTTTTCAGTGATAGAGAACTTACCCATGGAGATGAGAGAAAGGCTTACTGAAATGAGAGAAATGGATCTACAAGTGCAAAGTAATGCTGTTTGTTAAAAAAATTAGAAGAAAATTATGAATGAAAAGAGGAATAAGAAATAACAAATTACTTTTAAGCTTAGATTTCTCTGTTATTGTATTTTTGATGATTTTAATGCAGATATTTAAATTGTTAAATAGTAAAGAATGAAATAATTATAGCTACATATTGTTTTCATGTGATTTATGTTCTTTTTCAATTAAAAGGTGTTGTAGGATATGTTAGGCACATATAATTTATTTATGCTGTTGCATTGCAGATGCTCTGGATGAATTGGATGAGAGAGTCAAGTCATTTTTCAAGAAATGTACACAGCCAAATGCTAAACAGGAATGGAAGGATGAACAGTTTGAAAAAATAAAAAAGGTATAAAAGGCAAATGGAAACAATCTGTAATTAGCTTTCTTATTATAGCTGCATTTAGAAATAATATAACATAAAATGTCTTGGTTTATAATATTTTTAACATTTATAATCAGAAGTGTGCCATAACTAATTAATCAGAGTAACTTTATTGTCATCCCTAAAAGAAACCTCCGGCTTCCTCCCCCAATAAAAACCGTATGCCATGATATAGCTGAAAAATTGCTGAAAGTGGCATTAAACACCATCAAACAACAAAACATTAATGTAAAGTACTGAGTGTCGAGGTTAATGTCTCATAAAATCAAAGTAAAATTTCATTTGCTTTAAAATACAGGAAGGTGTCTGTTATGGCCACTGCCATACTATGAAAGTAAAGCAAACAAGTCTGGTACAGTAGTCCCCTCTTATACGATCCCTTCGCCAGCGACCACCCGCTTTATCCGGCCAAAACCCTGATGCATTTGGTGTTTCTAACGTAAAATTACCTCTCGCGAACAACCATCCCTTAAACGCGACCAGCGACCACGTTTTTTTGACACAACAACGTAAATTCCCCTCACGAACGTCCATTTTCACTAACCGGATGTTTATTTTGGAAGTCTCGAATAGAACGTGATTTGTCCCGTGATTTGGTTTTATTATCGTAAACCAGTTCGGAAACAGTTCAACAACCGGTAAACAAAATGTCGAAATCGTGTAATAGAAAGGGTTTTAAGCTGGATTAAAGGGAAAACACGTAAGATACAATAGATCAGTTGATTTCGGCATTACGGAAATCGGGTTTATCACAAGAAGACTGAAATATTCAACAAGGAGATAATAGTATAATGTACCAACATAATCATAAATCAAAATTTACAACAAACGATGTCATAAACTTGGGAAATTTGAAACGGAGAAAAAGCTGGATTTTTCCAAATTAGACGGAACTTTAATAAACTACGAAGTGGAACCTGGGCAGATAATAAAAGTGATAAAAACAATGATAATGCAGATGAAACAGGAACAGAAACATTCACTGTTAAGAAGACTTGGAATTGTTATATTTTAAACAGATAAGAACTGCACAAATTCTTTTTTTATTTTTATTTATAATGAATAATAAAATACAAATATTTATTTTGTGTGATTCTTAATTACTTCACAGCTTTTTCTGCTAATCAACCGACCAAGCTATATAAACCTGTATAAATTGTATCCCCTCAAGAAAGACCACCCCCATTATAAGACCACTTTCATGACTCAGATGGGGTGGTCTTATAAGAGGGGGACTACTGTATATAGAAAATAAATACTTTGCTATTAACATTTTATAAATGTTTTATTATTTCTTTGCAGGATTATTATAAATCTTTAGAAGATGCAGATGAAAAAGTCCATTTAGCAAACCATATATATGATTTGGTATGTTGTAGAATAAACGAGTACAAAATTAAATTACCGTCTTTTGGTGTGTATAATGCGCACCCCCTTTTTCTGCTTTAAGAATCTTGAAAAAAGTCTAGTTCGTATGTATAACACTCACAAACTTTACTGTCAATTTGTCAACAGGAAGTTCTTCATGTAACTATAAAATGAGACCATTTCAGGTAACATCTATACGGAAAGGTATAAAATATTATTGAACAAAAGCTACCAAATTTGGTAGCATCTTATTAAATAAAATAAAAGAATTATTGTTTTTCTTACTAAATAAAACATTTTTGCAATTTCGTTTTATGTGTATAAACATTGTATAAACAATGCGGTCAGCTTTGTCATGAATCTCATGCAATCATTGCAAATGAGACCAAGTTAATTAATACATTATTAGTGATCAAAGAATTAATTATTTTCTTTGAAGTATACTCAGTTGTATAAACAACGCTGTAAGAGTCGTATATAACGTTCACCCACTGTTGAAGAAATTAACCTCCGAATTTTTGTTACCAGAAGATGGGTCAAGTTAGAAATTCATTCACTGCAAAAGAAAAATTAAGAGTCATTGCTTATGCAGAGGCTCATGGCAACCGAGCAGCCGGTCAAAAAATTTAGCGTTAATGAATCAAATGTCCATCTCTGGAGAAATCAGAAAGATTGTTTGAAACAGATGCCTAAAACTAAAATTTGTAACAACATATTGCTGAATAATGTATTTTATTGTTTATGTTCGATCGTGTTTATTGAACTTCTGTAATTAGTGATAATGAAATACCAGCATTGTTATTGTTTTGATAATTATTAAAATTTTTAATTAATCTTAAATACTGTTTCATTGTTTTTTAAGGTATCTGTTGACATTTAACAAAATTTTCACACATACTTAATTACCTACAAGATCCTTTGATTAAATCACACAGGTAGAACGATTTTAAAATATATCACACCAATTGTCTCTAGAGGGTGGTACTGTTATTGATCAATAGCCCGGCAAAGGTAAAAAATCATGTGTTACTAATACCAAAATGGCGATCGAGAATGAATTGTGGATTTTTCGTTGTGTATGGGAAATTAAACAATTAACAGTATGTACTATCAAAAAACATGGCTGATACCAATAATAAATCGTCCCATTTCCTTTGTCCTTATTTTGCAGAACACATTTTCTTTAAAACATAATCGAAGGGGAAAAATGTCCATACAACACTAAATTACAAAGGCATAAAGAACGAAACAAAGACACTTTTTACCAATTTTAATAAGTTTAATGTTAATTATAAGTGTTATTCAGATTTATTATACAAAAATACGATGCACACACAACTTGAATATGCTTGGCCAGAACGGTGATGGAAACGAAGTTATGTTCCGGAACTCTGGTTGTCCCTGAAAAAAAAGTCCAAAGTACATACTCGTATGTATAATGCGCACGGGATTTAAAAAAATGTTCCAGAGGAATAAATGTGTGCATTATACAGACCAAAAGACGGTATGCAAATGTTATGTAAAGCATAAGGTTTTTGTGGCTATAAATTTATCCAGTGGACTGCTCTAAGAATTACCCACAGTCATTTGATATGTTACTATCCATCCTGTTAAATATTTTTCCGGGGGCCTCGCCGAGTGGTCAAGGTAGTTCGTCTACTATTGATCATGTGGTCTGTCAACACTGAGATTGCGGGTTCGATTCTCACTGCAGGCAGGGTGTACTCGACTCCAATCTTAATTGACAAGGATTGCCAGTTTTCCTACCACAGGTCGGGGGTTCTCTCCGGGTACTCCCCCAATAAAAACTGGACGCCATGAAATAGCTGAAAAATTGCTGAAAGTGGCGTTAAAACACCATTCAAACAAACAAAACAAAAATATTTTTCCATTTATGCATATTAAGATTGCTCTTTTCTAAACATATTAGTTTACCATCTTGTTTTGTAAAAAAAATAAAATAGCAAACCTTACTATGTTCTTTTGTATTGGGATCAATTTGTGTTTGTGGTCTGTCATTGTAAATATCATAAACTTTTTACATTTTTAGCTTCTTTTCCAGAACCACTAGTACAATTTCAGTCACACTTGGCATAAAAAGAAATTGTCAAAGTAATTTAAACATCTTAAAATTGACTTTTCATGAACAACTCTGCTAATTTCATACAAACTTGGCTCAAAGAATCATTCGGTAAAAGGTATTCAAGTTTGTTCAAAGGAATGGCCACACACTCTTTGAAGGGGAGATAAATATGATTTAAAAAATTTTAAAATCTTCTGCACTTTTTGTGGTTATTTCAATGTTTGCATTCATAGTCATAATAGTATACAGTTATTTCATGCATGATGAGGGAACAGTCAAAGTATTGTTTTTAGGCTGAGATGACTTGAGAACTATTGCCCAAGTCATCTTCAGCACCAAAGAGCAATAATTCAACTATTCTTGAAGCATACATGAAATAACTGTGATATTTTTAGACTTACATAACTCCATAGGGAAACAGTTAACTGTTAACTTAGAGAATTGCAAATTGATGTTGGGCATGTAACAGTTAGAAACAAGAAGTAGGGAAACAGTTAACTGTGATGCTCATTTGGCTTTAAAAAAAAATGTGTTAAATTAAGTTAAAAATACAGCATTTGAAAATTATATATATATTTACGATAATGTGACTTGGTAGGTTTACCATTGAGTTGGTCCTGTGCAAGGCATTTGTAATTAACATTTATTTAGATTGAATTCTGTTATGAAATATATATTATACAAAAAGTTAAAACGTTGAAAACATTTATCATTCACTATTCATCAAGGCTTATAAAACATACATGGCATCCAACAAAGACACTTTGAAGTCCCTTCTATTGGTTGGTTGTCTTGCCTATTGTTTCCAAATGAAAATATGTTGTAGGAAATAAGAAATCGCTACTATGGATGGTTATGGTATTGTTAATACCATGTTAAATGAAATACCATTTAAATTACAAGTGAAAATTAATTTATTAATTTATTATGCAGGTAGATAGACATTTAAGGAAATTAGACCAAGAATTATCCAAGTTTAAAATGGAACTGGAAGCTGACAATGCAGGAATAACAGAAGTATTAGAAAAACGTATGAAGCATTGATTTTTATTTTATATATAAATAAACACATGTTTGGAATAACCAAGGGATTTTGCCATAAATCAAAATTCATATTAATAAACATAGAAAATTGTGCCCAAAAAAATCAAACTATTACATAAGAAAACTCCTTATAACCTGCCTTAATCAATAGGAAAAAATAATAACCAGAAGACACATACTTTACACAGGGCAAAGATAGCATTTATGCTACGAATTACACATTTCTTCTTGATAATTTTGGTAATAAAATTGTATGTTTGTTTACCAACAAAGTAGTTGCTAGTTTATTAGAAATGACTGAATATTTTGTCGTTAGACTTTAAAGCACAAAAGAGTAATTTTTGTCTCGCCTGCGACGAAAGTCGCTGGAGGCGAGACATATGTATGGGAATCCGGCGGCGACGTAAACACTTGACATCTTGCTTCATATCTTTGTAAGCCCAAGCCCTAGGTCCATCAAATTTGGTCCAGAGGTAGCTTATGATGAGTACTTGCCAGTCAGTCACCTGTCACCTGACCTTGACCTCAATTTCACGGTCCAGCGACTACGTTAAAGTTTTTGGGTTATGACAGTTCCTCTGTAACTACACATGGTAGGATGACAATATTTGGTGTATAGGTTGCTGATGACTAGTACATGACTGTCTGGTAGGTGTCACCTGACCTTGACCTCAATTTCACGGTCTAGCGACTACGTTAAAGTTTTTGGGTTACGACAGTTCCTCTGTAACTACGCATGGTAGGATGACAATATTTGGTGTATAGGTTGCTGATGACTAGTACATGACTGTCTGGAAGGTGTCACCTGACCTTGACCTCAATTTCACGGTCCAGCGACTACATTAAAGTTTTTGGGTTACGACAGTTCCTCTGTAACTACGCATGGTAGGATGACAATATTTGGTGTATAGGTTGCTGATGACTAGTACATGACTGTCTGGTAGGTGTCACCTGACCTTGACCTCAATTTCATGGTCCAGCGACTACGTTAAAGTTTTTGGGTTACGATAGTTCCTCTGTAACTACGCATGGTAGGATGACAATATTTGGTATATAGGTTGCTGATGAATAGTACATGACTGTCTGGTAGGTTCCACCTGACCTTGACCTCAATTTCACGGTCCAGCGACTACATTAAAGTTTTTGGGTTACGGCTGTTCCCCTGTAACTATGCAGGGTATGGTGACAATATTTTGTATACAGGCCGCTGCTGATATTTAATGCTATTTACGTAATGCTTATGACGAAATTTATTTTAGTTACTGATGCGGAATTCAGGCGAGACGTTTTTCTGTGTCCACACTTGTTAGTGAATTGAGGAAAATTGTCAAATGGCAAAAACAATGCACCAAAGTTTGATAATTTTGGTGCATTATTATACCCCCCGCAAACTTGTTTGGGGGGTATATAGGAATCACCCTGTCTGTCTGTCCGTCTGTCCACATCCATTGTAATCGCAACTCCCCCTAAACTGCTTGATGAAATTTAATAAAACTTAGCATAAAGGAAGTACATTATATGTAGATGTGCATGAAGGATTTTAATTGACCCCCGATATCATTAAAGGGAGATAATTGGACTTGAAAGCGAAGCAGGGGGTATCCCTTTGTGAGCGTGCTCATAGTCCACACTTGTTTTTATTCACAATAAATAATTTTGTCATTCTTTCTTTCAGGGTCTTTGGAACTAGATAAACCTCCATCAATTAATAATCACAGAACAGAAAGTAAGTAAAAGTAATGTAGACATGCACTACTTTAGTGAACAAGTTCTTTGATGTAAAATTATATTTAGAGCTGATGGCTGTAATCACTTATAGTGAGTAATTCTACCTAAAAGCAACAAACGTGTAAAAATATTATCAATGCAGTGCAATTTTTTATAAAGTGGTTCCAACTGCCAAACCTTGAATATTTTTTGAAGAAAAAGCCCTACTAAATAACATTTAAAGTTTTTTCAATATCGGGGCCGGGCGCCATACAAATTCTTTGCTTAGAATTTGTGTGTTTGTTCTTAATTTTATACAATCAAAACTTTTGATTTCCTATGTTGTCATGGTAATTGAGAGCACTCTTAGACTCAGTACAATTCAACAAAAAAAGTTTTATGGCAATAGATACAAAGTTGTAAAACCTATTTAGAGTCGACATTCATCAGGAATGGTGTTATTGTAAGATTTTACTATTCACTTAATTGTATGTATTTTTAGTTTATGTTTACTTTTGTATATTTTAGAGAGAAAAATTTTACATTCACAACCTGTGATGAATAATCATTCATCTGAAAAAAGAATAGCCACAGAGAAAGTCTTATCATCATTGGCACATGAAGCTGCCCTTGAGGCCATAGGTCAAAGAAAGACACATTCCAATTCAAATTCTCCAGCATTATCTATGTTTAATTCCACATCTACACCATCATTAACATATAGTCTAGGTAATTTTTAAGACTTCTTCACATAGAAACTTTGGTCCTCAGTAACAGAGTCCTCATGGTACTGTTAGTTAAATGTGTTTATTATTGGCATGACAACACTAATAGGGTTTTGAGTTCAAACTTGATAGTCTTTACAACTCCCAACCTTAATTTTACACAGATTGTTAGTTTTCATACCAAAGATCAAAGATCATAATGGGGAACTCTAGTAAAAAGTGGACACCATGATATAGTTGAAAAATTGCAGAAAATTGCATAAAAGTTGTAAAGCCCACAAAGTACCAGAGTTATCTAACTAAAACTTCCCACTTTATTTACATATGCCATCAGGGTGACTATTGTTTTTAACAAGGGATTTAAATTAAAAACAGAAAAATGATCTTTTGTTACACATTATATTTATAGGTCATGTCGGTGCTGGAAGTAATGCGGCTATAGCTGCAGCGGCATCACAAGCCATAGCAGCCACCCAACAGGTAGGCCTTACCACATGTTACATAAGGATTGTTCCATGACAACATAAGGAACCCCAGGAAGGCACTTTCATAATGATTCTGTGGATGGGAAGTTTAAAATTTCTTTTCATGCTGAAACTTGGAAAATGAGTAGATATTCAAATGTTGAAATGCCTTCCTTGGGTCCTTTTTTATGGGAACAGTCCTCATTATTCTTGTTACAAATATATATATATATATATATATATATATATATATATTTGGAATAAAGATTTCATCATATTGTGTACAACTAATTCTAATATCCACATTAAAGCAACATTATTTTGCTAGTATTTATATTAATTGCTATTCTAATTTATATCTATTGAACCCTAACATTTCCAGCTTCTTCCAAATACTACTTTTTATAGGTTTTTTTTTAAAGGATTTGTATTGAATTAGTAGTTAACATAACATCAGAAGAATTTTTTTGTTCTGGAGATCCAAGGTCTGATAGATTTTTGTTGTCTATATTGCCATCTGTAATGTTGTTTTACTAGTTGAACTAGTGTGACCCAGCTGCTCTGGAATAATTTGATCTGACAAATATAGTGATGTATAATGAGGGATTGTGAGGTAGGTGACTTGTCTGGTTTGGAAGTCTTCCATACCTGCTGAAAGGAATGAAACTAAACTTGCAAAAATTCATTATTATGAAGTTTTGGTGTGAATAAGCTATTTATCTACTCCAAAAAATAATTTTTCAAAAAAGGGACGGAATGCTTAGCTCCTCTCAATATCAAACACCTCAATAAGTGTACAAAGAAATTAAACTAAACTTTTAAAAAATGAACTGCTATAAATGTCTATTGATGACGAAAAGTTTTGAAAGAGTTTGAGAGGGGGGCTTATCCCAAGTGCTCTATACCTTTGGGAAAGAATAAAACCAAACTTGCAGAGATTTATTAATATGAAATGTCAGTGTGGAATAGCTGTTCATTTACTCCAAAAGCTTACATAAAACTGACAAGATGGGATGGTCTGATTAGACTCCTGGAATAGTACAAATATATATATCTATAAACTCTTGTTTTATAAACATGATTTGTAGAGTTCTTTTTTCTGTTGTTGATACATAATTTACCAGAAATTATGTCACAAGTGTTAAATTCATGTACATGTCTTTCAATCTTCACATATTTATATTTGCTAAATGAATAAGGGAGTGTCACTTTTCACCACTGGAAATTTATGAGTGATACTTGCTGGATCTCAGATAGTGTTTGTAGTTCTAAAAGACAAAAAAATTAAAACATTAGAAAATTTTGTATGAAAATTTGGTTTTCAATTTTCTGGGTTACATTATGAAAAGTTCTTGGAAAAACTGTATATACTTGTATGTTTTGAAGGACTTCATCTCTAGTGGTGTAAATCTCGATTATAAGTCACAAAGCAGGCGTACAGACCAAAGCAGTAGAATAAAGGTAAACTATGGTACATGTATAAAGAGCTCAAAAACAGAACAAATATGTAAGCACTCGCGAGATGTAACATAACAACATTGTCAAAATTCTGCAAAATTGCACATTTTTCTGCTTTTACAGAAAACATAAAAATTTTAAAGAAGCAAATAAAAAAAACCTATGTCACAGATTGAAGGAAATTCCTTGGCCTGCAATTCTTACAGTGATTTCTTATAAGAGAATTTTTTCTTACTGAAATGATTTATATATTGTCCTGTGTTAATTTTATGGTCTTTACCATTAATTGGTTGATTGTTATGGGCACCATTGTGAATTGGTTGATTGTCTGTCACTCAGTTAGTGGCAGATTTTTTTAAGTATAGTCAGCTATCCCCTTGTTCTTCACCTCACTGATTTTGATGACGGGTTTCGCTAGTGAATTACAATATCTTGATCCTTCCAGAAAACCTGATATCACCCATATGTTTGAAGGGGTTCATGTCGCTTATTTGTTTGTTGCATGTGTTGAGTGGTTGATGTGTTGGTTGGGTATCTGTTAACCCATGGCATTATATAATCTTACTTGGATTTTGTGTTTTTCATTTGCCTCAGTGTCTTTCAGTTAAAATTAAATTGAAATTGATTATAAGTTTGCTGTAGGGTAATAAAGTTCTGGCTCCCTTCCTGCTGAGAGTTAAATTGTCATGGCAATTGAAAATATTCTTCGACTTAAGAGTATTTTATTTTGTCGTACTGGTTCATTACTCTTGATGAAAAGTCTTATTCTTGCTTAATTGATCTGGTTGATGATGTCTTTCCTAAGTTTCTGGTCATTTAAATCGAGTATTAACATTAAGTTTGTATACATTTTTTGATGGTTAAAAATGGCAAAACCAAATATTATTTTAGTAGAATTCCATTTATGTCAGCAACATTGGACATAATAATTTTAGTGTTTGATTTATAATGGTAGAGCAAAGTTCAGTGTAAAAACTAAATTTTTTTTTTGTTCCATTTGATATTTGGCCCCAGCAGTTTTTTCAGCAGAAATTCAGAAAAAGAAGAAATTACAATGATTCCTTCTGTTTTTGAGCTCTGTTATAAATCTGTTGTAATATTTATAAACTAGTTAATGATAATGTCTTGTTCATCGGATAATTTTCTGTTTAAGAAATAACCATGTTCGAACAGTAAAAATATTGGTTTGTTTTTAAAACAGAAAATTTGTATTGTGTACTTTTTTGTTGTTGGTATAATTGGTTTGTAAAAAATAAATATTACATCAGATTTTGAATGATTCTACTGCTATTGGTTTGTTGTTATATTGTATCCATAACTTTGACAAGTTACAGTGTACCTATCAATATGCCATCCATTGAAATTCTTGTTAGAAAGTTGTTCATTGTTTTGTTTGAATTGTAACAGTTTCAATAGTCTAATATTTATTTGTAAGAACTGACTCCCATTTTAATTTTTTTATTTCTAAACAAAAATCAAATTGAATGTCATTCCTTTAACATATTTTTTACAGTTTTGTAGTCAGAATAAAAAAAATGAAAAGTTTTTAAATAACATAGTTAATGTAAATTTAAAAAAAAAACAGTTCATGTCAAAACACTTAGACTTTCTTAATAGCTAAAAATCAATATTGATTAGTTTATCCAGGTTTGAATGTAGAGACATTCCTCTCTAAAGAAACTACATGTAGACTGTTTATTTAAGAAATAAAAGAAATGGCATCAGATTAGTGTGTAACTCTTAAGAACATACATATCATACATACTGGTACATTTACACTGATGGAATCATTAGAGGATTAATACTTCTATCATGGGGTATATTTTTGTATGTGATTTTAATATGTTATATTTTCATATATGACTGTTGGTTTGTTAGTTTCCTGCCAGAATTGACGTTTAACTGAATTTGCTGTTATAAAGAATTTGTATTTTTGTACCTTGATTATCTCCATTTTTATGCCCCCGCGACGACATGTCGGGGGGCATTAAGTTTTACTCATGTCCGTCCGGACGTACGTATGTACGTCCGAACAAATTTCCGTCAAGCTTTTCTCAGAAACCGTACATGAGAACAATTTTAAATTTGGCAGAGTGGTTCAGTATCACAAGTTGTACGTCCTAAGCGAATTTCAGACCTGTCGGACAACTACTTCCTGTTTGGGACTTCATTTGTACGTAAATACGTCCGTCTGTATGTACAAATTTCCGTCAAGCTTTTCTCAGAAACCGTACATCAGAACAGTTTGAAATTTGGCAGGGTGGTTCAGTATCACAAGTTGTACGTCCTAAGCGACTTTCAGACCTGTCGGACAACTACTTCCTGTTTGGGACTTCATTTAGCGGGGGCATCCGTGTCCCATGGACACACTCTTCAATTTTTTTATTTGAGTCTCTTGAAAATCGTTCAAGTCTGCTCAATACCCAAGCTTAATAACCAAAAATAATAAAATTAAGAAATAATACATGAATACCATACTTTATTGTCGTTTTAACAGGGGTGGGCATTATATTCTTGAATATTTTGCCCCGAGCGAAAGCGAGGGGTAAAATATCATGAATATAATGCCCACCCATGTTAAAACGACAATAAAGTATGTCATCCATGAATTATTTCGATTCTGATTATGACAAATACGAAATTCTGTAGATTGAAGCGGCATATAAATGTGCGCTAGTGAATGGCTGTTCCATGTACCTCCCCGTGTGTCTTAATGTAGAGTGGTGAAAACATAATTTAATGGCTGAATGTTGAATCATGCAATTCGCAGAATTCAGACTTAAAAAACAACTTTATTATCAGTAACGATGAGTATGGTTTAAAAAATTGATTTTTTAAAATAAAATTTAAACGACTGCAACCAAAATTAACTTTCGCATGTGCGAACTAAATTTATTGGAATTTTAACACGGCTTTGTTTACATAACGAAAGCAGGATGTCATATTAGAATGCTTGTTTTCTTGCCGATATTTAATTAAACACCTTTTTTTTTTTTTTTAATTGTAAATTATGATTATTTGCATTAGACTGATTTTCAGTAATTATCCTATTTCTTATGTTCGGCTTCAGTCTTTACTCATGTAATCAACCGTTAGAAATAATCAATTCTCTGGACAAAGATCATTTTTCACAGTTAAATCTTGATAATTTGTTGTTATAACTAATTATTTTATGCTTGCTTTGGTATATTTGTTACCAACATACGACATACCACTTAAATCCGGTCATATGTAGAATATTCCATTAAATCGAATGTCCTTGTAACGAGGGTTCACTGTATATCATTTTTTTCAGTTTATCTTGGCGAAAGGGTCATGTAAGCCTATTTTTGTCTTTGTTATGATCACCATTGTTTATTTTAAAAAAATCTGATCTTGAAATCCCCAGGCCAATCAGGACCTGCAAACTTAGCCTCAATCATCCTTATTTGTCTTCTTAAAATTGTTTGTTAAGTCAGCTATAGAAAAAAAATTGTCACTATGGCAACAAATAAAATAAAGGTGGTTGGAGTAATGCAAGTAATTTTCTTTTATCTTGAAAAACATGATATAAAGAGAAAATCAGGCAAGGCAGAAATTCTCTGAATGTTAAGATCTATATGACTTAATTGCTTAAGCAGGAGTTATTGCCCATAAATATAGATTTTTTTCCAATTTTAGCATATTCAGCTGGGTTGTATGGACAAAAGCCACACTTATTTTTTCATGCTGCTGTGTTAAAACATTTCCTTTGTCCACTTGTTTGGACTATCATGTGCTCTGCTAGAGTTGAGTAGTGGGAGTGTCGAGTGAAAATATATCATTTATTAATTGATTATTTTATTCATATACAACATTCTGTTTAGTTGCAGCATGGAAGGCGTACACCAAGTATGAAAGCCAGTTTAATAGCTATGTCGGACTTGGCTAAAGAATTAACTTTACCAAAAGATGTATACAGCTCAGCACCTTCCACGCCTACAGCAAGTCATGAACCAAAGATATCCAGAACAAAAAAGTAGGTTTTCTCTCTTTAGGCAGTATTAATATATGTTTCAAACTTTGTGGGTAAAGATCAGTTAATTACAGTTTCCAAGATGTTAATGATAATTTTAACTGTTGTAGATGTCTTACACTTGATGAATTTTTAACAATTATTTACTTGCTGACAAATTACTTGTGCATCTTCAAGAAGCCAGGCTTTGATTTTTATGTCCTTATAACAATGCTGTTTTAGCTCACCTGGACCGAAGGTCCATGTGAGCTTTTGCTATCACTTGGCGTCTGCCGTAAACTTTTTCAAAAATCTTCTCTGAAACCACTGGGCCAATTTTTTTCAAACTTGGCCACAATCATTCTTAGGGTTCCTAGTTTTAAGTTTGTACCCAGGGTGTTGATCAACAGACAAATATGGCCGCTGTTACTAAAAATAGAACATGGGGGTCAACACAGGTTTTTGATCATTATCTAAAAAATTATAATAGCTATAGAGACAACCGTTACTTCAAATTGATCAGCACATTAAGGTCTACAATAGTTGCTATTAGTGTGAAGTTGTGAATTGGCTTCATGTAGGAGTTATTGCCCTTTATTGACAATTTTTGACAAAATTTTTGGTATTTATAATATAACCTGAAAAGCCCAGTGCGGGATCTGGGTGTGTAAAAGAATAGACAGCAGTCGCGCTAGCTTGTCGTAAAAGGCGACTAAATACCGGCGTGTCAGGTCGCTTTGCCTAAAGACCGACTGGGATGTGTGCCCCAGGTGGTTGAATGGGGTACCCCTGGCAAGCTGGGGTTGTCAGGCCATAATACGGAAAACGTGACAGCAAACCATATTAGTGCACCGTGTTGGGAAAAATGCCACGTTCCTCGCACATTAAAGAAAGCTGCTGTAGTATTCGCTATGAGTAGGGATTTCGATCCCGCTACAGGAGGCTAAATTGCCCGACCCAATCCATTCTCCCATTTGCCAGTGGCAATCTAAAATCCGTTACCCCTATTTTTCCTTGTGTCCCATCCCATTTTCATTCATCATCATTTCATGTTCATTTTATCATCCATTTCATGTTCATCGCCTGAATATAGCTGAAATATTGCTGCTCGGGCGTTAAACACCATTAATCAATCAATCAATCTATAACCTGAAAACTATAAGAGGTAGAGTGAAACTGTAAATGGCAAAACTGATCAGCAATAAAAGCACTACAATTCACTTGATTGGTAATAAATTCTCAGATGACTCCTTATATGAGTTATTGCCCTTAAATGGTAATTTTTTTATGAAATTTTTCGTTTTTGTCCTGTAACTTTAAAACTATTACAGATAGAGTAAAACTGTAAATAGCAAAAATGATCAGCAATACAAGCCCTACAAATTACTATATAAGTCTGAAATTGTCAATTTTTTATGAATTTTTCTGTTTTTGTCCTGTAACTTGAAAACTATAGCAGCTAGATTGAAACTGTAAATTGCACAAATGATCAGCAATAAAGGCCCTTCAATTCACTTGATTGGTCTGAAATTGTTAGACAACTTGTTAAATAAGTTATTGCTCATAAATGACAATTTTTTATGAAATTTTCCGTTTTTGTCCTGTTACTTAAAAACTGTAACAGCTAGAGTGATACTGTTAATAGCAAAAATGATCAGCAATACAAGCCCTACAAATTACTATAAAGTCTGAAATTGTTAGATGACTCCTTATAGGAGTTATTGACCTTAAGTTAAAAATTTTTAATGAAATTTTCAGTTTTTGTCCTGTAACTTAAAAACCATAACAGCTAGAGTAAAATAATAAATTGCAAAAATGATTAGCAATAAAAGCCCTACAATTCATTTATTTGGTTTGAAATTGTCAGATGACTCCTTATAGGGGTTATTGCTCTTAAATGCCAATTTTGTTATGAAATTTTCCATTTTTGTTCTGTAACTTGAAAACTATAGCAGCTAGATTAAAACTGTAAATTGCACAATGATCAGCAATAGAAGCCCTACAAATGATTGCTAAACCCGAAATTGCAAGATGACTCTTTATAGGAGTTATTGCCCTTTAATTATGAATTTGGACAAATGAACAGTTTTTGAATTATAAATTAGTCTATAACACACCTATTAGTAGTGTCAAACTGTAAATTTCTAAAGTACCATTAAGGACAATGCCTAAAAACCATTTAATTTCAGAAATTGTCTGATGGCACCTTACAGGAGTTATTGTATTTAACAAAAATTTTTGAAGAAATGTTAGTTTTTGCACAGTAACTTAAAAGCTATAACAACTAGACTGAAACTGTTAATTTCAAAAATTTTAATATAGTTGAAGTCATTTGGATTCCAGGTGAGTGATTACAGGCTCCTGGGAGCCTCTAGTTTTGTTTGTGCATTCTTTAGTATCTCTGTCCCACGTCAGGTTTACCTTTGCATTGAAGCTTTTTTCTGAAGATGACATCACATCTTTATAAAACTTGATACACAATTACAACATGATGAGATCTCTCTTTACTGGCAAAATTCTGTAGTTCTAATGGGATATCCTAAATATTTAATGCTTCAGTGTTTCTGGTTGCTTGTTGTTAATCTGTTTAAACGACTATATATTTCAATAAACAAAAATTATGTTTGTTTACATTGGAAACATAATGTAATGACAAGAAGAATTTACGATTTGTTGTGAACTTGAGCCAGACATAGTTTTTGACATCTCTGTAATAGATACACAATATTGGTACAATGTCTACACTTAATAGAAGGCAGCGATATGCAAAAATATGAGGCTCTTTGTAGTATTTTCTATCCACTTTACAAAGTGCAGACCTATATGCATTGACAATACACCAAATTGAATATGATTTTTATCCTGCAATTTTAAATGATTAATAAAAATTAATTTTAAAATTGTAATATTGAGGGTGTCTTGGACATCATTGTTTTATGTCAGTATTAAAAAATAAAATTGGTTTTTAAAAATGGTATAATAAAATGATACATATTTGCCTTATATTTTTAAAGTATTTTGAATTGTAATCAATATAAAGGATTATCTGCAAATATTTGTAAGAAAGTTTTATTAACTTATGTGCTGGTTACCTTGCATAGAAATGTACATTTTAAGGTATTCAGACCATAATTCACCACATGATCCTATTTGGTATCCAGGATGTCTATTGTGTTTTAATGGAGCAGACATCAGTAATCTTCAGCAAACATCTGAAATACTATTTGAGTAACTAACTTTTTTGGCTCAAAACTGTTAACATTGATTCAAAGTAAAACAGTATATTTAATTGTATCATTAATTAGCAATATATTTATTTAATAAAGCTGTATTTCTTTGTCAAAAAAATTAAATTAAACGGTAACTTTATTTATGGGTCTGATACCTTAATCTGAAACTTTTCTGTTTATTCCACTGATATATTTTGTAGACAAACAACCAAGGCAGCCCAGCTATCACAAGCACAACAATCATTAACATCTCCAGCAGTAATTTCCTCAACAGCAGCATCTTTGTTGTCCCAGAAACAACCTCTGACCCCACAGACTCCAGCAACTCCAGCAGAAACATCACCTTTGTTACGAGAGGATCCAAATTCAGATTTACAAATAGTAGATGAACATGGGCAACCAGTGGATTGGCAGAATGATCCCAATGAACCTCGATATTGTCTATGTAATCAGGTGTCATATGGTGATATGGTTGGCTGTGATAATGATGATGTAAGTATTCAAATGATGTAGTGTAATGTCATTTCTGATGTTGCATCTCGTTTTATTATAGACAGTTGATGAAATGTTCAGTAGCATGCAGTGTACATGACCACATCAATATATATAGCTATGCACATGGCTTACAAAAGTCTGACATTGCAGTCTGTTCAACTAAGTGAAATCAAAAGTATGCTTGGGAATCACTCAGTCACACTCGTCCTCGCACTTCTTGTCCATCCACAGCTCTACCTAAAAACTAAACTACTGCAAGAAATGAAAGTAACCTTGCACAGCTAATTGATGATGAATTCCAAATGTGAACAGCTTCAACAGAAACATGCAAAAAATCATCATCATAAACACTCTATGTTGCCCTTCTGTTAATTTTCTTGTAAAATTTATGGTTTAAAAAAAAAAAATAATTTAGCTTTTTACTGAAAACAGGAATCGTGGTTTTCAATCTGATCCATTACTTCTCTATGTATTTTGAAGATGATATGCATCATCTATTTATTCTCATACCCACCACTCTTCCATATATATTTTTTATAAAAGAATTAAACTTACTTGCACAAATTTAATATTAAGCTGGAATTCTTTTTTGTTTAAATAGTGGTTTTATGCCACTTTCAGCAATTTTTCAGTTAGACTAATTTTTGGGGAAGAAGGGGAAAATGGGAGGTGGGGTCAAGCACACTGCACAAAGTCAGACTCGAACTCAAATTACCAGTGTTAATTCAACTTTGGAGGAACACCAGTATTTTATTGTGCTGAAGGAAACAAGAATCTTCTCTGGAAGACTCACTCATTAGGTGAATTTACCTGCAGCTGAATATATGTGGTATGACATGATGCATTTGTGTATGTCTTACATTATAGCAATTTATTTGAATTCCTTTGCTTTTTCAGTGTCCTATTGAATGGTTCCATTATGGTTGTGTAGGTCTTACACAAGCACCAAAAGGAAAATGGTATTGCCCTCAGTGTACAGCAGCAATGAAACGTAGAGGAAGAAAATAATGTGTGACTAGTTGAGTGAAACAGGATGAAAATGACATTTATTTCATATATGCGTCTGCATGTTGTGTGTAAGAGTGACAGTTGTTTTTTAAGTAGTGTGTTAAAGTTAAGAACTGGTAAAAAAATGCTTATTGGGATACCTCTAGTGCAATCACAATTGTTCTTTCTTGTACGTTATCATGTAAAATAATGCATAAATATATAAATATATACTAACAAATATTTATTTATTGTCAATTTTATAAAGCAATTCCCATTTCATACCAAAAACATATAATTAGGGCCCCACCACAAATTGAGCCCTAGTGATCAGCCTGTCCGTCCAAAACTTATCATGTGCCGGCTGTAATTTTTAGCTCACCTGATCTGAAGGGTCATGTGAGCTATCGTCATCACTTGGCGTCCGTCGTCGTCTGTTAAACTTTTCTTCAAAAATCTTCTCCTCCTAAACCACTGAAAGGATTGCTTTGAAACTTTGCACACATCATCAGTAAAATATCCTCTACCAAGTTTGCACAAATCATAGTCTCGGACCAACCAACATGGCTGCCATGGCTAAAAATAGAACAGGGAGGTCAAAATACATTTTTTAGCTTATAGTTCAAAAAGTATAACAGATACAGGAAAACCGGAGAGACCTTCCTTCTTCAGCATCTAAAGCTCTACAACACACCCGATTGGGTCAAAGTTGTATGATGACTCCTTGTAGGAGTTTTTGCCCTTTAGTTGTCGAAATTGATGATTTTTGCCATTTTTGCCTCAAAATCTTGAAAATTATTAGAACTAGAGAAAAAGTTAGCATTGCTTAAATGTTCTACTCTATGAGGGCTACAAAAATGACTTAAGGGTCAAGATTGTCTGATTAACCGTTTAAGAGTTATTCTTCTGGAACTGTTTTTTTTAATCGGCTTTCATGATTTTTAAAAATCTTCTCCTCTGAAAGCACTGAAGGTAGTGCTTTGAATCTTTGTACACATCATCCGTCAATGTCCTCAACCAAGTTTTCACAAACCATGGCGGCAGATTAACCAATATGACCGTCATATCTAAAAATAGAACAAGGGGGGGGGGGGGGGTAATATACAGTTTTTGGCTTATATTTAAAAATGTGTAACAGATACAGGAAAACCAAAAAGACATGCCTTCATCTGCATCAAAAGCTCTACGAAAACACTGCATTGGGTTGAAGTTGTATGATGACTCCTTATAGGAGTTATTTCCCTTTAATTGTCGAAATTATTTATGACATTTTTGCCTCCAAATCTTGAAAATTATTAGAACTAGAGAAAAAGTTAGCATTGCTTTATTGTTCTGCTCTATAAGGGCTACAAAAATGACTAAGGGTCAAGATTGTCTGATGAACCGTTTAGGAATTATTCTCCTTGAACATTTTTTTAATCAATTTTACTTTAATTTTAAAAAATCTTCTCTTTAAGCTTTGAAACATGGCACACATCATCTTTAGGTCGTCCTCTACCAAATTTGTGCAAATAATGACACCTGACTACCTACATAGCTACGTTGGCTTAAAAATAGAACAAAAGGGGGGGGGGGGGGGGTGCTGTCAAGAGAGTTTTCGACTGATAGTTAAAAAAATTATAACAGGTACAGCAAATTTGAAGAGAACCTCCCTTCTCCCTCTAAGCATCAAAAGCTCCTCCTTATAGGATTTATTTCCCTTAAAAGGTCAAAATTAATGACTTTTGCAGAAGTGTTGGGCAATTCCTTATAGCAAAGAAAAGCTGGATAAAAAAGTGTTATTTGGTTTCAGGTTCAGGTGAGTGATACAGGCTCCTGGGAGCCTCTAGTTCATATTTGAGGTACGCTTTTGATATTTGGAAAGTGGGTAGATAATATTAAGGCGATGTGTTGCATATTGGGGTTGATCACCTTTTTAGCTCACCTGGACCGAAGGTCCATGTGAGCTATTGCTATCACTTGGCGTCCGTCGTCCGTCGTCTGTCGTCCGTCGTAAACTTTTTCAAAAATCTTCTCCTCTGAAACCACTTGGCCAATTTTTTTCAAACTTGGCCACAATCATCCTTAGGGTTCCTAGTTTCAAGTTTGTTCCCAGGGTGTTGATCAACATACAAATATGGCCACTGTTACTAAAAATAGAACATGGGGGTCAACACAGGTTTTTGATCATTATCTAAAAAACTATAATAGCTATAGAGAAAACCGTTACTTCAAATTGATCAGCACATTAAGGTCTACAATAGTTGCTGTTAGTGCGAAGTTGTGTATTGGCTTCTTGTAGGAGTTATTGCCCTTTTTTGAAGATTTTTGACAAAATTTTTGGTATTTACAATATAACCTGAAAAATATACGAGGTAGAGTGAAACTGTAAATGGCAAAACTGATCAGCAATGAAAGCCCTACAATTCACTTGATTGGTCTGAAATTGTCAGATGACTCCTTATATGAGTTATTGCCCTTAAATGGTAATTTTTTATGAAATTTTCCGTTTTTGTCCTGTAACTTGAAAACTATAGCAGCTAGATTGAAACTGTAAATTGCACAAATGATCAGCAATAAAGACCCTACAATTCACTTGATTGGTCTGAAATTGTCAAATGATTCCTTATATGAGTTATTGCCCTTAAATGGTAATTTTTTATGAAATTTTCCGTTTTTGTCCTGTAACTTTAAAACTATAACAGCTAGAGTAAAACTGTAAAGAGCAAAAAAGATCAACAATACAAGCCCCACAATTCACTGTATTAGTCTGAAATTGTCAGATGACTCCTTATAGGAGTTATTGCCCTTAAATGGCAATTTTTTATGAAATTTTCCGTTTTTGTCCTGTAACTTGAAAACTATAGCAGCTAGATTGAAACTGTAAATTGCACAAATGATCAGCAATAAAGACCCTACAATTCACTTGATTGGTCTGAAATTGTCAGATGACTCCTTATATGAGTTATTGCCCTTAAATGGTAATTTTTTATGAAATTGTCCGTTTTTGTCCTGTAACTTTAAAACTATAACAGCTAGAGTAAAACTGTAAATAGCAAAAATGATCAACAATACAAGCCCTACAATTCACTGTATTAGTCTGAAATTGTCAGATGACTCCTTATAGGAGTTATTGCCCTTAAATGGCAATTTTTTATGAAATTTTCCATTTTTGTCCTGTAACTTGAAAACTATAGCAGCTAGATTGAAACTGTAAATTGCACAAATGATCAGCAATAAAGACCCTACAATTCACTTGATTGGTCTGAAATTGTCAGATGACTCCTTATAGGAGTTATTGCCCTTAAATTGCAATTTTTTATGAAATTTTCCGTTTTTGTCCTGTAACTTAAAAACCATAACAGCTAGAGTGAAATAATAAATTGCAAAAATGATCAGCAAAAAAAGCCCTACAATTCATTTAATTGGTCTGAAATTGTCAGATGACTCCTTATAGGGGTTATTGCCCTTAAATGACAATTTTATGAAATTTTCCATTTTTGTCCTGTAACTTGGAAACTATAGTAGCTAGATTAAAACTGTAAATTGCACAAATGATCAGCAATAGAAGCCCTACAAATGATTGCTTAGTCCAAAAATTGCAAGATGACTCTTTATAGGAGTTATTGCCCTTTCATTATGAATTTGGACATATGAACAGTTTTTTAATTATAAATTAGTCTATAACACACCTATTAGTAGAGTAAAACTGTAAATTTCTAAAGTACCCTAAAGGACAATGCCTAAAAACCATTTAATTTTCAGAAATTGTGGATGGCACCTTATAGGAGTTATTGTATTTAACAAATTTTTTGAAGAAATGTATAGTTTTTGCACAGCATCTTAAAAGCTATAACAACTAGACTGAAACTGTTAATTTCAAAAATTTAAATATAGTTTAAGTCATTTGGATTCCAGGTGAGCGATTACAGTCTCCTGGGAGCCTCTAGTTAAGGTATTGCTTTCTGAATGACAAATTCATGTCTGTGCTGTAACTTTTTTTATCTTTTGAGGTAGGCTTTTGATTTATGGAACGAGGGTAGAGAATATCAATCAATGTGCTGCTTACTGTGGTTGTTAACCTTTGACCTTGAAATTTGGTCTAAAGGTCATATATAACAAATTCATGTCCAGTCTGTATCATTTTTTTCTCTTTTAAGGTGCCTACCTTAAAGAAGAAAAAAATGATACAGCCTGGACATATATTATACAATTAATGACTTTGATATAGGCCACTATCAGGATTCATCAGCCAGAGAAAATGTAATAGTCACCAAACAGCTATTCGAGGTGAATATACATTTTTGAGGGCTGATAAATCCTAACAGCGACTGTATATCAAAGTCTTTAATTGTTTTATTACATGAATAAAACCACCATCTCCAGAGAATGCCTTTTCTACTGGTGTACCATGTTGCATTTTGTAATTTTTATAATGCTAGTTACCCTTAACATTTTTTATTAAATACTTTATTTTGATATCAATTTGCTGATAATTCTGAAATTCCAGTTTCAAATATTGAGAATATAAATGAATCAATATAGCGCAGAGCCGACATTTCTCCCATTTATTGTTGACACGAGCAGATCGATTTGATTGGACGAATGAATTTATTAAGATGCTTATTCTGATTGGCAAAAACAAAAAAACCAGGTTGATATCGGATTCCGCTCGACTACTATGCAGCAGAATCGTGCAGCGTACAAACATTTTATGTAATTTTAGTACTGTTGCGATTTATCGTGACCCGAAAGTTGTTTTTAGACCAATCAAAACGCAAAATTCTATTCATGTAATAAATTGGTACATGTAGATAATATCAAGACAATGTGTCACAAACTGGTTGTTGACCTTTGACCTCAAGGTCACATTATTGCTTTCTGGATGACAAATCCATGTCCGGGCTGTAACTTTTTTTATCATTTGAGGTACATGTAGGCTTATAAATTTTTTTTTCGTTATTTTTTTTATCTTTTGAGGTATAGGCTTTTGAAATTGGGAATGTGTAGATATCAAGACGATGTGGCGCATACAATAGTTGATGACATTTGACCTTTGTCCTCAAGATATCTCACCGATATCTAGTTGCTGTAGTTATGAAATATTTTTATGGAAAATAGGGTAGATACTTTAAACTTTTTATAATTTAACTCAAAAAAGCTTCATAAGTCCCAAATACGCTTGACAGAGCCAGTCTTCTGCAATAAATTACAATCAAGTTTTCATTTCATTCTGCTCCTCGTTTTACAGAAATTACAGGCTTTGGACTACTCATCAAAATAATAGTTTCTGGGGCATATTTTGTAAACGCTTCCAAGATATTGAGCCGATTTTTGGTACGTAAAACTACAGTGGATAGTTACAGATCAAGTTTAGTTTTTATTCCCATAATTTTAATGGAAATTACAGACCTGAAACTTTGTCAAATGGAGTGCAATACTATTTCTAAGGAAGTGCTATTTTCTTATTACTTTACAGCTGTGTGAAATTATTGCTTTACTTTGTCTAGTTTAATATTATTATTGACTTTATACTTGGTTTATGTATTCCCGTACAGTACAATACACTGGTAATGGCTGAATCAAAAAAATGGTACCGGAAATTAAGATATCTGCAAGTTGTTGGATACATGTAAACTGAACCAGTCAACAGTTTCCTATTTTTTTCACACAAACCTGCTTTCATCTCCGCTATAAGTAACTGGTTGATTTCTATGGTGTATACCGATCTCATTTGACCTCTTACATTTGTATCTACAATCACTGTGGGCAACATACATGTATATAACACTGTTTACCTATTCAAAACACCTTTGTTTCACTACAATTATAGTTAAGTTTATGTTGTATATCTCACGTTTTCTGCATTTGTCTGTGTTTGTTTTATAAATTTGTTGGTCACATTTGTCTTCCCATGGTCGATTGTTTTTATTTTGTAAATTTGATAGAAGACCATTGTAAAATTATTCTTTTCTCAATGGCTGATTACTTTGTGTAAGCCAACTTGATTGAGTTATTGACTAGAAACAATTATGCTCTCCCATTTAGAGGTCTAAAAATAACTGTCAACAAAGTTTCTTGTATCTTTGCTGAGGAAAAGTGAGACCAAAAATGCAGTACAAACCAACACACGCACAGACTCAAAACAGTATACCCAAATTAAATAATACATGTAATATACAGCTGCATTTAAAGCACCGATATTCCATCTGAAGTTAAAGACAAGACTCAGATAGACACTTCGCAGATGCACGAGTTGCCATATGCAGAACCAAAATATAAGGATATTTATTATAATTTGTGTAAACATTTTTTTGTTATCTGTCACTACTTAGTTGATGCCTCAGTCCTCCATGAAATAACAGATAACTTAAATCAATTAATTATAGCTCTGTCAATTGTATATGGGACTAATTAAAGCTTTTTTGAGTTAAAGTATAAAACTTTTAAAGTACTAGTATCTTACCTATTTTCCATAAAAATATTTCATAACTCTACAGCAAAAAATCACAATTTAACCCCACAAAAGTAAGCTCACATCTATCAAAATCAAACAATTCCCCAAAATTTCAAGAAAACTGAATGAAAAGGTTTTATTTTTTAAACTTTGAAAAAATAAAGGCCACTCTTTTCTCAAGACGTACCATAACCCCAAAGCAAAAATCAGAGAATTTACCAAAAAGTATACAGAAACATCTGTGTGCAGATTGAAGGAAGTCATTTTCAAGATAATTCAGTGGGACATGTGGACGACAAACAGACATTTGTATAATGATTGTCTTCAAAATATGTAACTAAGATGAAACTGTAAGTGACATTCCTTCCCTTTTATTGTAGAAAAACTGACAATAGGAAATTTTAAAAAGGTTTGCAAGGCAAATCTTAGTGCACACTATTACAATCATTTGCTGTAATAGCAATCATATTTCTATGATGGCTACAAGTATGCATAAATACATGTACATGTAACTTAGAAATTGGAATTCTGATCAATAAAGATTTTGTTAATAAAAACTGACACAGGCAGTTGTTAGCGAGTCTGATATTATATATTTACTTTAGTGGTGTCTTCAAATGGCTGGATTATATAAACACCATAGTATGTGTACATTATTTAATAATACACTCACAATAACATATATCTAATAGTAAATTGCAAAGTAGTAACAAAATTTTTAGTTGTAAAGAGATGAAATTCCACGATCAATTTAATGAACAATTGTCAATAGTCAAAATACCATTTTGTTATCAGTTCTTCAGTTAAAAATCTTGAACTTCTAGCACTGGATTAAAAAATAGAACATTTCTAAACTCATTGACTTTTTGCTTGTTTTTCAGCTTTCTTTTTAGCTTTCTTTCTATTCATGAGGTCCTCATTCAAAGCTTCTACGTCCACACTATCTAATAATTTTGCCACTACACCATAGCCAAGAGTGTGGTTTCCTTCTCTTAGTGTGAACCTCTCTCCTGGTTCCAGTACCATTTTCTTGAAAAGAACGACATTGACAGTGGCATCTTCTCCAGGCATTACCATGTCTTTACGCCCTTCAAGATCTATCCATGAGGCTGCATGCCACGTTCTGCAAAACAAGTTGTTTTGGAACATATTTGTAATAGGCTTGGTTCGACCACCTTCCTCTTTACTAAGGAGATAAATTTGGGCTTCGAACTTGTTACAAAATGCATATGCACCTGGTTTGCACAAGATAAAACCCCTCTTTAAATCATCTTTCTTTAAGCCCTTGATAAGAGCACCCATTTGATCACCGGCTTGAGCTTCATCTAAATGCTGACGAAACATTTCAACAGCCGTTACTTGTGTTTTGAACACTTTGTCATAACCCATTATTTCACAATCTGCTCCCTTTTTAATGATTCCTCTTTCCAATTTTCCCGTAACAACAGTTCCACGACCAGAAATCTGGTAGATTGATTCAATCGGCATAAAAAATGGTTTATCTAAATCTCTTACTGGTTCTTGAATATATGTATCGACAGCATTAAGTAATTCACGGATTTTTTTTTCACCCATTTCTGGACTTTTGCCTTCTAAAGCAAACAATGCTGATCCTGCAATGACTGGACAGTTATCACCATCAAACCCCATTTCTGTCATAAGTTCTCTTATTTCCATTTCTACTAGCTCAATCATTTCTTTGTCTGCAGCGTCAGCCTTGTTAATGAACACAACAATTCTGGGAATGCCAATCTGCTTTGCCAATAAAAGATGTTCCCTTGTTTGTGGCATTGCTCCATCAGTAGCGGCAACTACTAAAATGCAACCATCCATTGTAGCTGCACCTGTGAAAAAGAAAAAAAAACATGCTTGGATTTCACTATTTTGACTTTGACTTGTAGCTACTTACATTGTTTCTTGTTCAGGATAGGACTTGCCACATATATGGATAAATAATAAACAAGTGTGGACTGTTATCATGCTCACAAAGCAATCCCCCCCCCCCACACTTCTCTTTCAAGTCCACTTATCTCCCCTTGATGATATCAGAGGTCAATAAAAATCCTTCATGCACATCTACATATAATGTTCTTCCTTTATGCTAAATTTCATTAAATTTCATCAAGCGGTTTAGGAGGGCTTGCGTTTACAAGGGATGTGGACAGACGGACAGGGTGATTCCTACTAGTATATACCCCCAAACAAGTTTACGTGGGGAGGGGTGGTAATAATAAGGTCAAACATTTTTACTAAGAAATGACACAAGCATTAACTCACATTTGACAAGATTTCTGAATTTGCTTAAGTACAGTATGCCTGATGGCACTGCATTTTCTGAACCATACATGTAGATTTAAATATATCATAAATTTCTAAGTCTCCCACAACTGTGACTACCCAGAAATTGTGTAGGATAAGCAATTCTGTAGCCATGTTAGGGCAAGATGATGTAAGGCACCCATCACTGTCTTCAAATTCTCAGGGGAACAAAGATCCTACCACACAACAGTTATAATCAATAGTTTTGTAATGCCTTTCAGCAGAGGAAATGTGAAATGTGTCATCAAACAGGACGGGATGTATCAGTGTCTTTAAAGTCACTGGATGACAATGTAGGAAAGTTAAAGCTCTTGGTTTAAATTTAAATGTGTAGTAGCTTTGTTTCATGGGTCCAATGGGATGACTAAAGGTTAGACCCATTTGTAGTAGTGCAGTTCAGTGACACAAATATCAGAGAAGGATTTTTTCTATTGCATTGACTGTACTTAAGACAAACAATTGAAAAATTAATTTATTTTGATCATCAGTGGGGATGTTTCCTTGAACCCTGGCCCAATAAAAACACCATGCAGGGGCTGCTACAAAGCAGTTTCAAGGACCCACAGAGCAGTACTTTGCGAAGCCTGTTACCTCTGGTGGTATATTAAATGTGCAAGTATAACACAGAATGAGTATCAAGAACTTTCCCAGTCAGAATATCCATGGATCTGTATGCAGTGCTACAAATTCCACTTTACTGACTCGTACTTTAATGATACACATATAAGTCAAACAGAAAACTTGAGCCACTCAAATGAAAATGAAAATTCAGTGTTTGAAAACTTGATAGAAGTGCGAAATAGTCATCCAAATAAATTTATTTTATCACATCTTTTTAACAGCTTAAAAACAACATTTGTTGAAATTAAAGAGCTGTTTGTTGACAAAATAGTTGCTTTTCTTATTATAGCGGAAACTAAACTTGATTCATCATACAGAAACAGCCTGTTTGAAGTGCCTGGGTACAAAATAGATAGAGATGCACATGGTGGAGGAGTCGCAACTTTTATTAGATCTGACATCCCAGCCAGACAACAACCTGACCTAGAAATCAAGTCCCTAGAAAACATCACATACTTAAACTTAAATTTTTTTCAATGTTTGCTTCTATAAATATCATAAAAAGCTAAGCTAGCGCTGTTGACCATGATCTTTCAAAACTTTCATCAATCTCATTATCTGGAGTATATCAGTGCCTGTTAGAATTCTTTTATTGTCAAAATTTAGCTGTTTCATCAATGTTAAATTGTTAAAACTAACACTTTTTCTTTATTCATTCCTATAAATATAGAACATTGATTTTTGGGGCATAATTTTTGTGAAGCAAATATTTAAACTATTATGGTTGTAAAATAAATGTAATTTAAATAATTATGAAAATGAAAAAAATGAATTAAATTATAAATTCTTGTCGTATTTTATTTTCACAGTAATAATGAGGTTGATCGATGACACTTCAAAGTCTTATGTAATACTTCCGACCATGAATCGGACATTTGCAATTAACTACCATCAACACAGATGTCCACACCAATGTCATACCCAGCAAAGACATCTCAGCGGCACCAGACATAAAGTCGGAGTTATCTCAGACTGGTTGAACTTGACACAGCTCTAGTGGCTCTTCTTTGACATAAAGAAAGATGATGACCAACCAGTTGATGTCATGATGTACATGTGTAAATAAACTATGCAACAAGCACCAGTCCTACAGCAGCAATCAATGGTACTTTTCCTCATTCTGCCCCTGGCAATGGTAGCAAAGTCTGGACAACAGAGTTGGTTACAGACTGTTACACAAGGTAAAACTTCAACTTCACGACAGTGAACAACACAAGTACTAGTACTAGTACATGCATGCTGCTACTCTGTAGATAATATGGCATCAAAGATTAGTGCTAGTGCACTAAAAGCCATCAGAGATGCATGCAGGACATGGAATCTAGTCCATACTACTCAATCTCCACGATGGTTCCATTGACAAAGTAACCAATAACAAAACAATTAAGTGCATGGTGATTTGAACACGTTACATCAATACAGAAGGTGAAGTTAAGACTGGGTTTCTGACTGACATAGAGCTACCAAATGCAACTGCTGATGTATCACCAAAGCTTTCACTACAGAATTAAGCAGCCCACAACTTAGTATCACCAAGACAGCAGGATTTGCATCTAATGGGACCGCTGTATTTACAGGAAAGAAGACTTTTGCAACTCAACTTAAGGATCAGAACCCATGCTTACTTGTATTTAATTACCTATCACGGTTAAAATCACCTTGCACTTGCCTGCTGCGTCAGCTTTAATAGTATTCCACTTATAAAGCAAAAAATTGACCAATGCAAAAATCTCTATGAATACTACAAATACAGTTGCAAGAAAACCACGAGTCTGAAAGCCATACTGCATGCCTTCAATGATGTACCGATTGATTCACCATTAGGCAGGCCAAACACCACAGATGGCTGAGCCATGACCAGGCAGTGACTTCAATAGTGTGTTCTAGTACCTACATGTACAAGTCAATTTGTCATTTTAATTCTAAACTATATAAAATCCAAATGAAATTTATTCAAATGTAACTGAATAATTTTGTTATTATTTTATGAAATACGCTTTCGTTTTTTTACTTGTTAATGTTAATGCATACAAGACTAACAAATGACTTTATGTACATGCAGTTATGGTTCTTGGAAAGTTTGAGCTCATTCGATAAGTACAAAAGTTGCATTTTTTTAAATAGTTTTTGCATTAAAATGTTAAAATCTTTAATTTGGAAAATTCATTATAATTTATTATAAAAAGATTTGTTTTTGTCCCTTCTTTTCTATTGCATTTTAAACTGATTTAGAACATTTCTACATATAACACATAACCTGGCTTAATACAAATCAATGTATCTAATTTTCTTATAAAAATTAAATCACAATCTAAATTCATATTTATTTTTATATTGTGTATGTATTTTATTGGCCGTTTATTTTCACCTCTCATCAAATTCCAGTGTTCTCCCCAGGCCCTTTTAGCATGCTGGCAATGTGATGCTATCTGGTTCAAATATGATGCTTTCTTAATATATTTCATAAGAAATGTGATGCTATACTTTCAAAGCAAATGATGCTATTGTGAAAACTGAAAATACCAGGATGTTATTTAAAATTTCTGGGGAGAACACTGAATTCAACATTAAGTAATAAACAAGGCATATGCTATTATTCAACATACAATTACATACATGTAACAGAAATATCACTTCCCCTGCGATGCCTAATTCTCAGGAAATATCATGTGCAAGAGTTTGGGATTTCGAAATAGTCAATGGTACTGTAAAAGTACAGGGATCAATACAAACTTGATGAAAAAAATTTAAATGACCTAGGTAATTATTGAATTCAGTATGAAAGAAATATTTTGTTTGTTATCTATAGCGACATGTACCGAATGAACAAAGCTCCCCGACAAAAATTAAACTATCAAAACCACCCCAGTCAGCCCACTATATATACTATTTCTGAGTGTGGGACAAAATCCCTTCCATGTAATTTAGCAACGGCTGACAATATCCCTCGTAAAAGGGGGGGGGTATCGGTCTGTGCTCAATTCCACAGAGGAGATTTTGTCAGTCCTCCACTCAGGGTTCTACCCAGGAATTTCGGAAAGCACTAGTGTTGTGTTTTAAAAAGGGTCTAATTATGCATGTTGTGCCTTACATTTGGTGCATGATGCCATCACATGCATTTTTGTGTGTGTTATCTATTACAGAGGAGTAATTTTGTTGAATTTTTGGTTAAGTGTTTTAATCAACATCTTGATGTAGTTAAATGTATACTAGTAATTCAACACAGCAATACATAAATAATTTCAATTACAATTCACTTTTTAGATTGATTGGATGTCTGCTTTAGGTGCAGCGAGCAGTATTTCAGCTATATTCAGGACGGGAACAAGTTAACAAACAATAAATCAACAGAAAATGGGGATGGGATGGGAGTACAATTTTGACTGCCATGGGAAAAGTATGGAGTTTTGGGTAGGAGGGGAAAATTTAGCCTTTTGTAGCAGCTACAAGTGTAAACTCCATTATATACCCACATAAAATGAAGGAAACCACTGAACATTTAACCTAATTTGTCTCATTTTATTTACATTTTTGCATTACAAGTCAAGTGTAGAGAATAGAAATCAGTCTGGTTAGGTATACTAGTAAATGAATGAGTCTTATGGTAACTCGCCATTGGTCTAGTGAGTGCCAATGTTATGAATATTACACCTGTCCAGGTAAACATTACCTGGGGCATTCATTAACAGAAGGTATTGCCCAAAGCTTTAATAAACAATAAAACAGAAAATATTAACAAGTGTCACTGTTTTGGATAGCACCAAAGCCTGAAATTAAACCGCCATGGTAGATAGTACCGCAGCAAAAAATAAAGCACTGCAGTACTTAAAGTACCTGGTCTGGGGAGAACACTGCCATTATTTTAGGAATCGCCCATTGCTATATGGCATGGTATCGGATCTGTTCGCCCTAGGTCTGTTCGCCCTGCATTATAATAATAATATACATTTAGGTTAATACCTGGTTTTATCAAATTCAACCCTGAAAAAATTATATCCACCAAGCCAACGGCAAGTGTTGATATTATTTTTGAGTGTTGATAAAACCAGGTATTAACCTATATTAAAGTCGATGAATGTTTATTATATGACTGTTTTTACTTTTACACTGGAAGTCTCAAAGTCAAATAAAAAATTATAACAATAAAAATTTATTTCAACAATAACAAAAGTAAACTATTACATTTAAATTGACAAATTAACATTTTCCAATTAAAATTAATAGCGAGCATTGCAGATGCAAGCTATACGGTTACATGCGTGTGTGTAAAAAAGTCACGTGATCCATATGAACAAATCCATTTCAGATGGTAGCTGAGCTATCCGAAGAAAATATTGTAGACGAACGAAAAAATATATAATATAAAAGTATACAAAAATAATTTTGACATCGAAAAAATTAGGTGTTTATTTTTTAAATTACTACAAAAATGCCAGACCAATTTTTTTTCAATCTGAAACGCTGTATTTGGAATTGAGTTTTGTGACGTCACCAACACATTAGATAAGACGTCACGTCGTCAATGGAATGTAGAGGCACTGTTAGGGGCTCTGAGGTAACGACATGAACAATGTGCGATGCTCGCATTTAGACTGCCTCTACATTCATATTAGTAATATTAGATCAATTATGAAAAAAGTTCCTGTTCATTGGCAGTAGCAAAACTTGTCTGCTGCTTGTCAGCCATTTTGAAAAAATGTCAACAACTAGAATGTTTTAAAAGAATGATTTTGATTGGCTGATGTTTTTAATTCAACCAATCAAATCAATACTTGTTTCCCCATTATTGAATTCTATTTTTAACTACTGAAAAGTGATAAATATACTATTTTTAGCTACTCAAAAGTCTATTTTTATCTACTTTGAGGTTAACACACCTTCATAATACTTTTCATGATATCCTTGGCCAATCTAAATCAAGAGAAATGCTAGTCATATAATAACATTTGTTATATATGTTATAAATGAAGTTATGTTTAATAAAAATGGCTTCAATTAATTATAAAATCACATTAATAATTTAATTTTAAATTAATAATTTGTTTCTTTGATCGTTAGTAAAATGATTTTAATAATTTAAATAAAAATTAAAAAATAATTAGCTTGGACGGAGAAATTTATAAAAGCAATTAGTTTAAGTGTATAAACTAATTTATGAACATTTAAAAAAAATTAAAATAATTAGCTTGGAGGAGAAATTTATAAAAGAAATTAATTTTAGTGTAATCATTAATTTGTTAAAAATTAATTTTTAAAACAAATTTAGTTAACTTGGACGACAACTACACACTTTTTGAAGACGATCTCGAACTTATACAGACCTGCAGACCTTACGTTAATTAATGAATAAATGAAAATGAACTCTCAAATATTTGTTGTGTGAATAAAATCAAATAGTGCATTGTATACTAGTAAGTGTAGTTCTATTATTAGTGCAATCATATTATAACTGTTGTTTTTTTTATATATTAAAGCTTTTAAATATTATTGTGTCTCATATTCCCCTCATCTGCATTCGGTGTAAGCCTGTTGAGAAAATACAAAACAATTAAAAACAATACTTTGTAAAATTTCTACATATCAAATTCAGCAAGCATGTTTTAAAATCAACAAAAAACTACATTTAACAATAATACTATGTGTTGAAATAGATGCGAAAATGTAGCTCTGATGGTGGCTCTTTTATTTTTTTTTGCGACTAAAAAAAAAAATAAAAAAATAAAAGAGCGACCATCAGAGCTACGTTTTCGCAGCTAGTGTTGACAGACAACAAATACAACTTAAAAAATTATTTAAAAATTAACAAAACAAAACAGTGGTTCAAATATCTTTTATCATTTTTACATAAAACATCCTAAATAAATATATATACCAAAACATGGGCGAACAGGTATTACTATTAGGGCAAACAAGTAAATTCACGTCTTTCCATATGCGCGCCACCTACCGGTGACATGTTCAGTAACTCTAGTTTACATGTAAGACTGTAGTTGGCATACAAGCCATAACATACATGTGTCACACTATACCTTCAATAAACAATAAATTGGCACCTACGTAGGTGAAACACCCGTTAAATTAAACGGGGTATTAAAATATGCATCAGAGTATACAAACTTTGAAAACTTTTGGCGAATAAAAGTGTGCAGTTAACAACTTTAAAATTTATACACAATAAGTGTTAGCAATGAACTGTGATTAATAAGTTTTTAATAAATTGTTAAGACATTTTTTCCCCACTTTGTGCCCCAAGGAAATTATTTACCTGTTCAGCGGATGCAAAATACTACATACACCTGGCTGCCGGTTAGTTAAAGGTGATTTTTATTGAGGTGTCAACAAATATACATGTACATGCAATATAAATGACACAAATGTATATAATTACTAGTACATGTAATTATTATATGCCTCTGATGTGTGTGAGCATGGCTTTCAATACATATACCTATAATTAAAAAAATGTCCCACTGAGAAGCTTCCTTTACAGGTGACTGGTGTTAATTGGGAAAGGTACACGTGCAATTTATAATAATTACCTTGGGGAAAATGTGTTGCTTTGTTTCGGATAAGACCTTCCAAGGAATATTTTACCCAACTGTTTTAGGATAAGCTTTTTCCAAATTGCAGTCGTAGGTTTAGGGAAAAATGTCAAAAATAAAATAGCTTAAGATTATTTAGTTTTTTATTTTGTTGAAGGAAATTATTGCAACCCAGAAAGGTGCATCGTTTTATTGCAGTGATGTAGAGATGTAACACGTGATTTCAAGTCTATGAGGGAATGCTCCTCCCATCATGAAGTTTTTCCCGCCACACCTATTGATTGGATTGTAATAGATGTGTTGCTTTTGATACACGGGGCCACCCACCTGTCAATTTAGTCAATCACACCAGGCGTTCAAAAGAATGACAATTGACACTGAATACTCCCATTGTGCACGTCCGATTGTTGTTGAATTTCCAGACAATAATATTATTTGTGAGATGAACAATTGTGTCCACCCAAAAATAAAACTGGAACGTCACAATAACGAGGTCAAAATATGTTGCAAAACATTGTTTTTATGGTTTCAAATGCATTGGAAATAAGTATTTTCTCACTGAAAGTTAGTGGCAAGCATATACTGCATGTGCGAGTCATACATGTAAATCGCGGTTACCCGCCCCTTTAAGGGAGGTAACACCACTTAATTCGCAATCGGCGAATTGGGCGAACAGACCCGGATTCATATGGCATTGGCATTGTGGAATATGGGTTACAATACATTATTGTATCTTAAACAAATGTCAAAATATATCATTCCGATTCATAGTCGCTAATCAGTCATTTTCATTTGTTGTGAGAATATTTTACCTGTAATCATATTTTTTATATAATCTGCATGTCCAGGACAATCCACATGGCCATAATGTCGTTTATCAGTTTGATATTCTAAACATGCTGCATTGATTGTAATCCCTCTGGCTTTTTCTTCAGGGGCACTGTCTATTTCATCGTATGCCTTAAACACTGCCTTTTTTTCCTGCGATAAAACCTTGGTTATTGCAGCCGTCAATGTAGTTTTTCCATGGTCCACATGACCGATAGTGCCGACGTTAAGATGTGGTTTGTCACGGACGTACGTCTTTTTCCCTCCTGGTTTTTGTTGTTGAAGACTTGCAACAGTCATAGAAAATGTCATTTTATTGCATGTAAATAATTCATTTCGAACGCCTAGCGCAACGTTTCTGAGAATAATTCTAGTCAGCATGGTAGCCATCATGCCTGCTATAACCTTGAACACAACTTCCTGTTCGGACTTGCTAAAAATATTACACTAGACGCACGTTTCGTGCATGATTATTCAAATTAATCCGTCAAAATGCTCAGATGAAATGCACATTAACGCACATGTTTATAGTTACTTGGAACTATTGAAAGAAACTTTTCTGGTTAGGAAACCGACCGTTTTAAAAAATATTTGAAACTACCAGATACAGCTTTCTGTACAACTGCTTTATATAACTTATAACTTTTGAACTCAGAGTTTTACTGTTTTAAATATGTGCTGCTTATCTTAGTACTGCTTAATTTGTTAGTGCTGTTTGAAACCACTATTTTTTTATTTAAGTAAAATGTGCTTTGTTTTATATGTAATGTAATTTTCGTGTTTTCTGTACAACTGCTTTATATAACTTAGAACTTTTGGACTCTACTAGGCTACTAATAATTACTACCTGCATATGCTTCTATGCTATATATAAACTTATAAATTTATGTTTTTTACTGTTTTTATATATGTGCTGCTTTTATTACTGCTTCATTTGTTAGTGCTGTTTGAAACCACTATTTTTTATTAAAGTAAAATGTGCTTTGTTTTATATGTAATGTAATGAAATGTGCATGCATGTTCTTATGTTGTTGTGTGTATAGTTATATGTCAGTCGGTTGTAAGAGCTCCTTAGAGCTCATGTTTGTCTTGTTGTCTTTGTATATATGTATACCGACTATAAATAAAATTTACTTACTTACTTACTTACTTACTTACTTACTTACTTACTTACTTACTTACTTACTTACTTTCTTATGTAGCCCGACAAAAATTCGCTCTGGAAGCATATCAACGAATACTGGAAAAGAAAGATAATCTCTGACTGTGAATTATTCTCGACTTTGAAATACTTTAACTTTTCGAAATTTATTCCAAACTCATGCCACCCTATAGTTCATATAGATAACAACAGTGATCCTTCAAGAGAAGAAATATTGATAGCCATCAAGCTTAAGATTGCCTCCGGCTCATATATTCTTCAGAAAAAAACGTGCAATGTTCATGAGATTTGAATCTTCAACCTGCAAGCTCTGCGATATAAAGACGAAGATATAGAACATTTTATAATCAAATGCAGCTGTCTACAATCAATCCGTGCTCCTTACATGAAAGAAATAGAGTGTTTATTCAACAAGTTATCATCTAGAGTCTTTTCTATGTTGACGGTTGAAAAAAAAACAAATATTATTGTGGACTGTACCTCATTGTTCGACTCCCATGATATTATACATGAAGCTAAAACGAATGCTTTTGTGGATAAACTGGATTGTGTTAATATGTTACATAAAGTAACTAGAAGATTGTGCTTTGATCTACACACTGCCCGCATCCGTATGTTAAAGCTACATAAATGAATCGAGAAAAAAACGTAACTATAGTGGTCTTCCCTGGAACAATATTTGTATATAGTGTACAGTGCTGAAATATATATATATATATATATATATATATATATATATATATATATATACTTTATATATATATACTTACCTCATCAATCGCGGTGAACTTATTTGCATGGATACTGGTGATGGCAAACCCCCCATCCCGACCCTTTACACTCGAAAGAGGTTGTCCTGAAGGACGGCAAAGAATTTCCGGTAAGGTAAGGTAAGCTCCATTCAACAGTGCCATTCAATAAGGTCACCACCTTTACCAAAATCACCCATTCCCATTTTAACAAGAGAAAATACATTTTCATTACCATTCCCTACGAACTACCACCAATGATCATTAATTCCTAGGTCAGTCGGGTTGTGGAATACCTTACCATATAATGTCGCGAAAAGCCCAGACTCCGATTCATTTACGTCTGGTGTCATTTCTTCTGTAGACTCTCAGTAATTGAACACAATTTCTTTATACGTTCATTTACAGTTGTTATTTAAATTCCCTGTTGTGCGCCTTCTAATCATCAGCATTTGATGTTTAGATTGATTGATTGGATGTCTGCTTTACGTCCAGCGAGCAGTATTTCAGCGATATTCAGGACGGGAACAAGTTAACAAACAATAAATCAACGGGAAATGGGGTGGGATGGGTCACAGGAAATACAATTTTGACTGCCACTGGAAAAGTATGGAGTTTTGGTTAGGGGCAAAAAATTTAGCCTTTTGTAGCGGCTACGATGAGCCTACTCTTTTTCGAAATCTTCAAAAGGGGTGTTTATCGTGCAAGGAGCGTGGCACTCTCCAAACACGTTACCCACTACGCTCCACGGTCAGGCTTTCCGTATTATGACCTGACAACCCCCAACGAGAGGGTCTCCCCTATCCGCCACCCGGGGACGCGCTGGGCTGCTCTGTGGGTCGATCACTGGGAACCCTCCCAGTATGGTCCCAGCATTGATGTTTAGAAGTACAGTGTAGATGTAGATATCCAAAATTTCCAAAAGCTATAGGCGCCGCGACTAATAATTAATGATGATCAATGATAGAAAGTTTGTATTCTTCTAATTATAGAAAATTGGTTTTTAAATTATATTGAATTGTGTTCAGGACTTAGTATATATCTCTGATACTGAATTATCTTTTCATTTAATTTATATTTAATTTTATTCTTGTAGGAATAAAAGACTGATGTCTTTATCCTCATATCTAGCTCTGGGACTTGTATAACTTGGTTTATAGGTTCCTGTCTAGCTCAAAGTCCAGAGCAGTGAATAGTGTTTTTGTTACTTGATTCCTGTCCAGATCCAGTTGTTAATTAAACTTTAGATTTTTCCTTTATTCTTATTGTCGCTTGGTATATTAATTAAAAATCAGAAGAACGTTATTACCGTATTAGTATTATTCTTGGAATTTAATATAGTTTGTGGGAAGTCTTTACAAAACCTACAAACCCTAGTATTTGATTCAAGTAGATCTTGACAAATTTAATTTTGGCGCCGAATATCATTAGCGGAGACGTAATAAATGGGATGACGTCACTGTAGGTCACTGCACCTCTTTGTTTGTTTGTTGGGTCTCTTTTTTGACTAACGGAGACAATTGGTTGACATCGTTTTAGGTGAATATCTTTGTTTGCTTTTCCTGTTATGGATGGAACACACCCTAGATCACCCTTACAAGTAAGGGTTTCTGTGTTCACATGAGAGAACATATTCGGACCCTTTGTCCATGCAAGATTTCAATTTTTGTATGCGAATAAAACCGCTTATCTATTTTTCAATACGAACGTATACGGTAATGTACAACGATTTTTTATGACTCGTGTATACGATATCAGTTAATAAACATATCTTAGCATAAATTCATATTGCACTGCTATGCATATCATGTGCATTTTTAATCACTGCACCATCCTGCTTGAATTATTATAAATTATACCATCTTTTATGTGTCCATTCGGTTTAGAGATGAATTGATGTGTTAAATTTAATTTGAAATGGATGATTCACATACACGTATTTTTTTGCGAAAATGACCAATATGCTAGACAAAACTTTTATGTCTTAGCAAAAAAACAAAATATAAATAATAAAAGCTATGTTGTTATCTTTTACTATATTGTAGAAAAATATGGTAGTTCTGCTATAAAATGCACCGGAAAATAATGTTTAGTACATTAATGTTGAACGCTATTTTAAAATTGAAGGCAAAGCAGAAGTAGGGGGTGATATATAAATTACCCTTTCGTATTAAAGCAAACCTCGATTCCATCAAATATATATTTAAAGACCCTTAATTGTCCGGACTGGTAATTTTAAGTGGCACATCCCGTATATATAAATTGGCGGGAAACGGTAATTTTATGTTACTATGACGTGATGTCTGCTATTCAAAATGTTGATGTGCACTTTTCTATACGCTTTTGTATTTGCTGAAACATTTTATAAAATACTGGCCGAAACACTTATTTGTGATCCAGGGGAAAAGTATACATGTACTGGTTATAACTTTGGATTGGCGGTGGTCTTTTCAGATGATAAAACGCTATGCAATGGAAACTGCTACAAGCCCAACAACTGCACTAATACTTGGTCTGAGTGGTCATACACGAGTAAAGGCGTACACAGTTTTGTTGGTAAGCTTGAAATAATTATATACACATGAAATCACTTCAGTAATGACCACCGCACAGAAATTTGTTTTACTATTGCATGATTTAATATTTTATTTTAATAAGGCGTACACAGTTTTGTTGGTAAGCTTGAAATAATTATATACACATGAAATCACTTCAGTAATGACCACCGCACAGAAATTTGTTTTACTATTGCATGATTTAATATTTTATTTTAATAAGGCGTACACAGTTTTGTTGGTAAGCTTGAAATAATTATATACACATGAAATCACTTCAGTAATGACCACCGCACAGAAATTTGTTTTACTATTGCATGATTTAATATTTTAATATCTATTTCTTTAAATTATTTTGATTGGGCACAAATATTAAACGTTTAATCAGGTACAGTCTAAGACGAAGTATACTTATAATATATAGACTGTCTCTGGTTTAATTTACTCTTGTATAGTTTTATTAATATGTTGAATTTCAATGTTGGTTTGATGCATGAACTATTGGTTGATTCCCTCATAACCGATCATAGCTTAACATTCAGCGAGCAACTGGCAATATGTTATATAAGGGTGAAAACGAGACAAACAAAAACAAAATAAATTGTGTGTATGTGATAATCATATACGGGCTTTAATTGTAAGAGGTACAATGGACAGCGGGTATGACAACCGTGGTCTCCCGGTGAAATGGTTCGTTTACATGACAAAAGCGTGATTGGCGAGGTACCAATCACTTCTGTTTCCCATTCGACAGTTGGGTTTGCTGTTTCACATCTCACACAGCAGAACGAAAAACCGTTTACTCTAAAAGATATAAGCACTCAGGACAAAAGCAAGTACACAAAAAGAATTATAATCAGACGGACAATGTTCAGGAAAGGTGAACTGACACCACGCAGAAAAATTGAAAGAGTTGGTTTCTTGAACTTTGAGCCTTCTTCATTTTTACATGTATTTATGGAAATCGTCATGTGGATTCCCACAAACTCGTCTTCAGAGTTTGACGAAAGGCGAGTTCTTGCATCGCTAAATTGTAAACTAGTATTTTACTGGTATCTATAGTGCCTTTGAATTGTTAGTTTAGTTTAACATTTTTGTTGACAAAAATAACCAATAACTGTCAGAGCTAGAATCGAACACAAGTTATTACAACTTATGAAGTTCTCTCCGGTGAATAATCTTACAAACTATTACACAATATGTCAGCAAGAATATTACTATATATAGTTTTAAACACATCCAGTAAATAAAATGAAACAAGACAAAATATATAAAGCAACATGTACTATGCAATTCAAGAAAAGAAAACCAAAGTAATAAATAAGGGAGGGGCCGAGTCGAGCTTAGCAGAAAATCTCTTAGAATGGTGTATGTAAGGCTACCAGAACAAAATAGCAAAATGTCAATAGTATAATTAAAAATTCCCATCAAATAATATAAGAAGTTGATGTCTATTGTTATCCAAAAGTGGGCATTCTAGAAAATAATGTAAGGATTCTTCTAAGGGACAACCACAAGCACAGCCTTTGTCCTTGTCAAGGTTCACTCTTTGAAACTGGGACCTGCAGGATTACTAATGGGTATGTATAACACTTATTATCATGACGCATATCCCAAATGACCGATTACTTTGGGTTCTTCAGATCATGATGGTGTATCGTGCTGGTATTCGCGTGCGAAATCTATAAACTAACTTAATATATAGGGATGTTCTGCCAAGCGAAATTTGAAAACCAACCAGTTTAAATAAGTTCTTCTTGCACATCGGAGAGATGTTTGGGTAGAATCGACAACCCCCCCCCCCCCCATGCCACACTCTCAACATCACATACTACCGGTATCTACATAGGAAAAAAAAATTAATCATACCTACTTGCACGAATCGCATTTCATGTTTAAATTTAAAATTTATATACATAAGACATAGAATTATGCTAACAACCACCACGTCATACTAAGTTTTGCCAAATCCTGAAACTTGTTTCTTCCTGCATGTTCTAGTATTGTTCTATTCTTATTCGCGAGCAACTCGGTCCGCCGGATGTGAAAAACTAAACTTGTTAAATTATCTTTGTTAGAGAAAAGACATCGTCTTTGTAAGTGGAACAATCAAGCCGAAACAGAGATCAGAAAAGGAGGTAAAAATGACAAAAATTCCAAATCTATGAATAATACTATACAACGAATTAAGAGAAGCGTGATGTCGGATATTGCGGAAAAATCTCTGCCAGCTACAATAGAGAATGTAGTGGACACAGATCTACAAAAACTCAAAGATACTGTCGTAACGCAAGTTGGTAAGACCGTCAATTTGTCATGTGATAATGCTGGTCTGGAAGAGATTAAAAATGAATTTCCTAAATGTAACCATACATGGGTTCAGAATAATATCGATGTGAGCTTCACCGATACAACAAAAAAGTATCGTGGGATGCAGCTGTCAATATCCAATGTTAATCCTTACGATCAAGGTGTTTACACATGTCGAATAAATTATGGGTCTACAAAACGAAAAACTATATATTTTACCACTTTAGTCACAGAAAACGTTGGAATTCCAGTTGAAGTCCACGAAACGAAAACCTTAAAGCTAGATTGTCCAAGTTCTATCATCGGACGTCTATTTGAAAAATCTCAACGTTTTTGGTCTTTGAATACAAAAACGTATATTTCTGAAATACCAGCTGAAAGCCGGACCATTGAACAGTTCGGTAATGCTTCAAAGGTATATGAAGGTCTTTGGACTTGTACTGTTGTTGATAATACGACTGGAAGAAAATGGGATGTCATTAATTATCAAGTTAGAGTTATACCGCTTCCCATACCGGAGACTAATTCTGAGAAATGGGTCAAACAACACTTAGTATTGATTGGAACACAGTCGTTTGGAGTTTTAGGATGCATTGTGGCGGTGTTTCTAGGTTGTTGCTACAATCCGAAACGAAAGGGAAGTGACGAGGAAAACGAAGAACTCATTAAAAACTACGGGGAAGAGGAAAATACTGGCAACAGAGACAGTAAAATGGAAATATGATCACACAAGAAAATAGTATTCATTCATTCATTCATTTACTTTCTAAATTTACACATAGTAGTTTTGAATTCAAATTAAGACCATCAGAATAGTGCACATGGGTTGGATTTCATGTTGGAGTGGAGCGCAATTATTCAGCGAGAGGACTGAGGACCGCTGGTCTAAGTTCCAGGGGTGCAACCCCTACTTTATAAAAGTTAAGCATAAAAAGCTATTTCTGTAGTTTCTTGGATTTTAATGTATTCATCGTGTCTTCGACATCCGTCCTGGTAGTTCGGATTATAACGGCAGTAAAATTCGGCCTAGCATTTGAACAGTTGACAAATAAAAGTTGAACGGTTATGTTGTGCGTTGACTTTATTAGATCGATAGTTGCAAGTTATTGTATGGTGATGGTTTTCGGTTTCGTGTATAGGACACTGGAAAATCGAAGCAATTCAAATTAATTTCTTTCTTATTATTCTACCCGATACAGCAAAGTCTTCCATTCAAGATAAGGGTCACACTTTAGTTCGGACTGTAATTGACTACCTTAGGGGATGCAGGATAGCATCTGCCGTTTATCTGAAAATCTTAGAAAAGATACATGTTTGTAAAATAAATTTTAATTTCTTTCGTTAAATTACTTTTGGCTTTAAATTTCATAAAATTTTGAATATCAATCTATTTATGGTTTAAATACAGAAATGAAGCTAAAACCAGTTCTGTATAACCAAGGCAAAAACCATAAAATTATTTGAAATTTTTAAACAGGAAGTTAATGCTGTTCAAAAATATTAATTTTTAGTATCTTTTTACTATAGTCATTTTTCGATAGACAAAAAATTAACTCAGAACCCCGTATTTTTCTGTCCGTTCCTGAATGGGAGATTTATTAAACCAATAATTATATTGCATGTTTTATTCCGTTCTCCAATTCTCTGTACAATGTTACAAAATATAAAATTTCGGTGCTCAACTCTTCGGAAAAGAGCTCTGAGAGCATCTTTTATCAATTTTCAAAATAACAAGGTCGTTTTGAGAAATATACAATCAAAAACTTGACAGAATGTTTTCTTTTAATTTTTCAAATGCTTTCTATGGCCAAAACTTTTCTTTAAAAAAAATATAAGAAACCGACCGAATAACATGAGCTGAAAGTCGATTACAAACATCCGACAAACAAGTAAAACACGAAACGCAAATTAAAAAACACAAAAATAGAAAGCGAGTTACCTGAACCCAATAAAAACAATTGACTCAATCGGGCTGAGTACATGCTTCTATTAGAATTTCTATTCATGCTTCTATTAGAAGTTCTAATTACACAATCGTCGAGTTGCTCTTTGTTATGTCTAAGAAAAGTCAAATCTATCTATTACTCATCGAAAATGTCCGATCGTACTGAGATATGGATTTCAAAGATAGAATTTCTGAAAGGATAACATCGTCCTCTTGTTCGTTGTCAACAGCAGTATCAAATATTAAGTATTTATTATATTTAAACAGTTGGCTTTTAAAGATTTTCGTAACAGGATTTTGAAGAAAAAAAATGGTGTCAAATAGAAAACGATGCTTTGAAATGGATAAACTCGAGACATTTAAAGTCCGTCAAAAACATAACCATAGATAGATGTAAACGCCATATTCAATAATTTTCAGCTATATAATGGCGTTACGTGTTTTAAACGAGGAGGGAGCGGGATACCCTGATACCAACTCCCGACTTAGACGCAGAGTTGGAGAGTAACACGCCCTGCTGTAAGGCTCGAACACGTACCATCATAGGTCGAATTTTATTGCCGTTATAATAAGTTAATTTTGTGATTTGTCGGATTAACCAAAAAAGCGATGATACGATTATTCGTTCAGGCACCATCCGTGTTGAGAATAGTAGATGTTTAACTAACTTGGCCACTTGGTCTCCTCCAAGGGCCTCGGTAATTAGTGATGACCTTTTTAGCTCACCCGACCCGAGGGTCTTACGAGCTAATGCCATCACTTGGCGTCCGTCGTCGTTGTCGTCAACTTAAAAAAAAGTATTCTCCTCCTAAACCACTCAAAGGATTGCTTTGAAACTTTAAACACATCATCAGTAAAATGTCCTCTACCAAATTTGCACAAATCATGGCCTCAGACTAACCAGCATGGCCGCCATGGCTAAAAATAGAACGGGGGGGGGGGGTCAAAATATAATTTTTGCCTTACAGTTCAAAAAGTATCATAGATACAGGAAAACTAAAGCGACCTTCCTTCTTCAGCATCAAAAGCTCTACAAAACAAAAGTCGAAGTTGTATAATGACTCCTTGTAAGAGTTATTGCCCTTTAATTGTCGAAATTGATGATTTATTATAAAAAATATTGGTAGAGAAAAAAGTAGCATTGCTTAATTGTTCTTCTCTATGAGAGCTACACAAATGGCTGCAGGGTCAAGATTGTCTGATGAACCGTTTAAGAGTCATTCCCCGTAAACTGTTTTTTAAAAGAGCAATAACTTCTACAAGGAGTCGTCATACAACTTCGATCCAATATGGCTCCTTGTAGAGTTTTTGCTCTTTAATTGTCGAAATTGATTATTTTTTGCCTCAAAACCTTGAAAATTATTAGAACTAGAGAAAAAGTTAGCATGTCAAACTTTTGAACTGTATGAGAGTTACAAAAATGACTTTAGGGTCAAGATTGTTTGATGAACCATTTAAGAGTTATTCTCCTTGAGTATTTTTTAATGAATTTGAATTGATTTTAAAAAATCTTCTCCGCTTAAACCAATGGAAGGACTACTTTGAAACATTGCACATATCATCTTGAGACCTCTACCAAAATTGTGCAAAACATGACAACTGATCAACATGGCTACCTTGGCTTTAAATAGAAAAGGGGGGAAGGAATGTCAAGATAGTTTTTGGTTGAAAAGTATAATAGATATAGCAAATTTGAAGGGAACCTCCTTCCTTATCATCAAAAGCTCCTCCTTATAGGAGTTATTTCCCTTAAAAGGTCACACAATTAATGATTTTTTGCAGAAGTGTTGGACAATTCCTTATAGGAAAGAAAAGCAGGATAAAAAAGAGTTGCTTGGTTTCAGGTGCAGGTGAGCGATACTGGCTCATATGATCCTCTAGTTTAAGAATAGCACAATTAATTTGAGAGATGTCAAGTGTAGATTGTTTTAACGCCAAATGAGGAATGTTCAGCTATATCCGATCATTATGATTGTGCATGAGAACAAAACTGTGTGGCATGCATAATTCGCTAAACCAACAGGCTGGATTTGTACTTAGTTCTTGCGCACTGCTGTTGCGGTGTCCGCGTGTAACCGCAATCAGACTATATCACACAGTTCTATGCAACATCAAACGGCTAATATAGCTGTCGTGGATTTACTTGAACGACCAAGTCAATATTGCTGCTTGCTCGTGATTTCGCATCACGCATCTAATATGAACTAGATATCAGTGAGATGGTACCCATCTCCGTGGGCCCCGCCGACCTTAGGGTCAAGGTCAAAGGTCATCAACCATGGTATGCAACACATCACCTTGCTATATATTACCTAGTAAAAATTCCAAATATCAAAAGCCTACCTCAAAAGATAAAAAAGTTACAACTCGGACATGAATTTGTCATTCAGTAAGCAATAATGTGACCTTAAGGTCAAAGTTCAAGGTCAAGGTCAACAAACACGGTATGCGACACATAACCTTGATATTATCTACACACATCCCAAGTATCAAAAGAATACCTCAAATGATAATATCAGATTATTACATGACATTTTTGATATCATATGCATTATTAGCCCAAGGTTTGATATTGGCCCAAGAGCCGCAGGCTCGAGGGCCAATATCAACCGAGGGCTTATAATGCATATGATATCAAAAATGTCATGTAATAGTCTTTTTATCATATGCTTCAACAGGGGAAAATGAAATAGACTTGGATATATCAAAATCTTATCGAGTTCCGGTACCACTATTCATGTGCTCCGAATTAGTTTTAAAGTCATTTAGATAATATTTTCAGATCACTCACGGTTCGTTTCTATTTGTGTGTAAGTTTTCATTGACTTAAGATAATCCAAAGTATTGTCCATCTCCATGCATTCGTATCATGCATGTCGTCTGCTTTATCGTTCGACGTCATATTTGTAAACAATTCCGGTAATTTCCGATCATTTACGAAAAGGCATGTGATAACACTTACGGAAAAGCGTGTAATAACATTCGGAAGCAGTTAATAACATTTTGATATCAGCCCGCTTTGCCAATCTGGTAAAATATAAAATTTTTTCCCATTTATTCCTTTTATCATACAGTAAAAAATATAAGTTATTTACTATAAGTATATGATAAAAAAAGTTACAGCCCGGACATGAATTTGACATTCAGAAAGCAATAAAGTGACCTTAAGGTCAAAGTTCAAGGTCAGGGGTGATCAACCATGGTATGCGACACATCGCTTTGATATTATCTACCCTTCAAAACCCTACCTGATAAGATAAAAAAATTACAGCCCGGACACGATTATTTCGGACGGACTGATCACTATAGGGCGTCCGTCACCCTAATAACGGGTCTTCTTGATTATGGCCAAAGCAAATAAAGTAGTCTTTACAATTATCATACAAATATGTTGTTCTTGTAAACTTACAATGCACACATAAGAAAACACGAAAAAGATGAAGCTTTAATACAAATCTATTGTATTTACCATAAACATGTACATTAACTTTAAAAACAAGCGATTACTAGTATAAGAAGGAAGACCGCAATTGGTCCTATTATCACACGTTTTACTCTTTTTATATAGAAGCAGCCCTCGCCATTCGTCTCGAAGCAATCTTCTGGCTCCATGATAGTCAAAGAGAGCACTCAGAAGACAGATCAAACCTTCTATGCTTATGTTTGATACTATATCAAGATCTAATGATAAATGTTGTTCACTTAACTTTGTTCCAACTTTTTTGCTCTTTTCGCGAATTCTTCTATGTTAAAACAATTAAAATGTATGTTTCGTGCTAAGTTCCACAAACACAGATCCTCTCTTTAGTTTAAACATACGTCTGTTCATCAATTGCAGAAGCAAGATCGAGGTCATGTGGCTCTGATAAAAGAATGGAGGTAGAAATTAGATGCGAGAATGTTGATCCTTTAAATCTTACCACTACTCCTATTATTCCACACAGAAGCCGACGACTCCTCAGCTCGTTCATTCCAATTCCGAAGGAGTTGGACAAGTTCATTTCAAAAACGTTTAAACAGAAAACTGATGTTCGATTATATAAAGCAGTTGGAAGTAGAATGGACATAACATGCGACAATGACATCACTGCAGAAATAACTGCGAAGTATAAAAAGTCTTCAGCAAGATGGCTGCATAACAATGTTGGATTGGTTATCGAAGCAGAGAGAATGGTGTACCAATTCAACTCATTACAAATACAGAACATTAAACCTGAAGATCAAGGAGTGTATGTTTGTCAAATGGAATACGAAAAGAAACAGTATAAAACAGTTGCATTGTTTACCTTAGTTACACAGCCTGGAATTCAGGTTCATGTTAAAGAAACTCAAACACTTATTCTGAACTGTCCATCCTTCTCTATCTACCACACAGTGAAGGATGCCAAAAGACTCTGGCTTCTAAATAGAAAATTGGTTCTTCCTCCAATATCAATTTTAAACACATCAAGTGAACGTTTCCATGCTGTTAACAAATATTATGCAGGAAACTGGACTTGTGAGGTACCAGATAAAAGCAACAACATTAGCTGGACCATTATAACATATGAAGTAATCATTGATCCTCCTCCAACACAGTTTGAGGTATGGCTAATGTACTTTAAAGACAACCCTCATGTTACAGGTGCCATTGGACTTGGTGTGTTAGGGTGCTTTTTAGTTTTTGTGGTGATAATTCAACACCAAGTAGAAAAACAAAAGCAAAAACGAGAAAAAAAAGAAAAGGAGATAAAAGACAAATTAGAAGAGTTCAAAAAAGGTGGAATTAAATTGTTTGCTGATCCTAACATTGAAAATATGACAAAAAATGATATGAGTAATGATCAGAGTGAAGAAGAACAAAGCCAGGACCATAACCAAAACCAAGTCCTTTATCCTGAATATCCTTTGTACACAGACAAGACCCACAAAGTCTATTATCCTAAATATCCTGTGTACACAAACGAGAACCTTAACAATTATCATGTGTACACAGATGAGACAAAAGACTATAGCAATTATTATCCTGGTGACAGAACACATCCATATTACAATACTAAGGGTTACAGTCAACTTTATGCTGGTTACGATACAGTAAATCAATATCATCAAACTGTTTAACTCATTTAACAAAAGTATTACATGTAAAATCTTGGTCATTTTTTATGAATTAAATGTGACAAAAATGAGATTTTTCAGTATCAGTCCACGTAAGAATCAGGCAAAATGCATACATGAAGGAAAAAAACGCAAACTTTTGATCATGGAATTTGATAAAACTATTGAACATAACAACATTTTAATTTATTAAAGTTCTGAAGTATTTTGCCTTTTTAAGATATAATCATTTGAAATTTAGTTGAATTGTACAGTGAAAAATGCAGTGAAATTTTCCCGCCAAATTTTTCTCTTGTTAGAATTTGTTTTTATATCAAAATAAATGAATCTAAGCCAAAAAAGCTAAAAACAAAATTTTTATGTGCCGCCCACTGCCTGACCCTTAGCTAGAATACTACTTAAACGGTTCCATTTTAAACATACAGTGCATATGACAAGGTATCATAATTATACAATGTAGAAATGCCTGGAAACAGACAGTTTGTACTACTTAGTATAAAGCTACCTCAATAAAATTAATGTGCTTAAACTTGAGCAAAATATTCAGATATATAATGCCTACTAATATTTAAATTATAAATAAAAACAAGCAGACATACATTATTTTGATTCTATTATGAAAATGGAGAAATTTTGAATTGTGCATCTTGTTTAATGAGGTTCTTTATCATTGATTTTTTTTGGTGAATGTGAAGATATAAAAATTGACTAAAATTGATGGTGCTAATAGAAGAAATGTGCATATTAGAAATGAAATAACATATCTGTAAACATTACCTATGCAATTTAACAAAACATTTTGGATGAAAGAAAGGTAAGAAGCAGATCAAACTGTATGTCAAATATCTGGGCACATATTATTGCACATTTCCAACTATGTTGGTGAAAATGACATTATGATCTTGAGAACTTCCAAAATCAAAACTGACAACAAATATTGCATTTTTGTTATGAAAATGAGATCACAAAAATTGGCATATTAGGCATGTAGGACAATATTATAAATTTTTATTTGTTTGAATGGTGTTTAATGCCACTTTCAGCAAACTTTGGGCAAGGAAACCAGAGTTCCTGGAGAAACCCTCAACTTGCAGTAGGAAAACTGGCGTTCCTTGTCGATTTCAACTAGTTATAAGTGAGATGGTACCCATCTCTGTGGGCCCCGCAGACCTTAAGGTCAAGGTCAAGGTCATCAACCATGGTATGCGACACATCCCCTTGATATTATCTACCTACATTCCAAATATCAAAAACCTACCTGGAAAGATTAAAGAGTTAGAGCCCGGACATGAATTTGTCATTCAGAAAGCAATAATGTGACCTAAGGTTAAAGTTAAAGGTTAAAGGTCAACAACCATGGTATGTGACACATCACCTTGATATTATCTACCCACATTCAAAATATGAAAAGCCTACCTCGAACGATAAAAAAGTTACAGCCCGGACATGAATTTGTCATGCAGAAAGCAATAATGTGACCTAAGGTCAAAGTTCAAGGTCAAAGGTCAGCAACCATGGTATGTGACATCGCCTTGATATTATCTACCCACATTCTAATTATCAAAAGCCTACCTGGAGAGATAAAAAAGTTACAGCCCGGACATGAATTTGTCATGCAGAAAGCAATAATGTGACCTTCAGGTGAAAGTTCAAGGTCAAAGGTCAGCAACCATGGTATGCGACACATCCCCTTGATATTAACTACCCATATTCCAAATATCAAATGCCTACCTCAAAACAAAAAAAAGTTTCAGCTCGGACACGATTAGTTTTGGATGGACGGACAGGCTGATCACTATAGGGCATCCGCAACAAAGTGGCGGGGCCCTAATTATAATAGGAGTCTAGTAGACCCTACTTGCAGAAAGACTCGAACCCACAACCTCCGTGTTGACAGACCATGCGATAAATAGTAGATTACGAACTACCATAATCACTCGGCCACCAAGGCCCTGTTTAATTTTTTTTTAAATCTAAAATGTCTGCAGGACATCATATCAGAACATAGTTAATAAATTATACAATTTATATTTCAACGACAAGATTTTTGTTTGTTTGAATGGTGTTTAATGCCACTTTCAGCTATATCATGGCGTCCAGTTTTTATTGGAGGAAGCGGGAGTACTTCGAGAAAACCTCAGACCTGCGGTAGGAAAACTGGCAATCCTTGTCAATTAAGATTGGAGTCGAGTAAACAATGCCTGCAGTGAGAATCAAACCTTCAATCTCAGTGTTGACAGACTACCTGACGAACTACCTAAACCACACGGCCACCAAGGCCCCAGTTCTATGACAAAAAAAGATATATTGATAAACTGCTGGAATGTTACCACAACTGAACAAGGAAATCAGACAGTCAAGAGAATGCTGCATAGCATTTACTAAATTATGCAGACGGAATAACAGAAGAAAACAATAAATATTTAACAACAAATATTTATTAAAATACACTCTTATTATAAAAATATGTAAAAAATCAACAACAATCATTAACAATTGTAAATTATCTCTCCAATCAACCAAATGAAATCACATTAATTTCGATTCCTATTATAATTAAAGCTAAAAATACTACCTGTATTAAAAAACTGTGGCATAATATTCTACGTTGAATGTGAGAAATTGATTGATTGATGAATAATAATCGCAAATAATCATTTAGAAGATGATATTATCCATCATCACTTTCTCCATGAAAACTGCCTTGGAACATTTAGTAAAGGCTGCCTTTAAATTTAAAAATTTTTAGTTTTAAGTTTAAAGATTTTAATTACATATGTAATTTTTTATAAAACAAACTCACTGAACTGTGCAACCTTTCAAAAATTATTATTTTGTAATATATCAAATTTAAAGTATATGAGAATAAAATTTTTAAAATATAATATCAAATTAAAACGATTAATAATATTGCATTGTTTATTTTTCCTCACAATTGTAATATGTGTAAAATTATGGCCATTTCAAAATTGCTCTACGATAAAATTTCAATAAACCTGACCAATGTGGGACTGCAATATGTTTCTTCCAAGAATGGACAGTTTTTAAGCATTGATAGGATCAATATAAAAAGTTTCTTAACATTGCAACTGAAATTTATGTTCAGGTTAAATTGGAACATGCTTGACTTATTCAGGATTTAGACTGATTTGACTTTACATAGTTATTAAATCATTTGGTTGAAGGCCATTAAAAAAAGCATTTTTGGGATCAATTTTTGGATCATACTATTGCTACTAATACTGTCCAATTTTAATGCTGTTTGTACAAATGAATTGCACATTCCTAATTATCTTGTTTCGAATTCTATTATGCAAATGTAATTTATCTTGGAATTCAAAAATGACTAACAGCCCCTATAAATACATCACATATAATATTCAGGAGATTTTATCTGATTTATAACATGTATTTCTGTTGAGAAATTCATGTCAAACAACATATTTAACTAAATAATACCATATTTTTCAAAGACAAATTACTTAGAGATTAGAGTCTTGCTTGTCTATACTTATTAAAACTTTACCCGTGGAATTTCTTCCTAGAACATACTGGAAAGCTTCATTTATCTGTAAATAGATTAATGCTTCATTATTTATAAAACAGACATGGCTCTGGGCCCGGTTTCATAAAACATATCAAATTTGAGGATTTCCTCAACTCATCCTCAACTCAAATATTAACCAATCAGATTGCTGGAAAATTCAAATTTAAAGAAAAACTCACGGATTTGAGGAAAATCTCAATTTGAGAAGTTTTATGAAACTAAGGCCTGGTACAGAGGATAGGGTGGTGAGTAGAGGTACATCCTTTATAACAACAGCTCGAAAAGTATTCAAACAGAACACACAAATTATTGTGAACTAACAATGTGTAACAGTATTTTGTTTGGCTATAAACAGATTTCAAAATGAAAAAAAGCCTTTAGTAATTAATATTCTAATATGACGTATTATTCCTCCAATTTGATTGGTCAGTTACACGTCATTACAAAACATGGCAATGCGACCTAACGTCACAATAGGTTTTACGACGTCACAATATTAATGGCTGAATTTTAAAGTTCTTATTAAAACAAAAGTAAATAAATAAGGCATATCGATGGCACACTACAGTAAAATATTCACTAAATGTTTTGTTAAAGTGTATTTTCTCCACCCTACATTGCAAACTTGAAAGGATTTCTTGACCAACAATTTGTCATTATGAAAATGGCAGCTAGAAAATAATGGCCTATATGGTCCACTTGAATCCAAAAACACAGGATTTTGTCATATCAGAATTATAATAATTCATTCTGGCTATCACCATCGTTGGGTAAAAAAATAATCTAATATAAAGGTCCAGCCCATGTGTAAATGAGTACAACTTCATACCCCTCATGAATTATTCCTTATAATTGCTATGAATACAAGAAAGGTATTGCACTTCTTACTCCATAAATATACAATACTTGTACATTGTCAAATGCATATAAAAAACATATAATGAGGCTTGGAAAAGGGTGAAGTACAAGGCTCTGCGTCGGAGTTTTCCCAATATCACACAGAATACACTTAATAAACAGGTGATACAGATAACCCTCTAATTAAACCCTGTATTTGCAAGTGGCATGTCCTTAATCTTTTTTTTACTTGCAAGTTTATTATTATATCAGGGGTTGGTTTCTTTCAAACATATAACATAGCAAATATAAAAGTCAGCTCATAACACATTCAAGAAGTTTTGGATGCATGTAAATAAATTTCCAAACTGTAGACTAAACTCAATAAAGATATTTGTTCTTGAACATGCAGATTTTATTATTGTTTTATAACCAATATTATTACCTTGCTAAGAGGAAATTCTTTTCCAATATGAGGTGTCATATTTCCTAAGCTAGCTTGCTCTAGAACATCTATGACAGACTGTCGGAACACAGGTGAATTAAGACGTCTGTAATAACCCCAGGTTATACCCATTGTTGATGCCGATTTGAGTAATAATAAGTTAGCTGGTATATTTGGAATTTTTCCAGAGGCATAACCAATGGTTAAAATTCTCCCTTCATCTGAAAGACTAACAGAAAAATCTATTGTATCTCCTTGTTATAATACACACATTGTGCAAACATTATTTTATTATACTATAACCCATAAAAAATGACAGATTAAACATAAAATTATAAGACTGTACAGGACTTCAAAATGAACAAACTGCTGACATTGACGGTTATACAGTTAACCTGGTCATTACTTGAATTGGTAATAATTTTTTACTTACATGTAATTATGGTGACTGTCTCTAAAAATAACACATTCTCTTGTCTACACTTTAATGTCAAGGACAGATTTATAACTTAGCTCCTGTGATGACAATGATTCTCTGCTAGCCTATGTCACATGTGGTGAACTATACTATACAGCTACATGTTTAGTCACAAATAAAGGACCAGCAGTGCTTTTTACAACAAGTCAAGAGTGTAAAATACATCGCAAGTGCTGACGTCACAATGCATTTCCCTTTGATCTTCCAACACTTACCTTAGATTTTACACTTGCAACTTTTTGTGAAATCGACTCCTTCATCATAAGTTGCACAGAGAAAAAGGATGTTTTTGTTGTGACAGACAAGTGCATGTGCTTGTAACCTTCTTGTTTAATTAAATGTTGTTGTGTAAAAAATATGAATAACCAACCAGAGGCTCTCAAAAGCTTGTATTGCTCACCTGAATATAGGCAATGATTATGGCACTTTTTTATGTTAAACTAAGTCCTGTAATTTTCAATTTTTCTGGTATAAGCTTTGTTAAGACCTGCTGCTTAAGTTCAACTGGTTCAATCATTACAGATACAATGCTATTATAAACAATTTACCATACTATATTTAATTAATTCTTACAATGATTGTGAGAAAGGCAGTGATCTTAGATTTTCTATCAAATAAACCAAAAAAAATTTTAAGAGAACCATGCAAGAAACTTTATCATACAATTCCCTACTTTCGGAATACAGAGTTACTTCCCATATTCAAGAGTTTCTTGCTTAACAGCAGGTATCGTGTAATGAACAGATGGGGGAAAATCATGTTTTTATTTTTTCTAAATAATTTCTGTGAACTGAGTGTTCCAGTACAACTAAATTACACTGCAGAATTAGTTGCCACATCATAATAAATTTTACCAGATGCTTTGCTGTATGTGAATAAAAAATATTGCAGAAAAACTACTTTTAACACACAGCAGGTACGATAAAATACCTGCTGTAAAGAACCGATAACTCTGCAAATGGGAGATAAATCTTGTGTATCGCAAGAAGGGAATATGAATCAGATTTGCAGTTTCATAAAAGATGAAATTTGAAAATGTTTCCTATAGAGTCCTGTATTAAACTAAATTCGGTAATGGTCGCTTTTTTAAAAGTCTAATTGTCATAAAGAAAAAATATATAAATGATCTGATAAATATTGGTGAAAATGTATGTTGGTGGCAGCCATCATGAATCTTTTATCAGAATAAAAAATATAAACTTTTTAGAGGATCATCTAATGTACATACAATATGGCTTTCATCAGTTTTACAGTTTCTTAGAAGTCCCAATGCGGAAGGCATTATGAATTTCAGTGTGGCATAAAAATCAACTTTAAAATGGACCATCCAAAAAATACTGGTAATAAGTTTTATTTCAATTGGTTAACTGGTTTAAGAAAAGACGACTTTGTAAACTAAACTTTTTTCCCTACGGTCTTGCAGAAGCAGCTATTCTGAAGTTCCAATCAGAATAAAAACAAAAACATTTCAGAAGACCATTAAATAAACATGCACACACAATATGGCCTCAATCAGCTTTGCAGTTTTCGAGAAGAAAATATTTGACCATTTTCACCATAGGGTCCCATGTTAAATTAAGTCCCACTGTAGCAGTTATTTTGAAGTTTGGTATGGCATAAAAACACAAAACTTTAAAAAGAACCATTCAAAGAATATTAATGATTAGAAAATATAGGATCTTACATTGGTATGAGTGGATTATCAGATTACTCCAATCAAGATAGTTAAATTTCCATAATTCCAGGAGTACTAATGTAAGAATCTGTTTCTCTAATTTAAAAAAATGTTAGTTTGCGTAATGAGGTACAAATTCTCCCAAACCCATTTTTTACTTCATGACTGGAATATGCAGTAAATGGAAGGTGTTTTGTTAATGACGTCAGTAGTTCTTATTATGATCTTATAATACCCATTGGAAACTTGTTTGGGGGGTATATAGGAATCACCCTGTCTGTCTGTCCATCCGTTTGTCCAATCCCTTGTAAGCGCTTCTCCTTCTAATCCGCCTGACAGATTTTGATGAAACTTTACATGTAGGAAGTACATCATATGTAGATGTGCATGATGAATTTTCGTTGCTGTCTGATGTTATTCAGGGGAGAAAATCGGACTTAAACTTTTTAAATATAGTATTCAGTGGGAGACCTCGTAAGTGCAACTCCTCCTAAACTGTTTGAAGGATTTTGTTGAAACTTTACATGAAGGAAGTACATTATATGTAGATGTGCAAGAAGAATTTTTGTTGCTGTCAGATATTATTCAGGGGAGATAATTGGACTTGAAAAGTGAAGCGGGGAGTATCCCTTTTCGAGCGTGCTCACAGTCCACACTTGTTATTTAAAATCAATCAACTGCTGAGAACCACATTAACACTAGTGACGACAACTATTTCTTCCACACCGGACAAGTGGTTTGAATATAACCCAAAAATTAGAGAAGCCTTTTTCACATAAGGCCCTCAATACACTAAGTCATGCAGTGGAAGCCATTTTGAAGTTCCAATCTGAATAAAATTCTGTTAATACAGGTGATAAGTTTTGCTTCAATGAATGTTGCGAGCAGGTTTGGATTCCACTGGTAAATTAGTTCAAGAGAATTTGAATGAAATGTGAAAGTTTACAAATGATGACAACAAACTCAAAGTGATGACAAGAGCTGACATAATCGTTTAGTAAAGGTGAGCTAAAAAGTGTAAAAAAAACTTATAAACTTAGGATACATCCCAATTGACTGGGTTTTTTGACATCACATATTGGTTATTTTTTAAGGATATTTTTTTCTTGGAGATTGGTTACCTTTTAACATTATCAAGAAACAGGTCACCACCTACAGGATCAAAAACAACATTAACACCTTTTCCTTTAGTGATTTCTTTGATCTTTTCACGTACTTTTTCTTTCTTGTAGTTTTAACGCCACTTTCAGCAATTTTTCAGCTATATCATGGTGTCCAGTTTTTATTGAGAGAGGAAGCCAGAGTACCCTGAGAGAACCTCCGACCTGTGGTAGGAAAACTGGCAATCATTGTTAATTAAGATTGGAGTCGAGTACACCTTGCCTGCAATGAGAATCCTACCCACAATCTCAAGTGTTGACAGACCACGTGATCAATAGAAGACAAACTACCTTAACCACTTGGCCACCAAGGCCCCCCCCCCAGCAATTCCTAGGGGAATAGTTTTGGTTAAAAATAATCAGACCATAACAAGATTCAAACTTGATCTGTTACTCATGATGAATGCCATTTATACCAAATATCAGCTCAATATCTTCCAAGAAAAAAAGTCCAGAATTTTTAAGAAAGTCCAATGTCCATTACTCTATAAAAAATCATTGGACCGGAAAGAAATTCAAACTTGATTTGTAATTTTTGATACATGTAGTCGACACTCATAAAAGTATCAGCTCAATATCTGCAACCGTTACGAAAAAAATTTTGAAAACGTGTGTGACAGACTGAAGCACGAAGTACATGTAACTGATGAACTCGGTGCAAATCTATAGTCCCCATCAGTGATGCCAGTAGGGAACTAAAATTTTAACTCAATAAAATCTATGCAATCAGAAAAATAAAGTATACTGGTTTGTAAACAATATAATAAACATATACAAGAATAATATAATTCTTTCCACGATCAAGTTTTCCTAACAAAGGTTGAGGATTTTTTCCTGGTTCTCTGGCTTCCTGCCCAATAAAAACTGGAAGCCAAGATATAGCTGAAAAACTGCTGAAAGTGGAGTTAAACACAATTAAAACAAACAAACAAACTTTATTGTTAGTCCAAAATCTCTATCTCAGTTCATCTGCTTAAATAAAGTTAACCATCATGTTAATACATTTTACAATGCAAATCTTCATTTGATTTTGGTTGATGAATGTTATGTGTTAATTAAATAAAAACAACAAATAGTTCATTGTAAATTTCACTTTAAAATATATTAGGCAAAAACAAGTAAAAACCTACCTTTGCTTTTAACACTTTACTGGCTACTTCAACATCGGCTAAACCTGTCCCACCGGCTGCAGCTGTTACTAACACTGTTTCTCTAAACACAAATATTATTTTATGCGAAATGTCCATAATATTCTACATTTCAATTAAGTAGTTATGAGAACCAATACTACCTAAAAAAATTAAAAAGTTATAGATCAGCCACGATTAGTTTCCTATTGACAGACAGACTGATCACTATAGGGCCTCCAACACTAAGTGGCAGGACCATAATTATACAATGTACAAAACAGAAATTTTATTATCCTTCGATGGAGAAAATATTTTTTGTAGTTAATGCTTATAAATAAATTCAAACATTTAAATATACTCAACAATTTTATTTTTGTTTTTTTTTAAAAGATCAAAGAAAAAAAAGATAAAAAATCCTTAAATAAATGAACAAGTGTGGACACAGAAAAACGTTTCGCCTGCATTCCGCATCAGTAACGAAAATAAATTTCCTCATAAGCATTACGTAAATAGCATTAAATATCAGCAGCGCCTGTATACAAAATATTGTCACCATACCCTGCATAGTTACAGGGGAACAGCCGTAACCCAAAAACTTTAACGTAGTCGCTGGATCGTGAAATTGAGGTCAAGGTCAGGTGGAACCTACCAGACAGTCATGTACTAGTCATCAGCAACCTATATACCAAATATTGTCATCCTACCATGCGTAGTTACAGAGGAACTATTGTAACCCAAAAACTTTAACGTAGTCGCTGGACCGTGAAATTGAGGTCAAGGTCAGGTGACACCAGTCATGTACTAGTCATCAGCAACCTATACACCAAATATTGTCATCCTGCCATGTGTAGTTACAGAGGAACTGTCATAACCCAAAAACTTTAATGTAGTTGCTGGACCGTGAAATTGAGGTCAAGGTCAGGTGACACCTACCAGACAGTCATGTACTCGTCATCAGCAACCTATACACCAAATATTGTCATCCTACCATGCGTAGTTACAGAGGAACTGTCATAACCCAAAAACTTTAACGTAGTCGCTGGACCGTGAAATTGAGGTAAGGTCAGGTGACACCTACCAGACAGTCATGTACTAGTCATCAGCAACCTATACACCAAATATTGTCATCCTACCATGCGTAGTTACAGAGGAACTGTCGTAACCCAAAAACTTTAACATAGTCGCTAGACCGTGAAATTGAGGTCAAGGTCAGGTGACACCTACCAGACAGTCATGTACTAGTCATCAGCAACCTATATACCAAATATTGTCATCCTACCATGCGTGGTTACAGAGGAACTGTCGTAACCCAAAAACTTTAACGTAGTCGCTGGACCGTGAAATTGAGGTCAAGGTCAGGTGACACCTACCAGACAGTCATGTACTAGTCATCAGCAACCTATACACCAAATATTGTCATCCTACCATGCGTAGTTACAGAGGAACTGTCGTAACCCAAAAACTTTAACGTAGTCGCTGGACCGTGAAATTGAGGTCAAGGTCAGGTGACAGGTGACTGACTGGCAAGTACTCATCATAAGCTACCTCTGGACCAAATTTGATGGACCTAGGGCTTGGGCTTACAAAGATATGAAGCAAGATGTCAAGTGTTTACGCCTCCGCCGCCGCCGGATTCCCATACATATGTCTCGCCTCCAGGCAGGCGAGACAAAAATTTAGTTCAATAGTTTTCTTTCTGGCTAACAGTATAAGGAGGAAATATAATCATTGTTTGTTTATTAAAAACATTAACAAAATAAATTCATTTTATCTGCAATAATATAATGAATCCAGAAAACTCACATACCCCGGTTGTACATTAGCTTTCCTAGTCAGTGCCAGGTGTTCCGTTCCATAATTCCATAACAAAGCACGTCCTGAATATAGCTGAAATATTGCTTGCTGGACGTTAAACAACAACCAATCAATCAATCCATAACAAAGCTGCTCCTGATTTAAGGTCAACAGATGATGGAAGTTTCCATGAAAACTGAAAGCCAACATTTGCAAAATGTCACTGCATTAAATATACAACTGTGCTCCAAAACTACTATATAAAAAATGCTTTTTAATAAAATTAGGGTACTAACTGTGAACAACAACACTAGTACTTGCATCTTTACATTAAACATTTCAGTTTAGAATGCTGAACATACATTCCAAATATCGAAGAGTAAAAAAGAAATCCTTTGGTATTTTCCTTTATGACATTTAAATAAATTAGAACTCATATGTTCTGTTGCAATAGTTATGATACGTCTCTCCCTTTGAATGACTAATGGAGGATGAACAACATTCCTCCTAGACATAATCCTTTCTGTTTAATTTAGTATAGGAGGTTACAATTACTCCCAGGCTGACAAATTCCCTCCAACAAAATTTCCAAGGCTGAACAGAAAAAGGATTCATTCAACTTATAGAATTAAGCCATACTCTTTCACTTGTCAGCAGAGGTGCTGAATGTTTTGCTCAGGAAAGTGATATCCGTGACTCCGTGTACTCAATTCAAGGATACAAGCAAATCATGACAAGGTCATAAACTAAACACTACAATTAAGCTTCCTAATTTGAAACTACTAGTTTCAATAATGCCCAAAAAGACCTGCAGGATGAACTAGATTTACCTTTTTATGTACAAGAATTAACAATAAGAACATTAAAAATGTTGAAATTAATCAAATTTGAGGGATTTTGTCTCCCTTTGCAAATTGACGGGTGGTGGATTTTGAAATATCACATATATTTTGTCAACTTGGAAATTTTCGGAAATACATTTTGTCCACATATGCTAAATTACAGGAAAGGGATTATTGCTGGGGAGAATTTTTGTCCTACACATGATTTATATCACCTGTTTTGCTGGTAGAAAAGTTTGCAACATCAATAAAATGAGAACTTACCTGTTGTTGTCTCCCTTTGACTATTAATTACACATTACACCGTCTTCAACTTTGCCCTTGTGCTATTACTTTATCGAGGACTAGCCTTTTCTGTTCTTTATTACAGAATGTACTTTGTTATATTTATTAATAAAATCTACAGGTATTTAGTTACTATCTAAGTAATATTTGTCCTTTTTAAACTAACCTGTTCTGGTGCTATACAGTGAGTAGCAAATCCACCACTGGATGCCACTGTGACAACCTTATCTCCCTTTACAAGTGATGTTACTTTTTTACCTACTTCTGAGACTATTCCTGTTACTTCAGCTCCTGATGATTAAAATTAAATATAGATACATTTAACTTTTACACAACTTTTGTAGCTTTTACTTGACTTCTTTTTTTAAATTGTTTTTAGTCAAAAGAAACAAACCTTTTGACTTTAGTGTTTTTTTTGTAAATTATTCTACATTATTAACAGAACCATAAAAAATATGTCTATGCAAAACTGCTGTCCCATTGGCACATAATGGTGAGCATCCCCATTTTTCTAAGTTTATTTAAACATGAAATATATGGCTCAGCCCAACAGAATTTTACAGTGAAAAGATCTCATCTTGTTTATAGTAACTGTAAAGAACTGTCAAGTAAAAATGCTGTAACACAAAGTTAAACCTGAGATATGATGGACTGACAAGAAGACAGATGGACAAAGGGGCCAAAAATCTATATCATTAGTGAGACATAAAAGTTCATAGTACAAGTCTCATTTCTTAGAATGTCTATGTCTGGAACAGATCTGGTTTAAACTGGACAAGAAACAGTGGTAGACCTCTGTTGTTCAACAGCATAATAACATATATTTCTAATAGACTCAATTCATCCATTTAATAATAACCCCAAGAGTATTACAGAAGAACTGTTGTTACAAATATTTTTTTGTGTCATTACACAACTAGCATTGTTACCTGCTGTAAATGGAACAGAAAAACTACTCTGGTATTTCCCTTGACATATCAGTATGTCAGCAAAGTTTACACCACAGTACTTCACAGAAACCAGTATCTACAACAAAATATTCAATTTTTAAATTTGATTTAAAAAAATTTAACTTTAGGTATTTATAAAATGCCAGAAAAAACAAGTGTGGATAGTATTGCTCAAGTACCGTAGATGCTCGCTTAAAAGTTGGTCCGCATATTAGTCAGGGGGTCTTTTTGGGCCTAAAAATCTGGTATTTTGCTGTTGACCCTCGTATAAGTCGGTCGGAAGACAGACGTGTTGACATGAGGTCAGAATCAAATAAAATTTCCAAATTTGTGAATAAAAATCATTATATCAGTAAGACTTCTTGTTTATTATTTGTTTCTCGTGTTTTATGAGTTAAATATCGCTTGTCATTTATCCTAAGTGGTTTATTTACACTAGTGTACATGTGTTTTGAAAATGTAAACGTAATTATCTCCCTGAATTTCCCATGACTAAAAACCATAAAAAGACAAACACAAGTAAATATACAAATATTCAATACTAAGTCCTCTACTGGCAAATAAAATTTTCATAGTCCAAGGACCATAATTTCATAAAAAAATCATTGAACAGGAATGATATTCCAACTTTATCTGGACTTCATCATGGTTTACTCACTTGCGAAATACCAGCTCAATGTATCTGCAAGCGTTTATAAAAAAATCGGGAAACTGTTATTATTAAGAAATATTCTTAGTCCAAGGGCCATAATGTTGTCAAAAATCATTGGACCAGAAAGAAATTCATTGTTAGTCTGTAACACAGCATAGTTGACTCAAATACCAAATATCAGCTGACTATCTGCAAGCGTTTAGAAAAAAAGTCTGGAAAACCTTTTTTTTAATAGAAATTTTCTAAGTCCAAGGGCCATGATTTTGCCAAAAATCATTTGACCAGAACAATATTTGAACTTGATCTGTAACTTATCATGGTTGACTCATATACCAAATATCAGCTCAATATCTACCAGCCTTCAGAAAAAAAGTAAGGAAAACTCTTATTTTTTTTAGAAATTTAGAAAGTCCAAGGGCCATAACTTCATCAAAAATCCTTGGACCATAACAGTATTCGAACTTGATCTGTAACTCATCATGGTTGACTAACATACCAAAATACCAAGGTCAACCAAAATTTCATGAAAGTTTGATTTTTTTTTATGGTGAAAATATTATTAACGAAACAAATACCACTGAGACACAAAAGAGGACAACAACAAGAATAAAATCCATTTATTTATTTACACCTCGTATGCAGTCAGAGCCAGAAAATAATGTGCTTTACAGGGCTTCAACTTTTAAACATTTCTTCTCATAAAAATATATTTAAAAAAAACATTTGTTAAAATTAAGTTTCCTTTTGAAAGAACCACATTCCAATAGCACATATTTTAAAAATGCAAATGTTAATATTAAATGCATAGTTACAGACAGTTTTTAAGAAGAAGCTTTTCTGTGTATGTTATTATGCTGAATTTAATTTCCAATCAGCAACAAAAACTCAAAATTATATGAGAACTATTTCAACTTTATTTAACCATTATGCAAAAATGAAACTTTGTTGTTTTTTTTTATTTTTCTGCAAGATTTATATTTAATGTATATGACAGTTTTGAAAAGCAGCAGTTTGTATGTTTTTCCCATAGTCATATTTTATTCTACATTGTATGTGTCAATTTGTCTGCCTTCTCAGATATAGGATCTGCACAAAACAAACTTTGAATTATATTTCTACAATACCACAATTTTTTCGGCTAAGTGGTCTGAAATTTTTTTTTACAATTTGCAGCAAATCAGAAGACATTAGCAAACCTGGCAGCCATAATGAATTTCCAATCAGTTTGAAAAACTCAAAACTATCCTGGCTGAATTCCTAAATAATATAGGTTTAATGTGTTTAAGTTTCTGAGAAGAAGAAATTTGTATGTTTCATAGGGTCCTATGTTAAGCTGTGTTGTGGCCATTTTGGATTTTAAATCAGCCCTAAAAACTCAAACTTTGTAAAGGACCCTCTAGGGTACATTTCTGCAATATTACAATCAATCTGCCAAGCAATTTGTTAGAAAACATTTTTGAAATTTTAGCCAATGGCCATTGCAGCCATGCTGAATTTCCAAGTTGCTGGACAAACTCAAAATAATGATAACATCTATGGCCGTGACCCAACTCACCGGAATCCATCGTTTTTATCAATTGATTTGTCTTCACATGCCAGAAGCTTGGGTACCAGGTGTTAATAGACACCCACAACACAAATAACAAGTGTAATCAACACGAACAAATAAATATCTATGATTTTTTAATGCAGCGACAGTTAATTCTTGAATAAACACAAAGATTGAGCTGTTTTAGTTGTAATACAGATTTTGATTAAAATTCCCTGACATTACATTAACCAACGACCGACAGAAAAAAATTGTGTTTGCAAAACACTAATCGTTAAAGCTTTATTGTCCGTAAAAAAAACGGCACCTGTTGGAGAAAGTTATAACAAGAAATTTGCAATCTTCTTAAATCTAGATTGCTCTAATATTTGTGCTAAAGAAAGTAATATACAGAGTAGTGCAAAAAGTAATCGTCATTTTTGCGACGTCATCAACGTTATCGTAAATTATCCTACTGAATAAAAGCAAGGGTTAAAACAAAACAAGTAAAACTTCAACATTGAGACTTACCTAATATTTTGTCAAATGTCCCTTCAAATTAATAACCTGAAGAATTCTCTTTAGGATAGACTTGTACAAGCTCTGCACGTAGTCAACTGTTATGTCCATCCATATTGCCTGTACTTCACAGAAAAGATCAGCGTTCGAATTTATCCTACTCTTCCTACACTGCAACTTTCTTTAAGATACCACCATATATTTTCAATTATGTTTATGTCTGGTGATTGTGCAGGCCATGACATGGATTTAATATGGTTCCAGGCAATGTAATCCATCGTAGAACGTGAGCGGTGAACCAGAGCATTGTCATCTTGGAACAAATAACTTCCAGTAGGGAAATGCCGAGCTAAAACTGGCCACAGATTGTTTTCTAGTATTTCTTGATACTTTTCTGAATTAATGTTACCTCTCACATCAGAAATTGTGCTAACACCATTAAATGTACTGTTTTAACATCAGGACTTAACTCTGCTCCTTTCCGACCCATTGTTTCGGTAAAAGTGCAAAATGTTATCACATCTGTCAAATGACGTCATAATTTTGCGTCATTTTGTTTGTGACGTAACCACAAAGGAATGTGACCTTACCCTTTTGTTACAACGACGTCTATTTATAACAGAAAAAATACCGAAAACTTGTGAAATATTTTTAGCAATTTGCCGACGCCGCCATATTGACGAATACTTTTTGCACTACTCTGTATGTTCGATTTTTTCCACATTTTCCAATCGGTGCTGAATGTTAACACATGAACACGGTAAAAACTGATTGCGATATTAATAAATTGCATAATATGTTATCGTGACTTTTCTATCTTGTAGCAATAAAGCACTTTTTTGTAGCTATATATATTTCGTAAATTATACTTTCTGTACTTTAATTATTTTATAGTACTCTCTCTTTGTTTTTGAACGTCATTAATTTCTACTTAGGTATCGGAATATAACAAATCCTCGAGTAAAACCTTACACATCATTTTAGAAATCCTAACTTTTACTGTAGAATCCAGCTGTATTTTTAGGGTCTTATAAACCAGTGATAATATATATACTAGTAGGTTCTAATCGCTCTCACTGTCTGGATTTACAGCGACATCATACACAGACATTATTTAATTTCTTAAGTTGAACGTATCTCTCTGTACTTTTTCAAGAGAAACATTGAAAAACATAAAAATTACAAATTTAAGTGATTAAGCATTTAAAAATAATACAAATAACAATTTTTTAAGTGGATTCCGGTAAGTCGTGTCACCCCATCTAACGTTCATTTCTGCATAATTTGGTTAAATTATGCAAAACAGTTTTGAAGAAAAAAAATATAATATGTTTTTCCCATCAGGTCCTTTGTTAAGCTGTGGATCAGGTAAGCTAATAAAAAGAAACATATTTTCCTTTAAATGTTTTATTTTATCTTCAACAGAGTGGATTAAAGGTGGGAGGAAAAATTGTGTATATGGGGCCACCATATTGACAAAATTACTAAGAGATGTGCATCTTATAACCTTAGAAGATACAGTAGGCACAGTCTTTCAAGTAAAAAATGATAAATAATCCACTTTGAAAGATGTTTTTCTTACTTTTTTTTTCGAAGAATATAAAAATTGTGGTGATACCTTATGACCAGCTAACAATATAAAATTACCAAATACCTCTTAATTATTCTTATGGTCTTTGTAGTAATAAAAGTTCTCTTTTTGACAAAATTTTGAACCTGTCTTTATTTATTAACTAATCATCATATGGACAGGTATGATGTTGAATGTTTGTTTGTTTGTTTGAATGGTTTTTTTTAACGCCACTTTCAGCAATTTTTCAGCTATTTCATGGCGTCCAGTTTTTATTGGGGAAGGAAGCCAGAGTACCCGGAGAGAACCCCCGACCTGCGGTAGGAAAACTGGCAATCCTTGTCAATTAAGATTGGAGTCAAGTACACCCTGCCCATAGTGAGAATTGAACCTGCAATCTCAGTGTTGACAGACCACGTGGTCAATAGTAGACGAACTATCTTGACCACTCGGCCACAGAGGCCCCCTGATGTTGAATGAATACTCTGAAGTGTCAGAGTACAGGTTATGTATATTATAGTAAACCACTTGATACACATGTTGGTTTTTTTGCTTGTATCAGGAAAAAATATACTCTTGTCAGAATCTCATCTTACTTATAGTACAACCTTCTGCTTTGTCCACATGTAGATAGTGATTGACCGTTTTAAGTTATTATGATGCAATGACTTAGGTACATGACTGCCAAGTGATTTTGAGCACTGCCATCTATTGATGAGATATACAGAAGATGAAAGACCTCCATTTATGCATTTTTTACAAAGTAAATTCACTATAAAAACTTAAATGTTGAAAATAAAATAAAATATTACATGACAAATGTGTTTCTAATTATTTGAAGAACAACAGCATCATATCAATTTTTTCTTTTTTTTTTAATGTTTGAATTTAAAAAAAAGTATTAATTAAGGTTTCCAAGTGAATACTTATGTAAATCTATGATATAATTTTCATAAAAATCATAAAAGCAATTCAGACATGAGCTATTAAAGTTTCCATATAATTAATAGTTATAAATAGCATAATTTATGCAAAAGTAGTTAATCAGTGCTGATTTTCAAACTAGTCAGAGACTTTGCTGATATTACTTTTCATTCAAATTTTATAAAACTTCAACAAAAACTGTAGTCTTAAGAGCCCATACAGGATTGGAATTAACTCTCAGTGCATCAGGGGACAACATCAGTAAATGATACGGTCTAGAATAAATAATCATACACTTGCTATTTCTTCTTTTTTTTCTTTTTTTGGTAGTGGTGGGTGTGGGGGGAGGGGTTACATATGTAGATCCAACAAATCACAAAACTATTTTTAAGGCAGTAAAATTAAACCTGGAACTGGTCATACCTCATTATCTGCTGGAGATAATCCAAGTTGTTTTAGATGCTGGATCTCTAGTGGTTTACCAATCTCAGTACAAACTGCAGATGTGTACATAGTTCTCCTTAGTTTAGATCTACAAAAATAACATATAATAATAAAATCTTGTACAGAAAATATATATGCATTATAAAAATAAATTACAATATTAAATCATAAGACACAGATTTTACAGGGCCCAGCGCCATACAAATTTTCTGTTTTATTCTCAATTTTGTCTAATCAAATCTTTCCTTTTCCCTTGTTGGCATGATAATTGATAAAATTCTCATGCTGAGAAAAACATTATTACTCAAAAATGTTTTATGGCGCTGCGACCAGAACTACAGTAATGATTACTTAGCAGTACAAAGATCTTTAGTGTATGACCAACAAAAGAAATACACACAAAGGTTTGAAGTTACTATTATTTGTGTTTCCGTCACATGAAACTTAGTTTTATAGTTTGATATTTTTGTGCAATTAACAACTTCCTTTATAAATTTCAATAACATTGAAACATATCAGCTTAGGTTCTAATTTATTTATGAGAGACCAAACTGACTTTGCAGCAATGTATTTATTAGCTCACCTGACCTGAAGGGTCATTGAGCTATTGCCATCACTTGGCGTAGGTCATCGTTGTCAGTTGCAGTCGTCCGTCAGTCGTTGTCGTTAATTTTTTTATTACAAAATCTTCTCCTCCAAAACCACTGAAGGGATTGCTTTGAAACTTTTCACGCATCATCAGTCAAATGTCCTCTACCAAGACACCCAGATGATTTGTGACATGTAAACGAGAGAGGCAAAAGGTTAAATATGGACACGTTATCATACATTATTTTTTTCTTCTGGATTTTCTTAATAAAAAGGTACAATATGGAATAAGGGAATAAGAAAAAAATGCAAGCAAAAAAATGTGGTATGACTTATAGTATATAACAAGTGCCAGAGTGACACAAAATATGCCAGTCGAAAATGTGCCAGTTTTTGCACAAAAATAAAGAAAAATTACTCTAACATGGCTGAAGCAATTTGGCTAGTTATCAATTTTGGTCGAGATATTATACCTATAAACATTTTCTCCAAGTTTCAAGAAGATTGGACAATATTTGTTTCAGTTAAAGAGCGGACAAGTCAAATTTGCCATTTTGTGTATAAACTAGATATCAATGAGATGGTACCCATCTCTGTGGGCCCCGCTTACCTTGAGGTCAAGGTCAAAGGTCATCAACCATGGTATGCACACATCGCCTTGATATTATCTACCCACATTCCAAATATCAAAAGCCTACCTCAAAAGGTAAAAAAGTTACAACTCGGACATGAATTTGTTATTCAGAAAGCAATAAAGTGACCTTAAGGTCAAAGCTCAAGGTCAAAGGTTATCAACCACGGTATGGGACACATTGCCTTGATATTATCTACCTACATTCCAAATATCAAAATCCTTCCTCAAAAATAACCAGAGGCTCTTAAGAGCCTGTATCGCTCACCTGATTTTATAGGCAATGAAGATGGCATTTCCCTGATGTTAAAGTAAGTCCTGTAATTTTCAATAAACTTTAAATAGGACCATCCAAACAATATTACTAGAAAGCTTTGTTTCATTGGTTAACCAGTTGTATAGAGAAGATTTTTTTTATTTGCCCATAGGGTCCTATGTTAAACTAAGTCCTGCGGGGGAGGTGGCCATTTTGAATTTCCAATTGCCATAAAAAACATAAACTTTATAAAGGACCACCCAAACAATATTGCTAGTAAGTTTTTGTTTCCATTGATTAACCGGTTTCAGAGAAGAAGCCTTTAAAAACTTTTTCCCATAGGGTCGTATGTTAAACTAAGTCCTGCGGTAGCGGCCATTTTGAATTTCCAATTGCCATAAAAAACATAAACTTTATAGAGGACCATTCAAACAATATTGCTAGTAAGTTTTTGTTTCCATTGATTAACCGGTTTCAGAGAAGAAGCCTTTAAAAACTTTTTCCCATAGGGTCCTATGTTAAACTAAGTCCTGCGGGGGAGGTGGCCATTTTGAATTTCCAATTGCCATAAAAAACATAAACTTTATAAAGGACCACCCAAACAATATTGCTAGTAAGTTTTTGTTTCCATTGATTAACCGGTTTCAGAGAAGAAGCCTTTAAAAACTTTTTCCCATAGGGTCGTATGTTAAACTAAGTCCTGCGGTAGCGGCCATTTTGAATTTCCAATTGCCATAAAAAACATAAACTTTATAGAGGACCATTCAAACAATATTGCTAGTAAGTTTTTGTTTCCATTGATTAACCAGTTTCAGAGAAGAAGCCTTTAAAAACTTTTTCCCATAGGGTCCTATGTTAAACTAAGTCCTGCAGAAGCGGCCATTTTGAATTTCCAGTTGGCATAAAAATCATAAACTTTATAAAGGACCATCCAAACAATACAGAGGTTCCCAAGGTTTTGTGGATTTTACTGGTCATTGGGTCCAGTTAATCACCTAAATTCACTGGACCAAAGAAAATTTCACTGGACATTTCTAAGAGTTTCCAATGAAATGTCTGAAATATTACTGGACATTTGGTCCAGTAAGTCATAAACTTTCACTGGTCCAAACCAATTTTTAGTGGACTTTTGCCAATGTCCGACGGACCTTCGGAATGACTGCAATATTGCTAGTAAGTTTTGTTTTGATTGGTTAACCGGTTTCAGAGAAGAAGCCCTTTTTAACCTTTTTCCCATAGGGTCCAATGTTAAACTAAGTCCTTCGGTGGCGGCCATTTTGAATATCAGATTGGGATAAAAAACATTAACTTTATAGAGGGCCATCCAAACAATATTGCTAGTAAGTTTTGTTTCCATTGGTTGGCCGGTTTCAGAAAAGAAGCCTTTCAAACTTTTTCCCATAGGGTCCTATGTTAAATTAAGTCCTGCGGTGGCAGCCATTTTGAATTTCCAATTGCCAAAAAAAACACAAACTTTATAGAGGACCATCCAAACAATATTGCTAGTAAGTTTTTGTTTCCATTGATTAACCGGTTTCAGAGAAGAAGCCTTTTAAAACTTTTTCCCATAGGGTTCTATGTTAAACTAAGTCCTGCAGTGGCGGCCATTTTGAATTTCCAATTGCCATAAAAAACACAAACTTTATAGAGGACCATCCAAACAATATTGCTAGTAAGTTTTTGTTTCCATTGATTAACCGGTTTCAGAGAAGAAGCCTTTTAAAACTTTTTCCCATAGGGTTCTATGTTAAACTAAGTCCTGCAGTGGCGGCCATTTTGAATTTCCAATTCCCATCTAAAACACAAACTTTATAGAGGACCATCTAAACAATATTGCTAGTAAGTTTTGTTTTGATTGGTTAAACCGTTTCAGAGAAGAAGCCCTTTTTAACTTTTTTCCCATAGGGTCCTATGTTAAACTAAGTCTTGAGGTGGCGGCCATATTGGTTTACCAATCAAAATAAAAAACACAAACTTTGTAAAGGTCCATCCAATGAACATTATGGCCAAGTTTGGTTTCAATTGGCCAAGTGGTTTCAGAGAAGAAGATTAAAATGTAAAAAGTTTACAGACGCCGACGACGACGCCGACGGACGCAAAGTGATTACAAAAGCTCACATGACCCTTTGGGTCAGGTGAGCTAAAAAAGTTACAGCCCGGACACGATTAGTTTTGGACGACGGACGGATGGACAGACTGATCACTATAGGGAGTCAGCCACAAAGTGGTGGGGCCCTAATAAAGGGCCATAACTCTGAAGTGGCTGAAGTCATTTGGCTGCTATTCCAACTTGGATTAGATATTATGCCCACAACCATTTCCCTTAAGTTTCATAAAGATTGGACAACAACTGTTTGAGATAGAGAGCGGACAAGTGGAATTTGCCATTTTTTGAATGAATAAAGGACCATTAAACTTAAGTGGCTAAACTGCTTTGGCTAGTTTTGGAAACTGGCAGAGATATTATGCCCATAAACATTTTCCCCAAGTTTTATGAATATAGGAAAACAACTGTTTCAGTTGCAGAGCGGACAAGGCAGATTTACAATTTTTTGTATAAATAAAGGGTCATAAATGATAACACTGAAGTGGCTGAAGTGATTTGGCTGGTTTTCGAGCTTGGCAAGGTTATTATGCCAATAAACATTTTCCCCACGTTTCATGAAGATCGGACAACAACTGTTCAAGTAAAAGGGCCGAAATTGCTGCAGATGCTGCCTACCATGGGTGTTCCATAATACAACCAGTCTTAAATGGGCGTATAAAAATAGATCAATAAGTTTATGGTGCAAATAACTGTTACCGCTATATCTAGGAATGATTGTTGTTTTTATCCTAATGTTAAACCATGTGCTGTGCAGAAATACAATTCTGGATAAAAGATCTAGCATCAATATACTGTATAGCGTTTTTTTTAGCAGGTAAAATTTGGGGGTTTTTAGGTCAAAATGTATTGCAAAAAATTTGGTGGTTTTAATTTTGGCGGATGGGCAAAACCATAGAAAAAAAATTTGGAGGTCTAGCAATCCGGATAACATGTGTTTGTGCATTTTCCAATGAACGTAAGTAAACAAAGGGGACTACGTAGGAAGGGGAAGGAAACAGGTTATATTGCATGTACAAAGACAGTAACTTTTTACAAATCTACCAATTTTCTATAAGTTATAATTGATAATTTTAATTTGGTAAATACAGGTAAAATCACGTTGCATACCAATTTCGTAATTATGACAGATTTATTAATTGTGTGGTTGTCGTGCTTATCCACATGTTTATTTAACAGTTTAAATGACAGTTAAACGAGGTGTCAATTTAATTACTAATTATCACAATTAGGCCTTTGATCTTTAAATACAGATTTGTTGATTAGTCAAAATAATTTAAAATTAATTTGCAGTTTGAATTAAATAACTAACCTGAGAGTGTGCCTGCGAATACAGCAATATGATTAAATTATACAGTTATTGATAAAGTTTACAGTACCGATCGTCTAGAAAACATTTTACCAGAGTTTATAAAATCATGAATTTTATCTGTTATTTTGGCGATTTCAGTTTGACCGCTAAAATACGCCAAAATTTGCACCCCGCTAAAATAACCCGCTATACGGTAACCAAAATTAAAAAATTAATTTATGTTTGAAAAAAATTATCATACTACACGCATGTAAATTCAAAAATACAGTACTGACCAAAATAGAAATTAAATAAAAATAAGTTTCCAGGCATGCTGACAAAGCTCATTCTAAGACTTCCAAGATTGCAATAAATAGAATAAAATAATTTAAACATTGTTGATAAAGTATATTTTCTACACCCTGAAAATCCGAAAAACAAAATGTCATACTGTGTTACACCCAAAAGTTGGTACATCAAGGGAACTAATTAATAAGTGGTCATAGATAACAACACTCTGAAACACTGATTCTCTGAGAAAATTTCATTGTCACACCATGTACACAATTTCTCTTGCTTGAGTGACCATCCTCTAAGGCCATACTGTGTCAACATCATATATAAATAGTATTATTCAAAATAAAAGACTACCCTCGCGGCCAGTTTAAAACTTTTCTTTTTCTGCCAACAGGCACGGCAGGGCAATATAGAAAGTCACATTACCCGGTTATGATCTCACTTCTGGTCTTCTACAGTTAACTACTTCTTTGCTGCTTCAAATTGAGGATAAAAAAAATTTGTTGCACTTTTCTTGGCAATGTTAAATGGGATTGGTTTGATAAAGTGCATGTATTTGGTATGTTAATTTGTGAGGGTTGGTAGGACCTTTTACGGGACATCAGGAAAGGCTGATTTATACCTCGAAATTCTGGATTTAACAAATAAAACTGCAGGAATTCAAGATTTTTACATAGCAGGATCTCAGAATGATTGTTTTATTTCAATGGGAATACAGGATTTCTAATTAGTGGGATACGAGAAATTCATTTTATTTTATCTGGAAATCAGGAAACTCATGTATCTACAAACTTTCACTTGTAAGTCTTTAGGTAAGTTTAAAATCAATAACAGATCATGACAAACATAAACAAGTGTGGACACAGAAAAACGTCTTGCCTGAATTCCGCATCAGTAACGAAAATAAATTTCGTCATAAGCATTACGTAAATAGCATTAATTATCAGCAGCGGCCTGTATACCAATTATTGTCACCATACTATGCATAGTTACAGAGGAACTGTCATAATACAAAAACTTTAACAAAGTCGCTGAACCGTTAAATTGAGGTCAAGGTCAGGTGACACTTACCAGACAATCATTTACTATTCATCAGCAACCTATATACCAAATATTGTCATCCTACCATGCTTGGTTACAGGGGAACAGCAGTAACCTAAAAACTTTAACGTAGTCACTGGACCATGAAATTGAGGTCAAGGTCAAATGGCACCTACCAGACAGTCATGTACTATTCATCAGCAACCTATATACCAAATATTGTCATCCTACCATGTGTAGTTACAGAGGAACTGTCGTAACCCAAAAGCTTTAACGTAGTTGCTGGACCGTGAAATTGAGGTCAAGGTCAGGTGACACCTACCAGACAGTCATGTACTAGTCATCAGCAACCTATACACCAAATATTGTCATCCTACCATGCGTAGTTACAGAGGAACTGTCGTAACCCAAAAACTTTAACGTAGTCGCTGGACCGTGAAATTGAGGTCAAGGTCAGGTGACACCTACCAGACAGTCATGTACTAGTCATCAGCAACCTATATACCAAATATTGTCATCCTACCATGCGTGGTTACAGAGGAACTGTCGTAACCCAAAACTTTAACGTAGTCGCTGGACCGTGAAATTGAGGTCAAGGTCAGGTGACACCTACCAGACAGTCATGTACTAGTCATCAGCAACCTATACACCAAATATTGTCATCCTACCATGCGTAGTTACAGAGGAACTGTCGTAACCCAAAAACTTTAACGTAGTCGCTGGACCGTGAAAATGAGGTCAATGTCGGGTGACACCTACCAGACAGTCATGTACTAGTCATCAGCAACCTATACACCAAATATTGTCATCCTACCATGCGTAGTTACAGAGGAACTGTCGTAACCCAAAAACTTTAACGTAGTCGCTGGACCGTGAAATTGAGGTCAAGGTCAAGTGACAGGTGACTGACTGGCAAGTACTCATCATAAGCTACCTCTGGACCAAATTTGATGGACCTAGGGCTTGGGCTTACAAAGATATGAAGCAAGATATCAAGTGTTTACGCCGCCGCCGCCGCCGCCGGATTCCCATACATATGTCTCGCCTCCAGCGACTTTCGTCGCAGGCGAGACAAAAATGCATGCGGAAATCATGCATGTCTTCTTCTGAGATTTATCAATTTTACTCAATCAATCAAACTTCCTATAGTCTGATTTTTGAACGGGAAAACGGGATTGATCCATTATTTCACCGGAAAAACAGGATTTTGTATTAATTTTAAGGGAGTACAAGATGAGACTCCCCTCCTACCACCCCCCCCCCCCCACCAATTGTCATAACGAGCCTACTCTTTTTGAAATCTACAAAAAGGTTCTTTTTGGTGCAAGGAGCATGGCACTCTCCAAACACATCACCTACTGCTGTCTGTTGAGAGGCTTTCCATATTATGGCTTGACAACCCCCCCAACCTGAGGGTCTTTTAATATGTCACCCAGGGACATGCCGGGCTGCTCTGTGGGTGGAGGAATGAGTACCTTCCCATTATGTTCCCAGTATAGTATTGATTCTCGGTTGGCTGTCTACTGGTCACAGGGTAGTTGATAGGTTTTAATGGCAAAATAACGGCACAGTCACCAAAATTAGGTCCCCATTAGGGCAATTATATATAACAGTTATGATTGAGACAAATGTTAACATTACAGTACATTATTACTTATACAAATACATGTATCACGAAAACAATTTAAATGTTAAGTAAAATATAAGTATTGTTACTGTAGATGACAGAACCTGCACTCGCAAACCCCACCAGCGAAATGAAAGACTTTTACAAAAACAACCAGTGAAATGAAAAACTTGTACAAAAAAAACCAAAACAAACAAACTGTATGGTTTTGAAATATCTATATACTTGTCCAATTCAACAAATTGTCACTCTGCAACAGGCACCAAGGGACGGTGCTTAAGGTATGTGAAAAATTTCACATCCTCCTTGTGCCCATTGCAGAAGAACAAGTTGTGAAGGATCAATACAAATATCGTTAAAGTTTATGTATATAATAATGTGTAATAATTTAATAATTTTGTTTTTCAGCAGAGGGCACCAAGGGAAGGTGCTTAAGGTATGTGGATAGTACATCAGGGATCCTCGCAACGCGTCTAGATACGTATTGTTACGCGTCTTTTCAGTTCTGGACGCACATTTTCAACATCTAACGCGTCCCAGTACGCGTCTGTGTCGTTGTCAGATGCATACGAATTTCCGTCATGTCAGTTCCGTCTCCGATGCATGATTACATATTCTTACAAATGGCAATCGATTTTTACGTCCGATTCTCAGCAGGTAGCAATCAATCGGTGGCAAATATGCTTTAATTAAGATGTTTTTTTAACAATAAACGTGCAGTGTTGATGGACACTTTTAATGGTTAAAATTAAGCGTTGACAATACACTCATTTCAAATTTTAATACAACGGTCGGAACCTTGCACTTGCACTCCTTACGATTTTTTTTAAAAAGTAAGAATTCTTGACTGGTACAAAGATATCTTCAATATGAACATTAATTAGTTATCTAATAAACTTTTATTTTTTGTTTATATCAATAAGAGCTGCTCAAAATGCATGGACTTGACTTGAGACTTGAGACCCTACTGTATACATTCTGCAAGTGTGTATCAAAAAACGGCATATATTTTTCCACTATTCAAATGAGTTTAGTTGTAGTTAATAATATGTCCTTGTTTATTTAACTGTGCTTTACATTAATACTTTACTAAAACGATGTATCTTTAATCATCATCCCCCTTCAACATAACACCTTACTGGAAAATCCTAAATTTTCCGAATGTTGAACTGGTTAAATGTCTGTACAGTAAAAGAAGCAAACTATAGTAAACCAGTACCCGAATTCGAGTATCTATGTACTGCCCGAAGTTCTGCAATGTAAAATACCAGTGAAATATTAACGACAACAATTCTAAGGACAAATTAAAGTGGACTGGAGGGCGTAGTTAACGGGTTTGTATTTATTTGGTACGTCGTTAGTCTTAACTGCTATAGTTTGGTTTTTCATTCTTTAGTTAAATTTAACGATTCAGGGCCCAGCACCATAAACATTTTCTTTGCTGAGAACTTTTTTATTCTCAATTTCATCCAATCTGAATCAAATCTATCCTTTTCCCTTGTTGTCATGGTAGTTGAGTAAATTCTCATGCTGAGCAAAAGTTTTTTTACTCAAGTAGGTTTTATGGCGCCTGGCCCAGGTGCACTCGATATATCGTTATGGTAACCGGACAACTCGGACCGCGGACAACTCGGACCGTAGTAAGGACCACTCGGCCCGTAGAAAAAAAGAACAACTCGGACCGCATTTTTTTCTTATACTGTCATTAAAATATTCAAATAAGATACTCCTGTTTATAATATTTATCAATATAACGTTATAATTTTTTTTCTAGTAAATTGAAATAGTTCTATTCGAATGTAAATTATACTGATTTAATTATATAAAGGTTAAATGTTAAGATGAGAAATGCGACAGAATTAACAACATTAAATCGTAAGAATTCAGAAAACACTCACAATTATCTATAATAATTGTGGCTTCAATTAATGTGCTCGGTATATCATGTTGTTTAGTTAATAATAATTAAAAAATTAATTTAAAGATCTGAAATAATTTGAGCTTGTTTGTTTTCAAATAAGTGAATTTAGTGAAACTTAATTAGATAAGAAACTTCTATGATTCCAAATGAGTAGCTTGGCCATGCTGTAAAAGAATGACATGGCGTTCTTTATCATATCTCAACAACCATGTCAGTAGATCGTAAGCGATGTACCCAAACCATTCGACCACGACAAGTCCGAACTTTGTTACTGCTGTAACTACTTCCACAGAACATGTAAAAACACAACTTTAAACAACAGAAGGCTGTTCCTCTGGTCCAGTTCTTCTACAATACATGCAAAGTTGGTGACGACACGATACCATACTCTGATATTACAATTCCCTAATTTTAAAATAAATATATGTTGAAGCTTTTTTTTGTTTTGTTTTTTTTCTGATACATAGTAAATTTCACGTTAAAAAACAAACTGCAGTCTGGTCAACTGCTGTACAGTTAATAAAATAAATGTTAGTTAACAAACAAAAACTTTATTTTTACATAACAATATAGCTTTCTTGGACCATAAATTATAGGACAACTCGGACAATAAAGTGTAGGACAACTCGGACCGTATATGAATAACACGGTCCGACTTGTCTTATTACGGTCCGAGTTGTCACGATCCGAGTTGTCCGCGGTCCGAGTTGTCTCGCATTCATCGTAGTACACTCAAAATTTTGGCGATGAAAATGGCAGACGGAGATTTCGTTGAAACATGTGTTTTATTGAAGAGTCTTTTTTTTTAGATCAATAAATACAAGATATTTTAACAGTCATTTTGTCTTGGATTTAATATTATCTATTTGTTAAGTAAACTTATAGATAATGTACAACTACCCAATGATATATTTTTCAATGAAAAAAACTACCTATTCATATATTTTGGAGAGGTAAAAAAGTGACCAATTCAGGCCGCACATCCGTATTACCCTATTACCAAGTAACCCTGTCCCCGTGCTAGGCATGTGAATACAAAGTGAAATAATTAGAAGTAACCATTGACTATTACACTTTGACACACACATAAAACATCTGCAAAAAGGCATCTGTATATTCTTATTTAAATGAGTAAGGACTATTGCGATAGAAACATTAAAATTTTTTATGAATGTAGGCACAGCCAAAATGCAAGCATCACACATTGTTCATGTCGTTACTTCAGAGCCCTCAAACAGTGCCTCTACATTACATTGATGACGTGACGTCTTATCTTATGTGTTGGTGACGTCAAATACAGCGTTTCAGATTGAAAAAAATGTGTCTGGCATTTTTTTAGTAATTTAAAAAATAAACACTTTAATTTTATTGATGTCAAAATTATCTTTGTCTACTTTTATATTATATATATATTTTTTTGTCTACAATATTTTCTTCGGAAAGCTCAGCTACCATCTGAAATGGATTTGTTCATATGAATCACATGACCTTTTTTCCACACACGCATGTAACCGTATAGCTGGCATCTGCAATTTTAATGCTCGCTATTAATAAAATGAGTCCAGTATATACAAAATCTTGTTGAAATGTACACATTATTCTTTTAGGTATCACAGCACAGCAAAACTCCCTATAATTTGTCTGGACACCAAAATATGGTACAAAATGTTTTCGATTATTTTGTCTGCTAAAACTTAGAATGATCTGCCTGACTATTTTAGGAAGGAATCTTCCTTTCAACAATTTAAAAATTTAATAAACTATTGGGATGGCAAGTTATGCCACTGCTCCCTTGTATGTTACTGCTAGTGCTTATAAATGATTTATTTCTTACATCTGTTGATGCAAAACCTAGTGCATTTAAATTGTCAAGCTCTTATCTTAATATATTGCTACTCTGTAAGTATAATTTATTTTTGACAGCTTATTGATATGTTCAATACCTATGACAATAGTATTTTTAAATATAGTATTAATTAAAATGAAAGTGTTTTAGTCTTAGTGATAAATAGGTGCCTGTATGCTTTTTATTTCTTCTATAATTTGTCTTAACCTGTTTATATTTACTCACTAGATGTATATGCCTGTCTGCTTTTTATGCTTTCTATATGCTTCATTTTACTCACTAGATGTCTGCTTGCTATCTGTGCCGTTTGTATGTATTATGTTTTTTAATATTATGTCTCTGTTGTCTATGTATGTATGTGGGTATTAAAAGCTCTGTAGAGCTTGTGTTTGTTATTTAAATGCAAACTATAAATAAAGCTATTCTGTCTTTGGTCGTTGTATAGGCAATTGGTATTGATGTGCAGTGGGAATCATATTTTACCATCTACCTCTGGTTTTCAATTTATCAGTCTAAAGTCCAACTAATTGAGGATGAGAAGTTCTTCCTAATGAAACAGATTAGGGGTGCATTTACATGTATACTGCATACTACACAAAGGTCTCCTCTTTTTAGCTCACCTGACCCGAAGGGTCATGTGAGCTATTGCCATCACTTGGCGTCCGTCGTCGTCCGTTGTCGTCGTCGTTAACTTTTCTTCAAAATCTTCTCCTCCAAAACCACTGAAGGGATTGCTTTGAAACTTTGCACACATCATCAGTAAAATGTCCTCTACCAAGTTTGCCCAAATCATGGCCTCAGACCAACCAACATGGCCGCTATGGCTAAAAATAGAACAGGGGGGTCAAAATACAGTTTTTTGCTTATGGTTCAAAAAGTATAACAGATACAGGAAAACCAAAGAGACATTCCTTCTTCAGCATCTAAAGCTCTACAAAACACTCCATTGGGTCAAAGTTGTGTGATGACTCCTTGTAGGAGTTATTGTCCTTTAATTGTCAAAATTGATGATTTTTGCCATTTTTGCCTCAAAATCTTGAAAATTATTAGAACTGGAGAAAAAGTTAGCATTGCTTAATTGTTCTGCTCTATGAGGGCTACAAAAATGACTTAAGGGTCAAGATTGTCTGATTAACCATTTAAGAGTTATTCCCCTTGAACTGTTTTTTTTAATCGGTTTTAAAAAGATTTTTTAAAATCTTCTCCTCTGAATCAACTGAAAGTACTGCTTTGAAACTTTGTACACATCATCCGTCAAATGTCCTCAACCAAGTTTGTACCAACCATGGCTGCAGTTTAACCAACATGGCCACCATGGCTAAAAATAGGACGGAGGGGGGTGGGGTAAAATACAGTTTTTGGCTTATATTTAAAAAAGTGTAACAGATACAGGAAAACCGAAGAGACATGCCTTCATCTGCATCAAAAGCTCTACGAAACACTCCATTGGGTTGAAGTTGTATGAGGACTCCTTATAGGAGTTATTGCCCTTTAATTGTCCAAATTGATTATTTTTGACATTTTTGCAACAAAATCTTAAAAATTATTAGAACTAGAGAAAAAGTTAGCATTGCTTAATTGTTCTGCTCTATGAGGGCTACAAAAATGACTTTAGGGTCAAGATTGTCTGATGAACCGTTTAGGAATTATTCTCCTTGAACATTTTTTTAATCAATTTTACTTGATTTTAAAAAATCTTCTCCTCTTTAACCAATGAAAGGACTGCTTTGAAACATTGCATACATCATCTTTAGGACGTCCTCTACCAAAATTTTGCAAATCATGACACCTGACTACCTACATAGCTACATTGGCTTAAAATAGAAAAATGAAAAAAAGGGGGGGGGTAGTCGAGAGAGTTTTCGACTGATAGTTTAAAAAGTATAACAGGTACAGCAAATTTGAAGTGAACCTCCCTTTTCCCTCTAAGCATCAAAATCTCCTCCTTATAGGAGTTATTTCCCTTAAAAGGTCAAAATTAATGATTTTTGCAGAAGTGTTGGGCAATTCCAAGAAAAGCTGGATAAAAAATGGTTGTTTGGTTTCAGGTTCAGGTGAGCGATACAGGCTCCTGGGAGCCTCTAGTTTTTTGTTTGAAAACAATTATACAGGCTTGAAATTAATAAGTCAATAGGTGTATCTGTAAGGTAACAGGACGACTCATCACCACTACCAACTCATCGCCAATCGAGGGTGGTTGACTCATCGCTGATTTTAAAATCCGCTGCTCAACTCGTCGCCGATTTTAAAAAAACCGCTGGTCGACTCATCGACTATATTTTTACTGTGATGAAAACTAGTCTTTGTTTTCTTTTCTGTCCTATTTCCGAAACACAGGATCATTCAGCATAAGCTCTGGGAATATCAAAATCCTCTGACAATCTCATGGAGTTAGCGCTGGGTAGGCCAGGCATTTCATTAGCAGAGAGTCTAGGTTGCTTAGGATGAGGCTCGTACTCAGGTGGTGTACAGGGAGGGCAGCGCCAGTTGAACTCCTCAGGCAAGGATCTGTACTGTGCCAATGATATCCCATTTTGGCAGGTCAGATGACACCACAAGTCACACTGGTCACAAAGTATGGCCAAGTGACTGGTTGTCACTCTCTTGTCACAAACTGAGCAAGGGGTGAAGCGAGGCATGTTGCATGTATTGTATAAGATACAGCAAATGATACAAAATCAAATTTTGAACAGCAGCGTCCCAGCTCAATAAAAAAAACAACAATCATCATGTTAGTATTTAATTAGCCTTGATTAGTCTTGATGTATTTTCACACCTAAGACCTGAAAACAATACATTCGCTTACATTTAATTATATAACTATCAAAAGGTATAATTGAACTGGTTGGTGGTGAGTTATGAAAAAATAGGCGATGAGTCGACCAACCTTGAATGGCGATGAGTTGGTAACGGCGATGAGTCGTCTAGCATTCATCTGAAAAGCTGCTCAAAACATGTTTATTATATAAACAATTCAGAAATAATTATTATTATTAAACAGTAACAAATATATCAGAAACATACAACAAAGAAATAATAAGAATTTTCACAAAAAGCTCACCTGTGACATACATATACAGGGACATTGTATGCTATACTTTGTATCTTGTTGTTTGGTAGGTTTTCTTTGCTGTTTTCCTTAGTATAGACTGTCCCTGACATATATGAACGTTTACAAATTACAAGGTTGTTGTGGGTGGGAAAATTCAATTTTTTTTTGTCTATCAAAAGTTTCAAGAATGAAAATAAATAATACTCCACACGCTATAAATATATATTAACCAATAAGAAAGCTAAGTAGAATTCCACAGCCAATACATTTACTATCACCGAAATACTAGCTAGATCAAAATAGTAAAATCACTGAAGTGTGAAAAGAAAATTTCTGGACTTGTAGAATTATTTAATTTTATCTTAATACCACTGTCACTATTCCCTAGCAGAACACAGGTTCACTGCTGTATGATAATTGCTGACTGAACCTCCTCAGCCATATCCTTGTCCATAGTCTAACTGATTGTGCTAAAGAAGTCATGAACAGTACCCATATATGCGTTTGTTCAGTTGCCCTTCATTTTCCCCTATGGGTTAATAAATTGTGTTCTGTGTAGTCAATACATGTATTTTCTGATTTACATTTTGGATAATCAAAACCTCTGGTGTTATATGTTTTGTTAGTCAAGTTACTAGTAAATTCAGTTATTTGTTATAAAAATGTTGCAAAGTTTATGATTTCTGGATCTAGATGTAGAGATGATACAGTAACATGTCAAAACATATTTGTCGCTTATGTTTTTACTTATTTACTGTATCATCTTTTTGTTTCTGTCGATCTTTTTAATTTTTTCCACGATTTAAACACAACAGTTATTTTGTTACCAATAATTTTAGGTGAAATAATACATGTATAATGAAGTAGATACAGGTCTATGTACTACAGTTGCCACCCCAATGAAAACTATAGATGCTATGATATAGCTGAAAAATTGCTGAAAGTTGTGTTCAAACCATATTCAAACCAATGCAACAATCAATATAATCCAACTTTTTGCCAGATGCTAAACCATCATTGTTATGTCTAATATAAGTTTTCCTTAGCTACTTAAAGTAAAAAAGAAAGACTTAGATATTGCTGATACAGTACTTGAAAAAAAAGTTTGTGGAAAACGATAGGGAGAATATATTTTATATGAAATTCTTAATTCTCAACTCTATACCAAATACTCTTGCCACCCTCGTTTAGTTTACTCCATTACTCATGTCAGATATAAAGGTTCTAACACCTTAGTGCCTGGTGGAGTTTATATAACTCTAGCTACATTTTGATTGGATAATTACACTCATTATTCTGTAATTACCAGATAATGTTTATAATTGGATTAAGTTATGGTGTCTGCATATTTCAAAAGTTTGGATGTTCAGCAAACTAATTATCCAAACTATGTTATAAAAATAAATTGATAGAATATACATGTGTTGTGTTAATTAGAAAAATATAAAAGACAGCACACAATGCATTTCTGCTTCTAGAAAGTTGGTAAAAATTGTGTGAAATGCATATGTTGCAGTATAATCAATAGTTTTATACCTGTGGCTTGGAAGGCTTTTAATGATCTTTAAAAAATATATTTTAAGTTGAAATCTTCTTTTCAAGTATTTATTGGATTAGAAACCTATTGTTTGTATATCACTACAATTATTTTTAGTTATTCACACTTCCTGATTGTGGAACATACTATAGAAACTGTAGTATCAGGAAGATATGATAAACATTGGATTATAACTAATAATAATTATATTAAAATGTAAAGGTGTGCAAAATATGGGTCAGGACATTTCACTCACAAATATTGCTGATTTGGATTTAGAAATACTAAAGCAATGTAAGTAAATGAAAATGATAGATAAAGCTTAACTGACTGCTATAAAAAATGGTTAAATATTACTCTAGAAAAAAGATTGTTTTAGGTCATTTTCATGTAGATATGTTTTTTATTATAAGAAACTTAATGTTATACATATAAGCTTGACTAATGCTAAAAGGGTTGACAGAGTAAATGGTGAAATTAATGTCATGAAACTTTTAATGTTCTATATTTAGAATCTACATGTACTGTATGTTTCAACTGCTGGTTCATTATAGAATTGTTAACAAGAACAATTAAACCTGCATCTTAAATTCTCAACTTTAGCTATATAAAAGGCAGAGTAAAACAACATTAAATATGGTTTTAAATAAAATTGAGTACAAAAACAGTTGAATATTTTTCATTTTGGATTTCTATTAAAAATTAGTTCGAGTTTCAATACCTTAGTTCAAATAATATATTAAGTTTATAAGTAATTAAAATGTATACATGTATGAAGCATCTAAGAATACCTAAGTTATTTAGAAGATAACTGTATTGTATTTATAATTTCTAGACATGAATCTTACTTTTAACAGCTACATATTGAGTTTACTGTGAACACAAAATGCGGGCATGGTGTGCTCAACCCCAACCTTATATGACAAGGATTGCAAGTTTTCCTGCCAAAATGTTATTTTCAACTGGTTCTTTGGCTTCCTTCTCTGATGAAAACTGAATGCTGTAATATCTGGAAAATTCCTGAAATAGCCTCAAACCCAATTCAGACAAATAATGGTGTTGGCACATTTAGGGAACTACTAAACTTGATGCTGATTTTATTCCTGATTTGGCTATGTATTTGACCAATCATCATCTTAATTTACCTATATAGTCTCTGTGACAAAATAAAGGTTACAATCAGTAATGCGAATCATATATTATCAACACTATTTTAAATGAAGGTTCGGGTCATGTGAGCTATTCCAATCACTTGTCCTCCGTCTTAGTCAGCCTTTGTCATCTGTCGTCCCTTTACTTTTCTTTTTAACTCTTCTCCTCTGAAACCACTGAAAGGATTGCTTTGAAACTTTGCACACATCACTTCAGTAAAATTTCCTCTACCAAGTGTGCACAAATCAAGGCCTCGGACCAATCAACATTGTTGTCTCGGCTGAAAATTGAACAGGGTGGTCAAAATTTAGTTTTTGCCTTCCAGTTTAAAAAGTATAATAGATACAGTAAAAACGAAGAGACTTTCCTTCTTTTAATTGCTGCTGATTAACAAATTCAACATGGCAACATTCATAGAAACAGCATCTTCAAAAAAACTCTTTAGCATTTAATATCAAAATTTGCAAGATAAGTCATCTCTCTTGAAAAGTTTTTTTGCACGTCAGGTGAGCGATACAGGGTCTTAAGAGCCTCTAGTTTCAATCAGTTTAAATTGATTTTTAAAAATCTTCTCATCTGAAAACCACTGAAAGGACTGATTTGCAACTTTGTACACATCATCAGTCAAATGTCCTCTACCAAGATTGCACAAACAATGGCAGCAGTTTAACCAACATGGCTAAAAATAGAACTGGGTCAAAATACAGTTTATGGCTTAAACTTATAACAGATACAGGAAAACCAAGGAGACCCTTCTTCTTCAGCATCGAAAGCTCTACAAAACTCTCCATTAAGTTTAAGTTGTATAACGACTTCTTGTAGGAGTTTTTGACCCTTAATTGTCAAAATTGATAATTTGTGCCATTTTTTCCTACAAATGTTGAAAATTATTAGAACTAGGGAAAAAAGTAGCATTGCTTAATTGTTCAACTCTAGGAGATGTACAAAAATTACTTTATGGTCAAGATTGTCTGATGAACCTTTTTTTTAATGAATTTTAATTGATTTTAAACAATCTTCTCCTCTTAAACCTATGAAAGGACTGCTTTGAAACATTGCACACATCATATTTAGGATGTCCTCTACCAAAATTGTGCAAATCATGACAGCTGACCACCAATGTGGCTAACTTGGCTTAAAATAGGAAGGGGGTCAAGATAGGTTTTGGCTGATATTTAAAAAAGTATAACAGATACAACAAATTTTAAGTGAACCTCCCTCCTAAGCATCAAAAGCTTCTCCTTATAGGAGTTATTTCCCTTAAAAGGTCCAAATTATTGATTTTTGCAGAAGTGTTGGACAATTCCTTATAGGAAAAAAAAGCTGGATAAAACAGAATTATTTTGGTTTCAGGTTCAGGTGAGCGATACAGGCTCCTGGGAGTTTCTTGTTTTTTTTATGTCACCATGATGAAACGTCTGGGCATATTGATTTACCTTTGTCAATTCTTGGGTCCATCTGTCCAGATTGGGGTGCATGGCTTGTCCAGCTATCTTTTACAGTTTTAGAAATATAGCATTTACATTTTACAGGAAGTTTGTACACATAACGTACAAATGCAAGGCAAAAGGATTTTATTTTTTTTTTGATTATTCTTAAAACTTGAGAAATTTGGACCTAATCAGTTTACAGGATGCAAGCCATGTAGGGATACATGTTTTGTCCACCTATATCTTCTCTCTTATTTTTAAGCTACAGCATTTATTGGTAGGATGTTTGTACACATAATGAAGGTGTGCAAAACCAGCTGATTTTCTTTAATGTTCTTAAAGTTAGAGGTATTTGCAGGAATGTATGTAGTACAAGTTTTGTCCTGCTATTGCCTTGAAGAGCTTTGAAGCTACACCGTTTATGTATAGGGTACATATTTTGTCAGGCTTCTTCTGGTACAGCTTATAAGCCACAACATTTATATTTATGTATGGGGTAAATGTTTTGTCTGGCTGTCTTATCGTAATGCTTTGTAGCTCCACCATTTATATTTAGTAGATTATTTGAACACTGGTGGTTTTTGTTTGTATCAAATATTTTTAAATCCAGGGATAATTGGATTTAGTCAGTTTGTCAGATATCTGAGATATGGGTATATGTCTTGTCAGGCTATCTTCTTCGACAGTTAAAGGGCTACAGTGTCTATATTTTGTAGGGTATACACATAATTTTCAGATGCAGAGCCAATTTTGGATAGACATTGACTTAAATTGTGCGTGTCAACATCCTCATAAGTCAGGGTTTCTGTGTCCACATGTGTCCACGAAACCCTGACACACTTAGCTAGGAAATTCCCGGGCAAGAAGTCACTATTTTGATTTGCTACATCATACCTGCATGTAGCCAACCACATGCTCCCTTTCATTCACGACCTGGTAAGGGGATATCCCAATGTCTACTGTAAATAAACCAAGCGGATGTGTTGCAGACCACTTGAATATCAGTGTATTTTGTTCAGTAGTGTTAATAGCTTGTTATTACTGTGTTATTTATTAGTTGCGTTATGTTTTCTTCCCACTCAAGAATGAGTAAGAATGACTACTGCTTCTTTCAAGCTATTTCATTGGTTGATATTTTGAAGGTTTGATGTCATATGAACACCTTCTAGCCCGGGAATTTCCTAGCTAAGTTTGTCAGGGTTTCCAGGACACAGAAACCCTGACTTGTGAGGATGGTGTGTCAACAGATTTCTCCTTTCTTTTTTTTTTATTAAAGGGTAATTTCATTTGTTTTTCTCCAGTTGTGTACATATTTTTCCCAATTGAATGAATTTTTAGTTTTGTGTCAATAGAATTTTTTTCTTACTGTTATGGTTTTTGGATTTATAAACACTTTACTATGTTCCTATTTTATACATGTATCTGAACCTGACAAAAAATTAGCTTTAGATAATACATGAGGAAATCCTACTTATACTATTTTAACCCTTAAGCAGAAGTCAGTGTTGTTTTTATTTGATCAGGATCATATCTTGCATCTCTTCCTAGAAGTGAAATTACACAAGTTTCCTTACAAGGAAGGATTTGCAGATATCTAAACATCACTGGAGTCAACAAAATCCTCCTGAAATATACTTTTGCAGAATATTTTATTACATCACATACATGCAAATATGCACACACACACACACATTTTTGAAGACAATGCCATGGACTAGTACCATAATACAAGTGAAACGGAAATGCCGGGGTAATTTATAAAATGGATAGATTGTTTCAAATGTTTTCAGAAGACGGCATTATAACATATCAAATCTTATCTAATGCTTTTATTTAAAATGAGATCTTCGCTAGCCAAAGGTTATGATCTGATATTCTTCAGGTGAAAATAAGAGTATCAAACTCTAACCCTTGGCTAGAGAATTGATCAAAACTATTGCCTCTCTCTAAAGTTGTTTACAATTTCCTGATATCTAGTAGCATTGATGTTGCATTCTTTCTTTTCAGATGAAGGTCATATTATAGATATTTTGCCTGACGAGAATAACCCAAAATGGAAAGTGAATATCATTATTTCTCAAGATTACATGAAACCCTATTTTCGTCTTCGTACAAGGAAAGGGGAACCAGTTGTAAAGATCAAAAATGTGTCATCACCAATGTTACTCGATTTCTCAGACTTCTCAGATTTTTGCCTGACAGGTAATAATTAAATTTTCCTGTACATGTATTACATTTTTCTTGAAAACCATATTATTAGATATTAGGTATTGTTTTCCCTTCGGCTGACAAGAGTCTTGGTAGCAACTATTCTACTTGTACTTTAATAGTTCAAGACCAACTTGTGTTTCTTTTTTCCATTGGACAAACTAACATAATAAATGATAAATTCAAATAATATTCTTAATAAGATTATATTTTCAGTCACAAGTACTGGTAAATAGTTAATATTATATAATTAGATATTAGTGTTAGGAATTGCTTTTAGGAAAGAACCTACTTGTACAATTTCCTCCAGATGTGAACAAACTTGAACATGACACGTGTAGTTTCAACATGTTTTTAATAAATAGAGAAACAAAGCCAAACAAATTCAACTTTCAAAAAAACAAAATTGTTCTTTTTCATTGATATATGCATGTAATAATTTTGAAGTTTTAACAAATCAGCTTTGATTTCACCCAGTTTTTTGTGTTAAATATGAAAATGTCTATTAGGTGACAATGTGACATTGGTGACCAAATTCAAGCTGTAATAAAAGTTAAATGTAAATGAGTTCCCACTTTGACCAAATATATAAAGTTTTCTGAATTTTCATAAACATTTAATTTTCAAGGAAAAACAATTATCGGATTTATTTACCGGTTCATTAAGAACAAGAACCAATTAAATAATTATGTATCATTTTAATTAATATCTGTTTGATTATTTTGTATTTGCTAAATATAAATGATGCAAAAAATATATTGGATCACTATTATAAGTCACTAACTAATGTCATGTTATAACAGTAAAAAGTAATCTAAAGTGTATTTCATCTCCATATAAGCAATTTTAGGGCAATTAAAGACCTTCTTAAGGAGAAAGTTTAAATAAAATACTGTCCATGACTGAGACATCTGCATAACAAGATTTATATTGACCACTTTTTAGCTGACCTGGACCACAGGTTTATATGAGCTATTTCCATGATTGGAATTCATTGTCATAGTCAACTTTTCTTTTATCAGAAACTGTTTCCTCTTAAACTGCTAAGCCAATTTAATACAGTTTGTCTAAATCAGTGTCTGTTTTACAATTTGGGATTTTTGTTACCTACCAGCTAACCAACATGGCCACCATGGCTTAAAATAAAACATAGAGGTTAAATCACTGCCCTAGCAAGAAGTATGGCAGGTACTGTTCCAACGTACCACTTTAAATTACTGGTACAGAAACAGCGCCAGTTTGTTTGTAAATTAAAATAAAAAAATGACAGAATTTTATTAAATATACTCTTTAGTTTGTGAAACATTAAACATAAATCAAATTTTTTTCAATAACTTTCAATATAAACCTGCAACCGTTACGATCTGCAGTGCTTTTCACAAAAAGTCGTAAGTGTAAAATCGATCGCAAGTTATGACGTCACAATGGATTTCCCTTTGATCTTCCAACACTTATGATAGATTTTACACTAAACCATTTTTGTAAAATCGACTCCTAGAGTTCAACTTGGTAAGTGACAAATAATAGCACATGTAAAACGACTATAGTATATCTATATTTGAACATTCACATGTTGTTGACCCTTAACCGGGAACCAGAGCCTGGCATATTCCTGCATTATTTTAGTTTTTTATGCCTGTTTTCAACTGCTGTTTTTTAGTCATTCACTTTTAGTGCCAGGAACTCCCAGAATGCAGGATTTCACACCATCTACACCAGAGCTTATGGGGACCAGGCCCCCTGCCGTAAATGCCACACCATTGTACGTGTTGGGACGTAGTTTGTATCCCTACTGGTCACACTCTCTGACCGTACCACTATTTTTCTGGATGCTATTCCTATGCTTATATCCTGAAAACTATAATGGATAGAAAAAACTTGATGGGAGAAAAACTGCTTATACTGCCGTATATCATATCCATTAAGACTAAAATTGTAAAACAACTCCTTATAGGTGTTATTGCACATTTGACTTATATTTCTGTTGTTGTTGTTTCTTGTGTGTATTTTTTTTTATCATGAAAACTATAATAGAAAGATATAGAAATTGTAAACAGCACAAGATTTATAAACAAGCCTGCATGACTGACATTATCAACTTGATTCAAATAATGAGTTATTGCCGTTAACCAACCTTTTCTTGTATGTTCATTACTTTAAAAAATATTGCCTCCGAACTGCTAAGCCAGTGAAATTTGCTCTGAACCATTCTTAAGGTATAATTTATAAAGGTTTTTATTTTTTAATGTAACCAAACAACCAACATGGCTGCCATGCCATGCCAAATAAAATAGAACATGTGGGTAAAATGCATGCAGATCAAACAAATTCCTGAAAAACTATTACAGATAGACAAAATCTGATGGGAACAAAATTGCTCAGAATTACAAGAATCTACCTATCAGACATCAAGACCAAAATTGTCAGATGACTCCTTATAGGTGTTCATTGTCGTCAAGTGACTATTTGCTGATTTTGTTTCATTTGTGGCAATTATCTCAAACTAAATAGATATAGAAAAACTGCCAACAGCAAAAATTATCAGCAAGAAAAGATGTACAAATAAATTAAACCCTAATTATAAATCAACTGTTTATAAAGGAAATATGATAAGCAAGAGATGATCTATAAACACAGTTGTCAGTTGACCTTTTTTTGCATTTTAAGCTATTTTCATGAATTTTTGAATAAATAAATAGAAACTGTTAAAAAAAATGATTATACAAGGCAGAAATAGTCTATCTGTTCCTAGGAATTGCCCTTTTATGACTATTTTTCAGATTTTTTTTTTTTTTTTTGCATTCTTATCTTTTCAATTGAAAACTGTAAACAGCTTAATTAAATGATCAATTAAAAAATAATTGTAAATGAACTCTTTATAGGAGTTATTGCCCTTAAATGATTTTTTTTTTACTCATTAAACACAAAAAATTATCACAATAACAAGTTCTACTTATAAGTGAACTAATGTTTAATATAACATTATGAAAAAAGCTAAAAGCATACAGTGTATGGGAGGAACTATATGGATCATTTTCAATGACAAACCATTGGAACACTCTAACACTCCTATGCAAAGATAGTTATTTGTTTGTTTGAATGGTGTTTAATGCCACAATCTGCAGTTTAATTAGCTTTATCAATTGACCAGATAGAAAGAAAGAACATTTTAGAGAGAAAGCAGGAGTACACTGTGAGACCTTCAGAAGGAAAACTGCCAATTCTTGTTGACTAAAGTTGGAGATAAGCACATTTAAAGTCTTACCTGGGGCAGGGAGTAATCAACTCCAATCTTACTTGACAAAGATTGCCAGTATTCCTACTGCAGGTGGGGGCTTTCAACAGGTACTCTGGATTCCTTCCTCAATAAAACTGGGTGCAATGATACAGCTTAAAAATTTGTCATGGTTTTTGTCTTGCCTGCTTTGGCATATTTAGACATCTTGCTTTATATCTTTGTAAGCCCATGCCCTAGTCCATAAAATTTGGTCCTGTGGTAGCATATGATGAGTACTTGCCTGTCAGTCACCTGTCACCCGTCTACGTTGGGTTACGGCAGTTTCTCTGTAATCATGCATGGTAGGATGACAATATTTGGTATATAGGTTGCTGGTGAATAGTACATGACTGTCTGGTAGGTGTCACCTGACCTTGACCTCAATTTCACAGTCCAGCAACTACGTTAAAGTTTTTGGGTTGTGGCAGTTTCTCTGTAACCATGCACGGTATGATGACAATATTTGGTTTATTGGTTGCTGATTAAAAGTACATAACGGTCTGGTAGGTGTCACCTGACCTTGACCTCAATTTCACGGTCCAGCGACTACGTTAAAGTTTTTGGGTTACGCCAGTTTCTTTGTAACCATGCATGGTAGAATGACAATATTTGGTATATATGTTGCTGATGAATAGTACATGACTGTCTGGTAGGTGTCACCTGACCTTGCCCTCAATTTCACAGTCCAGTGACTACATTAAAGTTTTTGTATTAGGGCAGTTCCTCTGTAACTATGCATGGTAGTATGACAATATTTGGTATACAGGTTGCTGATGAAGAGTACCTGACTGTCTGGCAGGTGTCACCTGACCTATGACCTCAATTTACAGTCCAGTGACTATGTTAATTTTTTTGGATTAGGGCAATTCCTATGTAACCATGCATGGTAGGATGACAGTATTTGGTATATAGATTGCTAATGATTAGTACATGAGTGTCTTGTAGGTTTCAACTGACCATGAGTTCAATTTTATGGTCCAGTGACTAAGGTAAAGTTTTTGGATTAGGTCCGTTTCTCTGTAACCATGCATTGTATATTTTAAATGATAACAATTTAATGCTTTTACATAATGCTTATGATGTAATTTTTTTGTTACTGATGGGGAATTCAGGTGATACATTTTTCTGTGTGCACACTTGTTTTCCTGTTTGTACAAACAATTTGACCTTTTCCCTACAGAATTACTTTATAAAACGTTCTTGCCACTTTGAAAGTATAGGACAACTCTTTATGGTCTTAGATTCATACTTACAATTACACACAAACAAATCTGTTTTTTTTTCTATTAAGAAAAAATTTGCACCTTTTTTGTTTATTTTGATTTTCTATGAAACCAGAATATTTTCAAACATTGTCTTCATGGACAGTAACTAGTGCAGGTAAGATATACAGCTTTGTTTTAACCCCTAACATTTTTGTCTCGCCTGCGATGAAAGTCGCTGGAGGCGAGACATATGTATGGGAATCCGGCGGCGGCGGCGTAAACACTTGACATCTTGCTTCATATCTTTGTAAGCCCAAGCCCTAGGTCCATCAAATTTGGTCCAGAGGTAGCTTATGATGAGTACTTGCCAGTCAGTCACCTGTCACCTGACCTTGACCTCAATTTCACGGTCCAGCGACTACGTTAAAGTTTTTGGGTTACGACAGTTCCTCTTTAACTACCCATGGTAGGATGACAATATTTGGTGTATAGGTTGCTGATGACTAGTACATGACTGTCTGGTAGGTGTCACCTGACCTTGACCTCAATTTCACGGTCCAGCGACTACGTTAAAGTTTTTGGGTTACGACAGTTCCTCTGTAACTACACATGATAGGATGACAATATTTGGTGTATAGGTTGCTGATGACTAGTACATGACTGTCTGGTAGGTGTCACCTGACCTTGACCTCAATTTCACGGTCCAGCGACTACGTTAAAGTTTTTGGGTTACGACAGTTCCTCTGTAACTACGCATGGTAGGATGACAATATTTGGTGTATAGGTTGCTGATGACTAGTACATGACTGTCTGGTAGGTGTCACCTGACCTTGACCTCAATTTCACGGTCCAGCGACTACATTAAAGTTTTTGGGTTACGACAGTTCCTCTGTAACTACACATGGTAGGATGACAATATTTGGTGTATAGGTTGCTGATGACTAGTACATGACTGTCTGGTAGGTGTCACCTGACCTTGACCTCAATTTCACGGTCCAGCGACTACATTAAAGTTTTTGGGTTACGATAGTTCCTCTGTAACTAAGCATGGTAAGATGACAATATTTGGTATATAGGTTGCTGATGAATAGTACATGACTGTCTGGTAGGTTCCACCTGACCTTGACCTCAATTTCACGGTCCAGCGACTACGTTAAAGTTTTTGGGTTACGGCTGTTCCCCTGTAACTATGCATGGTATGGTGACAATATTTTGTATACAGGCCGCTGCTGATATTTAATGCTATTTACGTAATGCTTATGACGAAATTTATTTTCGTTACTGATGCGGAATGCAGGTGAGACGTTTTTCTGTGTCCACACTTGTTCAAACTTAATGAAAGGTATCATTAACATTTATATTAATTTTACATTATTTCTAAAATCCAATGTTTTTATAAATCATTTAACCCTATGACAAAGTGTGTTATTTGTAAATAAAGGTCTTCAGTATTCACTGCATGTCTTTCCATACTCACTCTGCCATAACATTTGGGAGATACAAAAATTATTCTTGAGAAATATAGAAGAATTGATAGTACTGTATGTTTAATAGACCAACAGCAGGTGAATAATACACTTCATTTAATATCAGTCATCTTTTAATAGGCCAACTATGTTGATGGCACTAAGGAAACATTTATATGGAACATGTACCAAAGTGTGTGTAATTGGTGCAATCAATACATTAAATAATATCTAATGAGTATTACATTCATATATATTTCAATCTTTTTATGTGGTTACAGTAGCCTTATATAATATAGCTTTCCATCTAGCTTTTATCCCAAAGATCAAGGTGTTTAACCTGGAACTGATCTCAACAATAAAATGTGGACACTTTGATAAAGATAAAAGTGGCATGCAACCCTATCTGATAACTGTCAACTTTTGGGGATCAAAATGCTTGAGATTTGGTAAAAGATCAAAGTGAAAAATCAAAAGGTCAAAGCAATTTGCCAACAAATCCACTAAAAAATGTGTGAGTCTCAAGAGAATTCTGTGAGACTTGACAGGTCAGACACAGGATTAGTTACAATGTAATTGTTTATTTTCTGCTTTTGTTATAAGCATGCTCTATTCATGGCTCTATTTACTATACCTAAATATTATTTTATTCCTTAAATTTAGTAACATCTGTTTTACAGGTGCATAGTTTTATTAATGATGACAAATTATTTGATGAATTCTGTATGTTAAAGTGTGTATGAAATAAATTTCAAATATTTTTTAATAGTGTTTATTAAAAGGATATCTTTAAAATTTAGTAACTGTTATTTATTATATGATGAAATGTGTCTTTCAAAATCTTTTTTATCTGGCCTACACCTACACTCTGTCAAATATCTGTTAAACATATTAAGTTAATGAACTAGACACAAACTCCAATGGTCTGAGAAATGAGATAAACATACACAAAAATGTTGGGTGTCACAGCAATAAATAATCAAACTTAATTTGAATAAAATTTAGTTTTTTACCTTTTTTTACCTACATTTCTTCTTTTTGCCAGCAGCAACAACTTTTCCACATCTTAGTTGCTAAGCAGTCTGAGAAGATAGATTTATATTCTGTTTCCACATACCCTGAGTATCTTAACAGTTTCAGTAAGTTAGGACAATTGTTGTATCAGTGACAAACTCAAAACGGGAAAATTTTGTAATTTTTTAAGACAGATTCAGTAGATTTGACTAAAATAACAGTTAATTGTACATACATCAGCTTTATTTCATTTGTAGTTGTTTCAGAGTACTGGTATATTATAAGAACACATAAACCAGAACAAAGATTTCAAGTATGCACCTGTTTCTAAAATAAACCATGATTCATAAAATATGTTTATAATTATGTGGTTTGCTAATTAACTCATTTTCAGCTTTTATCATCATTATAAAGTTTGTCAGTTGTTTTCTATAAAACTTTTTTTTAATAAAGTTTAATTGAAACAAACAACCTCACATGATATACAATTACAGAAACTATGTACTTGAGTTACTATATTATGAAATATAATGTTTGACATTTTATTTTTAAAATGACCTCTTACATCCCAAGCTGTGTCCTCATAATAAGTTGCACCATCTTATATGGCTGTTTATGTGTTCAGGATTTAAATTAAACGCTTTTTATTTACAACACATTATACATGGATTCACTAAGAGAAAATACTGGTATCAATATTGATACACTAGAGCTAGAGGTGTGTACAAAATTGTGCTGTGCAGTTCAGTTGTCATTTGTCTTTGTGTCTTTACAACAAATTGTGTGCTCAACTCATTGTCATTACAAATAATGTGTGGTCAAAATCATTGTCATTATTAAAAAGGTGTGCTCATCTCATTGTCATTACAAAAAAGGTGTGCTCAACTCATTGTCATTGCAAAAAAAATGTGCTCAACTCATTCTTATTTAAAAAATGTGCTAATTTCCTAAGCTGAAGTTATAAGTTTAGCTAGTATAAGTTCACTGTTGCCAAAAGTAGTGGTTGTGGCAATATAGCTGAAAAATTGCTGGAAGTGAGGTGAAACTGCTGAATTCAATAGTTCATTTTGTCTATCATTTTTTTAATAAATTTAATGTGTTCTGCTTCTAAATCATCTCTTTATAGCACTGAAACAGAAAATGTTTTGTAATACCTGCAACAGGTTAAGATTAAGAGAGACACATTTTTGTAGTACATTAGATAAAAATATTATGAAGTTTAAATTCAAATCATGTTTACATCACTTTCAGTTTGTGTTAAAAAAAATTGCTTTAAGTTTCTTTGCTTTTATAAGCATGTTCCATGCTTATGAGTATGTGATAGCTCTGAGGTCTTTACCAATGATCCCAAATATAGAGTTCAATGCCTTTGATAGCAAAAATGTATACAATACTCAATCATATGGTTTTACAGAATTTCAAAGTTTGATTCCAAAGTCTCTTGCCTATTTTTATTTGTTGGTAGTATATATGTTATATGCAGGTAATGTTAGTCATTTATAATTCCTTAATATATGTCTCTTAGATGTGAAAAATGGAGAGAAAAAAATGTAAAAAACTTGCCTGCAGCATATACTAATACAGAAGTGTGTATCGGTTGTATAGAGGGGGATTTGACATGTTTATATGACAATAATTACATCAAAATTATAATTATGTCAACATATTACTTAATTTCTACAATATTTTGGTTTTTTTTATGAGAAATTACATTATGAATCATGTCGCATTGCTATACCCAGTACTAGGTGATGCAAATAGAACTGTTTTTCATGGAATTTACACAAAATGCTAAGGAAATTAAGATTTCGCAAACACAAGTCAACAGGTATGTTAGTATTATAAATTGTTCTGGAAACATTTAAAGAAATTTGAAACCTATGAAGAACTTTGGATTTTAGCACTTAATACACATTAAAAATGTGAGAAAGCATGGATATACCACCACTACTTTTAATTTTGTTTGTTAGAAAGCAACATTCAAGGTATGTTAACATGGGGTATGACTTAGACTTAGAAAAATGAGGTCCTAGTGGGGTTGCATTGTCTACTTGGAGTCCAAAAAAAGAAAAAGTTCTGAACAATGTGGCATTATTGACTTGAAGTCTTTTGTAAAGAAGTCTTAGTCGGGTGGCATTAAGTAAAAATGTCTGAGTCAGAGTTAAAGGTCCAAGGTGTTACATGGGGACATGCTGACATGGGGTAAAGTCATGCATGTGCCATGTTTCTTTACTGTTGACACATACTTTTAAATGTTAAAATCAAGAAGAAACACTCATAAAACTATTGTGTTCAGATTTTGCAACCAAACAACTTAAATTTTGCTGACTTGATATTCAATAATATACATGCTGTGAATTTTCTTCGGTCACCCACAGCTGATTGCTGCAGTTGTTTAAGCTGTAGTTTTACTAGTTCTGTTTGAATTTTTGGATTTATTATAGGATAATTATTTGGGCATCGTGAATATCCAAAATATTATCACGAGTGTGGCATAATGCATCTGATTAAACGAGTGCGTAGAACTTGTTCCGTGCACGAGTTTAATCTGATGCTTTATGTGGCAAGAGTGATAATATTTTGGATATTCATGATGCCCAATTGATTATCCTAGATCAATATAAATCAATATTGTTTTCGTAAAATTTTAATGCTTAATCCTAAATTTTATGAATGTCAGATGAATATCTGTATAGTACAAAACCATTGTGACATTTTGGCGGGAAAAAACCCGAGAGTGAAAATAAACGATAATTTTCACATGTGATTTACCGTGATTTCTGTCACTCAGAAAATTCAATATTTCATCTCTATCTATATAATAATGGTCATTGTTTAATTTGTTGACATATCAGTTGGCAATTACTTTATACACAATTTTGTTACTGTGAAGTAATATCAGTATAAATTTTCTGTTGTTGAAATGTTTAAAATCGATTGGGAAAGTTTAAAGTGTATGGTCTAGACCACTTGTCCATGTTTAGTGTTGTATAGAGTAAGTTCATACCACAAGAACATTTCATATAGAGATCACAAAAATTTGAGGATGATCTCAGCATACAATAGTTATCATCTATCAGGGAGGGTATATAAACAATGTATGTTATGGGTTTATCTATACATCATAATATAAACACAACCAGTGTTACCATGTTTCTTATGCTAGACAGGTTTTATTTGATTATGTTTATAATTAATTTGTATCTGTTTTAAGTTTCCTTGATGTAAATTACAGGAGAAATTGTTGAATTTTGGCATGGTATTTATAGATTGCTAATGTACAAGGCATAATTGTAATTGGGTTGAACATTTTCAGTTTTTTCAGTAACTACATATTTATCAATATGATAATTGGTAGTCTTTGTAAATGAGGGGGCATCAGTGACCAAGTGGTTAATGTTATTCATTCTACACTCTTCCTTCTTTTTCCAAAGAACAATACTGGAAGGGATCCCAGTGCTTGACCCAAACAGAGAAGCGCAGCACAACCCCGGGTGATAAAGTTCCTCTTGTGGGGGCAAAGGGGGTGTCAGGATCCCTTTTTCCAGTTGATTTACTGTTTGTTAACTTGTTCTCATCCTGAATATAGCTGAAATACTGTTTGCTGGACATGAAGAAATCCATTAAGAACAGATCACACTACATTATAAGAGGAATGCATTGTAGGGTGTTTGCAGTTCTTGGGATGCTCTTAGGGTATAAGCTTTTATAATTGTATTATTTGGCTTTTAATTCTATGAACTTAAACCTTAGTAAATGTTACCCACTGGGTAACTTCCAGTTCCAAGGTATCCTGATTGGGCTGGGCTCATGACATCATCAGAACTATAAAATACCAGTCTAAGTACAGGTTTCCCATCTGAGCAGACATCAATACATCGTCTTATAATTAGGTAAGAACGCAAACACTGACCTTCCAAGTATTATATAATATGCCTAAAATATAATACATTATTATATGTTATGGGGACCAAATAAAAAGTTATTTCATGTTAACAGTTTCTTTCATTTATGGGGCCTAAGTGGCAGAGTGGTTAAGGTAGGTGATCATGTGGTCTGTCACCACTTATGTTGCAGGTTCGAGTCGCACTGCTGGCAGAGTGCACTCAACTTCAATCTTAATTTGACAAGGATTGCCAGTATTCCTATCAAATGACAAGAGTTTTCTATGGTTACTCATGGTTCCTCCGCCATTAAAAAGAGGTGATAACAGCATTTAAACATTCATACAAAAATCTTTGTAAATGATTATGTCTCTATTCATTCAATCTTTTATTGCCAATATCTCATTCATTAAAAAATCCTCAAATTGTTTACAATGATATTAACATTTATATTATACTTGAACACAAATTAACTTTACAGAACTAAATTTATGCTGATTTTATATTTACAATACCTTGATCAGAACTATAGTCTTACTACTTAGCATTAGTGTTAAATTGTTTGACTTAAAACTCAGCGTATGTGACTCTAATTGTCAGACATATACTAAGCATTAGTGACTAATTTTTTAGCTCACCTGACCGAAGGGTCAGGTGAGCTATTGCCATCACTTGGTGTCCGTCGTCGTTGTTAACTTTTCTTTAAAAATCTTCTCCTCCAAAACCACTGAGGTGATTGCTTTGAAACTTTGCACACATCATCAGTAAAATGTCCTCTGCCAAGTTTGCACAAAATGGCCTCAGACCAACCAACATGGCGGCCATGGGTAAAAATAGAACAGGAGGGGGTCAAAATACAGTTTTTGGCTTATAGTTCAAAAAGTATAACAGATACAGGAAAACCAAAGAGACTTTCCTTCTTCAGCATCAAAAGCTCTACAAAACACTCTATTGGGTCAAAGTTGTATGACCACTCCTTGTAGGAGTTATTGCCCTTTAATTGTCGAAATTGATGATTTTTGCCATTTTTGCCTCAAAATCTTGAAAATTATTAGAACTAGAGAAAAAGTAAGCATTGCTTAATTGTTCTGCTCTATGAGGGCTACAAAATTGGCTGTAGAGTCAAGATTGTCTGATTAACCGTTTAAGAGTTATTCCCCTTGAACTGTTTATTTTATTCGGTTTAATTGATTTTTTTAAATCTCCTCTGAAACCACTGAAAGTACTTCTTTGAAACTTTGTACACATCATCCGTCAAATGTCCTCAGCCAAGTTTGCACCAACCATGGCCACAGATTAACCAACATGGCCGCCATGGCTAAAAAAAGAACGGGGGGGAGGGGGGTCAAAATACAATTTTTGGCTTATAGTTCAAAAAGTATAACAGATACAGGAAAACCGAAGAGACATGCCTTGATCTGCATCAAAAGCTCTACGAAACACTCCTTTGGGTTGAAGTTGTATGAGGACTCCTTATAGGAGTTATTGCCCTTTAATTGTCAAAATTGATTATTTTTGACATTTTTGCCTCAAAATCTTAGAACTAGAGAAAAAGTTAGCTTTGCTTAATTGTTCTGCTCTATGAGGGCTACAAAAGTGACTTAGGGTCAAGATTGTCTGATGAACCGTTTAGGAATTATTCTCCTTGAACATTTTTTTAATCAATTTTACTTGCTTTTAAAAAATCTTCTCCTCTTTAACCCGTTAAAGGACTGCTTTGAAACATTGCATACATCATCTTTAGGACGTCCTCTACCAAAATTGTGCAAATCATGACACCTGACTACCTACATAGCTACGTAGGCTTAAAATAGAAAAGGGGGGGGAGTCAAGAGAGTTTTCGACTGATAGTTAAAAAAGTATAACAGGTACAGCAAATTTGAAGTGAACCTCCCTTCTCCCTCTAAAGCATCAAAAGCTTCTCCTTATAGGAATTATTTCCCTTATAAGGTCAAAATTCATGACTTTTGCAGAAGTGTAGCGCAATTCCTTATAGCAAAGAAAAGCTGGATAAAAAAGGGTTGTTTGGTTTCAGGTTCAGATGAGCGATACATTCTCCTGGGAGCCTCTAGTTTAATTTAAATTCAGCATATGTAGCTAATTGTTAGACTTACCTTAACTCAGCATATATGACACTTATTGTTTAACTTGGAAATTCTTTGCATATGGTGCAATACTTGTTGGACTTACAATTTTGCTTATGTGACCCTACTGACTTACAATTCTGCTTATGTGACAATACTGACTTACAATTCTGCTTATGTGGCAATACTGACTAACAATTCTGCTTATGTTGCCATACTGACTTACAATTCTGCTTATGTTGCAATACTGACTTACAATTCTGCTATTGTTACCCTACTGACTTACAATTCTGCTTATGTGACAATACTGACTTACAATTCTGCTTATGTGACAATACTGACTTACAATTCTGCTTATGTGACAATACTGACTTACAATTCTGCTTATATGACAATACTGACTTACAATTCTGCTTATGTGACCCTACTTGTTAAACTCTGCCTATGTGACTCTTATTGTCAGACTTGCCACAAAACAATTGTGATGTAAATTAATTATACAGTAAAAATGTTGGGCGTGCGGGCGGGGAAAAAATTTTCGTAACAGTTTTCACAGCAACTACTAATCACATTCTCTTGAAATTTGGTATGCAGCATCAGCATGGCCTCCCATAACGTGGGATTGGATTTCAGGTCTGTCGCTCACCTACTTACCGTTCTAATGAAATTCTGCCATTTCTGTCTTTGATAGATTTTTGTATGATTGTGACACCAAGAATTTTGTAATTATCCAAGCTTATGTATCCCTTCCCCTCTTGATAAAAGGGAAAACTCTGGGTGGATCTCTATGTATACCTGTTTAAGCACATAGTACATTTGTATTAATGGCATGATTTTGTATGATAGAGTCACCAAGAAATTTTGTGTGTTCAATTTTATATAATTATGACCAATAATTCACTCATCTCAGTTACAAGGAAGAAAAATCAACCCCAAGTATGTACAGTTTTGTAGCTTTTTATATAATAAATAAAACATTTCCTGATGGGTAATATTTTTTGAAATTCCTGACTATTTTAGTCCAGTTTTATAAAAGAGTTCCTGAATTTCCTCTGCTTCTTAGTGGCATCGTTTCAAGGTTGGTACTTGCATTTTATAAACAATTGATATTGACCTTCTCCAACTACTGATTATTAGGACTGGCTCACTCTATAATTTTTATTGTTCAGGGAAATTTTTGTTTTCTAGCTATATAGTTATTACATGAATGTATATCTGGTCTTGACACAGTAAAATAATAATCCATCTGCAGCATTATGTGGATGCATCGCCTCTGAAACGGCTTGATGTATTGCTTTGATATTTGGGTAAATTAATCATTGTTATTTTTAGCTCTGCGTACTCTACCATTATTTTGATTCGTCAAATTTAGTATGAGTTATGGGATTTTGACCATTTCAGCACTTTAATACAATGGTAGATCTTGTGAACGCATCTTCTCTAAAATTGCGTGACAGATTACTTTTATATTTGGTAGGATTAAATGTTATGATGTTTAGATATGCATACTATACTGTCATTTTGATTCGTCAGATTTTTGGGACATTTTAGCAATATTAAATATTAAAAGCTCTTCCCAAATTCCAATTCAAATAGTTTTAATATTACATGCTTATTATTTTGTCCAATAACTAAATGTGTCACAAAAACAATTTTACCATTTTAACTTCTCACACCTCTTTGGCAATTCGATACTGCAGCGGCGGGGAGACATTTGGAATGTGTAGCAATCTTTACTCTTGTTAATATTCAATATAGTAATTTTATGTAAAACAATTAATAGAATATGTTTTAACTTACATTTTTGTAATATAAATGATCTCTGGTCAGCTGTCTTTTTTCTCAGAATTGTAAATATATCTCTATATATGATGTTGTCAATGATTATTCCAAAATATCTAAGTAGGTAACTGGCAACAAAATATAGGACCTGGCTTCTTTGGCAATGTACAGTAAAACCCCTAATACATTGACTTGATTGTGGAAGATGTATAAATCCCCAACCAGCATCCTTCTGACTGGTTTGTCAAATCTAACATCCTATAGAGTAAAGAGTGGTGACTAGCTGTTAGGCTATATTTTACAAACTTTTCCTATGGTTTATGTTTGTCATATTGTCTTCGACCAGAATGTACCTCAAGTAAATGCAATAAAATTGAATTATTCTTTTAAAATTGTATGTGTTTGCCTAAAAAATCTGAAACCAAATGTATATCACTGCATGTGCTAGTTTTATTACTTACTTACTTATGGGGTTTTTAACGTCCTTGACTACCGTCAAATGGTCTTGGTCTTGCACGGACTTATTATTAAGAAATTTTTTTACATATTTATTTGTATTTTGGGGCATTTAGAGACCATAAATACTATAAGTGAAAATATAGTTTTATTAGAAAACCTTGCAGTTTTTAGAATTATCTGTTTTATTTCAAAACTTACAGTCTTTAGATTTCTTTGTATAGTTCATTTGCTGGAAAAAAATATGGACATTTTAATTTACTTAACTTAATCAGCTGTTTAGATGTAGAATTAAAGTTTTTGTTCATAAAGCAATTTAACAGTAATAGCTGGATGGTACAATTTCCTTAAAAATGAAAAAAAAACAATTGAATGGGAGACAACTCCATTTAGGAATTAATGGGAAACAGGATTTAATGACAAATGAGGATGAATACAGAGTTCCTGTAGCCATTAAGGGGTCAAAAATACTTAAAACTTGAAATATTTTGACAAAAATGTTCTGTGTTAAAAAATCTCGAGTAAAGTCCTCCGATATTACAGGTAAGATTCAATACTATATTGAGAATAATTTTTAAAGGAAGAATTATATTAAATAGGCAATATATTATGTTTGTTATTGCATTTATTGTTTTCAATCAAGGAAACAGAATGTTAAAACATATTTTTTTTGTGTTTTGAATTTACTTTTTTGGGTGGAAGGAACCAGGAGGAATATCCTATCAACATAACCATAGATTATCACACATCTTTGTTTTAGTATATGATTCTTACAAGATGTTTTTTTTAAATTTAATATATGAAATATTATAAGAAAACTTGTGCCTTTGAAGTGGCCAAACAAAAGAACTGATTCAAAACATATATGCTGAGTTTCCCCCCTTGATTTGTACAGTCCTATATATCAAGTACTAAAAACCAAAATCAGTGACTCTTAGATTAAATTTCATGTTGTATATGGTAAGAGATTAGACCTTAAATTCAATATCATACATCTTCCTTCTTGATATAAATTATCTTTCAAGCAGATCATTGTATGTAGACATACTCCCAGTCTGGAATTGTTTGAGAGAACCTATTTATATATAAGGAAGATATATTTTTTCTTATCACTACAAGTGTCCCCAGTAAATTGTATAACATTGGACTGCACAATACAATAACCTACCCAACCTACTACCATAGATATTTAAATGCAAAAATATATAGACTTTATACAGAGTAGTTTAGATATACATAAATATACATCACATATAGTGTCACTCTTCAGTAAAGTGTCAACTTCCTGATTCTATTAATGACATCTAGGTTAGTTTATGTACAATAAGGATTTGAAACACAGTTTTGTGGATTATTGTTTTTGCTTGAACAAAAACGGAAACATTTTTTTTCAAAGAATAAAGGATATATTTAAGTACACAATTTAAGGTAAATAATATTTATCAAATAAATGTTTCGTTGCACACTTATCCAATTTAGCTGGTTAAGGTCATAAAACCATTATTGCATTTGTGAACAAAGGCTTAATAACTGATTAGCTTTATTTATTATGAGATTGGAATGTTACTGTCAAATTTTATTAAAATTTAATACATTTGACTGATTTTAAATATACACATATTCACTTAAATTCTTTAATGTAAAATAATGTGTATGTCACAGCTGCTGATGTTGAAGGAGAATATCATCTGTCACGTGCATCTGTATACATTTAATCAGTAAAGATCTGTTTCTTCATTCAAGAAAAAGCATACAATGCAAATATTAGTGCCGTGGGGCCACTGGGTGGGGAACAATTTGCTCATTCAAGTAATTGACAACAAAATCACCAAAAATTTATGAAGACCAATCACAAAGGACAAAAACAAGGACATGGCCCTCTTACATGGAACAAATCATTGTAAAATTCTTATGCAGTTTTGTTTGAACAAGGAAGTGTATAAAAAATGCATGTCAAGTTTAAACTAACTGAAATTCTTTTCTATATGGTGCATATTTAAACCCTTCTTATGTTTCACTGGTGACTACCCCTAATTTTGATGGTAAAGCTTACTACATTTATTTATATGAATAAATGTTATGATTGAAAGGTGACACACTAATTTAAATATTTATGTTAGTCTGATATATAATGCATGGGTAATACTCCAGTTAGTGTATTGAGGTTTTTATCACATGTACTTGCATTAAGTCATATCTCATTTAAATAGATTGGAAATAAACAAAACATTGTTATTGGACAAAAGTGAAGGGTTTTTTTTTTTATTATGTAAATCTAGAAACTCAGATGCGTTCTTTAATGTCTGTAATATGTTTATATATTGTGATAGATAAGTTGGCAGCAGAATTGTTATTTTTTCATCCTATTTGACCAAAAACATTAAAAATGATAATTTCTGCTTCTCAGCAAAGTATGCATTCTTGGTATGATATTTGTATCACTGTGTGACACTGATAAAAACAATGTGTCAGAATTGGATGTTTGGATAAAAATCTAACCAAATGTTGGGATTTGTATAAAACATACAAACAAATGAGGACAACACATTTAGTATGGCCACATGGATATGGGTATAGCTAAAACACTGGCATACATCTTACTAGGTCATCACAACAGTTTAGTTTGGATCATTTTGCAGTATGTTTTGGGGGGTTATTTTTGTTGTTTGTGATTTTCTATTGATGTATATCTATATTTACTCGTTAATGGTGGCATATACTGCTATATACTATATACAATGTATCATGATTAGGGGTGGCATGTTTAAATGTGTACTGTGTATATCCCTCACTTGGTTAGGAGCAGCTCATGCTGATGTACTCAGTTTGTATCCTTTTACAGGATTAGTGGGTTAGATGTTCCGATTTATACTGCATATTTGTAAATCCCTCTTATTGGATTAGTGTGGCACGTGTTAATGTATATTCTATATATATGGATTCATATATTGGATATATGGGTGGAACATGCCTTGTTAACTCTGTATCTGTATCTGTAAATCCCTTTAGATATGGGTGACACATCCCTTGTAAACTCTGTATCTGTATCGATAAATCCCTTTAGATGTGGGTGGCACATACCTTGTAAACTCTGTATCTGTATCTGTAAATCCCTTTAGATATGGGTGGCACATGCCTTTTAAACTCTGTATCTGTATCTGTAAATCCCTTTAGATATGGGTGGCACATGCATGTAAACTCTGTATCTGTAAATCCCTTTAGATATGGGTGGCACATGCCTTGTAAACTCTTTTTGTGTAAATCCCTTAAATTACCAGTAGTTACTGGTGGCCCAAGCTAATACCTACTTTGTTATTTGTATCCCTCTACTTGGTTAATGGGTAAAATGTATCTATTTAGTTATGATGGCATATTCCATGTATGCACATCCCTCCACTTGATTCAGGGTGGAATATGCGAAGTATCTTCTAAGTGGTAGTATACTGTTTTACTCTTGTCTTCTAAGTGGTAGTATACTGTTTTACCCTTGTCTGTTAGTTTGTTCTTCTGTTCGTCATTTCATCCTCTTTTCATCTCTTCATCCATCCATCCTTAACATATTTTTCTACCACAGTTTTCTAAGCAACTAGAGGATGCAGAAGAATGATATTTTGAATTATAGTACCATATTGTTTATAGCAATTTTATGCTCCTTTGTCATCTACTTTATGTTTACGAAATAAGTTGACATTCATGCAAATTTTTTTGAATGCAGGGGATCTCTAGTGAGCATTAGCTCACATTCCACACTTGTATCTATAAATGCCTTTACATAGTAAAAGGTCACACTTTTACTGGTATATTTATATATATATATATATATATATATATATATATATATATATATATTTATTGCTACAAATGTACATCAGTTATCTAAATGTTACAATGATCTATCAATTTGTTTGTTGTGACCTATTGTCTATGTTAATATTACAGATAACAACCTGTTCACCTTTGGTATTAAAATGATCCTAAAGATGGACAAATACAAACTAATATATAGGTTTTTCAACTGCAAGTAGTGCATGTTAAATAAGTCATACAATTTCACTACATGGAAGATTCTAATAAAATGAGTTCAGTAACACAAGAGAGTAAAGATTTTATCATTTGTAACCATTGTAAATTCCCAGTTTAATACATTTTAAAGTTTAATTCCCATATGATCCAACATATGCAAATTAGCTTCTCTCATAATTTAATTTCCTTTATATAGAAAAAAAACACTTGTTATGAAATATTTCCCTTTTCTATAGAAACCTTTCAGTTTTGGAACTTGAACTGAAGTTTGTAAGTCTAAATCTTTTGTTACTTATTAAGATTTTTGTACTGTTGATTCTATTTTTGTCATATTTAACAAATAGCTATTGCAATAACCTAATTAGTTTTATTTATTGTTTACATATTGTATATATTACTGAAAGTACCAAAAATAATTATCTATTTATTCCTCTTATTTATCAAATACATGTTTATGATGAAAATGATGGGTCATCTTTCGGACAGTATACCGATTGTAATATTGTGTTTAAAGGAACTACATTGAGGTGACATTCCAAAACTAATCGAGTGTGAAACATGCCTGTCAGATATATCTGTATAATATTACTATAATTTACTATAATTTGTTTATGACCTTAAGGCTACCATACCAATTCTCCTACCATATTTTCCCCTTTTTTGTTTCATATTTTTTAGCACATCAATTTTTTTAACAATTTATATATTTTATGACATATATTTTACACAAGGCTTATTAGTGTATGAGAATAATAGTAGGAAATGTTTTTTTCTGCAAAAGGTTTTAAGAGGGAAACACTTCATGTCATTTTTTCTGCCCGTAATTGAAGATAGATACATGTTAGATATTAAATTAATAAGTTTATAATCAGCAAAACTAAAATTAAATATTATACAAATTGTTTGAATCATAATTTTTTCACCAAACTACATTAGCATATACAATCTCCATTTTAATTAGAGTGAAGGTCATTTTCATAACTGTAGGCTCGGCTCATTTTATGTTAGCCTCGGGCTGCTGCATCAGAAAACATCACTCACTCAACCTAATAAGGACAGAATTTGTTGCCACATGAATGCATTTTTTACACCTATAAAATGCAAAAAAAGAGAGACAAGTTTAACAAGTTGTACAAGGGTCAGCAATGCTATATAGACAGAAAAATGTTGTCTCATTGTCACACTATAATGACATCACTCATAACACTGTATTATTGTGTTTGATGCAGTAAATAACATATTTTAAACACCTGTAGGTAATACTTATGGTTACTTGGTCTATTTACAGGTAAGTAGTTATTTGTGATTATGCCTATATTATGAGGAACAAAGTAGTCTTTAATAATTAAAAGCCTGTTGCATTTATAGGTGGTGATAAGGCAGGTGATAATTTCTTGGTCAATATAAGAAAATAAAAACATCATTTTCCCCCATTGTGTTAAGCTTACTACTTGATTGGGTGGGTATGTAATGGGTTTAGGATTCAAGTAAAGGGGCATAACTGAGCTTTACCAAAGGTACAGTGGATTCCACTTAATTGCATATTATCTTAATTGCATATGACTTATAACACCAAACCATTTCCTATACTCGCCATGTTAAAAATTTCAGGTAATTGCATAAAAATATTAAGAAATTAAAAAATTCATGTTTATTACATAAAATTATCCAGCAATTATGGACTTATTGATTGACAAAAAATTGACATTTTCCTAACAAGGTAAGAACAGTGTTTTGGACTACAATTACCAAAGCATGTTCTGACAACCATGTTTATACTGTTATTGTTGTTACAAGAACTAAGGTATTAGAAAAGAGTCACCTGAATTGCTTTTTGGATCAACACAGCTTTTAATTAGAAAATTAACGTGAAAACTTTATATTTTTTGTTTTAAAGTTGCATTTCTGTTAACTGCATATTCCTGTTAATTGCATATTTTCTTTGACAAATTGGTTATTGGTAATTAAGAGGAATCCTATGTATATGTGTAGAAGATATATGCTCAGAAGTTGTGTTATTTTGAAGTATGCATGCAACAACATTATCTAGGAGTCCTGTCTACACTCTGTTTGCAGTTTCAACTTCTTGCTTTGATAATTTGTGGAATGTTAGGTAATTAAGAGTTAATCTTTATATTTTTTCATAATTTTTTTTTGTTTATCTTTTGATGCTGAACAAGATAGGAAGTAATTTTTTTCAATAGAGACTTGTAGCCTTTGTTTCTATAAGGTTCTTTTATGCATTACTCAGAGTGAATTACTTGATTTTAGAAAGCTTTTCGTTTTATATAAAATTGTTGAGACATGGCTACTGTAGAACTAAACTACCGGTAATAGCAATCGTTGTTGGTAGGAGTGCAACTAAACTTAACATCTGCTTCTTTAATTAAATTTTCTTATTGCCTCTTACTGATTGCAAAAATCATCAAGTTTAAGACAGGAAATGAAATGTATATAATGCAAAGTTGAAATATTGAAGGTTAGTTTGAAGTGTAAAAATATGAAATTAATCATATCAAGTATTAACATCCTGTTGATTTCCCTTGCTATTATTATTATAATCACCTGTGGGTGCTGACAGGTAAATGCTATATTTGGTGACCAGTGATTGTTTTATAGTAACCCATCATGATTTTGGTGAGAATTATGTCAGAATGAAATGACCATATTGATGGATTTCTGGATGAATGGTCATGTTAAACTAGTATTTGTCCTGTATATGGCCTTTACCCAGCTAGGTCACATTGCTGTTGTCTTATGTTATTTAAGATTTTACATACAAGGATATCATGATTTCTTTCTGTTTTGTTGGTAATTTTTGTTTATGACAGTACAGATTATTGATCTAAATATTAAAATCTATACATATTTATAGGTGAGACAGAAAACTTTCCCAGGCCATCTTCACAAGATGAGTTAAAGGCTTTTGATGATGAAGTTTTTATCAGTGGAACAAGATCTGTACAGGTCAGCCTAAACAACAGAGGACGGACCAGGTCTATTCCTGATTTAGCTACATTAAGAAAAAAGACCAAAGGTAATATACATGACCATTGGTTGACTTCAAAGTTCTAAACCTTCCTTTGGTCAAAAAAATATTATTTGAATTTGAGATCCTGATTTTTTAAAAATTGTGATATAAAATCATTATTATGAATTTTTTAATTCGTTGTAACTAATTTTGAGGAATTAGATTTTGCAGTCAGTTTTTTTAGGTGATGATCATGGATTAAAATGACTATCATGGTTTTAATTCTTCATAATGAAATTTAGGCTTTATAGTTATTCCAGATAAAGGCCTGAAAAATTGTCATTAGAATTTTACATAATTCATTACCATGAAATAGGAATTATTATCACAGATTATAATTCATGGTCAATTTTATTTCATTGTCTCAAATTAGAAATTTGTTCTAAGAATTTGATTTGGCTATCATTAAATAAAAACATGTGTTAAATTTGCTCTTTCCTTTTACCTGAGCTTGGCACAAATTTAATCCATGATAATGAATTATAAATCATGGTAATAAATTATGGAAGTTGGATTAGTGATCACAAAGAAAAAATCTATTGTAACTATCTTCACAATTATCAAATGTTCGATGCCCATATGTAAACCATGATAATTATTTCTTAAATTTTAAATTTTCCAATTTGAACTATTATTTCTGAGAGGTCCTTATTTAGATTCTGTTGGAAAGATAAAAAAAAATCTCTTTTTATTTGTTTTAAAGTTTTGAGAAAAATATCTTTTAAAGTTAACTTTTTCCATTATACTTGTATAAGTAGAGATGCGCTGCTAAAATGTCATTTGGCAGGTCATTCATTATGAGGGAATCTTTACTTGGATGGATGGAGCATCACTATGACATTTATATTTCTGTTCTCTCTGATAATGTTGCAGACTATTTACCATTTGTGTAGGACAGTGTGTCTGGGTTTGGATCATTCAACCTCCCACACATTCCTACACATTTATGTTTAATATCCATTTATATAAAATCCATATTACATTAATTGGTTCCTCTGGATGATCGAGTAACACCTGAGCTATTATCTTCAATACACCAGGGAGAGAAAAAAGGATTCCAATACAACCTTGACCTTCACTGTGAGTCAGCATGCAAGTCCAAGACACAAATTGCACTAGCTTCATTGATTTTCTTAAAATTATTTTCACCATTGAAAAAAAAACAATAATGGATGTCTGATCATGTGTATGTGGGGTAAGGCTTTTATGCATTGTTGAAACTTATGTATTTTTGTTTGTTTGTTTTTGCACACCTTAAAAATGAACTAAATATTGATCATTGAATATCATTATCATTTTTGTCTTGGGTTATTTGCAGCAGCCGATCTGTTCTGTTCAATTTCAGAAACTAGAAATTACGTAACAGGAAGTAAGGTTAAACTCCCAACATGCTTTTGTGAAAGGTTAGGGTATCTACAGGTGCAATTTCTTCATCAAAATAATTAGTATGCTTTTAATCACTGTTTAACTTAAAGGTAAATCAAAGCATCATGTGGAGAAATATGACACTATGGGGAAATGTTATTTAACTATTTTGATAACAGAATTATTACATATGCATATTGTTACTATATGTGATGAGAACTTATTAATGTAACTAATATTAAAAATTAATATCTGGAAACTGCCCTCATTTTCAGAAAATAAAAAACAAAAAGAGATTACTATATTCAAAAAGCTGTGTAGTAAGTACACTTTTCTTAGGTATAAATTAAAACAGCACTAAAGTTTGGATTCAATTTACATTATTCTAACATCATCATTAATGCTGTTATGTTTCAAGCATGTTTTGTTAAGAATAATATACATACATGTATAAAATGGAAAAAAATGGTTCCTTCAATAAAACATTCTGACATATTCTGTATTAAAGTGTTTCTATTGAACTGTACATTGCATCTGTACTTTGAAAGATCATTTAAGTGAAATTTAAGATAATTATTTTATTTATCAATTAGTTTTTAGTGACAATCCCTAGTAACAGTTTTAAAGTAAGTTTTGTAATTATCCCATACATTGAATGAAGTTCTCTTTTGCTATTGTTATGTTTCATGAAGGAATATATTAAGGTTATTTTAAACTGATATTTTCTCCTTCAGTTTCTCTTGTCTTTCTTCTTTTAGATTGAGTCTTGAAAATTGATAACAATTTCAGAAATATTTTGTAGTTTTGTCCTATTGACTCTATCAGTTGTTGGTAATCAATTTTATACACACTCATCCGTATTACACTTTTATCAGAAGACAGAAAGACTGAAGAAGTATTGATTCTCAAAGGTTATCACAGCATAAAGTGCCATTCCTTCACATTGTCATAGTTTGTCTGAATCATAAACCAATCAGATTATTGATTTTTACCAATAATTAGGGTTAAATGAAAATGTGTTATAAAATACATAGGTAGATTTATTGGATATGGAGGTATGACATGTTGTAATTCCCTGATGAATTTTCCTTATTTATTTATTGCACGGCTTCTGTCATGGACATTTGTATAACTTTCACATATTTTCTAAGGTTGCAAAATAAATTACCTGTTCAAGTAAGAATATTATATTATGATTTACAAAGGAAATATTGTATATTTCAGTTAACTTGGACCTAATTTCAGGGTTTTTTTTCAATACCAATTAAATATTTTCAGTTTGAAAATGTTAATGCATTTGTTTGTGCCACTATTAATGAATTTTTCCATGAAATGTAAGATGAGCCTTAAATTTTATTTTTTCCATATTTATCATGACAGGATCTACACCAATTTGCATAAGGGGAAATAACCGATATTTCCACACACACTCAAAAACTACCTATGTACCAATGTAAACAAAAAAAAAAAACTCAAATGGATTTTTTTCAGACTTAAAACTGTTTATTGAAACCAACTATTTTATATAAAAATAAATAAATATTTGACTTTTTTTTTAATTTAATTTCGAAAGATTTTTGTTTATGTGCCTTTTGAAAAAATTGTTCAACAATTAAAATGACAATAATCATATTCATTTAAAAGCTTGAATGAAATATTCTTGTTTTAATTGTTTCCATGAAATGTAAGATGAGCCTTAAATTTTATTTTTTCCATATTTATCATGACAGGATCTACACCAATTTGCATAAGGGGAAATAACCGATATTTCCACACACACTCAAAAACTACCTATGTACCAATGTAAACAAAAAAAAAAACTCAAATGGATTTTTTTCAGACTTAAAACTGTTTATTGAAACCAACTATTTTATATAAAAATAAATAGATATTTGACTTTTTTTTAAATTTAATTTCGAAAGATTTTTGTTTATGTGCCTTTTGAAAAAATTGTTCAACAATTAAAATGACAATAATCATATTCATTTAAAAGCTTGAATGAAATATTCTTGTTTTAATTGTTTCCATGAAATGTAAGATGAGCCTTAAATTTTATTTTTTCCATATTTATCATGACAGGATCTACACCAATTTGCATAAGGGGAAATAACCGATATTTCCACACACACTCAAAAACTACCTATGTACCAATGTAAACAAAAAAAAAAAACTCAATTGGATTTTTTTCAGACTTAAAACTGTTTATTGAAACCAACTATTTTATATAAAAATAAATAAATATTTGACTTTTTTTTTAATTTAATTTCGAAAGATTTTTGTTTATGTGCCTTTTGAAAAAATTGTTCAACAATTAAAATGACAATAATCATATTCATTTAAAAGCTTGAATGAAATATTCTTGTTTTAATTGTTTCCATGAAATGTAAGATGAGCCTTAAATTTTATTTTTTCCATATTTATCATGACAGGATCTACACCAATTTGCATAAGGGGAAATAACCGATATTTCCACACACACTCAAAAACTACCTATGTACCAATGTAAACAAAAAAAAAAACTCAAATGGATTTTTTTCAGACTTAAAACTGTTTATTGAAACCAACTATTTTATATAAAAATAAATAGATATTTGACTTTTTTTTTAATTTAATTTCGAAAGATTTTTGTTTATGTGCCTTTTGAAAAAATTGTTCAACAATTAAAATGACAATAATCATATTCATTTAAAAGCTTGAATGAAATATTCTTGTTTTAATTGTTTCCATGAAATGTAAGATGAGCCTTAAATTTTATTTTTTCCATATTTATCATGACAGGATCTACACCAATTTGCATAAGGGGAAATAACCGATATTTCCACACACACTCAAAAACTACCTATGTACCAATGTAAACAAAAAAAAAAAAACTCAAAAGGATTTTTTTCAGACTTAAAACTGTTTATTGAAACCAACTATTTTATATAAAAATAAATAGATATTTGACTTTTTTTTTAATTTAATTTCGAAAGATTTTTGTTTATGTGCCTTTTGAAAAAATTGTTCAACAATTAAAATGACAATAATCATATTCATTTAAAAGCTTGAATGAAATATTCTTGTTTTAATTGTTTGCGTGCAGTTTATTTGATATAGTTTTAATTTTCTGTTTTAGCTCCATGTAAACCAAAGTTTTTTGATAAGCTTCTGAATAATGTAGGACTTGCCAAGAAGAACAAAAGCAGTGGTCAACTTTGCTCACCATCTAACTATGAAGAAAACAGCAATGAGGACAGTGAAGCAAACTATATTGTTGATGAATGTGTTGATGTTCACAGATCTTTAGAAGAAATAACATCAATAGAGGTAGACGGTAGTTTGTTACAACAATTAGAGGAAAAAATCAAAAGTAAAGGATTATTTAGTCAGTCTTCGGAAGAAAATACAGCTAAACAAGAATATGTAAAAACATGTGACGAAAGTAATGTAGTAAAAAGATTGTCATTAGAAGAAGATATTTCAAGTTTTAATAAGTCGGAAGAGACGGAAAATAATCTAGTGAAAAGATTGTCGTTGGAAGGAGATAATTCAAATTTTGATAAGTCAGAAGAGACTGAAAGTAATCTAGGGAAAAGATTGTCCTTGGAAGAACATAATTCAAATTTTGAAAAGTCAGATAAGACTGAAGAACATACAGACACACAATCAGAAACGGATAATACAATCAAAACGGAGAATAAATCAGAAAATATAGATTTAAAAATTAATGTAAAGTCAAGTTCAGTAGAATCTCCTACTGTCAGTGCTTCAACACCAAATTCACCCAAAGCATCACCAGGTATTGTACAAGAACGGCTCGCAAGGTTTAGACAGTTGGCAGAACGTAGAAATAGAGATCCAAGGTTGAGACGATCTTCATCTGTCCCATCTTCTCCTGATACCAACAAAAAAGATTTGGGGAAAGAAAGTGAACATATTGACATGTTTAATAAAGTTCATGAAAAATTCAAACCAATCAGCAAAATGTCAGAAGAAGAACAAGCACAGTACGGTGGAGTAGCTGTCAAACCGGGATATGTGAAAGCTTTAGTTAGTCAGATTAATAAGAACAAAGGACCAAAGGATAAAGAAATTTGTGCATCACCTCCAAGTGAACCACTGCTTAATAACAATGGCAACCAGGATGCCGACTTAAAAATTGTAAATGGACAAAGTGAAAAGGACGTATCTTCACAAACTGCTATCAACAATGATCACTTGGATTCACCAGTCAGCAGTAACAGAAACAGTTTGAAATCTTCAGAATGTGGAGGAATATCTGATACAACTTCAAGTGGACAAGATAAAACAGAAAATGAATCAGGGATAGTGTCAGATGGGATATCTTCAATGAATCCAGCAGAATTGTTTGATTCTAGTTGGTCAGAATCTGATATTGACAGTTTACATTTAACAGACAGTGAAGAAGATACTTGTAAAGCCCATGAACCTTGTAGCAAGAAAAACAGCACAGATAGTAAAGGTTTTACTGTAAGTCTTGTATATTTAGGTACAATTTATGACAGTGCTTAAATGAAATATGTATGTCTTGCCTCTTGGTGGGTAGAACTAGGTGTGTTGGCTTACCCATTGTTTGGTAGAAATAGGTGTGTTGGCTTACCCATTGTTTGGTAGAAATAGGTGTGTTGGCTTACCCATTGTTTGGTAGAAATAGGTGTGTTGGCTTACCCATTGTTTGGTAGAAATAGGTGTGTTGGCTTACCCATTGTTTGCTAGAAATAGGTGTGTTGACTTACCCATTGTTTGGTAGAAATAGTTGTGTTGGCTTACCCATTGTTTGGTAGAAATAAGTGTGTTGGCTTACCCATTGTTTGGTAGAAATAGGTGTGTTTAGTAGAAACAAATCTCTTTCTTTATAAAACTTGTTTTGGTAATATATATTCATTTACCCTTCTTTGGGTAGCAACAGGTTTTAGCTTATTTGGTAGATTTTTTTTAAGGTATCCGACCCATAATTGAAGTTACCGTTTAATTTTATTTGTCGACCAAGAAATACAGCTTTATTAAATCAATATATTGCTAATTAATAATAAAAGTAAAATATATCATATAACTTGAGCCAATGTTCACAATTTTGAGGAAAAAATTTAGTTACTCAAATAGTATTTCCGATGTTTGCCGAACATTACCGAGGTCTGCTTCATTGAAAAACAATTGACATCCGGGACACCAAATATGATCACGTGGTCAATTATGGTCCGGATACCTTAATAAAAAAAACTATTGTTTTGACTTACCCCAATGGATCAATAGTAACAAGTGTCATTGGTAGCCACATTTTTGTAGAAATGTCTCTGCTTTAACATTTTCAATAAGATAGAAGAGCACGGATACATGTACATACTGATATGATTTGTAAAAGAATTGGCAATCAGTCATGTGTGATTTAAATTTGAGTTTAATAGTACTTCTACTTGCAAATTATTTTTAACAGTAGTCTCTCCTTAATATGTTTACAGATTTGTTGGTCTTAAAGTTCAGATAGGTGTGAAAGTGACTTGTTTGTATGTGTTTTTATTTCATGGTAAAAGTACAAAAAAAACCTGCAATTCTGAGTGTAGTTTTTAGAAATGTTGTAGAAATCAACACCATTCAGAAATGTCACTCTATAATATGGGATGTCCCTAGGTAAAAGTACAATTTGTCACCAGCATAATTGTGTAGTGTTCATTACTATCTTATACAGGAGCTGGATGAAAGTACATGTCAATTTTTTTCCCTATGAACATGATCTAATATTTCACTGTTTGTTTATATTAAAATGACAACTTATGTCACCAAAAATGAGACATAAAGTTTTTGACAGTTGACAGTCATAAAACTTTGGAAATACCAATATTTTTCATGGAGAATTATGTATGAAGTTTTATGTGGGAGCACAACTTGCTTTAAAAAAGACCTATACATGCCAGTGTCTAGTAAATACATTTGCTGAAAACAATATCATTATACTCTATCAGTTATTCTTAAGTGTGGGATTAGTCTTGGTGTACCGTACTATTCCTCACATGATGATTTGAAATGTTCATTTATTATTCCAGATAATATTACATGTCAACTTATTTCAGTATATTCCAATATTTCACTGTTAAACATTATAATGACACCTCATTTGACAAAAAATCAGACATGAAGTTTTTTACAGTTTGTAATCCTATATAATTCACCCCTACATGATGTTTTACATGCACATTATTATAATGAAGCTTGTTTCTTTTTACACTGTGATCAAAATAAAATATATAGAGGTCCTTCATTAACACGTTACAATGATTTAACCCCAAATTCCAACCTTAAATATTTAAAAATAACTAAACCCAACAAATTTTCTGCAAATTCAGTCTTTCTTCCTTCATAAAACAGTCATTGGAACAGAGGACAGGAGTCTCATAGGCTTGTTATTTTGTTGAATTTTTGTTTTATTTGTGTAAAATCTGTTTTATTTCATAAATCATTTAAATTTTGATTTAAAAACAATTAAGATTATTTATTAATTAAGACATTTTGTTGAATTATTGATATTGATATTACAAACAGAGTTTTAGTCATGCTGTGGTTATTTTATAAAAAATCTAACTGAAATACTAATGAACAGCAACACAATAAGTCAACACTTTAATATATATATATTTTTAAAGATAATGATTTATTCTTATCTTTGTTCACTTTTAAGAGCAATCTTTTAGCAAATATAGTTGTTGGTTTTTTTTCTTTTATATAGTGTAAATATGTACGGAATTCATTAGTCCCAGTAAAATTAATCCATACAGACCAGTATCACTAGGTAATAAAATCTACAGTTCAGTATTTTCCCAGTTAAAATAGTCCGTGTCTAGTAAACCTAGTCCAGTGATCAATTTTCCTAGTTTCAAAAAGCAATCAAATGTAGATGTCACAGACTATTTTTACTCATTAAGAACAATAATCTGACACTAAAATAACTATGAAAATCAAACATGCATATTATTTATCATTCACTTATTACACTTGAAATCTATTCACAGTAAACACATGAATCTTATTACTGGTGAACACTATTTACCTCTCCAAGTAATTTATATGAATTGAGTTGTATAAAGCTTAGCATGGTGAGAAAATGGAACAAGGTGGACTTTACGAAATTGTGTTTTATTTAAAAGAAAAGAAATATGCCCAGGGAAAGACTGACAATGAAAAGAGGCAAAAAGTTACTCAGTTTTTACTTGACAACCTAAACAGTTCAATACAAATGTATATATAAAAGATGAAATAAGGAAACAAGTGATGATGAAGTCAGTTTAGATGGTTTCGACTATTAGAATAATTTGTGTTTTAACATATTTAACTAGAAAATCCATTACGGGATTATGATCAATAGTAGATGACTTACTGCCTTAACCCCTATAGCTGCTGAGGTGCTTGATATGTGTCTATTCTCTAAAGTACTATGCATGTTATACATACATTCTATATATATATATTAGTAAATGATGTTGATATATAGTCCATTTCACATTTTCAATTAATCGGGTCCATATACATGCTTGTTTGGTATATACAAAATTATAGCTAGTAACATAAGTGGTCTCTGTGGCTGATTGGTTAAGGTAGTTCTTCTACTAACAATCACATGGTCTGTCATTACACAGAGATTGTGGGTTCGATTCTCACTGCAGGCAGGGTGTACTCGACTCCATCTTAATTGACAAGGATTGCCAGTTTTCCTACCACAGGTCGGGGGTTTCTCCTGTACTCCGGCTTCCTCCCGCAATAAAAACTGGACGCCATTTTATAGCTGAAAAATTGATGAAATTGGCGTTAAACTCTATTCAGACAAACAAACTAGTAAAATAAGTCAGTGTAACTTAGTGTCATAGTTAGTCCCTGAAGGAATTTAATAACAAAAACAGTTCAAGATTTTTTGTAATAATCCAGTAATATTTTAGCTAGAAAAATTTGTACTATGACCTATTTTACTAGGATAGTGAATTATATGGAATAATTTTTTTTACTGCAAGACAAAAATGAGCCAGGGCACTTATTTTACTATTATACATAAAGTATACAGAGGCCAAGTAGTTAAGGTAGTTAGTCTACTGTTGACCACGTGCCTGTCAACAATGAAGTTGTGGGGTTCAATTCTCACTATCCGGCTTCCTCCCCCAATAAAAACTGGACGCCATGATATAGCTGAAAAATTGCTGAAAGTGGAGTTAAACACCATCAAACAAACAAACAAACATTAATTCTCACTGTGGGCAAGCGTGTGTTTGACTCCAATCTGTATTGACAAGGATTGCCAGTTTTTCTGTTGAATGTTGGGGGTTTTCTCCTGTTACTCCATTAAAACCTGGATGCCTTGATATAGTTTTAAAAATTTCTGAAAATGGTGTTAAACCTTATCCAAAACAAATAAAGTATAGTACTACAGTACTATTAGTATATTCAGCAGATTTGCTTTGGCATTACATAAACAATCAACAACTTATTTTAAAAATAACATAAATGAGGAAGAGCACACCAAAATTTTGTCTATTCATGTACTGGATAAGCCTGTTTAAATAACATATTATAAAATAGATGGAATTGTATTACTGGCCATTCCTTTTATGTTAGTATTACATGTTTGAGTGAAATTGTATAGTTTAATTTGTCGGGTTTAAGTCCACTTATATAACATCAAGTCTCGGGAGTTATCTTACATTCTATGTACATGTATATCAAACTGTGATATTGGGTTAACTGAATTTGATAGATAAAAAAATGATAATTAAAAATATCTGATTTTTTCATGTTAGGTGAATTGGGAAATGTGTGATTTTATTTTTTAAAATGTGAATGGATGAACATATATATTGTCAGCAGGATTTATACATATATATTTATCAATTGGAACAGCAGTTGGGCAACAAAATGGAGAAATGTTGATTCATTTTGTGGTGATATCTAAACAATGGTTGTTTGATACTCATATTTTGGATATGTTTGCAGTTTATATGGTAAATTCATGAAACATTGGGTAAAATTTATATTTTCATGCCTATGACACACCATGAATTGTAATTTTGTATTTTTATCAAAGATACATTTATCTGTAACCTAGATGTGAATTGAGTTTTAATGCTAACTTGTTACAGGTGCCATATTAAACATATATTTGTGATAAATGTTGAAATTAGTAGAATACACTTTGGAATTACTTATTTCTATTTTACTGCAATTTATCAATATTTATAGTAAAGATAAGAAATGATAGCAAAGATTCTCTGGATATGACTTAGGTTTCTTAATCTAATTCAAGTTATTTCTTTTAATTGCTCCACCCCCACCCCCCCTATTTTATGCCCCCGCGACGACATGTCAGGGGGGCATTAAGTTTTACTCATGTCCGTCCGTCCGTATGAATTTCTGTCAAGATTTTCTCAGAAACCGTACATGAGAACAATTTGAAATTTGGCAGGGTGGTTCAGTATCATAAGTGGTGCACATTCAGACCTGTCGGACAACTACTTCCTGTTTGGGACTTCATTTAATGGGGGCATCTGTGTCCCATGGACACATTCTTTGATTTTTTTTTTATTTTGTCCACAACTCAACAATAACAAAATGGGTGGAGCAAGTGAACAATTTAATTTTAATTAGATTGTAGGTTTTTGTAATATCACATATTAGTAAATATCAATGTTTATGTCAGCAAATCCTCAACCTCAGTTTCTATAACTTCACATACATGTATTAGGTCAGAATTGGTAACACTGATCCAGTTGGAGAAATTCAATGTTAATGAAAACTTCTGATATAACAAACTCAAATTAAGGTTATGTTTTTAATTATCAAAACTCTTATTTACATCTGGAATTCTTAATTTGCCATGAAGTAAGCCACTTGACTTTAAGAACTGACTTCTAGAGAGTCTTCCTGGAATATAATTAAAATTTAGGGAAGAGTATTAAATCTGTCAAATGATCATGCAACCCCTAGCTGAACTGTTTAATTTCTTACTATTTGAGTCATTTTTATCATAATGATAAAAGCATGATATTTCATATCATGCCATGAAAGAGAATGAATTGTCTTATAAGTATGATAATCTCAAAATTCTTCTACTGTTCATCAAATTTTAGCATGGGTTATTTTAGCAAATTTAGCAAATCAGACAAATAATTTAAAGTGGATATGGTGCTTATAACCGGTAAACTATAATTGTTTTTTAGGAAAGCACAGAAACTCCAAAGGACAGAATACAAAAAATAGTGGAAGAATTATTATCTACAGAGCGAGCCTATGTGACAAGGTTAAAACTGTTAGATCAGGTATAGTGAACTAAACAAACTTGCAGTCAAATAAATTTCTGTCAGTTGCAGCATTAATGCTGTTTTATGGTGAATTTCTGTGTGCAAGCTACATCGAAACTTTTTTAAGGTATCAGCTATTTCACTAAAAGTAGTATAAACATTATTTTCATTAGATAACTGTCTGCAAGCTACATCTGAACTTCTAAGGTAATTGGCTATTTCACTATAGGTATTACAATCATGATTTTCATTAGATATATCTCTATCATAAATTAAAAGCGGTGAATCTTGGGATAAAAATTGTAATGTATATCTATTGTATATTTGCTGTATCCTGTACATATTTATTCAGATTTAATTTATTGACAATCCAAATTCCACTGTAATCCTATACTCACATGTATATATTACAAACCTAGCAGGGAATTTATTTGCCTTATCATATCCAATTTTACACCAGATAAATATTTTGACCTACATCAAATCTTGATGACCTTCATAACTTCCTGATTTTCTAATGTAGATTGTTAACTATTTTTATCTGACAAATAAAAAAAAGTACAAGTCTGGGTGTAAAACATAAAAAACAATCCTTAAGGAAGTTGATCAAACAAGATTTCATATCACCATCATTTCCTTTTAAGTCATCCCATGTATTGATTATTAAAAACAGACAGAAAAATAAAATACAACTGTATATTGAAAAACTATATATTTATAACAACAGTTTCCGTAGATTTAGCTGATATGTTTAGTTCTCGCAGTTGTTTAGTTAAAATGTTACCATTTCTTTTAGGGGCCTTGGTGGCTGAGTTGTTAATTTAGTTATTTACTATTGCTCATGTGGCATGTCAACACTGATGTTGCAGATTAAAGTCTCACTGCAGGCAGGGTGGGCTGGACTCCAGTCTTAATTGACATTGTCAAGGACTGCCAGTTTTCTTATCAGTGGGGGTGGGGTTGGTTCCTGGTACTTCAGCTTCCTACCCCAGTTAAACTGGATGCAATGATATAGCTGAAAAATTTATGAAAGTAGCATTCAACACCTCTTAAACAAACAAACTGTTTCTCTTGTTGCATGGTAAATTATTTGTATTGTAAGTGACTTCATAATTTATATGGTAACTTCTAGTATTGTACAGTGGACATTGTAAAACTGTAAAATAGATTTGTTCCTCCCTAAGAAGGTAGTGTAAAAGTCAGGTCTGGAAGAATCTGGAGATAATTGATTGATTCAATGTTGCTTGGTTTCCAGATTGCAAAATTTCAGCTATATTTAGGATGAGAACATTTAACACAGACTAAATCAATGGGATAAGGACAAACAAGAACAGAATTTTGACTGCCACTGGAAAAGTGTGGAGCATTGGTAGGGAGTGAAAATTTAGCCCGTAGAGGGTATAATGAGCTTACTGTTTAATGATATCTACAAAACATGTCTTTATTATGTAAAGAGCATGATTTTCTCCAAACATGTAACCAACTATGGTCTGTGGTTAGGATTTCAGTATTATAACCTGACCTGCAACAAGACTACCTCCCCTATGCACCACCTGGGGACACAATGGGCAGCTCGTCGTTGTGCACTGGAACCCTTTCAGCATGGACTTATATTTTATTAAAATTGTCGTTATGGAAGACTGCAATATTCTTTGACAATGTTTAGTCATTCCAGCTGTTTAATGTTCATCTCTTCTGATTATCACCTCGCAGGTATAAATTTATACCTGGCTATTTTTACAGGATGCATGTTAACTGGTATATACTGTCATCAGTATTTTCAACATAAAACTGATTCAAATTAAATAGCTGAGAATGTTTTATTAAACCCAAATCACTCCAATCCTAAATTCAGTAATCCTTCATCATACTAGTAGATATACAGCAATCAGCATGTTACACTCAAACCCTAATTAGACCTTGGAGTGCTTCCAAACCAATGTAGATTCTGATTTGAAGCCATTTTAAATTAATCAACTTGTTCAAACATCTTTGCAGAAAATTTATGATTAAATGTTTGGTAAAAGTAGAAAAGTTTCATCTTAATTCTAAACATGCATACTTGACTAAAAGTACATCTTGCTTTGAACATGAGTGTTGAAAAAATCCTCTGTCAAAAGGTTAATTACCAAAATGGCTATTTATGTCTCTTTTAATCAGATGGCTTTTAAAAGTTTTAAAGAGGGTTTTATAGGAAAAAATTTAACTTGTAAAAAAAGCTATTTGACGTATACCATCTGTTTGGCTTTATGTCAAAGATTTTAATTCCATTAAACTTCAAATTATCTCCCTTTACCTTTAAAAGCTTACCATTCATGAAAATGTTTACAATAGACAGAAGATTTTGTATCTGTTTATGTATCTGACTTTAGGCAATTTGAAATCTTTAAATCTTTGAAATCTTAACAAAACTGGTAAGGATTGCCGGTTGTTCTTAGAAATATTCTTGCTTTTTTCCCAATATAAACTCGTAAAGTTCATCATTTGCTGAAGAAGCATATAACATGTTTCAAACAAACAGAAAACGTGTAAAATTCAAGTTATTGTCTAATATTTTGAAAACCTTTACACTGGTAGATAGAAAAAATCTAGTGTGCCATAAATACTCAAATTGTCTATGTCAGACAACTCCTTAGAGCTGCAGTTGCCAATAATAGTAATTTTTGGTAAATTTTAGCATCATTTCCTATTATCATGACTGAATTCCCTTGTCTGGCTATTTCTTACAATTATCTTAGAAGCCATAATATATTTTAAAAAAATAATAAATCTGAAAAAAATGTCAAACTTGATTGAAATTTTCAATAGATTTTTTATCAGAGCTGTTGCTCTGTAATGACCATTTATTTCCTATTTTACATTTATTGTTTAAATTAGAAAAAAATGGTAAATATAAGTGATCAGCAATACAGCATCACATGTCATATGTTAGGAGTTACTGATCTTTAAAAAGATTTATTAGCTTAAAAAGAGTAATAAATAGAGAGAACTGTAAATGATATAAATGGTGTGCAAGACATCTCTACAAGTAAGTCACACATCACCATAATTGTCAGTAGACTCTTATAGGAGTTATTACCCTTTTTTAAATATATTGTTCCTGACTGTGTATATTATCTATATAAAACTATAATAGAGAAAACTGTAAACAGCAAAAATGATCAAAGTCAAACTTTACAAAGTAGTCTTTTAATCTTAAATCTTATATCAGATAGCTCAAATCAATTGTCTTTGATGTGAACAATTACAGAGGGATATCTATCGTTAGAACTTCTTTTGAAATGTTGCACTTATCTATACTGTTGATGTCAAACTATGCAAAATATATATGAAGAAGGATAGTTCCGATTTATAGTTTAAGGGTTGCTATATTTTTGGCCGGATTTCACAGAGTGAAAATCCGGGTTATAGATGGTGAATATTTTTCGGGCGGGGAAAAAATTTTTGTAACAGTTTTCTCGGCTTCTATTAAAGGGATGAGTTGTACCGTGCCTCCCCTTTCCAGGTCAATCAGTTATCTTCTTCCTGTTTTCCAAACTGAAAAATTTTCATCACAGTTTTCTCAGCAACTACTAATCACATTCTCTTGAAATTTGGTATGCAGCATTAGCATGTCCTCCCATAACGTGGGATTCTATTTCAGATCTGTCGCTCACCTACTTCCTGTTGAACAAAATTCGGCCATTTCTGTTATTGATCGATATTTGTATAATTATATTTTTTCAGACTTTTCAATTTCGAGTGGTCCAAGAAAACAAGATACACAACTTCCTTCCTGATGGAGTGATTCCACAGATGTTCTCTAATGTACAGAGTATTTATCAATTCCATAATGATTTCCTATTACCTCAGATTGCAAAACGAGTGGAAAACTGGTATGTAGTATTTTGTTGATATCACATATTATTAAATCACATGTAAAGATGGTGGGTTAAGAAATAAATCATGGCTGCCCCGATTTTATGGATTATTTAAATATGGGTAGGCATGATATTCATGAATATTTTGCCACTAACATAAGCGAGTGCTAAAATATCATGAATATAATGCTACCCATATTTAAATAATCCATAAAATTGGGGCAGCCATGAATTATTTCAATTTTTATATGAAAATATTGTAATTTTACATTTCATGCCTACTTAGGTAAAGGTTTATTTTGGCTGTTCCTATTTCTGAGATCCTCCCTTGTCACAAAGTTATTATTTTTCTCAAGGAAAACTTGGTAGGAAAAAGGAAGAAATATATATTTAAAACAAACGAACATTTATTAACATCAATATAGTTAAACAATCAGAACAAAGAACGACAAAATTGAATGCTTGTTTACATCAGTCACAGTGTTTGTTACTGTGTTGATGTGTTTGCGTGATGAAAACTGCTTACCCAATTTGGTGGAGTTTATGCTCCTATTGTAGATCCAAAATGGGGCAAATTTAAATCAACACTTATTTTCCACAGTTAATCAGCATTTTGAGAAATTCGGTTGTGTTTTTATTTTGATACAGTAAATTCATTTGCGATGGATGCGGGAAAATTCTCGCGGTTGTCAGAATAATATTGAATGTCATCGTAAACAATGCAAGGTCCATTAAAACTCAACTTAGCAAAAGACGATTTTATGTGTAAACAATAATGGCATTGTATAAAATATGGACGTGTTATCGCAGACAATTTTTTTCTATTGGATTTTTGTAATATAGAGGTACAATTTGGAATAATAAAAAAGGCAAGCAAAAACATCAGAACACCGGGGTGTGATTTTTGTAATGGCTGTAACAGCCGTATATTGTTGAATATTTAAATATGGGTTTGTTTCCAAAGCATTTGAAGGACATCACATTAGAATAAGTAATATATGTCCTTGCTACTTAATGGTGTACAAGTTATATCTGAACATTTGCTACTTAATGGTGTACAAGTTATATCTGAACATTTGCTAGATAGGAACAAATAACAAGTTAATGTTATTTGTTTTCATTCATTATTTCCAATTTAAAACATCCAAGGTAGACATTTTTCTTAATTTTATACAATGTAAGAAATAAAATTAGCTTATTCACATTGAACTTTAATCTATTAATTTTTGTAATAGTACACATATTTTGTTTATTATTGAAGTTCCTTACATTACTTTAGTTGAAAGCATAGTTCTTTCCAGTGTAATAATTGCAGTACCATGTAAATTTTTAAAATTGCAAATTAATTTTTCTTTTGAATGATACTTAATGTTATATAAAGTATGCAGCTTAGTAAATGCAAAAATGTGAATTTATCATATGTGTAAATAATTATGATTTACAGAAAATTCCTGAGTAGATGATATATAGTAGGCAACAAAACACACTTACAAAAATAAAAAGTTTTCATAAAACTACTTGGTATGATAGCTCAATAATTTATTACGACACTTTTAACTTGTGTAAATATAACATCATGCTATCCATATTCATTATTTTGCAAAGTGATTTTTGGCAAAACTTGGAAGATAAGGGCAAATAATTTTACACTGAATTACAACTGTAAATTTGTATAGACCATATTCTATATTGTATGTAATATTTAAGGTCTCCTGAATCAAAGATTGGTGATATGATGAAGCAGTATGCACCACTGCTGAAAATGTACACAGAATATGTGAAGAATTTTGATAATGCAATGAATATGATATCAGTTTGGTCAGAGAAATCTCCAAAGTTTGCAGCTATCATTAAAGAAATACAGGTTATTCATTATTTCAAATTCAGATCATTTATTACACTCAGACATATGTTATGTGCAGACCTGTCAAGTGTCACGCAACTCGCGTGAGACTCACGCATCTAGTCCACAATTTGGCAGCAAATTTCTTTGATTTTTTTTTTTCCTTTGATCTTTCAATTTTTAGGCAAATCTCACGCGAGCAGTTCATCAAAACTTGACAGCCCTGTATGTGTTACATGAGGACATTGTAAATACTTATACAATACTTATAATAAAAGATCACAGAACACAGACAGACATATATATAGAACAAGCATATTAATAAAGTGAATATAATTTTTAAATAAAGGCAGAAATATTGCTTAATAATTTTGAATTTTAGTTCATAGGCATATATTATATTTTATCTGATGAAGGTTATAGAAAATACTAGGATGGAATGAATTTTTGTCTCAGTTCCAAAACTTTTGAGTTTTAACACATAAAAAGATGATATTATTCATCCACTACTGCATTTTCATTACAGAATGTATGTATAATTACTTTTTTTAGTCCCATACCAGCTTCGCCTGAGGGGACTATAGGTTTACAGTCCGTCCATCTTTCAAGTCAGTCTGTCACACACATTTTCTGGACTTTTTTCTAAATGCTTGCAGATATTGAGCTGATATTTGGTATATGAGTTAACCATGTTGATCAGTTACAGATTATTTTAAGTATTGTTCTGGTCCAATGATTTTTTACAAAATTATGGCCCTTGCTACATACTTTTTTTTATGTCTCTATTGCAGCTTAATTGATATTACAAAAACACCATTCTCACAAGTCAGTGTTACACAAAACCTTTACATATTAGTTAAGAAATTCCTGGGTTAAAAAATTTCATATGATGTCATAACTAAAATTTATCAACCAATAACATTACTGAAAAACCTAGTGTTTGTTGGTAGAATACATAGAATGTATCGGAGTGGGATATCCTTTAACCAATTCGTATTAAGATAGCAAATTTTTTGATTTGCTTCATGCAGGTATAATTTAGTTAATCAAAAGAGTGCCTTGCAGCCCACTAATTTCCTAACTAAATATGTCACGGTTTTATGGAAACCCAGACCTGTGAGGATTTTTAAAACACCTATTTTATTCATAATAATGCCATTGGTGACAATATTTCTATATAAATTGTTTTAAAAAATGGCATTCTAGGCTATAAAGTTTATTTATGAGTAAAATTAAATGAGACAAAATATTCATAAAAATATCAAATTTTGCGTGTCGCCTAGTGTACACCTGAAGGTTTTATATAACATTGACAATATAATATTTTTTTAGTATTCTTTTTCACATTGTTAATCATTTTGGAAAAGCAGTACAGATAATAGAGAAAAAAGGCTTGTATGTATAATAACATTATGATTTATGTTGTATACCATTAGAGTTATGTTGTAGTTACTAGATTTTCTTGCTGAAAGGAAAAAAATGATATGTTGAACTGTTTTTTAATTTTGAACTGCATTGAAGAATTGCTGCTTTTTTCTGTTCTTTTTTTCAAAGTTAAGCAGAATACTCCAAGAACGGATACAGGTACATAGAAATTATTACAGTAAACTTTACATTTCTTTGTATTTTAGATGACCCCAGAGTGTGGGAGTTTGACCTTACAGCATCATATGTTAGAACCTGTACAGAGAATTCCAAGATATGAAATGTTGCTCAAAGGTATTTCAAAAGTCTCTGGGACATCTGCAACAAGAAAAATTAATCTATCTAGTTATAATTTAGGCTGGAGTAAATATAAATCCATTCTCTTCAATCCATATAACTTCATTATTGTGGGTACCATCAATCTAATTATACTAAGTGTTGACGTATTGTGTAGAGGGTTTTTGCATGAAAAATGAAAACTGCTTACCGCGTATGGTTCTGCTTATGCTCCTTTTGTAGATCAAGAAGGGTACTTTAAATCAATAATTATTTCCTCGAGATATTCAGCGTTTTGAAATATGGCAGTTTTTAAATTTTGAAAGAGCGATTTTCCATACTAAAATTTGACCTTAATTAGAACGGAAGTGTACTTTAGGAACAATCGATTGTTGTCTACTCGAAATCCTTCAGATGATGTCGTCTGCAGTTAAGGCGGGAAAAGTCTCGTGGTTTGTCTGAATATCATTGAATGTCACATCGTAAGGTCCCTTTAGAAACAAAAATGGCTGACTTATTATGTAAAATTTCTGTATCAAAAGTCAAGGATGATTTGTAACAACTTAACAACAGAGGCATATTATAAAACATGGACAGGTTATCGTATCTACATTTTTTCTACTGAATTTTCATAATAAAAAGGTAATATATAGAATAATGAAAAAATGCAAGCAAACCAATTTTTCCAAGGGGGGTTGGCATTTAGTATAGACAGATGTTTTTGTCTTGTCTGCGACTATAATCACTGTAGGCCAGACATATATATGGGATTACGGCAGGAGCGTATACACTTGACACTTTATAGCTTTGTAAGCTTAAGCCCTAGGTCCATCAAATTAGGTGTAGTGGTAGCTTCAATTTCACAGTCCACCGACTGCATTAAAGTTGTCTATTAGGCAGTTCCACTGTAACCATGCATAGTAGGATGACAAAACTAGGTATATAGGTTGCTGATGAATTGTACATGACTGTCTGATAGGTGTCTCCTGACCTTGACCTCAATTTAATGGTTCTGTGACTATGTTAAAGTTTTTGTATTAGGGCAGTTCCTCTGTAACCATGCATTGTAGTTATACCCCCCGCTTGAAAAGCGGGGGGTATATAGTGTTCATGGTGTCCGTCCGTCCGTCTGTCCGTCCGTTACACTTCTTATTATTTGCAACTCCTCCTACACCACTGAAAGGAATTTGATGAAACTTACACAGAATCTTTGTCTCATAGTGCCATTGTGCAGGAGATATTTAACATTTTGATCGGAATGATATTTGGGGTTTCCCATAGAAAAACATGGACTTTGTCATTGACCTACGGGGGTCCCTATCTCTTATGTGCAACTCCTCCTACACCACTGAATGGAATTTAATGAAACTTACACAGAATCCTTGTCACATAGTGCCATTGTGCAGGAGATATTTAACATTTTGATCGGATCGATATTTGGGGTTTCCCATAGAAAAACATGGACATTGTCATTGACCTAAGGGGGTCCCCATCTCTTATGTGTAACTCATCCTACACCACTAAATGGAATTTGTTGAAACTTACACAGAATCCTTGTCACATAGTGCCATTGTGCAGGAGATATTTATTATTTTGATCGGAATGATATTTGGGGTTTCCCATAGAAAAACATGGACTGTCATTGACATAAGGGGATACCCATTTCTTATGTGCGACTCCTCCTACACCACTAAATGGAATTCGATGAAACTTACACAGAATGTTGTCACATATTGCCATTGTGCACTAGATATATAACATTTCGATTGGATTGATATTTGGGGTTTCCCTTAGAAAAACATGGACTTTGTCATGGACATAAGGGATACCCATCTCTTATGTGCAACTCATTCCTACACCACTGAATGGAATTTGTTGAAACTTACACAGATCCATGTCACATAGTGCCATTGTGCAGGAGATATTTAACATTTTGATCGGAATGATATTTGGGGTTTCCCATAGAAAAACATGGACTGTCATTGACATAAGGGGATACCCATCTCTTATGTGCAACTCCTCCTACACCACCGAATGGAATTTGATGAAACTTACACAGAATCCATGTCACATAGTGCCATTGTGCAGGAGATATTTAACATTTTGATCAGAATGATATTTGGGGTTTCCCATAGAAAAACATGGAGTTTGTATTGGACATAATGGCATACCCATCTTTTATGTGCAACTCCTCCTACACCACTGAATGTAATTTGTTGACACTTACACAGAATCTTGGTCACATATTGCCATTGTGCATTGGATATTAAACATTTTGATCAGAATATTATTGGAGGTTTGCCATAGAAAAACATGGACTTCAGGGGCGGATGCAGCCTCAAATGAAAGGGGGGGTCCAAATTTGTCATGGTGGCCGAAGGCCGACCTCGCAGAGGTCTTATTACTGCAGGGGGTCTGGGGGCCGCTTAAGGCCCCCAGAAGCTCTGAACGAAATGGTGTCAAATCCTGCATTCTGACGATTTCCTGACACCTAAAACATGTCCGTTAAAATGTCATTTTGTTATGCTAAAACAAAAAAAAGAAAGTAGGGGTCCAGACCCCATGCTTGTCAAAACGAAAGGGGGGGTCCGGACCCCCTGGACCCCCCCTCTGGATCCGCCACTGGACTTTGTCATTGACATAGGGGATGCCATTCTTTGGGGGATTGGGGAGGGTTACATGTATTATCTGCAAATTCGCCTTCACGTTTAACTAGATAAAGTTTCAATTTCACAGTTAAGAACACCTGAATTTTCAAAGTAATTGTCAAGCGGGGGGTATCAATGGTGAGCATTGCTCACAGGTTTTTGTCACGCCTGCGACGAAAGTCCCTGGAGGCGAGACATATGTATGGGAATCCGGCGGCGGCGGCGTAAACACTTGACATCTTGCTTCATATCTTTGTAAGCCCAAGCCCTAGGTCCATCAAATTTGGTACAGAGGTAGCTTATGATGAGTACTTGCCAGTCAGTCACCTGTCACCTGACCTTGACCTCAATTTCACGGTCCAGTGACTACGTTAAAGTTTTTGGGTTACGACAGTTCCTCTGTAACTATGCATGGTAGGATGACAATATTTGGTGTATAGGTTGCTGATGACTAGTACATGACTGTCTGGTAGGTGTCACCTGACCTTGACCTCAATTTCACGGTCCAGCGACTACGTTAAAGTTTTTGGGTTACAACAGTTCCTCTGTAACTACGCATGGTAGGATGACAATATTTGGTGTATAGGTTGCTGATGACTAGTACATGACTGTCTGGTAGGTGTCACCTGACCTTGACCTCAATTTCACGGTCCAGCGACTACGTTAAAGTTTTTGGGTTACGACAGTTCCTCTGTAACTACGCATGGTAGGATGACAATATTTGGTTTATAGGTTGCTGATGACTAGTACATGACTGTCTGGTAGGTGTCACCTGACCTTGACCTCAATTTCACGGTCCAGCGACTACGTTAAAGTTTTTGGGTTACGACAGTTCCTCTGTAACTACACATGGTAGGATGACAATATTTGGTGTATAGGTTGCTGATGACTAGTACATGACTGTCTGGTAGGTGTCACCTGACCTTGACCTCAATTTCACGGTCCAGCGACTACGTTAAAGTTTTGGGGTTACGACAGTTCCTCTGTAACTATGCATGCTAGGATGACAATATTAGGTGTATAGGTTGCTGATGACTAGTACATGACTGTCTGGTAGGTGTCACCTGACCTTGACCTCAATTTCCCGGTCCAGCGACTGCGTTAAAGTTTTTGGGTTACGATAGTTCCTCTGTAACTACGCATGGTAGGATGACAATATTTGGTATATAGGTTGCTGATTAATAGTACATGACTGTCTGGTAGGTTCCACCTGACCTTGACCTCAATTTCATGGTCCAGTGACTACGTTAAAGTTTTTGGGTTACGGCTGTTCCCCTGTAACTATGCAGGGTATGGTGACAATATTTTGTATACAGGCCGCTGCTGATATTTAATGCTATTTAAGTAATGCTTATGACGAAATTTATTTTCGTTACTGATGCGGAATGCAGGCGAGACGTTTTTCTGTGTCCACACTTGTTTTACTCTTGTTGGTATTTAGATTGCTGATAAATATAACATGACTGACTGGTAGCTGCCACCTGCCCTTGACCTCAATTTCAGTCCAGCAACTATGTAAAAGTTTTTGAATTAGGCCAGTTTCTCTGTAACCATGCATTTTAATTTTAAATGATTAAACTTTAATGTTATTTACTTGATGCTCACGACATAATATTTGTCTTTACTGATGCAGAATGAAAGCCAGATATTTTTCTGTGTCCACATTTGTGTATTATGAAATTTCTGCAAAGTGTCTAAATTATAAATCTTTTATTTACAGAATTTATTTAAATTCTCTATCATTGATTATTAGTTAAATTTTCCAATAGGTAATTTACTTTTTATTTATGTGGATTAATTAGAAAGATGATTTTATGTGGCAGATTTAAATGTCTAAATGGAATACTCCATTGTTTCAGATTACCTCAAACGTCTTCCAGAGGATGCAGCTGACAGAGAAGATGCTAAGGGTAAGGAAGTAAAGTTCATGTTCGAAAAAAAACAGATTACCTTTGATATATGGACATATGGATATGTGGATTCATTTTTCTTAGACATTGTTGGAGTTTTTTTTATGTTGATAAAAGATTTTTAAATGGAATATACTTATTTACTGGTTTATAGACAAATGTATGCTTATTGTGGCTGTAGGACATTGACAACCTGATATTCTGCTAGGTATATGGTTCCAAATGTAGATATGAGGTTGTGAGATCAGGTCTGACATTGGGCAGGGTATTGAAGCAAACATACAACATTCAAATCAAATACCGATGATATCTAAATTTCCTGACATTAAGGAATTACAATCTTTTTTCATTTACTAAACAGTTAGACACATCACTGAATTTTAAATATGTCCAGTAAAAAAATATATGTTTCAAATTCCAAGCATAAATAGATGTTTATATATCTATGATATTGTGTGAATATATGGCATACACTTCCATTGTGTATAAATTGTGCCACTAAATTATGTACAGAAAACATGTTTTAAACATGTTGAATTAAACAATAAACTCTACACATTCCATGTAAAAAAACTTTTGTCCCAAATATGTCAAAAAACCCATTTATAGCTGAATTACTAAATTGATGTTATTTTTTGTAGTGGCCTTAGAGCTGGTTACCAAGGCAGCATGTCATTCAAATGAAGCTATGAAGAAAATTGTAAGTTTAACAACCCATGACTAAAATCTATGGAAGGTCACTAACCAGAATTTATCTAACCCCATTCTCAAATCAGAATTGCCACCATTACTAAGAATAGAAATTTTTTTTAGTCGGTCAACTTCACAGTTTATTTTAAAACAAGCTGAATATGTTCTTTGGAAAAATGGATACTTTTGCAAATTTCAATGAATGTCTACATAAGGTATATTTTGACAAAACAAAGATTAAAGTATGTTTCCTTGCAAAATGCTTTTCCTTTAAAGAAAAACTTGTTTTTTATGAACATTGAAACTTGGTACTGTATTTTTTTAAATTAAATACTTGGCATATTTTTATTTTATACTTCATCACATGTATTTAGGGTGAGGGTTGACAGTCTCTCAGAGCCTCTGGTTTTATTAATAACACTTTTTAAGCAAAATATGTTAAGGAAATTAATTAATATTTATAAGAAGTAATCTTGTTAGCCAGGAAAACAGTATTCTTTGTTAAGTGGGTATTGTTCTGGGTTACACATTCAATACACAAACATTATTACCAGTACTGACTGTTTTAATTAAGAGAATGAATAATTTTCTTTTTGTAGGATAGTTTTAATAAGCTTTTAGAAATTGTCCGAAAAATTGACACCAATGAGAATTTGATCAGTCCTACAAGAGAATTGATACGAGAGGGTAGAATTACCAAAATATCTGCTCGTGGTGGCGAAAGACTGGAACGATTTTTGTTTTTGGTAAGGGTGATAAGAAATGAAAAAAATTAATTTGATCATATGATGTACATAGTTTGTATTTATGAACACCCCAATGATGATATGTGGCAATCAAATATATAGGACAGAGTTAAAAATATTTTAATTAGACAAGAACTATCTTCAGATCAAACATAGATGGATACAATGTACTGGTACTTTTGAACATTCTAAGGTTCCTAAAGATATATATACCACCTAGTTTTATGTCTCTTGCTTTTTACATTACATAAAGTTTCATTTCCTATGGTTAATTGAGCATTCAGTTACCTTTAACATATTTTAAATCATCTCATAGGGCCTCTATGGCCGTGTGGTTAATGTAGGTAATGTACTATTAATCGCGTGATCTGTCAACACTTAGGTTGCAGGTTCGAGTCTCACTGCGGGCTGGGTGTACACAACTCTGATTTTAATATCTTAATTGACAAGGATTGCCAGTTTTTCTGCTGCAGGTCTTAGGTTTTCTCCGGGTACTCCTGCTTCCTCACCCAATTAAGAATTAGACACCATGATATAGCTGAAAATGGCATTTAAACACCAATGAATCAAACAAACAGTCATCTTCCATGTAATAGAATGACATTTCTTTTTTCAGTTTAATGATTTGATGTTGATTTGTTTTGAGCCACTACTTGGAAGTTACAAAATCAAGTCACAGTTGTCAATGGATGGCATCGAGGTCAGTATGCTTACTAATAAAACAGTTCTTCCATATAAATACTACGAGCTTGTCTCACAAATAATTAGTACATATGTCAAATAGCTTCAATATCAATATGCACAAGATAAAATTTAATCTTAACAAAGCAGTCACATGTGCTTACTGGAAAATATTCACCTTCAACCAGATCATATTTTTAGCCTTACATCGAAATATATTTCATTGTTATGACAATATTCTACTGTCTTATGTTTCCAGCTCTGCCAGAGAACATAGGTTAGACTCAGGTCAAAGGCCTATCAGATTTATCTTTTATCGCTGATGATGACACTGACAAAAGTAACTCTTCTCAGATCTTTGTCTAATGGTCAAAATAATGATATTATAAATAATAGAATGTCATAAAATGGTTTGTTTTGGGGTTTTTTTTGTGGAAAACTGTTTTATTTGCTTAAAAAATAAATAGAAAACATATTAAACATCACCTAAAAATTATTTAAATGATCTATCTTTCCTCTTTTTTGCTGAATATAATGGAATATTTTTCTTTATTGTTGTTGTTGTTTTGTTTGGTCCATGTTCATCACAATAGCAATGTCATTTGATTTCTTATGGCATTAGCATAATGCAACATATGTTACATTTAGGAATACTTAGTTCTTCCAAATAGCTTTTAATGATTGAATAGAGTTTCTTATATTTTGTTTACATTCATCCAATTATGGTCTTTTTCCATTTGAGTTTCTTTTGCAATAATTTAATTTACTTTGTAAGCTAAAATCTGATTGGTCAATTCAAATCGGGCAACCCATATTATAAGAAATAACTTGCGTGACCTATGACCTATTCTAACGCCGTTAAAATTCAAATAGTTCCACAACGTCATCGACGTTTTTACCGCAAAAATTGATAAGATTTATAGTTAAAATTAAATTATAAGGAATATTTCAAATTTCTGAACAGATTATACGATATAATATGGTTTGGGTCTGTTTACACCATTCATAAACCGCTTCGCGGTTTATTAGGCGTAAACAGACCCAAACCATATTATATCGTATAATCTGTTCTGAAATTTGAAGTATTCCTTAATTGACCGAAGATTTGTCTGCCAACGTTAGTGCTAGAGCGTTTTTTTATTTATAAGTTAAACTTCAAATATTGTCGTAGACTGTGTTACTTATAAGGGTTGTATGAAAACATCCATGTCAGATTCCACAAACTGTGTGGTTAGTTTTATTTTGTTAATTACCTTATGCATTCTTTTCTGGATTTAAAAATATTTGAGAGTTTGATTTCTAAAAAAATCTATTTGGGAAGTCTGATGCTGCTTCTAACAAAATATGAGGTTAGTTTAGTTCATTTTCCTATTGAATTAACCAGTTTATTACATACATAGTTTTGCACCTGATTTTTAACAAAAGTGTCATGGATTTGAGTTGTCTTAGATTGGACTACTTACAAAATTGGCCATTTATTTAAAAGTATGATGTCGTCAGCCATAGATCTGAGAAAGTGTCTTCAATTTGAGAGCATAAATCGAACTGAGTCTAACATATGCAACCATAGTTCCATATAAAGCATACTTTAGGAGATTTTTTTAAAGAATTTCACAATTTCACATTATATGAAAAATGATAAGTGACCAGTCAGACATATACAAGTAATTTTTTTTTTAAATTAGGTTAAAGCATATATGTTAAATACTTGTTGTATCTAGAAAGAATTTATTTAGAGTTAAGTAAATAATGGCATTGTGATTAATTTTACACTTTAAGTTTCCAAAATTGTTTCCAGTTTTGCTGGATTAAAAAAAGTTGTTTTAAACTACTTTGAGAAAATATTTAGAGCTTAAGGTGTATATTTATAGATAATGGAGCGCAGTGATAAATGTCTTCGTTGGGTAGGTTATCAAACAAAAGTAGTGTAACATGTTTCCTACATCTACAGTTTGACCTAATGGGTGATGGCTTAGCTTCAAATACTTAGCTTTAATACTAGGCTATTTAAAATAATTATAATCATTAGCTAACCTGACTAAAAGTCAATGTTAGCTATTGCTATCATTTTATCAAACTTTGTCCATCGTCTGTCTGTAACTTTTTTACGTTTTAATCTCCTCCTTTACACCACTGAGCCAATTAGAACCAAACTTGGTATTGATAATCCTAGTAAGATCCTTACCAAACTTTATCTGATAGCTCAGTTTTTATCAAAACTCCCTCAAATTGTATTCTCATGAAGAGGAGTATAACATATTTTTAAAGTTGTTCTGCTAAATTAATACTTTTACTGATTGCAGAACAAAGTATACAAATTAGACTTGTTTTGACAAAAAATTAATTTTAAAAAGTTATCCTTGGAAAACACTGGGCCGATTGTAAATATACTTATGGTTCTTTCAAGGTCCACTTCTATTGTTACATTAAAAATGCTCAGCCTTAAAACAAAAATGGTTATCATTAGTAGTAAAGTTTAGAAGTCCAGGTGAGCAAAGATTCCCCTTTATAAAATTGGTTTTTGTCTCGCCTGCGACGAAAGTCGCTGGAGGCGAGACATATGTATGGGAATCCGGCGGCGGCGGCGGTGGCGGCGGCGTAAACACTTGACATCTTGCTTCATATCTTTGTAAGCCCAAGCCCTAGGTCCATCAAATTTGGTCCAGAGGTAGCTTATGATGAGTACTTGCCAGTGAGTCACCTGTCACCTGACCTTGACCTCAATTTCACGGTCCAGTGACTACGTTAAAGTTTTTGGGTTACGACAGTTCCTCTGTAACTACGCATGGTAGGATGACAATATTTGGTGTATAGGTTGCTGATGACTAGTACATGACTGTCTGGTAGGTGTCACCTGACCTTGACCTCAATTTCACGGTCCAGCGACTACGTTAAAGTTTTTGGGTTACGACAGTTCCTCTGTAACTACGCATGGTAGGATGACAATATTTGGTGTATAGGTTGCTGATGACTAGTACATGACTGTCTGGTAGGTGTCACCTGACCTTGACCTCAATTTCACGGTCCAGCGACTACGTTAAAGTTTTTGGGTTACGACAGTTCCTCGGTAACTACGCATGGTAGGATGACAATATTTGGTGTATAGGTTGCTGATGACTAGTTCATGACTGTCTGGTAGGTGTCACCTGACCTTGACCTCAATTTCACGGTCCAGCGACTACGTTAAAGTTTTTGGGTTACGACAGTTCCTCTGTAACTACGCATGGTAGGATGACAATATTTGGTGTATAGGTTGCTGATGACTAGTACATGACTGTCTGGTAGGTGTCACCTGACCTTGACCTCAATTTCACGGTCCAGCGACTTCGTTAAAGTTTTTGGGTTACGACAGTTCCTCTGTAACTACGCATGGTAGGATGACAATATTAGGTGTATAGGTTGCTGATGACTAGTACATGACTGTCTGGTAGGTGTCACCTGACTTTGACCTCAATTTCACAGTCCAGCGACTACGTTAAAGTTTTGGGGTTACAACAGTTCCTCTGTAACTACGCATGGTAGGATGACAATATTTGGTGTATAGGTTGCTGATTAATAGTACATAACTGTCTGGTAGGTTCCACCTGACCTTGACCTCAATTTCACGGTCCAGTGACTACGTTAAAGTTTTTGGGTTACGGCTGTTCCCCTGTAACTATGCAGGGTATGGTGACAATATTTTGTATACAGGCCGCTGCTGATATTTAATGCTATTTACGTAATGCTTATGACGAAATTTATTTTCGTTACTGATGCGGAATGCAGGCGAGACGTTTTTCTGTGTCCACACTTGTGTAATGTATATTTTACAAGCAAATAGATGATGGAGGCTGAAATTTAACTTTAATGGGTAAACTTTAACATTTATATGAAAGTTTTATTTATAGGGAATAAAATATTGAAATTTTCTATTACAGAAATCCCTGTAAATGCCATGCGACAATAATCGTTTATTTTTACTCATGTTCTTTCCTGCCAAAATGTTGCTTGTACAGATATTCATCTGCCATTTTTCAAATTTAGGATGAACAATTTACAAAAAGATTTATAATAAATAGAATTATTAATGGATTGGAGTGAATATCTTTAGTATAATCAATCGATCATGTCACCAGACACATTAGATCAACTTGTTTATCAGATGCTTATTGTGGCACTCTTGATCATATTTATGGTATTTGCTCTGCCTTATTGATTAATCCATAATTTAAGTTAAGCAACTTAATGAAAATACATATTTGTTTGAAAAAAGACTGAATCCATTGGATGGAAATTGTATCAGAGAACCTTTTTTCAACAAATGTCGTGTATATGCAAACCATTATCAGTGTATATTGCATGTATGTTACCATATACATACCCAGGCTGCATCTATTGTTTTGGGCTGTTTAGTTGTAGTACAGTGTATATGACTTATTTATAGAAGCATAACAATATCTTCTTTAACAGATATAGAGGTAGCTTCAAAAGCTATTGCATGAATTTGTATGTATCATCTGCTGTGTGTATAGTTTGATAAAAATATAACTCATAATAACTTGTATGGTAATTCTTTTATGTGTGTACAAAGTTAAAATTAACATCTTGGATTAAAAATATTATTTTAATATACCCGGTAGTGATAATTGGTTTTTGAAATGATCTTTTTTGCTGTAAATTGTATTAATAAATAATAAAGAATTTTCCATTTCCTTATTAGTGTAGATGACATTGTATCAATCATACCTTACTGTGAGAACACCTCATGTAAAGTGAGTCAGCCTCTATTTAATAAAACAGTTATTGACAACCTTAGGTGTGCTTAGAACAAAAATAGTAGAGTGTTGTTAATCATGGAAAGATAGCACTTGTTATTATACCCCCACTCCCCAAAGTGGATAGAGGGTATACTGTTCTGGGCCGAGCGCCATAAACATTTTCTTTGCTAAGAACTTTTTTAATCTCAATTTCATCCAATCAAATCTTTCCTTTTCCCTTGTTGTCATGGTAGTTGAGTAAATTCTCATGCTGAGCAAAACATTTTAACTCAAGTAGGTTTTATAACGCTTGGGCCTGTTTGTGTGTTAGTGTGTGTGTGCTGTAAATGCATAACCATTTTCTGTCACATTTTCCTCACCAATTGTAAGTGATAAAATACTAAAATTTTGTCAGTAGCTTTATATTATCATGCAATATTGTGGGATTCATTTCTAGACCACTCTGACTCCTTCCTCCTGTTTATTGACTGTCAATTTTCAGACCTCCATAACCATTTTTTGCCGGCATCTACTTCCCTTTTGAGCGATTTATTCAATTTTTTACCTTTTGAAAATGGTGTCAAAATTTTCTGTCACATTTTTCTGAGCAATTATATATGATACAATTTTGAAATTTTGTTTGTTTGGTTTGTTTGAATGGTGTTTTAACGCCACTTTCAGCAATTTTTCAAGTTATAGAGTTGGGATCATTGTCAGGTAACATTAGCTCACAAAAATACTTGTAAAAACTAGATGTACATGTATATAATATATAATATTTTAACAAGTTATTCTATAACTTCCCAAATAACCTGAGAAATATCAATATTAAATTGTTAAGTCATTGAATGGTTAAAAGGCATATAGTTTCCAGCAACCAGTATTGTACTAGTATTTACTGTATTGTATGTAAATCTGGTAGATAAATACATTTTTTCTGTCTGTATTTCAACAAAATTTATTTAAATCATGAAGATATTAAGCATGATTGTTATTGATAACTATTTTAAAGTATATTTAGTCATATTAGTGTTTGCACTAAAATACATGTTTATTACTTTATATCATATAAATAGAGTAGATAAATATAAACCACACACATTTCCTCATAGCATTTAATTGTTATGTTTTATTTCAGATATTAGAAGGAGAAAGTATAGACATTCCAAACACATTCTATGTGAAAAGTACACAGAAAATAATACAGTTCTTAGATGAGTAAGTCACCAAGTTTGTAAGAAAAGGTCACATTTTTACTCTTCTGGTCTGAAATGGCTTTGTTAATTGAAGCCAAGTTTTGCAGGCATTATGTTTATAATCTTCATAATTTGTTGGAAAAGTGGCCCCCATTGCCAATTCTTGCTTCTTATTGACTGAAACTTTATAAATCTCCTCCAAAGTTATAAGACAAGTTTTTAATAACTTAATACAAATGAATGTGGCTGAAGATTCTTCAGTTTGTCTTCATCAAATGAAAAACATGGCCTCCTTGTTTCTAATTTGCAAAAAAATTTTCAATCTTTACTTTTGAAACTAAAATTCCATATATTTTGTAACTTGTTACAAATGATGTCAATGATTTCTCATTTTGTTGTTAATGATCAAAAGAAAATGGCTGCCATGGCAATCCTTTTTTTCTCATTTGCTGAAATTTTAGAAATCTTCTGGAAACAATGTCAAAATTTACTACAAATGATTTCTTGTGCCATAGGAAAAAAATGGCCCATATTTGTTTCTAATAGGCTTTAATTTTAAAATTTTCTGGAACTAAAACTAAAATTCCAAATGTTTTGTAGTAAATACAAATGTCTGGAAGGTTCATACATTTCTCAAGTTTTCTTCATCATTGCTGCCATTAGAAATTTTATTATACCACCTGCAAACTTGTTTGGGAGGGGTATATAGGAATCACCCTGGCTGTCTGTCCATCTGTCCACATCCCTTGTAAGGGCAACTCCTCCTAAACCGCTTGATGAAATTTAATGAAACTTAGCATAAAGGAAGTACATTATAGTGACCTGGTATATCATTAAGGGGAGATAATTGGACTTGAAAGCGAAGCGGCGGGTATCCCTTTATGAGATTGCTCATAGTCCACACTTGTTTCTGATTGGCTGAAATTTTAAAACTCTACTTTCAAACTAAATTGCCAATTATATTGCTACTTTTCAGAAGAGTTTCTCTTTTTAACGAATCCTTTTTTTGTGCTAATTAAAAATCAACATATTCTGTGAAGAATCGTTGTTTCTAATTTTCTGAAAGTTTCAAAATGGTTTACCCTGAAACTATAAAACAAAACAGATTGTAACGTTACAGGATAAAAATATAAGAGGTCCTTTCAAAATGTTTATGCTGATTGGACTTGATGTAAACACCATGTGAAATCCTATTTTCTTATTGGTGGAAATTTTGTAACTTGAGAGGTCCTCAAGTCTTCGAGATTAGACATTTTAAGCATTATGAAGCAATATTTTTTCTATTAACCAGGTTTTTATTGTATATCTTACATTCTAAAATATTGAGAAAAAAATAAAACTAAGTAAGTGATCTTTTCTTTTTTCTGTATTTATTAATATCTGTGTTACAGGAATGCCAATGGTGAACCGTCAGGATGGTGTGAGGTTAGTACATTTACTTAAGGTCATTATAAGCTAGATAATGATGTCATATCATTTAATTCTATGAATAAATAATGTCATAAATGAACTTTCCTTTATGTATAATGCATCAATAAATCTCAGAATTTTATGTTTTAAAATGTTTAAATCCATATTAATATGTTACAATGTTTTTTTTATACTTCTAAAGAATTTTCTCTTTAAAAATTATATGTAAACAAAGTACATTATCTTTTCTTATTTCAAAATACTATAGCCATATTTGCAATGTTATCTAGATTTTTGATCATTTTGGCTGGGTTTCAAAAAGTGTAAAATCAGGTTACAGTATATTGAAGTCTGCGGGTGGCCAAGGAAAATAGGGTACATATTTTGTGTAATCAACTTCTTCTACAGTTTTCAATTTTTCAACTCAGATCTCTGAAACTTCACAGAAAGATTGCACTAAAGTTGTGCACCTGGTGTTATGGAATTGTTCAAGATTGTTTTCGTATTTCCCAGACTTGGGAACTTGTTTTTAAATTTGCAGAAGACAGTACCAATTTTTTTTAATCATTTCCTATAGTTTTCACCCCAGATTTCTGAAACTTCATAGAAAGGTTGCAAATGTATTGAAGTTGTGCACTGCAATTATGGAATTGTTTAAGGAATTTTTTTCTTATTTTCCAGTCTTCAGAACTTTTTTTTCATTTTTGTCTCGCCTGCGACAAAAGTCGCTGGAGGCGAGACATATGTATGGGTATCCGGCGGCAGCGTAAACACTTGACATCTTGCTTCATATCTTTGTAAGCCCAAGCCCTAGGTCCATCAAATTTGGTCCAGAGGTAGCTTATGATGAGTACTTGCCAGTCAGTCACCTGTCACCTGACCTTGACCTCAATTTCATGGTCCAGTGACTACGTTTAAGTTTTTGGGTTACGACAGTTCCTCTGTAACTACGCATGGTAGGATGACAATATTTGGTGTATAGGTTGCTGATGAATAGTACATGACTGTCTGGTAGGTGTCACCTGACCTTGACCTCAATTTCACGGTCCAGCGACTACGTTAAAGTTTTTGGGTTACGATAGTTCCTCTGTAACTACGCATGGTAGGATGACAATATTTAGTATATAGGTTGCTGATTAATAGTACATGACTGTCTGGTAGGTGTCACCTGACCTTGACCTCAATTTCACGGTCCAGCAACTACGTTAAAGTTTTGGTGTTATGACAGTTCCTCTGTAACTATGCATAGTAGGATGACAATATTTGGTGTATAGGTTGCTGATGACTAGTACATGACTGTCTGGTGGTTGTCACCTGACCTAGACCTCAATTTCACAGTCCAGCGACTACATTAAAGTTTTTGGGTTACGACAGTTCCTCTGTAACTATGCATGGTAGGATGACAATATTTGGTATATATGTTGCTGATGAATAGTACATGACTGTCTGGTAGGTTCCACCTGACCTTGACCTCAATTTCACGGTCCAGCGACTACGTAAAAGTTTTTGGGTTACGGCTGTTCCCCTGTAACTATGCAGGGTATGGTGACAATATTTTGTATACAGGCCACTGCTGATATTTAATGCTATTTACGTAATGCTTATGACGAAATTTGTTTTGGTTACTGATGTGGAATGCAGGCGAGACGTTTTTCTGTGTCCACACTTGTTCAAAATATTTGTCCAAGATTGTACCTATTTTGTGTAATCAACTCCTAATACATTTTTTTTACACAGACCCAAAACCTTCCAACAAATTTTAAATCATTCCCCTGTTATTAAGGCACTTGCTTGCCATTTCAGACTTTTGCAATTTTTCAATGTTATTTCAAAATATTAGTTACTAATCAGCATTTATTAGGATTTGTTTATAATAAATCTCTTGACTTTCAGATTATTAAAGCAACTATAGCAAATTACAAACGAAGAAAATTACAGAAGGGAAATTCAATAAAGGAGGCCGGCAGAAATAGTGGGGTAAGGCACATGGACACGCGTGAAATAGTGGGCGTATCCTTATAATATGGGGTACTGTTACATTTTATATTGTAGAATAATTTAATTTAATTTGATTTGTAAGCTGACATCTGATTTGCCAATTCACACGGAGCAACCCAGATTATACAGGAATAACGGGCATTGGTCATGTGGCATATTCTTGTGTCCTTAAAATTCAAATAGTTCCATGATGTCATCACATTTTTACCATCAAATTGTCAAGTATCATCGTTAAATTATAAGGAGTATTTAAAATTTCTGATAGGTTGTACTCTATAACCTGGTTTTGGTCTGTTTACACCATTCATAAATCTCCTTGCAGTTTATTAGACCCAAACCAGGTTGTATAAGATATTCAGAAATTTCAAATTTCCTTTAATGTTGCCTATATACATGTGAGTATTAGTAAGAAAGTCTATGTGTTTTGGAATTTTTGACTGTTGATAGATCCAAAATACTGGGAGAGTTCATGTGTTGTAGAATGTTAATATAGTAGGATATATTAAGCCATGAATGTCGTCTGCTGCCATTCTAGAATAAGTATTGTCCGTGTAGCCCATGGAAGTAGAAAAAAATCCAATGAAATGTTGTAGATCACTTGTTCTACCTTGTGGTAATCAGTGAGTTAAATATAATGGGTGGAGAGAAGAGAATGATTTACCTTTAAAACTAAACCTTTACATTAAATTCTTGCAATTTAAAATAATATGATTGCATGTAGTAAATTGCCCTGATTAAAATTTGTGTTTTCAGATGACAGATGTAGAACTTGGAAAAGTTGCTCCTAAATGGATTAAAGACGATGAGGTGACCATGTGTATGAAGTGTACTGTCAAATTTACAGCCATTCGCAGACGACATCATTGTAGAGCATGTGGTGATGTATGTTTATTCAGTTGAAAAGCTTTTTCAGTACTAATTAAGAGGCCTCTGGTAAAGTGTTCTAAGTAGTTGATCACTGGCAAGTCAAAACCCGGGTTGGGAGTTCGAGTTTGCATTTATTCAATTAATACTATACACTTTCCTTCATAGACAAGGTTTGGTAGGCTTTCTGAAGAAGGTTCAGGGTTCTCAACAGTTATTCTGGTTTTCCCACATATGCTAGAAAAGCGACAATAATATAGCTCAAAATGGCATGAAATCTCAACAAAAAAGAAACAATACATATTAATATTTTATACAAGGAATATTCTTTTCTATATTCCAATGTAATATTCAGTATATTGCACTGTTGAAAATTTAATAACTTCTAGAATAATTTCTCAATCCATTTGTATCAGTGCTGAGGTTATAGAAGTTATAATAAGGAACACGATAAGTACAGTCTACATTTCTTAAGTTTTCTTTTTTTAAGGTGGTTTGTGGAAGGTGTTCTTCCAAAAAAGTGCCTTTACATTATGACGACAATCATTTAAACAGAGTGTGTGATGACTGTTACCTGTTGTTACGGAATGAAGAAGAGGAATTGCCTCATAAAAAAGAAAAAGAGAAAAGGAAAAAGGATATTTTACAGGTAAAAAACTTTTTTTTTTAATCATTATTATAGTAAAAAAAATTTCTTCAAATGCTTGCATTTTGTTGTGTTTGTATACTGCCTTCTATATGTTATGTTATTTTCTCAAAATGTACTGGTTTTGTGTTAGAGGAAGTCTAGATGTTGTTGTCAAAGTTACAGTTAGCAAAATGTATGATATATTTTACAGGTAAATGCCAGTGACCCCTCTGTTCTCTCAGGATATCTTCATGTTAGTACAGACAAAGGCAAAAGTTGGCATAAGCGATGGGTCGCTATACATAATAACTTTGTTATGTACACATTCAAGGCACATCAGGTAAGTAACAGGTGTTTTATATGAATAACATAACTGACTAAATCTTATTTAATTTTTCTTTAGAGGTCAGTTCTTCAAATTTTTAAATATTTGTGATTTACCTCCCATTACTATATAAAGCTGAATAAACCTGATGTAATAAAGAGTGATATAGCTGATAAATTGCTGAAGCGGCTTTAGCATCCACTCATATACTGGTTAATACCATTAGGATCATTATCTGCCCTTTGTACTAAAATTTTTGTTTAGAGTTAATTCATTAAGGGATTTAGTATATTATTATTTATGTATCCTTAAGTTATGAAATTTATGGACATTTTAAAATATCTCCAATTATTTCTGGAGATCCCCAGATTGCGAGCATTAATTAGTGATATTTTCAATCGAGTTATGAAACCTATGTTTTTAATTGCTACTATTTATTATTTAAAATTGAATACATTTTTTTGAAGCATTTCAATGAAGCTTCATGATGAAAATGTACATACAGTCAATGCTTTCATACTCAATGAATCTTCAAGAGAATGCATTCAATTTTGATAATTACATTTTCATTCCATTAGCAAAAAAAATATTATTAATAAAAGATAAGTTTATGAAAATCATGCACAATCAATGCACTTTTTGTTGATTTAAATCGCCATTGCTATGCTTGTATGATTTCCTTCTACTGATAGTTTTTCATTTTCTTGTATCTTTAACCAAACAAAAGCATTGAACTGCATATATTCAAAACATATGGAATGTAAATATTATAAATAAGTATTTCAAAAAATACAGTACTTCTTCAAAAAGTGGTGCTGTAGTCAAAAGAGCATTAAAATCCCAGTATTTAAATGAAATGTTAATAAAGTCCTCTTCTTTGACTATTGTATTCTTTTTAACATGTTCTCATCCTGAATGTAGCTGAAATACTACTTACTGGACATTTAGCCATTCAGTTAATGTATTACTGTACGTTTGATTGTAGGACACTTATGCTATTTCATCATTGCTTATATTTATGTACCATCATTGTTTTGGGACCCTTATGCTATGTCATCAATGCCTCTATTTATGTACGATCATTGTTGATTGTGGGACCCTTATGCTATGTCACCATTGCCTCTAATTATGTACCATCATTGTTGATTGTAGGACCCTTATGCTATGTCATCATTGCCTCTATTTATGTACCATCATTGTTTTGGGACCCTTATGCTATGTCATCATTGCCTCTATTTATGTACCATCATTGTTTTGGGACCCTTTTACTATGTCATCATTGCCTCATTTTGTGTACCATCATTGTTTTGGGACCCTTATGCTATGTCATCATTGCCTCTATTTATGTACCATCATTGTTTTGGGACCCTTATGCTATGTCATCAATGCCTCTATTTATGTGCCATCATTGTTTTGGGACCCTTATGCTATGTCATCATTGCCTCTATTTATGTGCGATCATTGTTTATTGTGGGACCTTATGCTATGTCATCATTGCCTCTATTTATGTGCGATCATTGTTGATTGTGGGACCTTATGCTATGTCATCATTGCTTCTATTTATGTACGATCATTGTTGATTGTAGGACCCTTATGCTATGTCATCATTGCCTCTATTTATGTACCATCATTGTTTTGGGACCCTTATGCATTGCCTCTATTTATGTACCATCATTGTTTTGGGACACTTATGCTATGTCATCAATGCCTCTATTTATGTACGATCATTGTTGATTGTAGGACCCTTATGCTATGTCATCATTGCCTCTATTTATGTATGATCATTGTTGATTGTAGGACCCTTATGCTATGTCATCATTGCCTCTATTTATGTACCATCATTGTTGATTGTAGGACCCTTATGCTATATCATCATTGCCTGTATTTATGTACGATCATTGTTGATTGTGGGACCCTTATGCTATTTCATCATTACCTCTATTTATGTGCAATCATTGTTTTGGGACCCTTATGCTATGTCATCATTGCCTCTATTTATGTACCATCATTGTTTTGGGACCCTTATGCTATGTCATCAATTCCTCTATTTATGTACCATCATTGTTTTGGGACCCTTATGCTATGTCATCAATGCCTCTATTTATGTACCATCATTGTTTTGGGACCCTTATGCTATGTCATCAATGCCTCTATTTATGTAGGATCATTGTTGATTGTGGGACCCTTATGCTATGTCATCATTGCCTCTAATTATGTACCATCATTGTTGATTGTAGGACCCTTATGCTATGTCATCATTGCCTCTATTTATATACCATCATTGTTTTGGGACCCTTATGCTATGTCATCATTGCCTCTATTTATGTACCATCATTGTTTTGGGACCCTTATGCTATGTCATCATTGCCTCTATTTATGTACCATCATTGTTTTGGGACCCTTATGCTATGTCATCATTGCCTCTATTTATGTACCATCATTGTTTTGGGACCCTTTTACTATGTCATCATTGCCTCATTTTGTGTACCATCATTGTTTTGGGACCCTTATGCTATGTCATCATTGCCTCTATTTATGTGCGATCATTGTTGATTGTGGGACCTTATGCTATGTCATCATTGCTTCTATTTATGTACGATCATTGTTGATTGTAGGACCCTTATGCTATGTCATCATTGCCTCTATTTATGTACCATCATTGTTTTGGGACCCTTATGCTATATCATCATTGCCTCTATTTATGTACCATCATTGTTTTGGGACCCTTATGCTATGTCATCAATGCCTTTATTTATGTACGATCATTGTTGATTGTAGGACCCTTATGCTATGTCATCATTGCCTCTATTTATGTGCGATCATTCTTGATTGTGGGACCTTATGCTATGTCATCATTGCCTCTATTTATGTACCATCATTGTTTTGGGACCCTTATGCTATATCATCATTGCCTCTATTTATGTACCATCATTGTTTTGGGACCCTTATGCTATATCATCATTGCCTCTATTTATGTACCATCATTGTTTTGGGACCCTTATGCTATGTCATCAATGCCTCTATTTATGTACGATCATTGTTGATTGTAGGACCCTTATGCTATGTCATCATTGCCTCTATTTATGTGCGATCATTCTTGATTGTGGGACCTTATGCTATGTCATCATTGCCTCTATTTATATATGATCATTGTTGATTGTAGGACCCTTATGCTATGTCATCAATGCCTCTATTTATGTAGGATCATTGTTGATTGTGGGACCCTTATGCTATGTCATCATTGCCTCTGATTATGTACCATCATTGTTGATTGTAGGACCCTTATGCTATGTCATCATTGCCAATATTTATGTACCATCATTGTTTTGGGACCCTTATGCTATGTCATCATTGCCTCTATTTATGTACCATCATTGTTTTGGGACCCTTATGCTATGTCATCATTGCCTCTATTTATGTACCATTATTGTTTTGGGACCCTTATGCTAATTCATCAATGCCTCTATTTATGTTCGATCATTGTTGATTGTGGGACCTTATGCTATGTCATCATTGCCTCTATTTATGTACCATCATTGTTGATTGTAGGACCCTTATGATATGTCATCATTGCCTGTATTTATGTACTATCATTGTTGATTGTGGGACCCTTATGCTATGTCATCATTACCTCTATTTATGTGCAATCATTGTTGATTGTTGGACCCTTATGCTATGTCATCATTGCCTTTATTTATGTACCATCATTGTTTTGGGACCCTTATGCTATGTCATCATTGCCTCTATTTATGTGCGATCGTTGTTGATTGTGGGACCTTATGCTATGTCATCATTGCCTCTATTTATGTACCATCATTGTTGATTGTAGGACCCTTATGCTATGTCATCATTACCTCTATTTATGTGCAATCATTGTTGATTGTGGGACCCTTATGCTATGTCATCATTGCCTGTATTTATGTACAATCATTGTTGATTGTGGGACCTTTATGCTATGTCATCATTACCTTTATTTATGTGCAATCATTGTTGATTGTAGGACCCTTATGCTATGTCATCATTGCCTCTACCAGGTCATGTTGTTGAGGATATGGACAAATCTGAACACATAGAGAGAGAAAATGTTTTCAAACTTTCACACAAAAGATTGACTATTATGCTGTCTTCTGAGAATACAGCTAGTAAAGACAGGTTTGTAAAAGTTTAATATATACCTGTATTAGTACAGACTATACTTACACTCTCCTTGGAAAAGGTGTTACATGTTTTGCTTAGCAAATATGATATTGCATGTGGAGTCAAACCAAAAACATAAAAAAATCATTTGCTTTATCATTTGGTATTAAGGAGTGGATGGAGTCACAGTTGGATAACAATAACATTTCTAACTGCGGTCAGTTGCTTCAGTGTATCAGCACTATACTCACCAAGATGGTCTACTTATGGCAGACCTATGGCTAATGGTGACTGATTAAAGACATTTAATTATGGTATAGCGGTACAAATTTGTACAAGTAATTAATTTTTTTTATGAACTTACACTGCTGGTAAGTACCCTGGTATCCCAGAAGATTTTTTAGTCCTATCTTTAGTATAGAATATCACCTCTCTTCACTTCATACAATTACAAAATGGCTACACTCACAAACCAGACAATATACAGTTCAACATTTACTTTCCCCAGGTCAAAAGTTTACATCAGTTACATCACCTTTTATCAAAAAATAGCTGCATTTACATAATGGTTGAAAGTGACATCATTAGGCTACTGTTCTTAGGAACCCTTGTGAAGTTAAATAAATGAAGATTGTCAATACTTTACTATATAGTACATCATTAAACATGTTATTGTTGTTTATGAAATATTATTTTGTCTTTACAGATGGATGTATGTCTTAGGAAAAATTGTTTTAGCAGAACTCCCAGACAACGAAATATCTCATAGAGACTCATCACATTCATCATCTAGTAACGAGAGCACAGAGAACATTGTACATGAAAACTCGCATTTATGACAGTGAATTCCAAATCATGTGATATTTTAGTTTTACTGGGGGAGGAGTGTTGTGAAATATGTATGAAATTTTTTTTTTAAAGAATTAATAAATGTAACCACTAAATGATACAAACAAACAATATTTTCGAAACAAATTTTAAGTTTCGTATATAGTAACACTTTCCTTTATATTAAAACTCAGTTGATTATATTTAATGTAAGGTTTATTCAATGGATAATATAAATATTTTAATGGTGTTAACAAACTGTTTGAAGGAATAGGGAGATATTTTTGTATTGCCTTTATAGAAATGTAGGTCATAGTGACCTTGCCTATTTGTATGATCTCGTTTGAAAGTGACCCCACAGAAAGCAACTGTCTCAAATTGTTTATAATATTGTTCACAAGAATTTTATAAATGCATAGCATCAAATATAGATACCCGTTTTTTTTCTTCATTTGGTTTAAAACCAACCATTGTCTATATTATATTGTATGCAAGAAGCTGTAATATAAAATTTCATTATAAAGATGGTCAGCCAAGTTTGTCCATTCAGTGTCCCTATCCAAGGAAACATAACATTGAAAGCAATATTATTGCCCATGGCACTTGTAATAACCGAAGAACTACAAGAATAAAGGGAGATAAGCAATACAGTCAGGACAAGCTATCCAAACTGAATCAATTATTTTTCAGAATAAACTGGTTTAGACAACTTCAGTTATGTTCGCTTATGTGTCCAATTAAATTTGATGTGACATTATTGTTGTATTTAAAAGACTGAATATTTGGTATCATGAAATTTGTAAACCTGCTTTGTAGAAGCAACAGTAAATTTTGTGATAAACATTTCTTTGTGTTAATTGGTTACAGTTTTGTTTTGTTGTTAACTTTTAGTGCTTTTAATTGTTTAATTATGTTGTACATTTATTCCTGTTATTAAATATTGTTATGGTTTTTTTTTCAGTTTAAGAGTTATATATGGTACTTAATTTAATTTGTGTATTCAAGTGTGGACTAAAACATGACAAGTAACAAATTTAATTTGTGTATTCAAGTGTGGACTAAAACATGACAAGTAACAAATTTAATTTGTGTATTCAAGTGTGAACTAAAACATGACAATACCCACTAACCAGATAACACTTGTATTTGGAAAACAAATACATGTATATTTTATTCAAATAAAGAATTATTTATGCTGTTTGATTGTCTAGGTTTAGATTTTAATAATATCAAGATCAGTTATTCATCATAGCAAAGATGTACAGTAATTTTTTATTACTATTTGTTTTCTGTTATAGATGAGTAATGCAGTACTGTATGCATGTTTGTTTAGTTTTATTCATTGTAAAATTATGTTGATATTGTATAGTTCAGAAATTTGTATTTTTATATAGATTTTAATAGTTTATAATGACATACTGTAACCATGTCATGTGATTTACCCATCATTCCTACAATATAGTCGTGATAAGATACTCATTCAAGATTAAAGAGCTTTACTTGTATCACCAACTCTTGATAAAAGTTAAACATGTAATCACACTTTAGAAAGAAAAATGTCATCAAAGATTACAAGGTTATAAAATTGACCATGCCTTACATCTAATCAAGATTCATCAGTAACATTCAAACCAAACATTTTGAAGAAGTATTTACATGCTGGCTGCTTTTCTCATTTTCTGATAAAACTAATTGTGCTAGAAACTTTTGATCATAATTTTTTTCAACCTGAAACATTACTTGTGGATGTTAAACACCAATCAATTGATTAAACCATTTTACATGTCTTTATTTGATGCATCAGTTTTTTAAATATTCATTTTAATATTTGCATTTAATGCATCTACTGAAATATTATATAATATATATATATATATATATATATATATATATATATATATATATATACCAGGCAGTTCTACAAAATAAATAACATAAAATATATTCTGTGGATATCTTCAAAACAGTGTGTAAGATTCGCTTACACAAAGATTTTTTGTCTGATATGTGAATGTGTTCCACATTGATTTTTAGCATGAACTAAAATCAGTAAAATTAAACATTTAAGCAACTGTCATGTTAATCATCAAACGACAAATGGTGCTAATATAAATTTCATGCTGAAATAAATGGTTTTTAATAAAAATGAATACACTTATTTACATTGTTTTTTATTAGTTGATTGCATATATCTTATGTTAAATATTAGAGACTTGTTGATGTTACCTGCACTATAGCCTTTGAGTTGAGGTGTGAGTTTCTGTTCATTTTATAAACTGTACAAACAAAGGTGTACTCCATTGGAAAACTTTTAACAAATTGTCCATTCACTCACACTAGATTGAGCTGTTTATGCAACCTGTATTTAATTCCTCTTCCAGAAAAACAACTATTGTGTTCATATTACATGCATATTACTAAATAGTTGAGCTGTGTGATGCTTTTCATTTATGTTTTCAGCTTCAAAGACTTTGAAACAATTATACTTGCTTCATATTTTGTTTGCATGATTTACAAGTAAGAATAAGAACTGAAATGTCAGGTCCAGATAATGTACCTTTAGAAGTCTGTCACTAAATTCATGATAGTTTGAAAGGATTCTCTCTTAATATTAGTACATTGGCCACAGATTAATTTGCAGTAAATTGAGAAATTAATGCATATTAATCTTCTTGTGCTATATGGTTCTCTTCAAATTTTAAACATAATGGATGTGTCAGTTTACTACAGAACACCCAAAAGGTACAGTAACCCCAGAACACAAATTAATTCTTATTTAAATATATCTATTGTTACAATTATTAAAATATAAACTCAACTCAACTGGAAATGTATGCAAGTATCAATTTTTACCTCACCTGGCCAAAGGCCATGTGAGCTTATGCCATCACTATGCATCCGTCATCTGTTGTCTGTAAACAATTTCGAATATATTCTACTCTGAAAGCACTGAACCAATTTGAATTTAAACTTTACATGAATGATGTATGACATGTTGGCAACAAATGATCCTCATTTTGAATGGATCCATTAAAAAACATGGCCGCTGTTTCTCAAAATAGAACATATGGTAAAATCATTCAAAATGGCTTTTAACTCAAAAAACTAAAACAGATATAATCAGACAAATCTTATGAATATTATGCTTTTCAGAATCACAAAGTTCTACAAAGTCACTATTAGGTCGTGGTTGTCAGATGACCCATTTTATGGGTTATGCCATTGAAAGTAAAAAAATCACGTTTTTCAATGTGTTTTACTTTAAGAATGAAAACTTGCAAATAGAGAAAAGCTGTTGCTTGCTGAAATGTTCAGCTCAGAAGGCTCTACAAAAGTCTTCATTTGACCTTAGTTGTCAGATGACCCCTTTTAAGGGTTTTGCCCCTTTTAAAGATAAAAAATCGTGTTTTTTGCTTATCGAATTCCAAAAATCTTCTCCTCTGAAACCGCTGAACCAATGTGACTTGAAATTTGCAAGAATGATATATAGCATGTTGGCAACAAACTTTCCTCATTTTGAATGGATCCTATAAAAAACATGACCGCTGTAACAAAAAAATGGAACATATGGTAAATTCGCTTAAAATTGCTTATAACGCAAAAACTATAACAGACAGGAAAAATCTGACGGATCTTAGGCTCTTTAGAATTAAAAGTTCTACACGTCTCCATTATGCCTGTATACAATTGAAAGTTACAGGACCTAATTTAACATCAGGAAAATGCCATTTTCTGTGCCTATATAATTCAGGTGAGCGATACAGGCTCTTGAGAGCCGCCTGTTTTAAGCTAGAAATATAACGGACGCTGTTATTATTCAAATAATGAACATACGACAACTTGTTAGAAGAATAGCAAAGAAAACTGACCGAACAACAAGAGCCGAAAGTCAATGGACAGTTAAAAATCCGGATATAGACAAACGCAACGCAAACAAAACAGAAATAGAGTAACCTGAACCAAATAATAACCATGGGTGCAGTCATGTGCTCCGGACTAGTTATCAGTGCCTGCCTCTAATTAGCCCCTAATGTATCTTGTCCACAATAGATTAGAAGCTATTATTTTGTTGTTCAAACTAGTTAAAACACACAAAGATGAACAAAAAACGCTTTCCTTTCTCTACTTTTCGCTAACAAAGGCATAGCTGCTATCAGTCTTGGTAAAATCTTATATGGCAAGAAATCAGTCCAGACAATCAGTTTCCCCTCCAAAATCGTCTGGACTGTTTTCTTGCCATATCTACAAATCTTGCATAACATGTCTGTTACATTCAACCATACTTCAAAAACAAATCAGTTCCGATTATATCTTATACTTACGCTACACCCAACGCACCCAGAATCTTCAATTACAAACCTATATTGAAGGATTTTTTTCAAAGGAAAACATGCTCTTGCCACAATTGCCCTTTCATATATAGTCTTTCAGGTCACACGATAACTGAAGATCTTAACTTGGGTGACGATGAAAGACGCCCGCAATATTTTGTCCAAAGACCAAATACCATGAACCTAAGTCCATCAACTGGAATTACAACTTTAAATTATTGATGGATTCAACAGATAGCTATGCCAGAAAATGTACAAAGCAAGAAAATCAGGAGGTTGATATCTTATCCGAGTGGGTAAATGCCTTGAGGTCATCGATTCAAATGAGAATAAAGCGTTTAAGAAGGTGTATGAGTACTAAAGAATCATCAATTTTCAGAAATCTTGATATTGTTAAAACTATGTACTATATTCATGACAAATATGTTGCATAAGACCCCTAATAACATTATTTTTATCTGCAAAAACATTATATAGAGTGTTTGATAAATTAATTAGGCATGAGGAGTTCACTGGGCATTCCTACTTACAAACCCACTACGTTTACAAAAGAGAGATTTTTTAACATCACACATCGGCGTTGGCATTCTTTGGTCTGCATATAAGTCGACGATTGTGATATCCCTTAACCTGTATTGTATACTAAAACTTCACAAAAATCCATACAAACAGCGTTTCGTAGCAGGATCGTATAAGTGTACATGTACTACCAAATTTAAACCGCTATATCTAAAATCCCGGCAACTATTTAAACAACAATAAAAACAGGGCTTCAAAATATAGCTCCAGGAGCGGCATAAATGAAATGTGGATATTAAAAGATTCATAAGATCTGCTCGACATTTTTAGGTCGAGATCTCTTTCCCAATTCAACAGCATTAAAACCTATTATTTTTCGACACTCTACACAGCCATCAGTCATACTCTTAAAACCAGGCTTAAACATATTAATATCTACGCCGCTTTTTTAAGAAAAACGTAAGACGATACTAGGTTATTAGCCGTGACAAAACTTATTTCATCATCAGTGACTCTAAATCAAATAATAAATATGCTGACGAAGAAAAAAAGGATACTAGTTCAGGCTTTCTTTTCACATTCCGCTTTATTGATGGTGTTTTGTCCCTCAACAAGTCTAAATTTGGTGACTATTTGTATTCAATCTACCAAAGCGAGCTTAAAATTAAAGACACCACCAATACACTAATGTCGGCTTCCTACTTTGACTTACGTCTGTAAATAGACTCTGGTCTGCCAACAAGCTTTTACGACAAACGTGATGATGTAAACTTTCCAATTTTAAACTTTCCGTTTATCGATAGCATCCTTCCAGCAGCTCCAGCGTATGGTGCGTTCATTTCACTACTAAACTACCCCCAAAAAGATTGCATGTCCTAGGTAGATGTTTTTCCTACACAAGTTCTATTATCGTCACCATGAATTGTTTAATCGATATGGGAATTCAATCCGGCCGTTTTATTTTTTTTTTCGTTGAGTAATAGGTAGACTTTCCTATTCATGGATTTAGCCCTTTCTTGACATGACATGGTGTCTAATTAGAGGCAGTCGCTGCTTACTCGTCAGCAGCATTTTAGTGTACCCGTGGTTTTTATTGGGTTTGGGTTTCTCACTTTCTGTTCCTGTATTTTTGGTTTTTGTTTTGCTTTGTATATATGTTCGTCTATATTTAGATTGTTTAATGTCTGAATTTCGGCTCTTGTTGTTCGGTCGGTTTCCTTTTGATTTTTCTTCCATTTAAAGTCTTGCGAAATAAATTCTTAATTTGTGATGATTTTTAGTGATTATTACGGTTGTAATGTTTGTGTTTGGGTTGATTTCCTCTGATTGTATAAGGGTGTCCGTCGTTACACTTGTGAGAGGGGTTACTAATCTCTTATCGGCAACATTTCCTTCACCACTGCATGGAATTAATCAAATGTCACCTGATATTTTACATGTTTATTGAAATAATTTGTCGATTTTCCCAAAGCAGAAAAAGGACTGTAGTCTTTATTTAATATAGCGATACACATCTTTAATCCGCAATTCCACCTACTTCACAGAATGGAATTTGATACAACTTGCACAGAAACTAAGTGACATGGTGTCATTTTGCAACTGCATAATTTACATTTAGACCAGAATAATAGTTGTAGTTTCCCATAACAAAACATGGACTTGGACATTCTTTGGTATAAGGAAGTTGGAGTACCTATTAGTTAGCATTGTTATCAGTTTTTCTAGTTTATTTTTGTTTACTTTACTTGTATTGTTCCACTTGTAATATGTTCCTTAACTCAAATATCGTTTGATGTAAATAATGTTAAGTATTGCTTCATTTTGTTTGTATGTACGATTTTGTTTACGACATAGGAAATGTGTTTTATATCACGGTTGGTGCGATATACAAATATTAATATACAATGATCTTGCCGATTTTAACGATAGAAATTAGCCTCTAACTGATTTTTTATTACATTATTATGAAATATACTTTCACTTTTAATTTTTTATAACAATATTCATCAACAAGCTAAAACTTGTCCATTACTGTAGTGTGCCAGTGAGTTGTTGAGAAAGGCTGCGTATCATACATACACCACCAGTCAGCAATGAGTTTATACAATGATCACCACAGCACAATTACCATATATGTACTGAATTTAAAAAAAATTGATCAACTTTCTGCAATCATGGTAAATAAATCATAAGGTTATTTATTTGTCTTTTTTTCGTTTTACCATTAATGCATCGCCTTTGTTGTATTTAAGTAATTTAGGACCCTATCCTGAATATTTTGTTTTACCTTAAGTAAAACTGTGTGCTTTATTCCTTGGCAAAAACTTATTGTATCTAGATATGGAAAACGTTAAGTTGAAGATATCAAGACTTTAAAAAAGATATATAGCAATCTTTCCGCTTACTTATTATTGCATTGTGAATTTAATCCGTGGCAGTATTTCCCAAACTGCGTCATTTTGTATTGTCGGTTAACTTTGGTATAAAGAAAGATTTGTTAGACGCCTCGTGGTCGGATCTTTTATTTTCCTATTACTTGTCTCCTTCATTCTTTTTATAATATCTCGTTTTCTGTGTCCATCTTCAATTGTTTCTACTTTATGTATTAGTATTTGAATTAGCTGAAGGCTATGCAGACATATGAATTGTAGGATTTCAATGTCAATACCAATATAATAATTCAAAAATAAAAAGACTCGTCCGCGCCTCTTGTAAGTTTTACTAAGATAGCACCTCCTTGTCGAGAAATAGCCTATCTTGTTTGAAAATATGGTTGCCGATAGTTTTCCAAATTTTTGAATTCAGTTTACAATGATTGTGCCGAAGGTCAGGGGTTCTCTCCGGGTTTAGTGCCAATTTGCCGAATCCCAAATTGCCGCGTCCAATTAGCCGATTCCCAGTTTGCCGATTCATTGATATTTTACCATTAAAGAAAATATTTTGTTTAAATTCAATAACTTAAATGCAATTCTCTTTGAAATTTTCTTTATATCAATTTAAATTTTCTCAATCACTAATTATTTTAATATTAATTCAAAACAATAACGGCCCAAGCTGATAATTTACAATTGTGAAAGATTGCCTAAATTAAGTACCCATAAAGTTCAGTAACTTGATTTTTCTCAGCTTATCATATTTGTTTAAAGCAAAGAATGTCCCAACCGATACTTTATAATTTTATAAGCCGATAATTCCTTTCATGTCACTTAAATTATTTAATTTATATAATTAATTTTCCTAAAAACACATAGCTCTCGATACAATTCTTTTTACACCATTTGGATTGTTCTTAATTGGTTTAATAATATGTAATCGGCAAACTGGGAATCGGCAAATTGGACGCGGCAATCTGGGAATCGGCAATTTGGGATTCGGCAACCTGGAATGCACCCACTCCGGCTTCCTCACCCAATAAAAACTGGACGCCGCTGAACAATTGCTGAAAGTGACGTTAAAACACCATTCAAACAAACAAACAAACAAAAACAAACTTCCTTCTTGAATGTCCACTTTACAACAATGCTAGGACTACATTACTGCTTGAGTTTAATTTTCTTGGACCAATTAAAACGGTTTGGAACGGGTTATTTAAAAAAAAATGTTGCAACGCCGTTTTATAATTTAGAAGAGCTTTCGGTGATTCGAATTGATAGCTTAAAATCATTTCAATGTTGAGTCGTGCGTGAAAAAAAAGAGTCTCTTATAAGAAATAGTCTACTATATGGAACAATCAAATCCTCACCATTTGAAACAGGATATACATTAGTTGCTTTGATAGATTGGGGCATTAGCACACTTAAATATATAGGTGTCCATGTATTATACGCGGAATGGAACATTTGTTTTTGCGTTATTGTAGAGCTTCTACTGTTTCCAAACTAATTTCTTCATATATAACAGCAATTTTAGTAACTGATGGTATTCCTGTAATAATACTAGCAGCTTTTAAAGGCGGGTTTTCAAGTTTTCTCTCATTTGTAATACCACAGTTGTCCTATGTTTCTGAAACATATTTTTTTAAAGGTCTAATATATAGGCTATACACATTTTTGTTCTAAATTTTGCTTTGATAATTTATATTAAATTTATACAATATATTCAAGTGTTTTGAAATACATGATACCATATTTTTGACGTGTGTATTCCATTTGGCGTCATCCCTTAGCGTGACACCTAAATATTTATGTGTATAATATCCTCCCTATTCAAGGTAAAGATATTGGGAATATCATTATTAGAAAACATAATAATTACCGTTTGAGGATTCAAACACATAAGTCATTTTTGGACCACCGATCAAGTTCTTTTAAATCGTTAGGGTGCGTTCTCGCTTTGCTACCACTTACTGACACGCTTGTAGATATTTTTCGTTTAAATGAATTGTCAATATCCTATTTTGCTTGGTCGCTTGTACTTCCGGCGAAGCGTTTAAACTATTTTAAAAAGTGTATCTAATAAACGTCATTCCCATTGGATAATTAAATTTAATTAATATTCATGAAAACGATAAAATATCTACAAGTGGTTTTCCGACGATGATCGTGATCAATAACGTATTATACTTGCAAATTATCCAGACGAGGTGTTATCCCCAATTAATCTACACAGTGATCATGTCATTAATGTATATTATAAAACATTAGGAGACCGAGAACTGAACCTTGAGAATCTCCTGCTGAAATATTGATAAACTTAGCGTATGAAGCATTCCAGCTGGAGGATTGCTGATGTATCAGCTATCTTTAAAAAAAAATTAATATTTTCTCTTCCTTCAATAGATCTTTAAAAAAGCTGTGTAGGCGAAAGTCGTGGAAGGGTTGTTTATAAACATGTGTACAATCATCTATTTTCCAACAAACTGCTTTAAAACTGGTTTCATACCAAAAAGATCCCGTTTACTCATCTCTTGAAATGAATAACTGTATCCTTAATTATCACGAACAAAATAGGCCTTATTTATAGAATAAATAATTTTATGGCACATCACAACAGGTTTAAAGCGCGACAACTCGTTTTTGTAAAGTAGCAAACTTGTCTCAGTTGCACATGCGCATTAGCAACTTTATCCATTGATTATTGCTGTAGAATTGTGGGGCAGTCAGTTAAAAAACAAGTGTGTGAATTTTCATTCTGACAATTTAGCAGTAGTACATATTATAAACAAGCAGTCTTCCAAAGATAAGACCATAATGCAATTAGTTATGAAATTTGTTCTCCTTACCTTAAAATATAACATTCTATTTAAATGTTCTCATATTGCTGGCATAAAAAATATCGCAGCCGATTATCTTTCTCGATTACAGATTGCCAAATTCAAGAGAGAATTTCCAAAAATGGAAGTGCATCCAACAGTAGATTCAGTTACCCTGTTGAAACTTTAAAAACAGTAGCTGATCAGTTGATTTTGGAGTCTCTTGAACAGTCATCTAGAAACTCGTATGACAGAGTTTATAAATATTATAGTAGCTTTCTACAGAAATATTACCCTGGTACAGCAATGTTCCCAGCCACCTTGGAACATTTAACGGTGTTTATTGCACACTGTTTCAAGGCCAATTTAGCATCAGCTACAGTTCAGTCTTACATGTCAGCTTTAAGCTACCTTATGCAAATTAAAGGGCATTCGGACATTACTCAACATTTTATTATTTCTAAAACTTTGCGGGGCTATATCAAACTCAAAAGAAGTAAAGATAGTCGACTTCCTATAACCCCAATTATACTGAAAGGCTTAATTAAGTCACTTCCACACATTTGTAATTCTCTTTTTCTACAGAAAATGCTGAAAGCAATGTACTTACTTGCCTTCCATGCCTTTTTAAGAGTAGGGGAAATAACGGGCCATCCACCCCCAAAGGGAAATTGTTTGACAATGCCAAATATCAAGTTTCACCATTCCAAAGGTCGCCCACCTTCTTCAATTGAAATTCATATGTCACAGTTTAAACATAGTACAGGCAAACATATTCCCATTTTACTGCTTGAACGATCCACTTCTCAGGAAGATTTATGCCCTGTTCAGGCTTTGTGGGAGTACATTCAACTCAGAGGGATTAATCTTTGTCCCAAGACCACCCTTTTTTCATCCATGAATAATAGTCTTGTTACCAGAAGATTCTTTACAGAAAAACTTCAGTTATCTTTAAAGTTTGTTGGTCTAAGTGTTAAAGATTATAAATCACATAGTTTTCGAATCGGTGCAGCAACAACTGCATGACAGAACGGCTTATCCGAAGAACAAATCCAACAAATGGGAAGATGGAGTTCTCAATCGTTCAAAAAATATATAAGAATCCCATTATTGAAACTTTAAATATTTTGGCAGTGAATAATTTTAGAGTCTTATGGAGACATGTGCTTCTGTGAACATGTATTATTTATTGCTTATTTCATTGTTTATCGCTAAATCCGGTGTAATCCAATATTTAAGTACACATGACGACATGAGCTTCTGTGTTTTTTGCCTATATAAATTTGTATATATGTGTATAGTTAACCAATATTACTGTCTTGCTCTCGCCTACTTATGACATGTATGATAAGTACAACAGAGATTTAAAAAAAAAAGTATGTTATTGACCTGCTTGGAGACATGAGCTTCTGCAGGTCTTGGATGAACTTATATCTGTATATCATTTCACATAATGTTTTATTTGTTTTTGTATGAACTTATATCTGTATATCATTTCACATAATGTTTTATTGCTATAATGTTTTAATGTATGAAATTTGCTATGTACATATGTATAATTATGATAATTAGATTTAGTATGTATTTTAATGAACTCGTCATTTTTAATAAATGACCTTTTCAATTCAACTTGCTTCTCAATGTTTTTACAAGGCCAACCATCAAACGGAGCACAATGTCATACACGTAGATTGTGCCATAAAAGTTGCTTTGCATTCTAAGATTTTTCGAAAGCTTTTGTTGAGGATTAGCACTGGGGATGACTACACAAAATTAGTAAGAGGAAATTAACTAGAATGGTTCTAAAGTTATTTTAGGCGGGAGACAACAAAGAGTTTTAACAAATGATATATACATTGCTCTAGTGCTCTAACTGCCTTTCTGATTTATTGAAAATTATCATCAAACGAACTGCAATTTGTCAAGAAAGAGCCTTAATCATACGAAGACTTATTTTGTGGAGACCCTACGCTTTATTTGGGTTAGTATTTGGATTATATCAATAATTTCTTAAAAGGTTATTTTAATGGGGTTAAGAATGTTATTTGTTGTTGTCTGGAAATCAGGAAGGTCAACAATTTAATACAATCATTATCCAATAATTTAAATAGACTTAAGCTTCAGTATAAGTAGTACACTGTATGCATTATTTAATATAAATATTTAGAGTTCACAAAAAGATCTTTAGATCAACCATAAAATAGTAAAAGAAATACACCAATTGTCATTAAATTAATTATTTAATACGGAATATTGTGGTCTAGTGTCAGGGAAACAACTATTAAACATTTTTTTTTGTTTAACGAATTCTCTTATTTGTCTATCAATTAGTGCTTAAACATTTATAAAATGAAAGCTTGCATGTGCTTTGAAAACTTAATTTGTAAACAATCGTATTGAAACGGTTATTTGTGTACAAATTTTGCAATACTCTGTACCATATATTTGCAGAAATTAAGGAAATGTTTGACAGTGGTTATTCTGCAACACTTAGTGTTATTGTGAAACATAACACAACTAAAACAAACAATATAACAAAAACAACGAAAAAGAAATTATCAAAAAATCGTGCAAGGTCTTTGTTGCTATACTGTTGACATATTTTAATGTCATCTGAGCAATCGTTATTCTTCAACACGTGTTTGCTCCTCTGTTGACCATTTTTCCTGGACTTTGTGCTTTCGGCGTCAACATGTCCGACACCGCCGCCTCGACACCTGGATTGTTGATACGCATGAACCAATTTACATAACCAATTTGGGACTTTGTAATCTTCCGGTTGATAATAAAGTCTGATGATAAGAATGGTTATGATGATGACAATGGAGGCTAAACCTAACGTCATTGACAGGAACACGACTGAAAATATAACAAAATGCAACTGTAATACGGGATTCGTCCTTTAAGCTTTTTATGGATTAATCACTTATTCTGTGTGTTGAGCAAGTCATTCTTTAAAATAAGATGTTTTTGTTAAACCAAGGTTCACGTCATCTGATAAAAATACCAATTCCAATACCCTGAAGTAGGCGGGGCTTAGCTATGGGGAAAACACTTGAACTAACTTTTTAGTTATTGCATAGTGCAACCGCAGCCTCTTGCTGTCTTTAAACTACTAATTTAACTAATTAGATCTTCTAGACCGTCGTACTATGGAACGCCATAGCTGTCTTTTGTGGTGGAAAATGTAATATTTTCAGTAGTCTTAACTTTATATTCAGTACTTCTTTCTTCATATTGAGTGGATATTTAGTAGATATTTCATTATTTTCAGTAGTTTTTTTTATTATGTTCAGTAGACACATATATAATATATAATACTTCACGCAGTATCTAAACAGACCGTGCTATTTGTTTGTGTGTGATATATTGTGAAATCCATTGAATTGTACGGTTAATGTTTAGTGTCGCTACTAAAATGCATGATTGATACATGAAAGTTATAACATAATACCTAACATATACTTATGAAATTATCTAAATCTTTTTCTCCATTTGACAGAAGATTTTAATTTAACAAAAAATTATCGAAAATTTATATAATTGAGTGAAAATAAGAAGCATCAAGGCGGGAAATATTAATCCTATTTAAAACAAAATCCATACTGAAAATATGCATAGTGCTGCGGTTGGTTTAGTTTGCTAGTTCTCTTTAATTGTCGTCATTTCTTCATGTGTATACTTTAAAAAAGGGACAAACGTAGCTGGAAGTTCAAAATAACCTTGTTGCATTAGTCAAGCTCGACCTACATTTGTTAAAAGAGTAGCTGCATCACAGATTGCCGACGACATGCGTCATCATGATATAAATTACCGACAGTCATAATGCGACATCTTTCAAACTGTTCATGTAAATGTTGGTTACATTTAGAGAAAGCTTATTTGGTTTGACAATTTTTTTTTTATGCTGAATTACATGTAATGTGTTTGCCATTAATATTTCTGGAGGATTCCCTGCCCCAACGTTTTTTTTTTACTTTGAAACAACCTCCGATCGTTCCCTTCGAGTTTTTTAAAAATATTTTTTGTGTATTCTTACAACATCCTTTCCAGATGTGTCTACATATTCTTTCCTTACCTTTTAATGTTATAAGTGCCTTATATATACCACAAAGGTAGATATGTAATATTATCTATGTTACATTGTCCTATATTTATATTTGAAAGCCACTGAAATATTAACTGAAAGACATTAAAGTTATATGGAAAGGCTAAGATCTTACAAAATGTGCTAATCGAAGCATCGCTGCGTGGAAACAGTAAAACTGCTAAAAATCAAATAACGTACCAAGAACAGAAGTATGCTTTGACGTCGTTGGCATATTGTCTGCAAACAAAGTCAGCAAAACTGCTAGTGCAAGTAGAACGGTTAAAATATATCCAACTTTCTCTCCAGATTCAACAGGAAGGAGAAAAGTGACAACGGTTAATATGGAAGTAAGAATAACTGGAAAGATAACACTCATAATGTAATGACCAGGGAGTCTTTCTACCACCATTCGAAAAATGAGAGTACGAAATGTTAGACCGTCTTCAAGTATTTCACTGGTATGTTGTGATGTGGAAATTAGATCCCATTCCCCATTCACTGTGTAGTCTTGAAGGTTTACATTTGTTTTGTTGAAAGTCAGAATCACAGCGTCAGTATGAAAACCCCAACTGGCCAGCTCTATTTCGCAAGTCTGAAAATCGTATGGGAAAAATGTAATATCCATGTCACATGACGTTGTCAATATAGCTGGTGGTTCCCATCGCACCTGTCCGTCGTACTGGATTCTAACATGAGTGTCGTCGTCGCCCAGATTCGTCAAATCTGTTACACTGAAATTGCAGATGGATACAATTTTTCAGAAATTACATGTATATCAATTTGAAGTGGTTATGTTTCAGCATTTGACACTCATATAAGGTGTCAAGACACTAAAGGGGACCAATCAAAATTAGAACAAGAAAATAGTACGTACAAACAAAATAGTCCTGTTTATCTTAGTGTATATTAAAAACTACTGTATGGATTTTAATAAATAAAAGTTTTTCTGAAAAGAAAATATATTGGAAAAATTTTGAGTCCTAACATGGTCTGTTCTAATGTTGTTTAGTATATTTTATGTCGCATTTACTACGTGACCTATAAACCAAGATTTTCTGAAAAGAAAGTGCTATTTTTAGAGTGGAGGTTCGTTTTCTCTTGGAAGGTTTTAAAGTGATCATGAAATTTTGAGAGAACATAGGCCTGTCACGTACGATTCTGGATATATATATGGTGTCGGTCAAGCTACGCTTAAGGTAAAAGAGCTGTGCTAATTCCAAAAATAACAACTTATGTAGAAAATCTAAAAGAATTGGATTAGTGTTTTCACACCTGTAACTGCTTGTTTACATTGTATATTCTGAAAACAACTTTGTCTTAGTTCTGTTGTTCTGTCAATTATGGGTGAATGTTTAGCTTGGATTGCCGATGATTTATTTCATGAAATTATCTTAAAAATATGCAAATAAAGAAATTCAAAAGCAATATTATATGATAAGACATACTTTAGACGATCGTCATAATAAAATGCCTGTTGATGAATGATTGATTGATAGATGTCGTCAATTTACACATATTGCCTTTATTGCAGCGTGTTACGCCAGAATATCACACAACGTAAATATATCACCCGAGACATATAATCGAATTTGTTTCTTTGAATGGTGTTTAACGCCACTTTCAGCAATGTTTCAGCTATATCATGGCGTCTACGGAGAGGAGCCGTAGTACCGGAGAAAACCCCCAACCTTCGGAAGGAAAACTGACATTCCTTATCAATTAAGATTGTAGTCGAGTACACCTCAGTGTTGACAGACCACGTGATCAATAGTAGACGAACTACCTTAACCACTCTGCCACCGAGGCCCCGTATAATCAAGGGTAATATATTTAATGAGTGTAATAATCTAACATAACAGCCTCCAATACAGGCAGTATGTGTTATATCACACTGAATAGACTTTTCAGTATATTTCGGGACGTAATTTCCGTCAAAAGGGTGTTATATAGCTGCAATATTGCTTGCTGGACGTTAAGTATCAATCAATCTAATCATACCTAAATCACTTAATTTAAAGTTTAAAAAAAGTAAATTCATCACAAAAATAAATTGATGTGTGCTTTTAATTTAAGCAACATACTCACGAATTTTCAACAATTACTGTTGGGTGCCAAACCACAATTTCTGCGGCATAAATGTGGTCTATGTTTCCGTATGAAGATGGAGTCCACGACAAACGACTGTCGGACCAAACCTATAATACATTTTGACAAAACAAAACATTCTGACAAATCCGAGTGAAAATAAACATGACAAACTATACACACAAACTGTTACGTTTCAGGTTGTTAAATAAGCATGTGTGCTTGAGGAACATAATGAAATAGATATAAAATATATTTTATTTTCAATGAATAATTTGGTTTTGATCTGCACGATATGTATTTCGTTATTCAAAGTCAATTTAAATTTAAGCTCACGAATTATTAGTTGATTGATTGATTGATTGATTAAAAAAAATCTGTCATTATAAATCAAAAGAATGTATTACAAAATTTGCCCACCAAAAACAACCTGTTTACAACTTACAATTGTAAACCACCCGGATGTTGAGACTGTTTGGGACTTGATATCCTGAAAGAAAAGTGTAACCATATATTCTTTGCAATTTCCTTGTAACCATATACGATGTTATTCTAAATTACTACATATAGGTTTAATAACAAACGAAATAAAAAATATACCTGTATTGACAGACATAAACCATAATAAGGATTTTTTTTTTAATATGAATTGACAAATTTTGTCGTCTATGGTATCAAATAGCGTACCATAGCTAACTGGACAGCTCTTAAATAATGAATGTGGTCCTTATGTCCTTTTTGCCTGTTATTGAGATTACTTTGTGATGAAGTTTTTTTTTGCTTGGACCAAGAACCTATTCTAGTCCCAGCTTGGATTAAGATGCTAACCGTTTGTTTTAATGTCAATTTACATCTGTTGCCATTGTTGTTGGATTTATTACAACACATTCTAGGAAAAGCCTTCTAAAATGGTTAGAAGAAAAATAGCAAAGAAACCCGACCGAACAACAAGAGCCAAAAGTCAAGGGACAGTTACAAATCCGGATATAGACAAAACGCAACACAAAAACCAAAAACACAAAAAAGAAAGAGAGTAACCCGAACCCAATAAAAACCACGGGTGCACTCAGGTGCTCCGGACGAGTAAGCAGTGCCTGCCTCTAATTAGACACCCATCGAGTTACTCATTGTCATGTCTAGGGAAAAGTCAAATCCAGGAATAGGAATCACTACCTATGACTCCGCAAACATGTCAGATCGTATTTGAGACACTGATTTCCCATAACGATCAATTAAGTCATGGTGACGACCATAGAATTTCTGGAGAGATAACATCAACCTAGGTGCAACAAACCCTTGTTTGAGTAGTTTAGCAGTCAACAACAGGGATCGGTCTAGAAAATCGGAATACCGATCGCAGGATCTAGAATAACGTATAAGTTGTGAAATGTACACACCATACGCTGGAGCTGCTGGAATGTTGCTGTCGATGAACGGGAAGTTGACAATTGGAAAGTTGAAGTCATCACGTTTGTCGTAGAGTCTAGTTTGTAGTTTTTCTGAGTCTATTTCTAGAAGTAGATCTAAGTAAGAGGCTGAGCTTAGTGTATTGGTGGTGTCTTTAATTTCAAGCTCGCTAGGGTAAATTGAATGTAAATAGTCACCAAATTTAGCATTGTTGAGGGACAAAACATCATCAATATAGCGGAATGTTAAATTAAAGGTCTGGGCCAGTGTCTTTTCTTTCTTCTTCAGCAGGCCTTCTAGGAACTCAGCCTCATAAGAGTACAAAAACAGGTCGGCAAGGAGAGGAGCACAATTAGTACCCATTGGAATACCAACAGTCTGTTGAAAAACATGTCCTCCAAACATGACGAATATATTGTCAATCTCTTTCCGTTTTTCTTGAAAAAGCAGCGTTTTATAAGATCTTTAAGCCTAGTTTTAAGCTGGATATGAGGGATGGCCGTATAGAGTGTAGAAAAATCAAATTTTTTAATGCTGTTACAATGGGAAAGAGATCCAGACCTCAAAATGTCTATCAGGTCTTTTGAATTTTTTAATATCCACATTTCATTTATTCCACTCCTGGAGTAAAAAGTGTCGCTATATTTTTGAAGCCCCGTTTTTACTGTTGTTAAAATAGTGTTTTGGTAGTACACTTGGACGATCCTGCTATAAAACGCTGTTTGTATGGATTTTTGTGAAGTTTTGGTATCCAATACAATAAGGGGAGATCACAATCTTCGACTTTGATGTGGAGACCAAAGGATGCCAATATAGATTTGTGATTTTCAAAAATCTCCTCTTTGAAAGCGCAGTAAATGTGTAAGTAGGATTGCCAAGTGGACTGTCCATGCCTAACTCATTAATTAAACACTCTATGTAATGTTTTTTGCAGATAAAAATAATGTTGTTAGGGAAATCACGATCATGTGATATTTCTGGTCTTTTGCTTAGTTTACAAAGCAGACAAGTTAGCAAATTGCGGAATATCAATAAACATACGAAAACTTGTAGAATTAATTACAAACTTTTAATGACTATTTATTTATGACAATTTGATCGGAAATCATTTACTCAATTTCAATAGATTGTTATGTGGAAAACTGGAACTGTTTACCAAGGACACTTTTAATAACAGGACGTTCAAGAACTTAATACGAAATTAATTAAACAAATACTGTTGTTCGAAAAAAGCTTTATACCATGTACATTGGATATACATTGAAGTAATACCGTGCTAATAACCCTTTTCATGAAAAGTTACTATCAATACGTTCGCCAATAATTGTTCACATCATTCCACACGAAAAGGTAACGAATGTTTACTCATAGTGAAAAAAAAAACGTAATTGTAACTGTAGGAGTGCTCTATACACAAATAAGAATCAAACTGCATTTTTTTAAATTTAAAAATAATATATTAATATATATTTTTTTACGGATGGTAGGTTAGGAACGGGCACAACATATCGAACCAGTTATTGCCAGTGCGTTCGATATCCAGACGTGAAAAAAACAAGAGAATGATTGTATTACTTCCAAATGCAAACACAATTTAATATATATTTGTTGTTTAGAAAAGGGGATTTTTCTCACGTAATATGCAAACTATAGTACATATTGATCTCTCAAAAATATACTCATGTACATATATATTTCATTTTTCTTTCACAGCGCATCACTATGACACGAATAAGCAGTGGTTATTGGCTTACTCATCTACCCAATCCGTAATAGTTTTAGGGTATCAGAGTTCTGTTAGGGTTATCTTCAGAGGATCATCCATAATGAATTTTATTAAATCATTTTTATAAATCTATTTTTATTAATCACCTTGAAAAATCATTAACAGCAAGTGTGCCAAGTTAAAACACATAGTAATGTTAGATTCAACAAAATCTGAACAGATTAAAAAAAAAACAAACAAACAAAAACAAAAAATCTGAATATACATTAATTTTACAGTTTAAGTTCTAGTTGTGATTTTAATGAAAAATAAGCGAAACTAAACTTTTCAAAGATTTTTTATATGTAGTCAAATGTCTTTTTATACAAATACGCTTCAAAATAATAAACGGGTTAGTAGTAACCTAGACTTTCTCTGACTAAATAGTGAAAGCCAAACTTTTGATGGGACCAACTTTGTGATTTTTATGGTTGTCATAACTTTTGTATTGTTACAGAATTTACACTGTGCATAAACTATTGAAAATACGTCGTGTTATTAAACAAAATAGTTTCAGATTTTGGTAGTAGTAAGCCATCGAAAATGATTAATTTGTGTCTTGTTTGTGATGTCAAAAATATATTACCCACCAATGAATTAATAGTCAACAAATTATACTCTGCCTGTACTGTAACGGGGTACTGTGGTAGTACATATTTATTGTACCCAGTAAACAGAGCTGTGTGTAGACTGTTGGCATCACTGACTGTGTAACAGGACATATGTTGGAAAAGACCTGTAATAACATATAAAATGCTGTATAACTAAAAAATACAGTCTTAGACATTCCTTGAACAGATTCATGGGTTTAAGTACGTTTTTGAGAACAACCGGTTGATCTTTCATTAAAAAAGACAACAAATATTTCTCTCACTAGTGTTTGATTGGACAACGCAATAAATACAGATGAGTGCGCTTGAGCCCATCTGTACTTGGTCTTTTCAACCCGAAATCGGGCATTTCCAGATGAAAAGATAAACTAATCGACTATCATTTTACACAATCAGTTTAAAGTATACAAGACAAAAAAGCGTTTTATTGATATTTTAGCAAAATGTATTACTTGATCATTACTTAATTATTAGAACGTCACATTCCCACGTTCTGTTTTCAATTACATTACAGTATTAAATACCATTTTGCGCAATTTGGGATAATATTTCCTTAGTCCCCTCTTTTCTGTTTACTTTGGTTAAAAGATGTAAACTCTTTTCGCAGTTGTAGTTTTCTGTGAAAAATAGATCGCATGCAACCGTTAGAAATAATTGATCTGTTGTTGCAAAAGGTAGCAGTGCTGAACGAGTGTCAACAATCTAACGCTTTTAAAATAGCGTGGACGCTTGCGATAAAGACATTACAGACACTAATATGTAGCGTCGTATTTCGATTTACATTTCGAAATCGACACTCAACAAAGAACTCTTTACAAAACTCCCAGACACACGTTATGACTTCAACTTTCCATTCATGTTCAGTAGCATTCTTTCTGCTTCAGCATATGGATTTTACATTTCTCAGCTGATATGTTACTCCAGAGTTTGTTGGGACATACGCGATTTCCTAAATCGAGCTATTCGATCAACGCGGAAACTGCAAACAGCGTTTTGTTGCTAACAGGTTGTTATCTAGTTTAAGAAACCACGCAATTGAAGGAAAATATGCGATAAATGTCTCTGAAATGATTACGAATGTAGATGTGTCAAGTATCTTCCTTATAGGACTCAACTTACGCTGGACAGACTGCCAAAGACACGACTGAATGTGTTACATGGTGCAGGAACTGCAATACTCTTCCGGAGCACCCATCTATTTTTTAAATTTCGTGTCCCTGGCTTTTGTTTGTGTGTTGTTTTGTTCAAGGTTTGTTGTTGTGTTACTCATTGTTTCTATAAGTGGGTTTGGAAATCGAGATATGATTATCCATAAGGTATTTATTCGTCATTTTCTCCGGCAGTACATCGAAGAACCCATCTTTAAGATAACTATTATGGCGGGGCGTTTTCTCATAAAATCAACATTTAACCTATAGCCAACATAAATACAGAATTAGTATGACAGAGAAGACATTAATTACAGATCATTAAAGGAGTTTGTCTGTAGAAGGTTCACTTCTATTCACGATGCTCAGTAAGTATATCAGCCATTTTTATTTAAAAATGGCTCGCCTTTCAAAATGCCCAGTGCGAGTATATATATATATATATATATATATATATGAAGGGAACCAACGTCAATGTCGAGTCTTTACTTGCTAAATATATTATTCAAGTTTTAAAGTTTTAAGAATTCGTTAGAATTTACCGTTGTTAAATATGCAAAACTATTAGATTTACAAAATTAGATACACGCGCATACACAGAGAAGAATAGACAAAAAAAAGTATGTTAAAATAAAAAATGTGCAAGTTATAGAAGTTCCTAAAATATATTAAGAGCTTATACATAAAACTTACTTGTATTAAATAGCAAGAAAAACCCGTAAGGTGTATTAGGAATTCTCAAAATCATCATGGAACCCTGTCTAACCTGAAGACTACATCAATATTCAGTTCTCTCCTGGATTGCTTAATTAATATACCTCATCAGCCGTAAATATTGCAAGTCAAATAGTAATAAAAACACTTAATAAAAGTAATAATTAACGATCGCTTCTCCTATAAAAATACAATACACACAAAGCAAGATTTCTTTTTTTCTCTCAATGATTCACAGCAAATAATGAATATTTAAAAAAAAATCACCGTTGTCCTTGTAAAATTACAATGAAATGTCCAAGTAGTTATTAACTGATCTTTAAAGATAATAATAGATTAAGTTAGGTGTTCTTATGAATTATTTCAACAGGTAGATTCAGTTAGATATGATCAAAGAACTGTTATTTATATGAAATTTAAAGTAAAATTATATTTAGTCCAACACAATAGACGACACCGTTAAATTTCACTCTGTCTAAACTTAAATGAACAGATATTTATTTCAACTAGATATCAACATACAATAAAAGATAATAAATATATTGGGTTTCAACACATTAAAGGCATATAACGATGATTTTTCCATTTCTTGGCAACATTAAGCATTCATGTATTTATACTATACTATAGTTAGTGCATAGATAAATAGATACATTTTCTTTTCAAACAAACCACTTACACGTATATAAATATGCAATCTAACGGTGACATCTGAATGATGTTTGTTTGAATGATGTTTAACGTCACTTTCTGCAATTTGTTCAGCTATAGCACGGCGTCCAGTTTTTCTATGGGAAAGAAACCGGAATACCCGGAGATCTCGACCTGCGGAAGGAAAACTGGCAACCCTTGTCAATTAACATTGGAGTCGAGTACACACTGCCCGAAATGGACTCGAACCCGCAATTACAGTGTTGACAGACCACGTGATCATTAGTAGATGAACTACCTTATCCACTCTGCCACCAAGACTCCGACATCTTAATGAATAAAACAAACACGGAGGAAAGAACAATCAACTATACCTACATCTCACGTGTAAATGTGACAAACAGTCTTTGTCTACAGCTGTATTTTAATATGTCAAAGTGGCCCTTTTCTTTAAAAAAAAGTGGTCTGCTCGGCACGAAATCCATTCTCACAAGTCAGGGTTTCTGTGTCCACATGTTTCCACGAAACCCTGACAAACGTAGCTAGGAAATTCCCGGGCTTGAAGATCTTCGTATGACGTCAATCCTTCAAAGTATCAACCAATGAAATTGCTTGAAAGAAGCTTTTGATTATCTACATTAAGATATGATGTAGCCAATCAAAATAGTGACTTCTAGCCCGGGAATTTCCTAGCTAAGTTTCGTGGACACATGTGGACACAGAAACCCTGACTTGCGAGGATGGAAGGGACAAGCCTGGGCTTATTTCAGAAAAGCAGGAGGTTCCTAGCATTAAAAACATACTTGTCATGCTGATTTCAATAACTTAAAAATACGCCTTCAAGTCGCCAATTGCTTGCAATTACATTTTTCAGACTATTGTGTATAAAGGGTTTTATATGATTCGAAAACATTCATAGAAACCGAAGAATAATGACTGCCAATGACTTTATTTGTGCAAGTTTCTTTTACTACTTCTTCTCGTTGTATCCAGTTATCCATCAGAATTGAGGATAACTAACTGCTAAATTTAAATTTGCATGCTAGAAAATATATATTAACTTCGCATGACATAACAGTGTCAAATACGGTCTATATATAGTCTATTTTACGAAAACAAAAAAAGATGTCGATATTATGACATTTCTATATTGTGTGTTAAATCTGTGTCATATCAGTAATGCCCATGAATCCTATTATTGCCATGACATAACGTACACATTTTCAGCACATCATTATTGGCATGATGCAACTCTTTTAGGACATGTAATATTTCGTTGTTATTTGATGCATTTCCCCGTGGAGACATTAACAAACAAATAAAACTGTACAAATACTACCATCACATCATTCAATCAGACTAGAAATCCATTCCATGGTTTCTGGTTAACTGTTTCTATACATGTTCCCATGGGATCTTACACAAACACAAATGAACAAGGGGCTCACCACAGAACACTTTAAATGACCTTGCTAGCCAATGGATATTTAATATCACTGTATGTCAAATGAGTGTGGATCTAATATGCAGGTTCCTAAGCCCCGATGGCCATTTATAAACACTAAAGGAGTCGCATGAAAAATATTTACATACATGTTGAAAATCAATAGAACATTTAGGATTTGACCATGTTGGACACCTGATTATGAATACACACAGACACTACGGTCTGTTTAATTTGAATTTGTCTATCTGCAGAACTAAATCTGATAGTGCTACATTTTCTGCAAAATTATTAACAGTAGGTTGGAGATGTCACACCAAGGAGTCTGGATCAGTGTTGTACATTCTGCAAATAGCTATCATAATTATTTATTACAAATTAGGTAAATAATAAAAAATGTTTATTAAAATGATTTTAATAACAAAAACACAACACAAGCCATAGATAAATAAATAGTCAGCATTCACTCTTCACCACATGCATTCTATAACAATCACTACAACTTCTTCTATTTCAATCAAGATGATTTGTGAGAAATATTCTCAACTGATATGATAGGTCATTGGTCAACAATGCTGTGAAAATAGCCAATGATATTTAACAATGAATATCTGTTTGCATACATACATATTTCCAAAGAAATTCTTTTAAATTTTCTAACAATATATTCAAAACAAATGAATTTGGAAACAAATTTCAAGAAATGTAAACCAATTTCAAAGTGACTGTTAAACTGCTGAAACATTCAAGCTGTATTTCTGTGAAGTTTTCATTTTGATATAAAACAAAAGTATTATTGCAGATTAAAAAACTATAACCAAACCTTTAAAGAAACATTTGTAAACTTTTAAAATAATTGCTAATATTTTTTAGAAATTGGTAAAAATTTGTTTTGTTTTCAAAAATCAGAAAGAATACCAATCTTATAATACAGTGACTTATATGAAATTTTGTGAGACATCAATAACAATTACACAGGCATTTTTTTCTCATGTGAAATCAAAATATTTGTTGTAAAACAATCCATGTTTATTTCACCTGAATTGACATAGAATATAAACATTCCATGACATGTTAGGCAGAAATACAAAATTGGTTTCTTCAATTATTAAGTTTTTATTCCAAAATTTAACAAATTTTCAGTTAAAATATAATATGAATTAACCAAGTAAATTTAACATGATTTGTGTAATATCAACGTTGTAGTATAATATGAACAGACAAGGGACCTGGGAAAATGTGTAATATAAATTTCAGTTAAGTTGCCTTTTCACACGAGCTAAATGTGCCCGAGTACATAAACTTTAACATTAATAACATTTAATAAATAATAATCCTCCCATTCACATTGTCATAATTTATCAGATAATAGATATATTTACATTAACGACTGATACACGATGTTTACTAATAAGCTACATACACAGCATACAGTACACTACATATGTATGATAAATGTAAAAATATAGGTATTAGGACAGTTCTTAGAAGTTGTTATAATCACCTTCGAGAAAGCCCCAAAATGTTGGAAAAAAAATAATTGGTACAACAAAAGCTCCGTTTAATGATTCATTACATTTTAGATGGCTGCAATACTTAGTTTCCTGTATATACAAAATATGAAAATTTATCACCATTTATTTTTTTAACGAATATATGCATTAGCTATTACAAACCAACAACAAACATTAAAAAAAAAGTTAATATTCTAGCACACCATAAGTAGGAATGAAAAAGGATAATACCAAGAACTGACGATGATATTATGACACAACAGACTTAGTCAAGGAGACTGCTTTAATAAAAGAACATCACAAACGTAAAGCAATATTGCACAATGTTTACTAATAAAACTTATCATACTGCATTATTCATAATGAGAAACTTTTAGGATATCAAGTAGGAACTACCGGTACATTGAACCCAAATAATAGTTTTCTTAATATACACATAACTATAATACTTTGTAAGTACTACAAGTAAATGTAGGTATTTATGCATAATTATCTTGGTTATGAAAACTTTATTTCGACAAAACTAAAAACATGATCATTATTTTCTCCTGATTACTATTATGTTCATACTCAACCTTACAGTCTGTCAGCCAATCATAGGTAAGCCATCAAACTTCCTCTCTATAGAGACATACATGTGAATGCATGTTTTTTTAAACAAATAAAAGTTTGTGTGGTAAATGCTTTACAGAACTGGAGATATATTCCTCCATTTAATAAACAATTTTTGTGAAATAATTAATATTTCAAATTCACACATTACTTCCCAAAAATGTATAAAATACTGACAATACCTGAAAGTATACAAAAATCATCACTAAACATGTGTACTGTATAATGGTTGTTTTTGCAAATTATTCTATTCCTTAAATACAATGAACATTTACAAAATTAAAATCCTACACAAGTTTTAAAATATAAGTATAAACCAAATAAATATTCCTAACTTATTATGGGAAACAAAAACATGAATTTACTGTTTGCCTTTGCAAAGTAATGTGCTTTCTTTTTTTGTTAATGACAAATTCCACCAATAACCATGCTGGTATTTATGTCAATGTGCAAATCTGCCATCAGTTCAGAAATCTGATTCTGACAATATATGTCTTAATATTTGTAAACAAATCTAGACACAATGAAAATAACAAATAACTACATCAATTATTACCAAGTAAAAGTCAAATGTGAAAAATACTAGCAACAAACAACATCTTAATATTATCTAATGGTGAATCCTCACTAGAGATCAAACAAAACTGGAATGAAATTGTTTTTTTGTTAAATCTATCACATTCTGTTGAATGATGTCATGAAACTTAACAGCTTTTATCTAGTTTAAATAAACTTTATAAACTATCAATTTAGACCAATAAATGGATCGACATACTTCAGTATCTATATCATTATGGAAAAAAAACTTCCATTACAAACAGACGATTAGCACCGCTACTTTTGACTTTGAATATTTAAAGCTGTATGACGGAAGCATTTCTCTAACATAATATTATCATTCCCTGAGCAGATCATAATTTATAACAAAATTTATATTTCTAAGAAATCTTTTAACAATGTTTGTCTCCTTTTCTCTGCAACATCCATTTGATTTTCTAAGTCCTGAAAAGATTAAGAAATTAATTAATGTTTGAGTGTATACAAAAAAATAAAAAAAAATAAAGTAACCAGTGAAAATTCCTGACAATCAGAGGGGAAATTGTTGATTCTATTGTCAATTAAGATTGGATTTGAGCATTGATCACTGCAGGGAGGAAACTCAAACCTCCAACCTCAGTGTTGACAGGCATGTGATCAAGGTTAGGTACTAAGGCACCTAAGAAAGACAATACACTAAAAATACATAATTAATCTAAAAGATATACAAAACTACTGTTAATCTATAATCCCCTAAATTACCTGATTCTGTTCAAGTTGCAACATAATTATGATGCAACATGTTAAAAAATTTAACATGGTTGAAATTATTGAAAACTGCAAAAGATATTATTCCTTTTAACGTATTTGTTACCAACAAAATATAAATTCAACTAAAACACAGTTAAGCTTACTCCTCTGTCTGTGATTTCTGCTCTTTCAACTTTCCATGACAAGTTCTCAACTTCTGCTTCTAACTGAGCTTGCTGATATTCAAACTGAAATATAGCAAAAGTCATCATTACTTAGAAATATTAAAAGGGATGTTCCCAAATAACAATAAATTAACAATTTTTTTTCAGATCACTTGATGAAAAATATGCATATGATTTTAAGCTTAGATAGACTTTTCTAAAACAGTCCTGAATGCTAGTAGATGTATAATAATCTAATATACTTTTATTCCAAATGTGTTCACATTCAGTGAGAAAAGTAAAAACATTAATTTATTTAAATGGATGCATTCTTTACACAAGATTTCCACAGATTTTTAATTCAATTTCAAAGACTTTTCAAGGACTTTCTAATATCTTTTTGAATGGTATGACATCATCAATTTCAATAACAAAAATGAAATATTTTTTTAGAAATACATGAACTGTTACTTAAAGAATTTCAGAAGCCCTAAAAGATGTATCCTGATTCAATCCCCAGTTGCAAATTATCTTTCCCCTTTTTACCCAAGGTAGTGTGGAACCAAGTGTGAAACCCCGATTACAGTTTGTAGAAAATTTTAACAATTTTTTAGATATACCGGTATAGTGGTGTCAACTTTTTATTGATGGTGAGTACCCCCACATTTGACAAAAACACTTGCAGTTTTTGTTACGGGTTGACTTTAGTACACATTCTCAAATTGGGGTTCAAACTCATAACACAAGTAATTACACACAGATGATTAATTGTACAGTGCTCCCTCGTTATAATGCCATTTTTTTTGGCATTATAAGAGGGTGGCAGTATAAAGAGGGAGGACTATTTCAGACTTTTGTATCCGTAAGGTTGAATATGTATAAAGCCCAGTTTGGTCTACATTAAATATGTCACGTGTGGAGTAATTTTGCGTTTTTGCGTCCTATCGATCGAATAATCATACCCTTGCTTTTTTTTGGCGAAGGTACGAATTTAGTTCCATTACTCGTAATTTATCAGAGCGGGAGTGAATCACTCCCGGCACTTTGATGTCCAAACGAAGTTGCATGTATGTTTTTATCCATTTCGCCATTATTGATACATGATGGTAATTATTGCCGTTTTTAATAACCAGCTGTGCGTTATGGGTTTATTGACATTCATGTCTCTAATTAATTGTTTACTACATGAAAAGCACTGAGAACACCAAAAATGGTGTGTTGCATCTTGGTAAAGTCGTATTTGTAAATCACTGGATTCTAACTATGGAATGGTTGTCACCGTATTCAATTAGCACGATTATCTTCAAATTAGTTCATCAAATGACCACTAATCCACTGTTTACACAACAATTATGTTAATTGATTTATTGATTTTCTAATCAGGGGAGTAAGCATAGAAAGCGTAACCATGTTTACACACCAATAATTCAAATAAATTATGAGTAATGTATGTGTTTGGCAGTAGCAACGGGGGAAATTTTATTGAATAAAGGACTTCTGCAAATAATAACTTGTGGCGGATGTCGATAAGCGAGGGTGGCGTTACAACGGTGGAATTTTAATTGTTAAAAAACAGGACCATAGAAAATGGTGGCGATATTCTAGGTTGGCAGTTTAACAGGGGGCAATATACCGAGGGTACACTGTAGATGGCTAACTACTTATTTCACAGGGCCACAGAGGACTGCACAGTTTCTCACATAAAGCTACTAATAAATCTAAAATTTCATGACAATATGTATGATCTAGAAAGACCAGTATTCAAGAAGGATATTAATTTATTGTTCTGATCATTTCAAATTTTCTAAAGAATAACTTGATTTAATTGATATGTGACTTACCAGCTGTTTCCTTGCTCCCTTTTCCATAAAGTAAGCATAAGGGTATGTATATTGTAATGTATATCTGCACTGTAATAAAAAAAGACAGTTCCATTCGACATAGTTAAACATAGCACAGCACATCTTATTTAACCAGTTTCTAACACAGGGATACTTATTTGATTCTTGGACTTATCACTTTTAATAATGATGAGTCCAAGTTACCAGTGCAAATTCGGATTTTTTACAAAAATTTATTACAGTTCTAAATTTCTTCACATAAACTTGATTTTACATTATTCTACATTGATGCTGCTGGTAATGAACATATGACTAACAATAAATTGAATAAACAATAATTTTTTTGCAATTTGGGGTAAAGATAATTTGTGGGTTATTTTGAGTTTCTACACTAAACCAGAGGCTCTTAAGAGCCTGTATCGCTCACCTGATTTTATAGGAAATGAAGATGGCATTTCCCTGATGTTATTCCTATAATTTTCAATAAACTTTAATTAGGACCATCCAAACAATATTACTAGAAAGCTTTTTTCATTGGTTAACCGGTTGTATAGAGAAGATTTTTTTTATTTCCCCATAGGGTCCAATGTTAAACTAAGTCCTGCGGCGGTGGTGGCCATTTTGAATTTCCAATTGCCATAAAAAACATAAACTTTATAAAGGACCATCCAAACAATATTGCTAGTAAGTTTTTGTTTCAATTGATTAACCGGTTTCAGAGAAGAAGCCTTTAAAAACTTTTTCCCATATGGTCCTATGTTAAACTAAGTCCTGCAGTAGCGGCCATTTTGAATTTCCAATTGCCATAAAAAAAACCATAAATTTTATAGAGGACCATCCAAACAATATTGCTAGTAAGTTTTTGTTTCCATTGATTAACCGGTTTCAGAGAAGAAGCCTTTAAAAACTTTTTCCCATAGGGTCCTATGTTAAACTAAGTCCTGCGGTGGCAGCCATTTTGAATTTCCAATTGCCATAAAAAACACAAACTGCTGGCATTTTGAATTTTCAATAGGCATAAACACATTAACTTTATAGTGGACCATCCAAATAATATTGAGTAAGTTTTGTTTTTCGACTGGTTAACCGGTTCCTGCAGTAGCGGCCATTTTGAATTTCCAATTGCCATAAAAAACATAAACTTTATCGAGGACCATCCAAACAATATTGCTAGTAAGTTTTGTTTTGATTGGTTAAATGGTTTCAGAGAAGAAGCCCTTTTAAACTTTTTTCTCATAGGGTTGAATGTTAAACCAAGTCCTGCGGTGGTGGCCATTTTGAATTTCCGATTGGGATAAAAAAACATTAACTTTATAGAGGACCATCCAAACAATATTGCTAGTAAGTTTTGTTTCCATTGGTTGACCGGTTTCAGAAAAGAAGCCTTTCAAACTTTTTCCCATAGGGTCCTATGTTAAATTAAGTCCTGCGGTGGCAGCCATTTTGAATTTCCAATTGCCATAAAAAACACAAACTGCTGGCATTTTGAATTTTCAATAGGCATAAACACATTAACTTTATAGTGGACCATCCAAATAATATTGAGTAAGTTTTGTTTTTCGACTGGTTAACCGGTTCCAGAGAAGAAGCCTTTTAAAACTTTTTTCCATATTATCCAATGTTAAACTAAGTCCTGCGGTGGAGGCAATTTCCATTTTCCAATTGGTTTAAAAAACATTTACTTTAAAGGGAACCATCTAAACAATATTGCTAGTAAGTTTTTGTTTCAATTGATTAACCGGTTTCAGAGAAGAAGCCTTTTAAAACTTTTTCCCATAGGGTTCTATGTTAAACTAAGTCCTGCGGTGGTGGCCATTTTGAATTTCCAATTCCCATCAAAAACACAAACTTTATAGAGGACCATCCAAACAATATTGCTAGTAAGTTTTGTTTTGATTGGTTAAACGGTTTCAGAGAAGAAGCCCTTTTAAACTTTTTTCCATAGGGTCCTATGTTAAACTAAGTCTTGAGGTGGCGGCCATATTGGTTTACCAATCAAAATATAAAACACAAACTTTGTAAAGGTCCATCCAATGAACATTATGGCCAAGTTTGGTTTCAATTGGCCAAGTGGTTTCAGAGAAGAAGATTAAAATGTAAAAAGTTTACAGATGTCGACGACGCCGACGGACGCAAAGTGATAACAATAGCTCACATGACCCTTTGGGTCAGGTGAGCTAAAGTTGTGAGTGTTTGAGTGACCATCCTCTCTGGGCATATTGTATAACCATGAGTATATTGCTGACATTTGGTATTGACTTTAAAAGGTGACAATCAACGGTGACATACTTATTGTTGCATATATATAACTTTCCACCAGAGTTATTGTTACCTCCAAAGAATTGGATACAACAGGTAAATTATTGATAACTGTTTGTAATAATGCTTTATTACGCACCAGAGACAAAATAAGCCAGCTGAAACAGATGTGTACTGGGATACCTTAGATGTTGAAAAGGTAAGTCCAGAACTAAAAACACAAGTGCAATACACATCTGGATGCACTGTGAGGATCCCTGATAAGATCTTTTATTTCCCTTTTTTTTCAAGTTGCATAACAATAATTCAGCATACAATTTTCTGGTGAGAAATTGTACTAATCAATGGTATAACATTATCAATATTGTTATGTTACATAATAGAGTATATTACTTTTATAAATAGCAAAAATTCTTTCACATTTGCATTACCTTTCTAAGCAGAGCAGCTGCATCTAACAAATACTGCCAATCTATCCATGTTCCTGCATTATTCATCACTTTCTCCTGTATTCTTGAGGTTATTTTTTGTAGTGTATTTTCTTCCAACTCTAAACTTTTTGAATGATTTTCATACTAAAATACAAGATATAGATAGAGATAAGTGTGATATATTTCAATCAAATGTAATATGTTTACACAAAAATACTGCAAAACCAAACTTATACTTTTTATATAAATTTTTTATAGTTCTTTTTTTGATGTATGAAAAATGATAAACCTCTACATAAACTATTACTATCTGAAAAGGACAGTTTTACTAAATATATCATTATAATAAAAAGGAGCCTTTCTTACAAAATGCTAGTTTGATTGAAAATGTACTTTTAAAATATGAGAGGGACTTCTTCACAGTCCTCAAAATAGATGAAGTATTTCTTCAGAGCTTCTCTTGATAAATTGTTCAAAGTAAGAGGTTGTTCTTCAGATATTATATAGAGTAATTACTGAGTCTCTCTATCTTACCCTTTCAAAATAAAAAAGATATTTCTTTAGCGCCTCTCTAGCTTGAGCATGTGCTGATTCATTGGCAATATTGGGATTTTCTTTGTATCTGCTGCATTCATAATATTCACTACCATGAGCTTTCCAGTCTGAGAACAAAATAAACTCAATGTAAATGTTTTGTATTTTATCCTAAATATAAAATGCTATTTGAACATTAGGCATTGTCAATTCTTTCTAGAATCTGAACTCAGATTTTCAACTTTTAAATTTTTTTGTCTGTTAGTGATAGTAGTTTAAATATTCAGCTGATTAAAACAACAAGAAAACTGGTAACTGTTAATGACTAGTATATACATCTATATAAAGCACACATAAAGCAGACCAAACTACTAACTTAATAATTCGATAAAGTCTTTGCAAGGCTACAAAACAATTTTAAGAAAATCAATAGGCACAGGGGTGCAAAAGCTGAGTTGCCATAATTTATTAACCAAAACTTTTTCCTCGTCTTCATTTTAAGATTTAACATAACTGGTTATTACAGGCATTACATGTAAACTGGAGACAAAGTGAGGAAGGGTTTCAGCAGGAAAAATGTAACTTTTTTCAACAAAGTTTCAAAGTTGCATAAAATATGAATATGTGAATCCTCTAACAGTATTGAACCATTGTGTAAAATTTCAGATATGTACTTGATGTAGTTTTTGAGTTTTGTAGACAGACAGACGGAAGGACAAATAGCCCAGACAGGCAAAGTGAAAACTATAAGGTGTCACATCTTCGATGCAGGGTCCTAATAAGAAAAACAATATAAGCAAACCATACAATATATCTGAAACCCACATCTATTTGCTAACATTTTTCTGTCACTGTGACCTTGACCTTGAACGGATTTTCCCACAAAATCAATAAGGTTCCTCCTCTTTTGGTATGTAACAATATACCAAAGTTTCATTAAAGTCGTTTGAGAACTTTTTGAGTTATGGTCCGGAAACCACTTATTCAAGAAATTTTCTAAAGTTTTTCTGTCGCTGTGACCTTGACCTTGAATGGATTTACCCCCAAATCAATAGGGTTCCTCTTCTTATGGTATGTAACAATATCCCAAAGTTTCAATAAAATTGGTTGAGAACTTGTTGAGTAATGGTCCAGAAACCACTAATTCAATAAATTTTCTAACGTTTTTCTGTCTCTGTGACCTTGACCTTGAACAGATTTACCCTAAAATCAATAGGGTTCCTCCTCTTATGATATGTAACAATATCTGAAAGTTTCATTAAAATCAGTTCACAATTCTCTGAGTTATGGTCCAGAAACCAATTGTTGATGCACGCCCACCCGCCCGCCATCATCATAACAATAGCCGAGTTCAACTTCGTTGCAACTCGGGCTTAAAATCACAAACACACAAAAACTGACCCTAATTTTCACTGGAAGATGATTGCTAAATGCTAGTTGATATGTTGTAAGTCACATACACATATGTATCATGCAAAATAATAATCTGTATTAATATTTTTTTTGTCTAACAATATTTAAAGTGGAAGGGAACTAACATTACCTCCTAAACACATCCAACAGAAGTCATGTTTGCATTTTGTACATTGCTAAAAGATAAATAAAATAATAAGTCTATTTTATGCTTAAAATAAATTGTGTTTAATAATATGACCATTATTTTTAAGTCTAGTGAACCAATAGTACTAAAAGGTCTTCTAATCTTCTTTGATAAATGTGTCATGTTTCTTAATCGGAATAAAATATCTCTTTTAAGATAGAATATTAACGTAAAGAAGAAATGATTAAAAATACTGCCTTTGTATTGCTTCAACATCCGTCATGTATGAAAAAAGTTCAAACTTCAATTTCAAAGACTTTGAGGTATATTTCTGGAACACTACTATACAAAGGTAAAAATATCTTACCACATGATTACATCCTCCATTTTTCTCAATACAGACATGGCACTTGGGACACTGTAATATTTACATGTAACATGTAAGTTAAGAGATTGGTTATGATTGATTGATTGAATAATGATGAACATCCCACTACTAGAACTGTAGAATATTCAGGACCAGAATGTTTGTACAAAGTATCAATTTGTTGCAACACTGCAAAATAACAGGTCAAGGAAATTCTGACTCCCATACAATTTGGGTAGCATGTGGAGACTCATGTTTATACCATGGAGTGAACAATAATTATTCCTGACAAATAATCAAAACAAATCTTGTATACAAATACATAACATAAAGACAGCACAAAACCAAATTGGTTGAAGAAAATGACTTAATTGTCCCCATTTTAACACAACTTATACACAATTTTTCAAATTTGTATTTTTGAACACCTTGTTTGTTTTTGTTATTTTCATTATAAACAAGTCAACTTTCTTAAATATTTTTTTTCCAAAATTGAATATAGGACAAAAATATATCTCTGCCATTTAAGAACATACATCTTTCGTATTAGCACTAATATAGTTGGCAGTTTCTGAGTCATCTGCACACTTTGTCAGCCATTTCTTTATTGTGGAACAGTCTGTTGGAGCATGATAATCAATACCACACTTAAAACTGAAATAGTAAAATGAAAACACATTAAGACTTATATTCAAATGACACTCAAACTTTTTACAAACTTTTTACAATTATAAAGTGAAGGCTTGGTGGCCAAGTGGTTAAGGTAGTTAGTCCTCTAATATTGATCACATGGTCTATCAACCCTTGAGGTTGCTTGTTCGAGTCTATCTGTGGTCAGGGTGTGCTTAAATCCAATTTTAACTGACAAGGATTTTCAGTTTTCCTACTGAAGGTGGGAGATTTTACCTGAGTACCCAATAAACACAGGATGCCACAATAAAACTGAAATACTAATGAAAGTGTGTTAAACACCATTCAAACAAACAATACTAGAATACAAGTTTCGTAATAATCTATAATTCTCTGCACATCATTTGAAACATTTAAGGTCTTCAATGACTACAGAAGGCTTTTGTAGTAGTAGCAGCTATAATTCAATGTATTGGTATTAGTTTCTTGCAAGGCAGTAATCCAATTCACTTACCAGAATGTTGTTTTACAATGACCACATTCAACCTTTTTTGCTTTGTTTTCCTTGGCTCTCACGATTACGGAACAGTTGGGTCCAGGACAGAATCTTAATTGTGGATGTCCCTGTAATGAACATGGATTATATCAGGCTATTTAATTACTGCCATTACAAACTGACATATGGATAACATAAATTAGCCGTTCAGATAAAAACATCCCAAATGACAATATAATACTTAAAGAACAAATTCAAATTTAAGCCACAAAATCATTTTTGGACTTTGAAAATGACTTAATTTTTTTTAAGCCTTGATGGGTTTGTAGATTTAAATACAATACCAATCTACAAAAATGCAATATAATTGAAAAAAAAAATTAATATGCATTCCAGTTTATAGGTTTTGAAAAAATTTTACATTATCTACATTTTGATTTACTGCTAAGTCAAAGAGTTTGTTAACATGTACAATGGATTATTCTATTAAAATAGAAACTATAGATGTTCTATAAAGAATATTTCTTACAAGAAAATGTAATGTAACTTTCTTTTTACATTGAAACCTGTCTATACATGAATCATTAAAAGAAACTGATTTTCAGGAGCATGTTTTTTAGACAGTATCTCCTTCTGTTTATTTTACCTCAACATGATCTGTAAAGGAGCGAGTTGTATATTTATCACGAAAGTCTGGTTTACTGAGAGCTGTACAGATAAAAGCTTCAGGAACCAGTATATTACAGTCTTTTTCCATACACTCTATACCTGAAAACAAAATGAAAATGAAAATTATTTTTAAAAAGACAATAAATTTCTACTACATCTTTAAGAACAGCAATACTGTGTATTAAACTGAAACAGTGCATAAGTTCAACATTTAAAGCAATAAAAAGATATGGTTCTTTCTTGAGGGAAACATTATAATTTATAAACCCAGGGATTTACACATCGGAAGGCTTCCTTTATTCAGAGTGGACTGTAATTGTTATATTATATTTTTGGCTAACACCAAACATGTATTGTTTAACTGGCTACAATTTAATAAAGTTTGTGTTATTTTCATTTAAACCCCTGCCTTTTTGCCTTATTTACTGGTGTTTTAATTTAAAGGTTTCTTAATGGGGAACAAGAGAGTTATTTTACACTCTGTCCACTACAATAAGGTTATTTACTGGGGAACAATAGGGTTGTTGCCTTGTGTAGTGCAATAAGTTATTTACCTGGAAATAATTGAGGTAGTTTCCCGCTAGGAGAAAATATTGGATTATTCAGAGGGATAGAATAATTTTGTTTCCCATAGTGGTAAAATTTTTTTAGAAGTCACATGACTGTTTAAGCCAAAAAAAAAAAAAAAAACAGTGAGGACTGAAAGCACGCTCACAAAGGGATACCCCCGCTTTGCTTTCAAGTCCAATTATCTCCCCTGAATAATATCCGACAGCGACGAAAATTCTTCATGCACATCTACATATGATGTACTTCCGCCATGTAAAGTTTCATCAAAATCTGTCAGGCGGTTAAGGAGGAGAAGTGCTTACAAGGGATGTGGACAGACAGACAGATGGACGGACAGACAGACAGATAGACAGGGTGATTCCTATAGACCCCCCAAACAAGTTTGGGGGGGTATAAAAAAGAATGAATTAAATATATTAAAATATAATAATAGCTTCTAATTCCACAATAACATTTTATCCTATTACTCAATAATATTTTATATCTAGAAAATTCTAAAATCTGAAATTTCTTGTAATTTGTTTGCGAGTATAACACACCTTCTTCTGTTTATAAAAACATCTAATTATAGTTCTTTCAAAACATTTTACTCTCTATAATATTCTCCTGACCTTTAACATTGTTGGTATAGTGAATTTTCAAATATTTAAAAATTGCTGTTAATTTTTTCAATGATTTAATATCAATCGAATATCTGGAATCAATTATTTTGCCTTTTAATTTTCGTGTATATTTCACTGTTAAACCCCCACAAGACATTTGATAGAAAGTAAATACACGAGTTTATACATGTACCTGTAGTGATGCCTTGTTGAATTTGAATCTGGAAAAAGTTATCCCAACAGTCTTTACAAAATTGGTGCCCACAAGCTAAACTAAGCATCTGATCCTTCTGAACAGACAGGTAACAAATAGAACATGTACGGTAATTGGTAAAACAGGTGTCCTGAAAAAAAAAATGAAATTCTAATATGACGTCCTGCTTTAGCGATGTAAACAAAGCCGTGTCTAAATTCCCATAAGTTTAGTTCGCACATGCGTAAGCTGTTTGTTTTGTGTAAATGTAAAAACTGACTTAAAAATGCAGTTTGTTATGTGTTATCAATAATTATCGTTATTGTTAATAATGCAGTTATTTTTAGTCTGAATTCTGAGATTTATTTGATTTAAACTACTCCCGATACATTATTTTTTAACAGTTCTACATTCGAATTAATATGACATCACAATTAGAATTCCGAAGTCATATTACGCTCATCTGAAAATTCTAAACTGGAAAAATACACTTTCGTTAAGATTTCTCAATATTTTTTTTAAAACGTACGTATATTCAACTAGATATCAGTGAGATGGTACCCATCTCTGTGGGCCCCGCCGACCTTGAGGTCAAGGTCAAAGGTCATCAACCATGGTATGCAACACATCGCCTTGATATTATCTACCCACATTCCAAATATCAAAAGCCTATCTCAAAAGATAAAAAAGTTACAGCCCGGACATGAATTTGTAATACAGAAAGCAATAATGTGACCTTAAGGTCAAAGTTCAACAACCACAGTATGCGACACATCGCCTTGATATTATCTACCCACATTCCAAATATCAAAAGCCTATCTCAAAAGATTAAAAAGTTACAGCCCGGACACGAATTTGTAATACAGAAAGCAATAATGTGACCTTAAGGTCAAAGGTTATCAACCATGGTATGCGACACATCGCCTTGATATTATCTACCTACATTCCAAATATCAAAAGCCTATCTCAAAAGATAAAAAAGTTACAGCCCGGACATGAATTTGTCATACAGAAAGCAATAATGTGACCTTAAGGTCAAAGTTCAAGGTCAAAGGTTATCAACCACGGTATGCGACACATCGTCTTGATATTATTAACCTACATTCCAAATATCAAAAGCTTACCTCAAAAGATAAGAAAGTTACAGCCTGGACACGATTTGTTCGGATGGACGGACGGACGGACGGACAGACTGATCACTATAGGGCGTCCGCCACAAAGTGGCGGGGCCCTAATAAAGTGACGAGATTATATGTTTATGTCAAATTTGTTTGCTTTAACATTCTGTTTTAGGATATATCTTATTAGTTTCAAAAAACACTATTACCATTGAGAGCGTCCTCTTTGAGCCGCTTCGAAATTTTAAAACAATTGTTAGACATATTAGAATAGAAATAAATTATTGCAATTGGGCTCTATGCGAATTAGAACATGGTCAGACCTTATATTTGTCCTCATTTTATACCTCGCTATTGCTCTGAATAAAATATTGACAAATATAAGGTCTGACCATGTTCTAATTCGCACAGAGCCTGCTCGCAATAATCTATTTCTTAAATAGTATAATGTACAAGAATTTTACACAAATTTAAATAAAACTGCATTCAACATATTTTTCTACGGAATTAATATTTTTTTACAAGTAAATACCTTGAGTTTAACAGCAGGCATAATCTTTGAATCTATCAACAGTTTTCCTGGATCTCTTAAATGTCTGAAAGAAAACAAAAATATTTTATTTATTCATATATTAATCAGTGAAAACAGACAGCCAATTAGTTAACTGAGTTTAACTTTACAAATAGAACATGTACAGTATTTGGTAAAACAGGTGTCCTGAAAAACATCAATGAAAATAGTATAATGTACACATCGTTTGAGACCTACCTGTCAATTATTGTCTCTTTATTCCAATCATGAACTTGCAGCAACATTTTAGCTAAAGAGGGGTCAATCTGCAAAATGAAGTATTTGGTACTGTTATGACATTTACAAATATGAATGAACAATCATGTTTTATATTTTAATTTTAAAGAATTCAAAAAATATATATATTTATCGACCCAACAGTATATATATTTTGTGCATAAAATTTGGTAGATGTTGTAAACTCATCTGTTTATTATCTTCTCTGTAACTACTTGGTATGTACATGTATATATTAGTTTATGAGAATATAAATCATTACTTTACATAATAAAATGGCTACATATATATTTAATTCACCACAAAAAAACTGCATTTTTATAAATATGGATTTATATACTATGTACAGCATCAATCAGTTTTCAAATTTAAGAAAACATCTTCATCATTGTATACCTTCAGTTTACTACACAGTGCTTCAACTTCTTCATTTAATAATCTTTCTGCATCTTCTAGTTGAAGGAGATCAAATTCAAAATATTCTGGGTCATCACTTTTCTTTGGTTTATCAATGTCAAGGTCATCAGTGTCATTGTCATAGTAACCACAATAATCATCTTCATCATCCTCATCCATATTATCAGATTCATCGTAATCAGAATCATCAGAATTCTGACTCTTCATATCAACTGTGTCTGCCATAATTATCTGAAATAAACATAATTAAGGTTCTGTATGTATTAACAATTAATTATAAATGTGTACATTTCGGTACTAAATGTTCAGCTAAACAAAACCACTTTTATTGCAAACACAATCACCATAGAACACAATTCATGTATCTGCAGATCTACCATAATAGAGAGCTAGAGGCTCCCAGGAGCCTGTAATCGCTCACCTGGACTTCAACTATATTTAAATTTTTGCAATATACAGTTTCAGTCTAGTTGCTATAGCTTTTAAGTTACTGGGCAAAAACCAAACATTTCTTAGAAGTACAATAACTTTAATAACGTGCCATCAGACAAGTTCTGAAAATTATCGTAGGTCTAGTCCTTTAGGTTAATTTAAAATTTACAGTTTTACTGAAGGTGTTACAGACCTTAATTTATAACACAAAAACTGATTCTTTTGTCCTAATAGGTAATTAAAGGGCAATAACTCCTATAAAGAGTCACCTAACTTTTTTGGACTAAGCAATGACTTGTAGGCCTTGCTTTGCTGATCATTTGTGCAATTTACAGTTTCAATATAGCTGTAATGGCATTTAAGTTACAGGTAATGGTTTATTAAAGGGCAATAACTCCTATAAGGAGTCATCTGACAATTTCTGACCAATAAAGTGAAGGTTTTAGAACTTGTATTGATGATCATTTTTCCAATTTTCATTTACACTTTAGCTGTTACAGTTTTTAGGTTACCAGACAAAAAAAAATCATAAAATATTGTCATTAAAGGGCAATTACTCATATAAAGAGTCATCTGACAATTTCAGACCAAAAATATTGAAGAGTGGACTTGTTTTGCTGATTATTTTTGCCATTAATAGTTGCACTCTAGCTCTTAAGTTATCTTGTAAATACTGAAAATTTTGTCAAAAAAAAAAAAAGTCATTAAAGGGGCAATAACTCCTACAGGAAGCAATTTCCTGATCAATTTGGAGTTATGGTTTTCTTTATAGCTATTATAATTTCAGATAGTGACAAAAAATGTGTATTGACAACCATGTTCTATTTTTAGTAACAGAGGCCATTTTTGTCCCTTGATCAACAAACAGGATACAAACTTGAAACAAGAAACCCTAAGGATGGTTGTGGCCAAGTTTGAAAAAAATTACCTAGTGGTTTTAGCAGAGACGATTTTTGACGAAACAGATGACAGACGACAGACAACGGACGCCAAGTGATAGCAAAAGCTCACATGGACCTTCAGTCCAGGTGAGCTAAAAATGGAAATTATTTAATTTCTCGCTTATACAGTGTAGTTGATAGTCCTACTTAGGGACCAATTAAAGTTCTGATACTAGTAGATTTTCTCTTGCTCCATTTAATACTTAAAGTAATATTTTTATAACATATTTCTAAGACTCTCAACTATATACTAATATATGTATATATAATTCTAATATATAAGCTAGGAATATATATGTTGTCAAAATATTACTTTAAGTATTAAATGGAGCAAGAAAAATTCTACTTGTATCAGAACTTTAATTGGTTCCATACTACATGACTGTTGCAGAAAATTTCACAGTAGACAAGGATAACATAAACTCAAAAGTTTCACAATGAGTGAGAATTGTATATTGCTGTATATCATCTCAAGTATTTTGTAAAATATTAAACGAGTCTATGTCAAGTTTAATAGTTTGTTGAAATAAAATAACAAAACACAATATCAAGCAATATACAATTCTATCTATTTATGAAACTTATTTCTCTTGTAATGAAAAAATTAATTTGTGTGGACTGTGAGCACCCTCACAAAGGGATACCCCCGCTTTGCTTTCAAGTCTAATTATCTCCCCTTAATGATATCCGAGGTGAATAAAAATCCTTCATGCACAACTACATATAATGTACTTTCTTTATGCTAAGTTTCATAAAATTTCATCAAGCCGTTTAGGAGGAGTTGCGCTTACAAGGGATGTGGACAGACAGACAGACAGGGTGATTCAAGGCCCTGGAAATTTTCCTGAGTCATGTCGGACATTTTACTGGTCATCATATAAAAAATATTGTGTTTGCTTAAGCTGGGATGTGTATGAGCTTTTCCTTAAAGTCCAGAATAAAGGTCTTTTAAATTTTTTTCAAGACCGTGGTAGATATTAGTTGTTGTTTTGTATGGGTTCCTATGATATATGCATCGTGCAAGAAAGGAAATATACGTAGGAAAACATTCTGCTTCCTAAAATTTCTTTATTATAAGATGACATGTTGTCTATTCAACAAAGTAATAGCAAACAACGTTTTTTATGAACATACGTGAGACATTTTCATTAATCGGAAGTAGGAAGTTGTTTCAAAATTACAACAAGTTCGGAACAGAACTGAATTTTATACGATATTCTGCAATGGACCACGTTTTTTACAAGTTATTATTTAGTGAATTAAATATTTATTTTTGTTTTCATCATTTCAATAGAATTCAATTTGAATTGATTTTCCCAAGATTTATGTACGTCAGGTACATTGGCGCATGCGTGATGTACAATTTTGACCACAAATGTTTTTCCATCAAGTCATATTATCTAAGCAATATAACGTACAATCACTTCATCCCTATTGTTTCAAAATACTGTTGCAATAACATATTCTACGAAATGGATGAAACAGATCGTACTCATAATTAGGTTATCACCTGTTGTGTTAACCATATTACGTAATTAACACTTGACTGGAGTGAATGGTTACTCAATAAACACATGTGTCAGTGACAGGAAATAGCCTTAGGGTTGATTTTTTAATAAAATATTTATATCTAGCGGAAATTAAAGGTATTGAAACCAACTAAGTTAAATATCACTTTTTTGGATGTCCGATTTGACTAAACCGTAGTTGGACATTTTAATGTAAATGTCGGACATGTCCGGCAAATATGACCGTTTCCAGACCCTTGGGGTGATTCCTATATAACCCCCATACAAGTTTGCGGGGGTATAAAAAAAGACAAAAGCATATAGAATGAAAACATTTTTAAATTAAAAAGATATAACATATTGTTCATATGTAACATTGATGAAAAAATTATATACCATTGTGAAATACATATGTGACCGGTCTGTTTAACATACATGTACATATCTATCGTTTTCTTTACCAAGTCCATGATTATTATAAGCTACAATAATGTAGCTCCTTTTTTTACTGACAGAGCTACAAAAAGGTCCCATCACTCATAATGGAATAAAAACTTTCATAGGATTTATACATATATTTTTGCTATTAAACTGCTTTTTGTCTCGCCTGCGACGTTTCGTCGCTGGAGGTGAGACATATGTATGGGAATCCAGCGGCGGCGGCCGCGTAAACACATGACATCTTGCTTCATATATTTGTAAGCCCAAGCCCTAGGTCCATCAAATTTGGTCCAGAGGTAGCTTATGATGAGTACTTGCCAGTCAGTCACCTGTCACCTGACCTTGACCTCAATTTCACGGTCCAGCGACTACGTTAAAGTTTTTGGGTTACGACAGTTCCTCTGTAACTACGCATGGTAGGATGACAATATTTGGTGTATAGGTTGCTGATGACTAGTACATGACTGTCTGGTAGGTGTCACATGACCTTGACCTCAATTTCACGGTCCAGCGACTACGTTAAAGTTTTTGGGTTACGACAGTTCCTCTGTAACTATGCATGGTAGGATGACAATATTTGGTGTATAGGTTGCTGATGACTAGTACATGACTGTCTGGTAGGTGTCACCTGACCTTGACCTCAATTTCACGGTCCAGCGACTACGTTACAGTTTTTGGGTTACGACAGTTCCTCTGTAACCACGCATGGTAGGATGACAATATTTGGTATATAGGTTGCTGATGACTAGTACATGACTGTCTGGTAGGTGTCACCTGACCTTGACCTCAATTTCACGGTCCAGCGACTACGTTAAAGTTTTTGGGTTACGACAGTTCCTCTGTAACCACGCATGGTAGGATGACAATATTTGGTATATAGGTTGCTGATGACTAGTACATGACTGTCTGGTAGGTGTCACCTGACCTTGACCTCAATTTCACGGTCCAGTGACTACGTTAAAGTTTTTGGGTTACGGCAGTTACTCTGTTACCACGCATGGTAGGATGACAATCTTTGGTATATAGGTTGCTGATGACTAGTACATGACTGTCTGGTAGGTTCCACCTGACCTTGACGTCAATTTCACGGTCCAGCGACTACGTTAAAGTTTTTGGGTTACGACAGTTCCTCTATAGCCACACATGAGGATGACAATATTTGGTATATAGGTTGCTAATGACTAGTACATGACTGTCTGGTAGGTGTCACTTGACCTTGACCTCAATTTCACGGTCCAGCGACTGCATTAAAGTTTTTGGGTTACGGCAGTTTCTCTGTAACTATGCATGGTAGGATGACAATATTTGGTATATAGGTTGCTGATGAATAGTACATGACTGTCTATTAGTTTCCACCTGACCTTGACCTCAATTTCACGGTCCAGCGACTACGTTAAAGTTTTTGGGTTACGGCTGTTCCCCTGTAACTATGCATGGTATGGTGACAATATTTCGTATACAGGCCGCTGCTGATATTTAATGCTATTTACGTAATGCTTATGATGAAATTTATTTTCGTTACTGATGCGGAATGCAGGCGAGACATTTTTCTGTGTCCACACTTGTTTTATTTAATAAATATTTTTTCCTTCTCCACTGTTCAGCTGTCATTTCTGCAATGTCTAAATACATCATTTTAATACATTTTCGTATTCATGGCATTGTTGACAAAATTGAAATTAAGGAGTGTAGAATCATATCGGTAAAAATTTCACCTGAGCTAATGCAATGAATCCGGAATGAACCTTTTTTACCAAATCAATTCAGAAATTACGCATTACTGGAATTCAAATTTTGTCAACAACGTCATGATTATAAACAAGTGTGGACACAGAAAAACGTCTCGCCTGAATTCCGCATCAGTTAACGAAAATAAATTTCATCATAAGCATTACGTAAGTAGCATTAATTATGAGCAGCGGCCTGTATACCAAATATTGTCACCATACTATGCATAGTTACAGAGGACCTGTCCTAATACAAAAACTTTAACGTAGTCGCTGAACCGTGAAATTGAGGTCAAGGTCAGGTGACACCTACCAGACAATCATGTACTATTCATCAGCAACCTATATACCAAATATTGTCATCCTACCATGCATGGTAACAGGGGAACAGCAGTAACCTAAAAACTTTAACGTAGTCACTGGACCGTGAAATTGAGGTCAAGGTCACGTGGCACCTACCAGACAGTCATGTACTATTCATCAGCAACCTATATACCAAATATTGTCATCCTACCATGCATAGTTACAGAGAAACTGCAGTAACACAAAAACTTTAACATAGTCGCTGGACCGTGAAATTGAGGTCAAGGTCAGGTGACCCCTACCAGACAGTCATGTACTAGTCATCAGCAACCTATATACCAAATATTGTCATCCTACCATGCGTGGTTACAGAGGAACTGTCGTAACCCAAAAACTTTAACGTAGTCGCTGGACCGTGAAATTGAGGTCAAGGTCAGGTGACACCTACCAGACAGTCATGTACTAGTCATCAGCAACCTATACACCAAATATTGTCATCCTACTATGCGTAGTTACATAGGAACTGCCGTAACCCAAAAACTTTAACGTAGTCGCTGGACCGTGAAATTGAGGTCAAGGTCAAGTGACAGGTGACTGACTGGCAAGTACTCATCATAAGCTACCTCTGTACCAAATTTGGTGGACCTAGGGCTTGGGCTTACAAATATATGAAGCAAGATGTCAAGTGTTTACGCCGCCGTCGCCGCCGCCGGATTCCCATACATATGTCTCGCCTCCAGCGACTTTCGTCGCAGGCGAGACAAAAAAGGGTAAAACTAACGAATAAGGTGTTGTAGAAATATCATGTAAACTGCAAAGACATTAAAAAAAGTATGTAGCAATTCAGGGTAACAGTTTAATAGCTCATTTACATGTATGGATAAGACCCCGGGGTGTGAATCACTCCTAGCTGCTCCTTTATGAGTAATGCAACTTCTTTGTAGCTCCCTCCATAAAACCAGAGGCTCTTAAGAGCCTGTATCGCTCACCTGATTTTATAGGCAATGAAGATGGCATTTCCCTGATGTTAAACTAAGTCCTGTAATTTTCAATAAACTTTAAATAGGACCATCCAAACAATATTACTAGAAAGCTTTGTTTCATTGGTTAACCGGTTGTATAGAGAAGATTTTTTTTATTTGCCCATAGGGTCCTATGTTAAACTAAGTCCTGCGCCGTGGTGACCATTTTGAATTTCCAATTGCCATAAAAAACATAAACTTTATAAAGGACCATCCAAACAATATTGCTAGTAAGTTTTTGTTTCCATTGATTAACCTGTTTCAGAGAAGAAGCCTTTAAAAACTTTTTCCCATAGGGTCCTATGTTAAACTAAGTCCTGCGGTAGCGGCCATTTTGAATTTCCAATTGCCATAAAAAACATAAACTTTATAGAGGACCATCCAAACAATATTGCTAGAAAGTTTTGTTTTGATTGGTTAAACGGTTTCAGAGAAGAAGCCCATTTAAACTTTTTTCTCATAGGGTCGAATGTTAAACCAAGTCCTGCGGTGGCGGCCATTTTGAATTTCCGATTGGGATAAAAAACATTAACTTTATAGAGGACCATCCAAACAATATTGCTAGTAAGTTTTTGTTTCCATTGATTAACCGGTTTCAGAGAAGAAGCCTTTTAAAACTTTTTCCCATAGGGTTCTATGTTAAACTAAGTCCTGCTGTGGCGGCCATTTTGAATTTCCAATTCCCATCAAAAACACAAACTTTATAGAGGACCATCCAAACAATATTGCTAGTAAGTTTTGTTTTGATTGGTTAAACGGTTTCAGAGAAGAAGCCCTTTTTAACTTTTTTCCCATAGGGTCCTATGTTAAACTAAGTCTTGAGGTGGCGGCCATATTGGTTTACCAATCAAAATAAAAAACACAAACTTTGTAAAGGTCCATCCAATGAACATTATGGCCAAGTGGTTTCAGAGAAGAAGATTAAAATGTAAAAAGTTTACAGACGCCGCCGACGACGACGCCGACGGACGCAAAGTGATAACAATAGCTCACATGACCCTTTGGGTCAGGTGAGCTAAAAAGGAGTAACATTCATGTTGCTAGATTATAATAGGATACGACAATAAAAAGTTTTGCACCATGAATTTCCACAAAAACAAGTGTGGACACAGAAAAACGTCTCGCCTGAATTCCGCATCAGTTAACGAAAATAAATTTCATCATAAGCATTACGTAAGTAGCATTAATTATGAGCAGCGGCCTGTATACCAAATATTGTCACCATACTATGCATAGTTACAGAGGACCTGTCCTAATACAAAAACTTTAACGTAGTCGCTGAACCGTGAAATTGAGGTCAAGGTCAGGTGACACCTACCAGACAATCATGTACTATTCATCAGCAACCTATATACCAAATATTGTCATCCTACCATGCTTGGTAACAGGGGAACAGCAGTAACCTAAAAACTTTAACGTAGTCACTGGACCGTGAAATTGAGGTCAAGGTCACGTGGCACCTACCAGACAGTCATGTACTATTCATCAGCAACCTATATACCAAATATTGTCATCCTACCATGCATAGTTACAGAGAAACTGCAGTAACACAAAAACTTTAACATAGTCGCTGGACCGTGAAATTGAGGTCAAGGTCAGGTGACACCTACCAGACAGTCATGTACTAGTCATCAGCAACCTATATACCAAATATTGTCATCCTACCATGCGTGGTAACAGAGGAACTGTCGCAACCCAAAAACTTTAACGTAGTCACTGGACCGTGAAATTGAGGTCAAGGTCAGGTGACACCTACCAGACAGTCATGTACTAGTCATCAGCAACCTATATACCAAATATTGTCATCCTACCATGCGTGGTTACAGAGGAACTGTCGTAACCCAAAAACTTGTTGACCCTTGTATAAGACATTTTGCAAGTTACACGAGAAATAGATAAATAAGGACAAATTGATAAATTAGGGCAATCATAAGATAAATGTATCATATCAGCATTTTTGAAAGACTGTTTATTTAGGTGGTCACATAAACTTAGTCCCTTATCTTTTTGCAACTTGTACAAAATGCTCCATGCTTAGAATTTTAATCCCCATCATTAAACAGTAGTTAATTTTTTAATATTAAAAATATTCAAGCATTAAATAATAATTTTCAAGCTAAAAAGCTCACCATTTGTACATGTGTATAGATATACATGGAGTATTTGTAGTAGTTATTTCTAATGAATTCAAATATCCAATTCATTCCCCAGAGCTTGTTTATAAACATGGATCTAGAAATTGAGTTGCAAAGAAACCAATATACAGTTATTTCATATGTGATTTGGGAACAGTCAAACTGTTGGCCCGAGGTGGAGGGGATAGTGTTTTGAACTGTTGCCCGAGGCCGTAGGCCGAGGGCAACAGTTCAAAACACTATCCCTGACACCGAGGGACAACTGTTTGGCTGTTCCCAAATCACATATGAAATAACTGTTTTATTACCTGATCAATTACTGTTTTAACAGTACGTGCAGAAAAAAAGGAACAAGAAAATAGCTTTGCAAATATGTTAATAATTAAACTTTCTCAATTTAACAATCTTTTAACTATGTCACACCGCCAATATTTTATATGTCTGTATGTTTTCGTATTGTTTTTCTCTGTTATTTCGTCAAAAAATTAAAGAAACAGTCATTTTGCTATTTTCAAATTCCTGACTGTAATTTGTTTAAATACTTCAACACATTTTAATTATGGAGAAATAGTCGTTGGATTCTTTCTAAACAAGTTATTTTGAAGGTCTTGATCAGAAACGTAAGAAAATCGTGTATTTTCAGTTGTTGACATGTTTACGCCTGGTTTATGATCAAAATCGAATAGACGCTTTATGCATTCGTTAGAGTCCGGTAACTCTCGACAGCCAATGAGCTGTGTCGCCGCTCGCTTCAAGGGAAATCCTATATGACGTCAGAGCACGCGAGGGGAAACAGTTTAAACTGTTGACCGGTCAACAGTTCGCGAACGTGGACGTTTTTAGAATTTCAGAAAATAGTAAAAAATACCAAATTACATTTATATAAGGTATCAGGTAATAAATTGAAATACTACATGTAGAATGTCTTAAGTCTGGGAAATATAAGCAGTACAACTGTAAAAGATAATATATGTATCTTTAATTAAGGCTTTCCACTTCCGAGTGGAATGCCTTATTGTTATTAGTCTGTTTCTTATTAAGGCTTTCCACTTTCCGAGTGGAAAGCCTTCCTGTTATTTGTCTGTTTATTAAGGCTTTCCACTTTCCGAGTGGAAAGCCTTCTTGTTATTCTTCTGTTTCTTATTAAGGCTTTCCACTTTCCAGTGGAAAGCCTTCTTGTTATTCTTCTGTTTCTTATTATTATTATTCTTATTTTTTTCCGCCAAGTTTTCTTTTCCCATTATAAATTTTGTTTCGCGACATGTCGTAAAGACATTTTGTACTATGGATGTATAAGACATTACGCTTTCGCAGTTGACCCTGTCACACCGAACACTTGTTCTTTACGGAGTTATCTCCCCTGTTACAGAAAAGCTTGTGTGCAGATAAACTATGAAACCGTAAAAGATTTCGCAATAAAAGTTGTTGCAAAATGGTCAGCTATGGATTGCGACAATTTGTTACATATCGCGCAAAGTATTTTGACGACTCCTTGTATGAGTTATTTCCCCTTATTTATTGGAAGTACAATTTGTACCATTGTAACTCATGAACCAGAGGTGATATAGACTAGATATTTCACAGTTGGTCATCATTGACCTTGACCTTGAAAAAGGTCACAAGGTCAAAGGTCAAGGTCATGTTCTAATTTTTGACCCTTGGTTGTGTGCAGATCTCCTCCTTTACTATAATAGATAGAGAACTGAAACCTTTACCAAAATGTGTATCATATTAAGATCTTGAATCGTCACTTTTTTTATTTGACATTTTTATAAGAGTTATCTCCCCTAGACCAATAAAATATATTGTGAAATGTATTATATCACTATATCTCAGTAACTATAACAGATATATATATGAAACCTTATATCATTGGTCATCATTCACCTTGACCTTGAAAATGGACGCAAGGTCAAAGGTCAAGGTCACGTTTGAAATTTTGACATTGTCTTGTCATCGCTATTCCATTGAAACGGTAAAAGATAGGCAATAAGTTATAATGGATAAAATGTTGGCCTCATTAAGGCGCAACTTTTTTCTATTTTGAGGTCAAGGATCCGACTTCATCTTATAGGAGTTGTCCCCCATTAAACACATCGATAACTGGTTTTTCATTAATTACTTATCAACTATTGATAGTAGAGGCATGGGGTCTTCACTATAGACGATAAGGACCCTTGACCTTGAAAACTAATACAAGGTCAAAGGTCAAGGTCATCTTCTAATTTTTGGTATTTATTAAAAGTAGTCGTATTTCAACTATTATAAGAGATAGTGGCATAAAATCTTCAATGTTGATCACCGTTGACCTTCAACATGGTCAAGGTCATGCTGTAAGAGTCAAGGTCAAAGTCCTTTTTAAATGTTTTTCATGGTACTATGTATTTTAAATGTCTTATTTTTATAAATGCTATTGTCAATAAGTAATATATACTTAGATCATAAGATCAGTTGTCAAGGTCATTCAAGTTTTTTTACGTCCTATTTAATGACCTTTCTTATTTTGAAAGATATCTAAATAGTTTTTTTTATATATTTTTGTACCTATTAATTGATATAGACAAATTACGTATGTTGCTTAGCTTTTTATTTTCAAGGTCATTTATTTTAGGTGTTCTTTTAAGTGGAAAGCCTATTAATCGTTCGTTAGAACGATTGAACCTATATTTATTATTATTAAGGCTTTCCACTTCCGAGTGGGAAGCCTTACTGTTATTCTTCTGTTTCTTATTATTATTATTCTTATTTTTTTCCGCCAACTTTTCTTTTCCCATTATAAATTTTGTTTCGCGACATGTCGAAAAGACCTTTTGTACTATGGGTGTATGAGACATTACGCTTTTGCAGTTGACCCTGTCACACCGAACACTTTTTCTTTACGGAGTTATCTCCCCTGTTACAGAAAAGCTTGTGTGCAGATAAACTATGAAACCGTAGAAGATTTCGCAATAAAAGTTGTTGCAAAATGGTCAGCTATTGATTGCGACAATTTGTTACATATCGCGCAAAGTATTTTGATGACTCCTTGTAGGAGTTATTTCCCCTTATTTATTGGAAGCAAAATTTGTACCATTGTAACTCATGAACCAGAGGTGATATAGACTAGATATTTCACAGTTGGTCATCATTGACCTTCACCTTGAAAAAGGTCACAAGGTCAAAGGTCAAGGTCATGTTCTAATTTTTGACCCTTGGTTGTGTGCAGATCTCCTCCTTTACTATAATAGATAGAGAACTGAAACCTTTACCAAAATGTGTATCATATTGAGATCTTGAATCGTCACTTTTTTTATTTGACATTTTTATAAGAGTTATCTCCCCTAGACCAATAAAATGTATTGTGAATTGCATTGTATCACTATATCTCAGTAACTATAACAGATATACACATGAAACCTGATATCATTGGTCATCATTGACCTTGACCTTGAAAATGGACACAAGGTCAAAGGTCAAGGTCACGTTTGAAATTTTGACATTGTCTCGCCATCGCTATTCCCTTGAAACGGTAAAAGATAGGCAATAACTTGTAATAGGTAAAAGGTCAACTTTCACCTTGACCTTGCCCAAGGTCAAAGGTCAAGGTCACCTGGGTTTCAGTACAGCGACATGTGAATTTTTGTACCTTTGGATTCGCTTTGTTTTTTTAGCTTGCTACATGTCGCAATAAAATTTGGTGCCAGGCATGGGCAAAAACATGGGGAATTTGAGGGTATTCCGCCAGCTTGCAAAAATAAAGGGGGGGGGTGTTTTTCTAAGGGACCCCATAAGAATGTAGTGTGCAGATTTCATCCTAGACCACAGAGAATGGTGAAACAAAATGGACGCCAAATAGTTCGGAGATCGATGTCCTTGAATTGTCGCTACAGTAGAAATCATTCTGACGAACGATAAAAAACTTTCCAGGTCATGAAAGTTGAAGATAGGTTTTTTATGCAAAAATCGCGATTTTCAGAAAAACCATAAATCCTAGCCTTTCAAAAATGGCGCCAATCGATTTAGAATGTCGATTTTACCCCAAGCAAGTATCTCGGATGTGCATAAATGTCAACAAAATCGAAAATCGGCAGAAAAAATCAAATGTCGAGGCCCCATCGGTACCCCCTAGATTTCAGCGGTTGAATGTTTGTGCATTGATAAATCCTTAAAATATACATCTGAATTATGTCTTCATGAGTTGTTCTAGCTGAAACAAACATTTTTTCTACTTGAGCATTTATTTTGAAATGCCATCGAGTGTCGTCCGGTAAGCACGACTGCAGTATTTTACCGAACAAAGAAACGGTTTCCCTATTACAATGAATTGAAAGTAACATTCCTTTGAATTAAACTGTCAAAATAGCAACACTGTTGACGTCCTGAGAAGTCATCTTTTCAACCAAAAAAAAAAAAAAAAAAAAAAAAAAACAACTTCGTGATAATATATAGAATTGTCACGTGACTTCAGTCGTTTCCACCAGTCAAATCAATGCGTTTTATTTGTATTTCATAAATAAAAATCACTGAATTTTCTGTCTTTCTTATTTATTTCATTTGTAAATACACGAAAACATTACAAAATGTCTTTGTATTTTAAATGTAGAAAACACATTGAAGGTATATATACGTCAAAATTTGACTTTCTGGATATCGTCTTCCGTGGTCCAGTGGTAACAACGATGGGCTAGCAAGACTGACATCGTCGGTTCGAGCCTAGGATGTGACATGTGTTTTTTGCATGGTTTTCTGCTGCGTTTCACGTATATTTTATGCAGTTATGGTTTTTTATGTAGAAAAAACAAAAAAAAACTGAAATTTTTTTACGCCGCGGTGTAAAAAATGTCGATGGAAGTGGTAAGCCATGATTATTTGTGGCGAAGTCACAAATGAACCTATATTATTAAGGCTTTCCACTTCCGAGTGGGAAGCCTTACTGTTATTCTTCTGTTTCTTATTATTATTATTCTTATTTTTTTCCGCCAACTTTTCTTTTCCCATTATAAATTTTGTTTCGCGACATGTCGAAAAGACCTTTTGTACTATGGGTGTATGAGACATTACGCTTTTGCAGTTGACCCTGTCACACCGAACACTTTTTCTTTACGGAGTTATCTCCCCTGTTACAGAAAAGCTTGTGTGCAGATAAACTATGAAACCGTAGAAGATTTCGCAATAAAAGTTGTTGCAAAATGGTCAGCTATTGATTGCGACAATTTGTTACATATCGCGCAAAGTATTTTGATGACTCCTTGTAGGAGTTATTTCCCCTTATTTATTGGAAGCAAAATTTGTACCATTGTAACTCATGAACCAGAGGTGATATAGACTAGATATTTCACAGTTGGTCATCATTGACCTTCACCTTGAAAAAGGTCACAAGGTCAAAGGTCAAGGTCATGTTCTAATTTTTGACCCTTGGTTGTGTGCAGATCTCCTCCTTTACTATAATAGATAGAGAACTGAAACCTTTACCAAAATGTGTATCATATTGAGATCTTGAATCGTCACTTTTTTTATTTGACATTTTTATAAGAGTTATCTCCCCTAGACCAATAAAATGTATTGTGAATTGCATTGTATCACTATATCTCAGTAACTATAACAGATATACACATGAAACCTGATATCATTGGTCATCATTGACCTTGACCTTGAAAATGGACACAAGGTCAAAGGTCAAGGTCACGTTTGAAATTTTGACATTGTCTCGCCATCGCTATTCCCTTGAAACGGTAAAAGATAGGCAATAACTTGTAATAGGTAAAAGGTCAACTTTCACCTTGACCTTGCCCAAGGTCAAAGGTCAAGGTCACCTGGGTTTCAGTACAGCGACATGTGAATTTTTGTACCTTTGGATTCGCTTTGTTTTTTTAGCTTGCTACATGTCGCAATAAAATTTGGTGCCAGGCATGGGCAAAAACATGGGGAATTTGAGGGTATTCCGCCAGCTTGCAAAAATAAAGGGGGGGGGTGTTTTTCTAAGGGACCCCATAAGAATGTAGTGTGCAGATTTCATCCTAGACCACAGAGAATGGTGAAACAAAATGGACGCCAAATAGTTTGGAGATCGATGTCCTTGAATTGTCGCTACAGTAGAAATCATTCTGACGAACGATAAAAAACTTTCCAGGTCATGAAAGTTGAAGATAGGTTTTTTATGCAAAAATCGCGATTTTCAGAAAAACCATAAATCCTAGCCTTTCAAAAATGGCGCCAATCGATTTAGAATGTCGATTTTACCCCAAGCAAGTATCTCGGATGTGCATAAATGTCAACAAAATCGAAAATCGGCAGAAAAAATCAAATGTCGAGGCCCCATCGGTACCCCCTAGATTTCAGCGGTTGAATGTTTGTGCATTGATAAATCCTTAAAATATACATCTGAATTATGTCTTCATGAGTTGTTCTAGCTGAAACAAACATTTTTTCTACTTGAGCATTTATTTTGAAATGCCATCGAGTGTCGTCCGGTAAGCACGACTGCAGTATTTTACCGAACAAAGAAACGGTTTCCCTATTACAATGAATTGAAAGTAACATTCCTTTGAATTAAACTGTCAAAATAGCAACACTGTTGACGTCCTGAGAAGTCATCTTTTCAACCAAAAAAAAAAAAAAAAAAAAAAAAAAACAACTTCGTGATAATATATAGAATTGTCACGTGACTTCAGTCGTTTCCACCAGTCAAATCAATGCGTTTTATTTGTATTTCATAAATAAAAATCACTGAATTTTCTGTCTTTCTTATTTATTTCATTTGTAAATACACGAAAACATTACAAAATGTCTTTGTATTTTAAATGTAGAAAACACATTGAAGGTATATATACGTCAAAATTTGACTTTCTGGATATCGTCTTCCGTGGTCCAGTGGTAACAACGATGGGCTAGCAAGACTGACATCGTCGGTTCGAGCCTAGGATGTGACATGTGTTTTTTGCATGGTTTTCTGCTGCGTTTCACGTATATTTTATGCAGTTATGGTTTTTTATGTAGAAAAAACAAAAAAAAACTGAAATTTTTTTACGCCGCGGTGTAAAAAATGTCGATGGAAGTGGTAAGCCATGATTATTTGTGGCGAAGTCACAAATGAACCTATATTATTAAGGCTTTCCACTTCCGAGTGGGAAGCCTTACTGTTATTCTTCTGTTTCTTATTATTATTATTCTTATTTTTTTCCGCCAACTTTTCTTTTCCCATTATAAATTTTGTTTCGCGACATGTCGAAAAGACCTTTTGTACTATGGGTGTATGAGACATTACGCTTTTGCAGTTGACCCTGTCACACCGAACACTTTTTCTTTACGGAGTTATCTCCCCTGTTACAGAAAAGCTTGTGTGCAGATAAACTATGAAACCGTAGAAGATTTCGCAATAAAAGTTGTTGCAAAATGGTCAGCTATTGATTGCGACAATTTGTTACATATCGCGCAAAGTATTTTGATGACTCCTTGTAGGAGTTATTTCCCCTTATTTATTGGAAGCAAAATTTGTACCATTGTAACTCATGAACCAGAGGTGATATAGACTAGATATTTCACAGTTGGTCATCATTGACCTTCACCTTGAAAAAGGTCACAAGGTCAAAGGTCAAGGTCATGTTCTAATTTTTGACCCTTGGTTGTGTGCAGATCTCCTCCTTTACTATAATAGATAGAGAACTGAAACCTTTACCAAAATGTGTATCATATTGAGATCTTGAATCGTCACTTTTTTTATTTGACATTTTTATAAGAGTTATCTCCCCTAGACCAATAAAATGTATTGTGAATTGCATTGTATCACTATATCTCAGTAACTATAACAGATATACACATGAAACCTGATATCATTGGTCATCATTGACCTTGACCTTGAAAATGGACACAAGGTCAAAGGTCAAGGTCACGTTTGAAATTTTGACATTGTCTCGCCATCGCTATTCCCTTGAAACGGTAAAAGATAGGCAATAACTTGTAATAGGTAAAAGGTCAACTTTCACCTTGACCTTGCCCAAGGTCAAAGGTCAAGGTCACCTGGGTTTCAGTACAGCGACATGTGAATTTTTGTACCTTTGGATTCGCTTTGTTTTTTTAGCTTGCTACATGTCGCAATAAAATTTGGTGCCAGGCATGGGCAAAAACATGGGGAATTTGAGGGTATTCCGCCAGCTTGCAAAAATAAAGGGGGGGGGGTGTTTTTCTAAGGGACCCCATAAGAATGTAGTGTGCAGATTTCATCCTAGACCACAGAGAATGGTGAAACAAAATGGACGCCAAATAGTTCGGAGATCGATGTCCTTGAATTGTCGCTACAGTAGAAATCATTCTGACGAACGATAAAAAACTTTCCAGGTCATGAAAGTTGAAGATAGGTTTTTTATGCAAAAATCGCGATTTTCAGAAAAACCATAAATCCTAGCCTTTCAAAAATGGCGCCAATCGATTTAGAATGTCGATTTTACCCCAAGCAAGTATCTCGGATGTGCATAAATGTCAACAAAATCGAAAATCGGCAGAAAAAATCAAATGTCGAGGCCCCATCGGTACCCCCTAGATTTCAGCGGTTGAATGTTTGTGCATTGATAAATCCTTAAAATATACATCTGAATTATGTCTTCATGAGTTGTTCTAGCTGAAACAAACATTTTTTCTACTTGAGCATTTATTTTGAAATGCCATCGAGTGTCGTCCGGTAAGCACGACTGCAGTATTTTACCGAACAAAGAAACGGTTTCCCTATTACAATGAATTGAAAGTAACATTCCTTTGAATTAAACTGTCAAAATAGCAACACTGTTGACGTCCTGAGAAGTCATCTTTTCAACCAAAAAAAAAAAAAAAAAAAAAAAAAAACAACTTCGTGATAATATATAGAATTGTCACGTGACTTCAGTCGTTTCCACCAGTCAAATCAATGCGTTTTATTTGTATTTCATAAATAAAAATCACTGAATTTTCTGTCTTTCTTATTTATTTCATTTGTAAATACACGAAAACATTACAAAATGTCTTTGTATTTTAAATGTAGAAAACACATTGAAGGTATATATACGTCAAAATTTGACTTTCTGGATATCGTCTTCCGTGGTCCAGTGGTAACAACGATGGGCTAGCAAGACTGACATCGTCGGTTCGAGCCTAGGATGTGACATGTGTTTTTTGCATGGTTTTCTGCTGCGTTTCACGTATATTTTATGCAGTTATGGTTTTTTATGTAGAAAAAACAAAAAAAAACTGAAATTTTTTTACGCCGCGGTGTAAAAAATGTCGATGGAAGTGGTAAGCCATGATTATTTGTGGCGAAGTCACAAATGAACCTATATTATTAAGGCTTTCCACTTCCGAGTGGGAAGCCTTACTGTTATTCTTCTGTTTCTTATTATTATTATTCTTATTTTTTTCCGCCAACTTTTCTTTTCCCATTATAAATTTTGTTTCGCGACATGTCGAAAAGACCTTTTGTACTATGGGTGTATGAGACATTACGCTTTTGCAGTTGACCCTGTCACACCGAACACTTTTTCTTTACGGAGTTATCTCCCCTGTTACAGAAAAGCTTGTGTGCAGATAAACTATGAAACCGTAGAAGATTTCGCAATAAAAGTTGTTGCAAAATGGTCAGCTATTGATTGCGACAATTTGTTACATATCGCGCAAAGTATTTTGATGACTCCTTGTAGGAGTTATTTCCCCTTATTTATTGGAAGCAAAATTTGTACCATTGTAACTCATGAACCAGAGGTGATATAGACTAGATATTTCACAGTTGGTCATCATTGACCTTCACCTTGAAAAAGGTCACAAGGTCAAAGGTCAAGGTCATGTTCTAATTTTTGACCCTTGGTTGTGTGCAGATCTCCTCCTTTACTATAATAGATAGAGAACTGAAACCTTTACCAAAATGTGTATCATATTGAGATCTTGAATCGTCACTTTTTTTATTTGACATTTTTATAAGAGTTATCTCCCCTAGACCAATAAAATGTATTGTGAATTGCATTGTATCACTATATCTCAGTAACTATAACAGATATACACATGAAACCTGATATCATTGGTCATCATTGACCTTGACCTTGAAAATGGACACAAGGTCAAAGGTCAAGGTCACGTTTGAAATTTTGACATTGTCTCGCCATCGCTATTCCCTTGAAACGGTAAAAGATAGGCAATAACTTGTAATAGGTAAAAGGTCAACTTTCACCTTGACCTTGCCCAAGGTCAAAGGTCAAGGTCACCTGGGTTTCAGTACAGCGACATGTGAATTTTTGTACCTTTGGATTCGCTTTGTTTTTTTAGCTTGCTACATGTCGCAATAAAATTTGGTGCCAGGCATGGGCAAAAACATGGGGAATTTGAGGGTATTCCGCCAGCTTGCAAAAATAAAGGGGGGGGGTGTTTTTCTAAGGGACCCCATAAGAATGTAGTGTGCAGATTTCATCCTAGACCACAGAGAATGGTGAAACAAAATGGACGCCAAATAGTTTGGAGATCGATGTCCTTGAATTGTCGCTACAGTAGAAATCATTCTGACGAACGATAAAAAACTTTCCAGGTCATGAAAGTTGAAGATAGGTTTTTTATGCAAAAATCGCGATTTTCAGAAAAACCATAAATCCTAGCCTTTCAAAAATGGCGCCAATCGATTTAGAATGTCGATTTTACCCCAAGCAAGTATCTCGGATGTGCATAAATGTCAACAAAATCGAAAATCGGCAGAAAAAATCAAATGTCGAGGCCCCATCGGTACCCCCTAGATTTCAGCGGTTGAATGTTTGTGCATTGATAAATCCTTAAAATATACATCTGAATTATGTCTTCATGAGTTGTTCTAGCTGAAACAAACATTTTTTCTACTTGAGCATTTATTTTGAAATGCCATCGAGTGTCGTCCGGTAAGCACGACTGCAGTATTTTACCGAACAAAGAAACGGTTTCCCTATTACAATGAATTGAAAGTAACATTCCTTTGAATTAAACTGTCAAAATAGCAACACTGTTGACGTCCTGAGAAGTCATCTTTTCAACCAAAAAAAAAAAAAAAAAAAAAAAAAAACAACTTCGTGATAATATATAGAATTGTCACGTGACTTCAGTCGTTTCCACCAGTCAAATCAATGCGTTTTATTTGTATTTCATAAATAAAAATCACTGAATTTTCTGTCTTTCTTATTTATTTCATTTGTAAATACACGAAAACATTACAAAATGTCTTTGTATTTTAAATGTAGAAAACACATTGAAGGTATATATACGTCAAAATTTGACTTTCTGGATATCGTCTTCCGTGGTCCAGTGGTAACAACGATGGGCTAGCAAGACTGACATCGTCGGTTCGAGCCTAGGATGTGACATGTGTTTTTTGCATGGTTTTCTGCTGCGTTTCACGTATATTTTATGCAGTTATGGTTTTTTATGTAGAAAAAACAAAAAAAAACTGAAATTTTTTTACGCCGCGGTGTAAAAAATGTCGATGGAAGTGGTAAGCCATGATTATTTGTGGCGAAGTCACAAATGAACCTATATTATTAAGGCTTTCCACTTCCGAGTGGGAAGCCTTACTGTTATTCTTCTGTTTCTTATTATTAAGGCTTTCCACTTTCCAGTGGAAAGACTTATTGTTATTAGTCTGTTTCTTATTATTATTATTATTATTATTATTCTTATTGTTTTTCCGCCAACTTTTTTTTCCCATTATAAATTTTGTTTCGCGACATGTCGTAAAGACATTTTGTACTATGAATGTATTAGACATTACGCTTTCGCAGTTGACCCTGGCACACCGAACACTTGTTCTTTACGGAGTTATCTCCCCTGTTACGGAAAAGCTTGTGTGCAGATAAACTATGAAACCGTAAAAGATTTCGCAATAAAAGTTGTTGCAAAATGGTCAGCTATGGATTGCGACAATTTGTTACATATCGCGCAAAGTATTTTGACGACTCCTTGTAGGAGTTATTTCCCCTTATTTATTGGAAGTACAATTTGTACCATTGTAACTCATGAACCAGAGGTGATATAGACTAGATATTTCACAGTTGGTCATCATTGACCTTGACCTTGAAAAAGGTCACAAGGTCAAAGGTCAAGGTCATGTTCTAATTTTTGACCCTTGGTTGTGTGCAGATCTCCTCCTTTACTATAATAGATAGAGAACTGAAACCTTTACCAAAATGTGTACCATATTGAGATCTTGAATCGTCACTTTTTTTATTTGACATTTTTATAAGAGTTATCTCCCTTAGACCAATAAAATGTATTGTGAATTGCATTATATCACTATATCTCAGTAACTATAACAGATATATATATGAAACCTTATATCATTGGTCATCATTGACCTTGACCTTGAAAATGGACACAAGGTCAAAGGTCAAGGTCACGTTTGAAATTTTGGCATTGTCTTGTCATCGCTATTACTTTGAAACGGTAAAAGATAGGCTATAAGTTATAATGGATAAAATGTTGGTTTCATAAAGGCGCAACTTTTTTCTATTTAAAGGGAAAGGATCCGGCTTCATCTTATAGGAGTTATCCCCCATTACAACCATTGATAATTAGTTTTTCATTAATTACTTATCAACTATTGATAGTAGAGGCATGGGGTCTTCACTATGGATCATTAGGACCCTTGACCTTGAAAACAAATACAAGGTCAAAGGTCAAGGTCATTTTCTAATTTTTTGTATATATTATAAGTAGTCATATCTTAATGACTTTAAGAAATATTGGCATAAAATCTTCAATGTTGATCACTGTTGACCTTCAGCATGGTCAAGGTCATGCTGTAAAAGTCAAGGTCAAAGTCCTTTATAAATGTTTTTCATGGTACTATGTATTTTGAATGGCTTCTTCTTTTAATGCTATTGCCTATAAGTAATATTTACGTAGATTAAAAGATCAGTTGTCAAGGTCAATCAAGTTTTCTTACGTCCTATTTAATGACCTTTATTATTTTTAAAGATATCTAAATAGTTTTTTAATAATTTTTGTTCTTATTAATTGCTATAGACAAATTACGCATGTTTCTTAGCTTTTTGGTTTCAAGGTCATTTATTTAAGGTCTTCTTTTGAAGTGGAAAGCCTATTAATCGTTCTTTAGAACGATTGAACCTATATTTATTCTTATTTTTTTCCGCCAAGTTTTCTTTTCCCATTATAAATTTTGTTTCGCGACATGTCGTAAAGACATTTTGTACTATGGATGTATGAGACATTACGCTTTCGCAGTTGACCCTGTCACACCGAACACTTGTTCTTTACGGAGTTATCTCCCCTGTCACAGAAAAGCTTGTGTGCAGATAAACTATGAAACCGTAAAAGATTTTGCAATAAAAGTTGTTGCAAAATGGTCAGCTATAGATTGCAACAATTTGTTACATATCGCGCAAAGTATTTTGACGACTGCTTGTAGGAGTTATTTCCCCTTATTTATTGAAAGTACAATTGGTACCATTGTAACTCATGAACCAGAGGTGATATAGACTAGATATTTCACAGTTGGTCATCATTGACCTTGACCTTGAAAAAGGTCACAAGGTCAAAGGTCAAGGTCATGTTCTAATTTTTGACCCTTGGTTGTGTGCAGATCTCCTCCTTTACTATAATGGATAGAGAACTGAAACCTTTACCAAAATGTGTATCATATTGAGATCTTGAATCGTCACTTTTTTTATTTGACATTTTTATAAGAGTTATCTCCCCTAGACCAATAAAATGTATTGTGAATTGCATTATATCACTATATCTCAGTAACTATAACAGATATATATATGAAACCTTATATCATTGGTCATCATTGACCTTGACCTTGAAAATGGACACAAGGTCAAAGGTCAAGGTCACGTTTGAAATTTTGGCATTGTCTTGTCATCGCTGTTACTTTGAAACGGTAAAAGATAGGCTATAAGTTATAATGGATGAAATGTTGGTCTCATAAAGGCGCAACTTTTTTCTATTTAAAGGGAAAGGATCCGGCTTCATCTTATAGGAGTTATCCCCCATTACAACCATTGATAATTAGTTTTTCATTAATTACTTATCAACTATTGATAGTAGAGGCATGGGGTCTTCACTATGGATCATTAGGACCCTTGACCTTGAAAACAAATACAAGGTCAAAGGTCAAGGTCATTTTCTAATTTTATGTATATATTATAAGTAGTCATATCTCAATGACTTTAAGAGATATTGGCATAAAATCTTCAATGTTGATCACTGTTGACCTTCAGCATGGTCAAGGTCATGCAGTAAAAGTCAAGGTCAAAGTCCTTTATAAATGTTTTACATGGTACTACGTATTTTGAATGGCTTCTTCTTTTAATGCTATTGCCTATAAGTAATATTTACGTAGATTAAAAGATCAGTTGTCAAGGTCATTCAAGTTTTCTTACGTCCTATTTAATGACCTTTCTTATTTTTAAAGATATCTAAATAGTTTTTTAATAATTTTTGTTCTTATTAATTGCTATAGACAAATACGTATGTTTCTTAGCTTTTTGGTTTCAAGGTCATTTATTTAAGGTCTTCTTTTGAAGTGGAAAGCCTATTAATCGTTCTTTAGAACGATTGAACCTATATTTATTATTATTATTCTTTTTTTTCCGCCAAGTTTTCTTTTCCCATTATAAATTTTGTTTCGCGACATGTCGTAAAGACATTTTGTACTATGGATGTATGAGACATTACGCTTTCGCAGTTAACCCTGGCTCACCGAACACTTGTTCTTTACGGAGTTATCTCCCCTGTTACAGAAAAGCTTGTGTGCAGATAAACTATGAAACCGTAAAAGATTTCGCAATAAAACTTTTTGCAAAATGGCCAGCTATTGATCGCGACAATTTGTTACATATCGCGCAAAGTATTTTGACGACTCCTTGCAGGAGTTATTTCCCCTTATTTATTGGAAGTACATTTTGTAGCATTGTAACTCAAGAACCAGAGGTAATAGAGACTAGATATTTCACAGTTGGTCATCATTGACCTTGACCTTGAAAAAGGTCACAAGGTCAAAGGTCAAGGTCATGTTCTAATTTTTGACCCTTTGTTGTGTGCAGATCTCCTCCTTTACTATAATAGATAGAGAACTGAAACCTTTACCAAAATGTGTATCATATTAAGATCTTGAATCGTCACTTTTTTATTTGACATTTTTATTAGAGTTATCTCCCCTAGACCAATAAAATGTATTGTGAATTGCATTATATCACTATATCTCAGTAACTATAACAGATATATATATGAAACCTTATATCATTGGTCATCATTGACCTTGACCTTGAAAATGGACACAAGGTCAAAGGTCAAGGTCACGTTTGAAATTTTGGCATTGTCTTGTCATCGCTATTACTTTGAAACGGTAAAAGATAGGCTATAAGTTATAATGGATAAAATGTTGGTCTCATAAAGGCGCAACTTTTTTCTATTAAGAGGGAAAGGATCCGGCTTCATCTTATAGGAGTTGTCCCCCATTACAACCATTGATAATTAGTTTTTCATTAATTACTTATCAACTATTGATAATAGAGGCATGGGGTCTTCACTATGGATCATTAGGACCCTTGACCTTGAAAACAAATACAAGGTCAAAGGTCAAGGTCATTTTCTAATTTTTTGTATATATTATAAGTAGTCATATCTTAATGACTTTAAGAGATATTGGCATAAAATCTTCAATGTTGATCACTGTTGACCTTCAGCATGGTCAAGGTCATGCTGTAAAAGTCAAGGTCAAAGTCCTTTATAAATGTTTTTCATGGTACTATGTATTTTGAATGGCTTCTTCTTTTAATGCTATTGCCTATAAGTAATATTTACGTAGATTAAAAGATCAGTTGTCAAGGTCATTCAAGTTTTCTTACGTCCTATTTAATGACCTTTCTTATTTTTAAAGATATCTAAATAGTTTTTTAATAATTTTTGTTCTTATTAATTGCTATAGACAAATTACGTATGTTTCTTAGCTTTTTGGTTTCAAGGTCATTTATTTAAGGTCTTCTTTTGAAGTGGAAAGCCTATTAATCGTTCTTTAGAACGATTGAACCTATATTTAAGGCTTTCCACTTTCCAGTGGAAAGACTTACTGTTATTAGTCTGTTTCTTATTATTCTTATTTTTTTTCCGCCAAGTTTTGTTATCCCATTATAAATTTTGTTTCGCGACATGTCGTAAAGATATTTTGTACTATGGATGTATGAGACATTACGCTTTCGCAGTTAACCCTGGGACACCGAACACTTTTTCTTTACGGAGTTATTTCCCCTGTGATAAAAAAGCTTGTGTGCAGATAAACTATGAAACCGTAAAAGATTTCGCAATGAAAGTTGTTCCAAAATGTTCAGCGAAGGATTGCGACACTTTATAACATATCACATTAAAGAATTTTTCACCTTCTTATTGGAGTTATTTCCCCTTATTTATTGGAAGTACAATTTGTACCATTGTAACTCATGAACCAGAGGTGATATAGACTAGATATTTCACAGTTGGTCATCATTGACCTTGACCTTGAAAAAGGTCACAAGGTCAAAGGTCAAGGTCATGTTCTAATTTTTGACCCTTGGTTGTGTGCAGATCTCCTCCTTTACTATAATAGATAGAGAACTGAAACCTTTACCAAAATGTGTATCATATTGAGATCTTGAATCGTCACTTTTTTATTTGACATTTTTATAAGAGTTATCTCCCCTAGACCAATAAAATATATTGTGAATTTCATTATATCACTATATCTCAGTTACTATAACAGATATTTATATGAAACCTTATATCATTAGTCATCATTGACCTTGACCTTGAAAATGGACACAAGGTCAAAGGTCAAGGTCACGTTTGAAATTTTGACATTGTCTTGTCATCGCTATTCCATTGAAACGGTAAAAGATAGGCTATAAGTTATAATGGATAAAATGTTGGTCTCATCAAGGCGTAACTGTTTCCTACTTTGAGGTAAAGGATCCGACTTCATCTTATAGGAGTTATCCCCCATTACAACCATTGTTAATTAGTTTTTCAATAATTACTTATCAACTATTAATAGTAGAGGCTTGGGGTCTTCACTATAGACCATTAGGACCCTTGACCTTGAACACAAATGCAAGGTCAAAGGTCAAGGTCATCTGCTAATTATTGGTAAATTTTATAAGTAGTCATATCTCAATAACTAGAAGAGATATTGGCATAAAATCTTCAATGTTGATCACAGTTGACCTTCAGCATGGTCAAGGTCACGGTGTAAGAGTCAAGGTCAAAGTCCTTTTTTAATTTTTTTCATGATCCTATGTATTTTAAATGGCTTATGCTTATAAATGCTATTGTCTATAAGTAAAATTTACGTAGATTAAAAGATCAGTTGTCATGGTCACTCAAGTTTTCTAACGTCCTATTTAATGACCTTTCTTATTTTTTAAAAATATCTAAATGGTTTTTTTTAATTATTTTTGAACCTATTAATTGCTATAGTCAAATTGCGGATCTTGCTTAGCTTTTTAGTTTCAAGGTCATTTATTTTAGGTTTCTTTTAAGTGGAAAGCCTATTAATCGTTCGTTAGAACGATTGAACCTATATTTATTCTTATTTTTTTTCCGCCAAGTTTTGTTATCCCATTATAAATTTTGTTTCGCGACATGTCGTAAAGACATTTTGTACTATGAATGTATGAGACATTACGCATTCGCAGTTAACCCTGGCAGACCGAACACTTTTTCTTTACGGAGTTATTTCCCCTGTCATAAAAAAGCTTGTGTGCAGATAAACTTTGAAACCGCAAAAGATGTCGCAATGAAAGTTGTTCCAAAATGTTCAGCGAAGGATTGCGACACTTTATAACATATCGCAGTGAAGAATTTTTCACCTTCTTATAGGAGTTATTTCCCCTTATTTATTGCAAGTACATTTTTGACCATAGTAACTCATGAACCAGATGTGATAAAGACTAGATATTTCACAGTTGGGCATCATTGAACTTGACCCTGAAAAATGTCACAAGGTCAAAGGTCAAGGTCATGTTCTAATTTTTGACCCTTTGTTGTGTGCAGATCTCCTCCTTTACTATAATAGATAGAGAACTGAACCCTTTACCAAAATGTGTATCATATTAAGATCTTGAATCGTCACTTTTTTTATTTGACATTTTATAAGAGTTGTCTCCCCTTAGACCAATAATATGCATTGTGAGTTACATTAGATCACTATATCTCAGTAACTATAACAGATATATACATGAAACCTTATATCATTGGTCATCATTGACCTTGACCTTGAAAATGGACACAGGGTCAAAGGTCAAGGTCACGTTTGAAATTTTGACATTGTATCGCCATCGCTATTCCCTTGAAACGGTAAAAGATAGGCAATAACTTGTAATAGGTAAAATGTCAACTTTCACCTTGACCTTGCCCAAGGTCACAAGGTCAAAGGTCAAGGTCACCTGTGTTTCAGTACAGCGACATGTGAATTTTTGTACCTTTCGATTCGCTTTGTATTTTTTAGCTTGCTACATGTCGCAATGAAATTTTGTGCCAGGCATGGGAAAAAACATGGGGAATTTTAGGGTATTCCGCCAGCCTGCAAAAATAAAGGGGGGGGGGGTGTTTCTAAGGGGACCCCATAAGAATGTAGTGTGCAGATTTCATCCTAGACCACAGAGAATGGTGAAACAAAATGGACGCCAAATCGTTCGGGGATTGATGTCCCTAAATTGTCGCTACCGTAGAAATCGTTCTGACGAACGATAAAAAAATGTCCAGGTCATGAAAGTTGAAGATAGGTTTTTTATGCAAAAATCGCAATTTTCAGAAAAACCATAAGTCCTAGCTTTTCGAAAATGGTGCCAATCGATTTAGAATGTCGATTTTACCCCAACCATGTATCTCGGATGTGCATAAATGTCAACAAACTCGAAAATCGGCAGAAAAAATCAAATGTCGAGACCCCATCGGGACCCCTTAGATTTCATCGCTTGAATTTTTGTGCATTGATTAATCCTTGAAATATACATCTGAATTGTGTCTTCGTGAGTTGTTCTAGCTGAAACAAACATTTTTTCTACTTGCATTTATTTTGAAATGACAATAAAATGCGCGCGATCGAGTGTCGTTTGGTACGTACGATTGCTGTATTTCACCGAAGAAAAATCCGTTTTTCCTGTTACAATGAATTGAAAGTAACATTAAACTGTCAAAATTGCATCATTGTTGACGGCGATCATATGTATACAGTACGTATGACGCCTGTTTTCTATTTTTTTTTTTTTTTTTTTTTTTTAAGTCCACGATAATATATAGCATTGTCACGTGACATCAGACGTCTCGACCAGTCAAATCAATGTGTTCTATTTGTATTTCATAAATAAAAATCATAGAATTTTCTGTCTTTCTTATTTATTTCATTTGTAAATACACGAAAACATTACAAAATATCTTTGTATTTTAAATGTAGAAAACACATAGAAGGTATATATACGTCAAAATTTGACTTTCTGTATATAGGCTTCCGTGGTCCAGTGGTAACAACGATGGGCTGGCAATACTGACATCGTCGGTTCGAGCCTAGGATGTGACAAGTCATTTTTGCATGGTTTTTTGCTACGTTTCACGTATATTTTATGCAGTTATGGATTTTTATATATATAAAAAAAAAAAAAAATGAATTTTTTTGATGCCGCGGTGTAAAAAATGTCGATGGAAGTGGTAAGCCATGATTATTTGTGGCGAAGTCACAAATGAACCTATATTTCTAATATATCTTTGCAAAAATGTAATATAAATTACCCTTATCACATAAGTTTATTTCATTTACTCAAAATTGACCTGTGATATCAAAGCTGCCTTCTTGTAAGAAGACCAATCATTAATGAAAAGTGAAATAAAATAAATCAACCATTTCTAATTCCAGTAAAGTTATACTTTTATTATATCCTTCAATTGTAAGAACTGTATCATTAGGTTGTATTGAATTTAAACATATTACATAACACATCCTGTACTTATATTCAGGTACAAGCTGTAATAAAATTACATTCTTGAATGAACAAGCATGAATTACTCAAAATAAACCTCAAAGAATAAACAATTATCATATTAGTCCTCTTTTTATAACAAAAACAATCATATATTTATTTATTACCATTCAAATAAAGAATCAACTTCTCTCAAAGTTTTAGAACAAATTGTTTTTCAGTTAAAGATACCCAAAAATGATTGCTTTATAAATGACATCATAGTTATAACAGGTACTAAATGTTCAATTAAAGCATTATTAAATAAAGCTTCAATAAAATACATTTCTTGTTATGGTTATAACTTATGTTGGTTAAACATTTAAACAAAAGAACACTGATGGGATTTTTTTCAGTTTAATGCATCTTTTTATATTAAACCAGGACAACCTTGTTAACTTTTAAAATTAATATATAAAATTATAAGGCTGTGGCACTTATACCAAGATTTCTGACATTGATGTCCATAAAATTAAAAAGGGAGACTAATTTAACTGACAAGTGACCAACTTCATATTTAAAAATCAAAAAAACTATATGGAACCAGATAGGGCCTTTTTGAAGAAAAAAGGTCACAGATCAATAATGCCAAATAAAACTGTGACCTTTTGTCTCTACAAGGCTATATTGACAAAAAGGGCCTTATTCTAATATGCATCGGATACTAAATAGATGAGTATCTTAACTTATGCAGAATTTGTTACAGAATAACTGTGTAATATTAAAAAAAAGGGTACATCGAAAGTGTAAAAACAACCCGAAAAGTGTAAAAACAACGTGGAATAGTGTAAAAACAACCATATCTGTGGTGAAAACAACTCAGAAATGATAGATATTACCATATATTATGATAATAATCCAATATTTGTGAAAAAATAATTACGCTTTATCCCACAGAATCGATTTTTGTAACCGCTCGATACGTCCTATATTAGGTCAAATAGCTAGGGGAGAGCACTCCAATTCAATGCAATAAAAGTACTAAAAGTGCTGTCAGTAGAAATTATATTGAAAATGGTAATAGAGACAAATGATTTAATGTGTGAAATGAAAATAATGTCTATAGTTTCATAATGATATTTTTTAAATATATATATCTTTAAATACATATTTTTTCATTCAAAGCTTTGCATTTTTGGTATTACATGTAATTATATGTCTCTGTTGTTATTAAAATATTTGTTAGTAGCTCATATTAGACAAAATTAGTTACAATTACAATGAATTGTTAATTGACCTTTCCGTCAACACAACTGAAATTATAATTGTAAATAATTAAGAGCCCCCACGCCATGTCAAGGCTATGAGCATGTGGGTGAGGGTCAGGGGTGTTTATATATTTATTCATTTAAGTCTGTTTGTTTTATAACTATATGAGTTATAATTTATTTCTAGAAAAGTACAAATTATTATTATTATTATTATTATTATTATTATTATTATTATTATTATTATTATTATTATTATTATTATTATTATTATTATTATTATTATTAGCTTGGTATTGCTTATAATATTGCAAAGAAGTAGACCAAGGTATAGTTGTAAACTACTGCACAAGGCTCGGGACATCCGTCTTAGTCCGCGTAACAATTAGTTAAGTTTTGTTGTTCAAATTTAAAACTACTAAGACATCCTGCACAAGGCTCGGGACATCCGTCGTAGTCCGCGTAACAATTAGTTAAATTTTAATGTTCAAATGTAAAACTTCTAAGACATCCTGCACAAGGCTCGGGACATCCGTCGTAGTCCGCGTAACAATTAGCTAAATGTTTATTTTTTAATTTTAAAACAACTAAGATACCTGCATACGTCTCGGGTCAATTTTCGTTGTCCGCTAACGTACTACGTGTCTAGCCTTTGAAAAAAAAGAGAATAAACATTGAACAAAACATTGAAATATCACTCAAAATCTAAATCGCAATTCCTTTTCTTCCTAATAGTCGTCGTCAGTTCGTTGATTTTCCTCTTCAGTTGACCTTTCTTCCTTCCACGGGTTCTCGGTTTAATGAGAGTCATGAGTCCGTCTTTCGAAGTAACGGTCTTTTGGTCTGGCGGCAAATGGTTACGGAATCTTCTAAAGAAACGTTCTCTTTCGTCAACTGTTTTGATCATCCATAGCGATTTCGACACCTGGAACTGTTTATGGCGGTCCGCTAGTCGGTACTGTCCAATTGAAACCAATGATCTGTGTAAATCCTTATATTGGGTGTCCACAATATCTCTTATAATCTGTACTAAATCCAATAACGGTTGTGATTTCCAGTCGATGGCTCGCTTCAAAACATGATTTAGGGATTCACTGTTATTATTTGTCCAACTTTTGTCAAAGTAACCGATGTGATCAACTGTTTTCCGATGTTCAATCAAGATTGGTTTTAATTTGTTAATGAAATACCTGTGAAATTCCGTAGATAATGTTTGTGTCCTTTGTTCCATAGTGTCGCACTTTTCTTTTCATTGTTGATAATAAGAAAAAAAACACACCGGTTATGCTAAAACATTTTTAATTTGAGGAATTACTTATAACTTATTAGAAAACAAGTTGCCATTTGACAGGGACACTATATAGGAAATAGTCAATTTGAGTTGCATTTATCGTTTTTGATATTTTTAAACATAAATTGCATACTTTTGTGTAACTGAAAGCACAATCTTTTCATGGGTTTTGCAACACCAGCTGCTGTTCTGAATTCCAAGAGTAAATGGAATAAAATGCAAGCCGAATCACATAGATCCAAGAATTCAATTATTAACCACATTCGCACTTGAAATCTTCAACATTACGATTATATTACTAATTTTATGAAATCGATATATTAAACAACTTCTCTGATAACACTTTAAAAAAAATCATTAATAACATATAGTTCAACTTTCGATTGTTGTCTTCTGGAGTTTGTCAAGGGGTAAATCTATCCCCACTTCTTAAATGCTTAAATGACCTGGACGATTTTGTAAAGAATGAGGGGGTGGACAGGGGGTACCTTTCTCCTTTCTCCCTCCCTACAGCTCCTTTCTCCCTCCCCTAGCTCCTTTCTCATAACATTTCTCTGTTCACAACTACAATTAATCGTTGTTTTTATGGTTTCTTGTTAAATGTCTCGGTGTAGTTTGAATAAGAAACACAATAGAAAATCTTTAACAATAGGACAATCTTGTATTTTTAAACTTTTAGAAAACTGTGTTCACTATCATGTAAGATTAACACTATTCTACACTTTATTTTACAGGCGGCATTTAATAGTTTTACATTTAGAGTAAAATTTTAATTAGTTTAAAATTAATTCATGATTTTTAATTTAAAAGGAGAAAACTGATATTTCATAAATTGTCATTCAATTTAGACCAACATAGTGATTTGCATTGTCTTGCTGATCATTTTTGCAATTTACTATATCAATCTGCTGTTTTATTTTTCAAGTTATATTATTATACCTCAATTTCATTTACAATGTTAATTTTCTATAGGCACCGTGACATATAAGTACTGTCAAAAAAAATTTACTGTCGGAAAAATACTGTCACCCGCTAAAAATATAAGGATATATCATCTGTGGTCCTTGGTTTTTTAATTGAAATTGTAGTTGTCTTCGGCTTACGTTTCCTCTGACATTGTTTTTTACCTTTGGTTTATCATAGATCAACACAATTGTCTAGTTCTTTCTCGTCTTTTATTATTTGACAGAACGAGACTGTGGAGATATATGTTATAAGACTTTGAAAAAATCCAGCTTATATTACTTTCTTTAACGGTAATTAAAACAATCTTGATTGGAGAAAATTGTATGGTTTCTTGTTGTAACTTTCTTCAAAAGATGCCGTTTTTACTGACAATAACGCTCTAAACATTTATTGTTTTGCAAAATTAATACATCAATAATTGTAATCAAAATCTTTATTACAACTTATTACAGCTCAATCATTGTGTTAATTCAAGAATTAACTTTCGCTGCATTAATCGTCATTGTTTATGTTGATAACACTTGTTATGGGCCTTGCGGGGTGTCAATTAACAACTGGTAGCCAAACTTCTGGCACGTGCCGACAAATTAATCGATTGCGTCTTTATTTTTCATTTTTAGAATATAATATTATATACGCTAGTAAATATTAATATCTCCTTCATTTATGTATGTCCTCATACGACCATTTATGTCATTGTCACATAAAATAAATGTATTTAAATAGATTATCTCCATTCTCTCTTCGTATAGAACAGGGACAGTCTATACTAATAGACTGTCCCTGTATAGATCGACTTTCTTCGATTTAATTTCTTAATTTGAACGTATATCTCTTTACTTTTTATGACAAAGGGTGAGAACCATGAATAATAACAAATTGAAGTGATTAAACACTTAAATATCATATGAATAACAATTTTTGAAGTGCATTCCGGTAAATCAAAGCGGATTCCGGTAAAAACGGTGGATTCCGGTAATTCGTGTCACCGCTTGCTGTCTTATTCACCACTAAAGTAAAAGTTTCATTATCATGATTAAAGAAAAAAATATTACACCAAAATGTTTAGAGAATTTGTAATAACCGAAAAGTAAAATTTTGAATTATTCTTTACACTGCCGGCCAATCTTATGAATGCAGTGCTTTGAAATTATCCCATGTAAAACATGAAATAAAAAAAGAAAAATTAATACATAATTTGTGTGAAATACACTCTTTAAATAACCGAAAAGTAAAATGTTGAATTATTCTTTACACTGCCGGCCAATTATTGCGTCCTTATGAATGCGTTGCTCTGATATTAGCAAATGTACAACATGAAACCAAAAAAAGTCAATAAATAATTTGTGTGAAATACACTCTTTAAATAACCAGAAAGTAAAAGAATTATTCTTTACACTGCTGGCAAATTGACGTTCTAATGAATGCGTTGCTATGAAATTAGCTCTTAATTGTTTTTTTAATTTTATTAATAAACCAACTAAGTGCCTTTCTCAAGGCAACGAGAAAAGCAAGATATCCAGTTTCATTGAAATGGACACCGTCTGCCGCTTCATGGTCCGGCCTGTATACATTAATAGGTTTGAAAAAGTAAACAAAATTGCGAGCTTTTTCTCTTATAAATTTCATTTACTTCGTCCCGCCGTTTACTGTATACATCGGCCGTACAATGACGCGGCTTTGAACGTTTGAGAACTGACATGAATATCAGTGCAACATTCCATTTGTGGCATATTGCAATGAAGCGATCCAGTTCATATATTCATAAACAAAAAATTGCAACTCTTTCAATGTACATAGACTGAAAATTTATTACAGTTGTTTGATAATAAGAAATATGTCTCTGCAGTCTTCTATTTTGTTTTTTTGTGATAATAACCAGTTTTTCTTTTTTAAATTGATGAAACTTTGTTGAAATGTCCATTCTGAAATTAAAAATTAAATAAAAACAAAAATAAATCATTTGTCTGTATTACCATTTTCAATATAATTCCTACTGACAGCACTTTTAGTACTTTTATTGCAATGAATTGGAGTGCTCTCCCCTAGCTATTTGACCTAATATAGGACGTATCGAGCGGTTACAAAAATCGATTCTGTGGGATAAAGCGTAATTATTTTTTCACAAATATTGGATTATTATCATAATATATGGTAATATCTATCATTTCTGAGTTGTTTTCACCACAGATATGGTTGTTTTTACACTATTCCACGTTGTTTTTACACTTTTCGGGTTGTTTTTACACTTTCGATGTACCGTAAAAAAAATATATGTTTTGTTGTTTCTTTGGTACGTTGTAATGACAATGTCAAGTACAATGTACAGCAACAGAAACCATGCAACATGTGTACAATTATATGGATCAGCATTTGTTTATATAATAAAAACAGTATGTTTGAAAACACGATATCCTATATACAGTATACAAACAGGAAACAGAAATCCTACACCCTTTGTTGTACACCCGTTCAATTGAGTTTTTTTTATCAGACTGAAAACAAAGTTTTTCTCGTTTATAAAACTTAAAGATTCGTGAATTAATACGCTGACTTACTAATGTTTTGACGAACGTCAAGAGATCGAACCTTCACACAAGAAAACGGAAAACAAAATTCTTTGTTGCTATTCTTGGATATTTCGCATCTAATTTTTTCACAACAAAAATTTATCTAAAGGCGGATATGACGTCAACTGGGTCAAATAAATGCTTGTTTAATCCTAACATTTTATGGGCCTTGTAAGTAAACGTTAGAGTAACTAAATAAGTCTTTTCTGTTATTTTCGTTTTTGTTAAGGTAAAAACCAGAGAGTGAGAAATTAAATCAAAACCGAAAGTAGCACGAAATTTAAACACGATGAAAAGAAAAATATGTTCAGTTACAATAAGATAATTCAAACCTTGTGTTGTCCGCATACTTTACAGAGCTGTATTGAATATTGAAACATGCAGTTTTATCATTATTAATGTAATATTTTACTTGAGGAGTTCTATAAAATAACTTGCTAATGAGATTGCACCAATAAAATTATAGCTGAGTATCATTTAACAAAAATCCTTATACACTGGTATAGTTTCAATAGATAGGCAGATTGCTCATGTCTCTTCAATATACAAGAAAGGGTCTATAGTCAAAGTCGATTTTCCATAGTAAATTTTGACCTAAATTTAAAAAGTTCAACTTAGCCTCTTAGGTGCAGTACATGTATATTTTGGGTATCGAGTCAGTTCGCACCGAATTTCGTTCGCACCTGAGTCATTTCGCCCCGGTACTTGTTCGCACTGGGTTGATTTGCCCCGATTTCTATTCGCACTGGGTCGATTCGCCCCGTTAAATATATGTTATATAATAATACATGTTTTATTTTTGATTGTTGATGATTATCCAGTTACTGTAATTATTTTGTTTGTTTATGGTGCAGGTGTTTGATGTGTGGTTATCTGATTGATAGGTGAGCATAATCAGCTGTAATTAATTATTAGCTTGTTATTTTAAGACAATGAAGTGTTTATTATCCTTATATATATAAATATAATAAGAAATAAATAAGAGAACAAATATACACATAAATATATTTTTATTTTATCTCGATCAAAAATGAAAATAACAACAATAATCGTCCACAAGTGAGCTGTTGTAATATAGTTTTCTGAGTTCTTATATAAATATATCTTTACTATCTATTTTTACACATACAGATAAATAAATATAACAACAATAATAATGAATGTTTTTGTTTCTTTTACTGGTCGTCCACGCTGTACAGGTTCCCAACAGACTTTAGGAAGTGAGCTGTTGTAATCTGGTTTTCTAAGTACTTGCTCTAAGTATCCTCGAGACGCTGCTGCAGTGTGACCTGTCTCCTGTTAACCTCCCGGTCGAGATCTTCGGCTGAGATGCTGGTAGCAACAAGTTCTGCCTCACGTCGTAATCTTGGAATCAGTTTGTAAATGCCAACACCAGTGCATGCAGATTTCTTATTCAGTCTATTGTGCCAGCCTTAAAAAGAAAAAGCATTTTAATTTAAAAAAATAATAATAAAAAATCTTTGATACAACGGTTTTACTGCTTTACCATTATTGTTTTGTTTATTACAATTTCCTTAAAAAATTGCAATAAATAATGAATGCTGAATTAAAATTAACAGAAGGTATGTATAGTTTTATATAACAACTATATAACAATTAATACCTTCAACATCATTGTTGGTTCGAATGACTTGCTGGAACACACACCACGACTCAACAGGATAGGTTGGGTTATCAAACCATTGCCTTTGCATATAGTTTACTAACTGTGTTAGTGCTGGAGAGTTGGCCCGGGCTTTCAATGCATGTGTGGAAAGCGTCAGTGATGTGAGCTGGTGGTAAGAACGGTATGGCCATCAACTGTCTAATGTACTTATACATAGCTGCGTGCTGTCTATATGTGGTAACTAAACCATACTCCTGTACATGGCGCCACACAGCCTGGTTCCAATGGAAGGCACAACCTTTAATTGGTACTCCTGGAAAGTTGTGTCTGATTGACTGCCAAGCACCTTTTTCAAAATCAACAACGAAGCCCTCAACTACGTAAGTCTGCAACTTCTCTCTGAGGTGCTGAAAAACTGCGTCATAATCTTCTTTCTGCGTTCTTGACATAATAGCGAAGACCATTTAATTGCATTTCTATTAACAAGCGGTGAATGAAACAGTTTTGTTGACATTAATTAATTAACTGCAGAATTGTGTTCATATCAACTTTTTTAATTGAAGCCATTTAATTGCAATTGCAAGTTAATTAATCATTTAAAATAATTTGTAAAAACTTATTCTTCTATATTGGGGCGAAACGACTCATTTTGCGGGGCGAAAAGACCCGCACGAAAACGACCCGGTGAGAACATGTAATCGGGGCGAATCGACCCGGAACCATATTTTGTGTATTTGAAACCGTTTAGGCTTTGTCCATTACTGTGGATGCGGAAAAGTGTCATGGTTTTTTTGTATACCATTGTACATCACAAAATCAGACAAACGTTTGTAAACAATATTAGATCCCTTTAGAAACAAAAATGGCTGACTTACAAAGGAAAATTGCCCTATCAAAATGAAAAAAATGGCTGCATTTCAAAACGCTAAATATTTTGAGGAAATAATTGTTGATATCCGAAATATAATTTTTGGGATCTACTAAAGGAGCATAAGCTCAATCGTACGCTGTAAGCAGTTTTTGTTTGTCAGGCAAAAAACCTCCAATAAAAACATGCCAAATTATATTGGTATAATTGTGAAACCTATATATCCATTTAATTGACATTTATATAACTTCCTGAAGCCGGTCATACTAAACACAGAGAAGTGCAGAGAAATGCAGAGAAGTGAAGAGAAGTAATTAAAAAATGGTTTATTTGATTAAATTAATATTATTTATATATTTGTTATATAGTGTAGAAATGAACATAAATAAGACCATTTTTTTTACATAATATATCATTTAGTGGACAATTTCAAGCAGTTTGACGATGTTTACATAGGATGTAATGGCCTACAGTGGAGAGAAGTACAAGAGAAACATAAACAATGGTTTATTTTCATAAATAAATATATATATTAAGTTCGTGTATACAAAATTTAATATTTTTAACCTTTAATGAACTTTGAATTTATAATATTTCATAGAATCATGATAATAATTGTTCCCAATGTTGGATGTAAATTCAATATGGCGACTGAAAAACTGAGCTGTAAAATCCGGGTGGTGTTGGGGTAGATCGGTTCAAGTACGGTACGTAATTGAAGGTGTCATAGATGTATTCCGTTATACATAGAAAAAACCCTTATAACGAAAGACAATAAAAGAACAATTAGAACAAGTTTTATTTTACAAAATGTATCAAAAATTGAATTAATTAAACGATTTACAAAATAATGCAAGTTTTATCTGTTTGGCATAAACTTGCTCGTAATGTTCTGTCAGATGGACACCATCAACAAAAGCATTTCGTGGTGGATTTACCAGTCCTCTTAGTTTCCAAAAAGTTATGTTTGACGAGGTTTCGTATTCTTCTTTCAGCATCTTGTTAATCTCGGTGCGTTTTATCTCGTAGTCCTTAAATTCTATGAATCTGGGTTTGTATCGAGGAAACAAACTTCCAATAAGAACTTCATGGACTCAGTGATCAGTTACAAGAGCCGTTACAAAATTTCGTATTCTGTGGAAAACTTGTTCTGCACTAGTGGATTTAGTCATGTCGTTGCCGCCAATCTGAATTAAAACTCTAGTTGGTCTGTACAACAATAGTTGAAGGAGTTCGTTGCTGTCTGCTAAATCTTACAGTGGAACCCCTAATCCAGCAACATGTAGGTCTATTTGGTCAAAGTTTAAAAGGTTATGATCCTGAAGTCGTCTTATAAAGCTATGGCCAATAATAGCAAGAGTCATTGTTTTGTGTACAGAAATTGACAAATATGAAAGAAACTGATTTACAATTGACTATTTAAATACATGTTAAGCTTTGAACAGTAGTGAACTCAATACAGGGAAGATTTCTTTTATCTTGTAATAATTAAACAATTTTTGTTTAATCAGGGGAATTGGTGTTAATTGGATTGTGATGTCTTACTTAAATAATCAAGCGCGTGTCAACAACAATCTATTTAACATCAATTACTAGACTTGTAATCACTGTAATATCAAGGTGGATCAATCGACCGTTGCATTTATTGAAAACGTCGTTTCAAGATATTTGAGCAGAACTCGACATAATTTAATTTTCTAAAAATTACAGCTTAGCTTGGGCAGTTCAATTTTAAAAACAAAAAACAATTAAATTTTAAGTCAAATATGTTATAAATTTGTTATTTTAGTTCATTATTTTGAAACCAATTAATTTACATAATTCATAGCCTTGACGTGGCGTGGGGGCTCTTCCATTATATATTTTATTCATTGTATATAATGGTTGTCCAATATGAACTGTCAATCCGGAATTTAACCGGTAATCATGGTGTATTTATATGCACATTTGTTTACACAATGTACGAGAATGTACACCTGGTTTACTTTCTATGAAATCACTCTTTTTTATGGTCTTGATAACAATTTTTTCGCAGAAAAGTGTTCTTTGTGATGAAATTGTTCCAAAGCATACTTATTACATAATAAACATCATGTGTGATACATTATACAGTTACTTCTCTCAACTGTCAGCCAATCTATGTAAACATCGTCGAACTGCTCGAAATCGTTCATTCACAGACGAATTATATAGAAATAAGGTCGTATTTTTGTCAATTTTGATAAATTTATACAAAATATAACATATATATAAAATAAACCTTTATTTAGTCGAATAAATCATTTTTTAATTACTTCTCTTCACTTCTCTGCATTTCTCTGCACTTCTCTGCGTTTAGTAGGACCCCCTAAAGCTAAAAGAAGATAAAACCGAACTGATCATATTTAGTCCGAAAAATCAAGTGAAAGATCTACAAAACTGTCAACTCACTCTTGAAGGCACAATAGTGACCGACACCACATGCATGAAAAATCTTGGAAGTTCATTTAGAGAAGACACTTAGTATGGATAAACATATATCAACCGTTTAGAGATCATGTGTTAATCAACTAAGAAATATTGGGAAAATTCTATCCTACATAACAGACAGTGCTTGTAAAACTCTTGTATGTTCGCTAATTACATCAAGGCTGGACTATGGTAACGTACTTATGTATGGAATCAGTTCAACATAACTAAATTAATTACAGAGAGTTCAGAATGCAGCAGCACGTATGATCCCTCGATGCAGGAAATATGACCATATTACACCAGTTCTTATAGATCTTCACTCGATACCAGTAAAATTTTGTTATAAATTCAAACTTCTTGTGTATGTGTTTAAGTCACTCCAAGGAACAGCTCCTAAATATCTTCAAGAACTTCTGACTGTATACAAGCAGACTCGATCCTTATGCTCCGAAAGTGTTATCCGAATCCAGACGCCAAGAGTGGAAACAAAAACATGACTGGCGCAGATTTGACATGGCAGGTTCTACCCTATGGAACAATCTTCCCAGCAAATTGAAAGTGTTCTAGACAGCCTTGATGCTTTTAAATCTCAACTTAAGACTCATTTATTTCGTTTGGCCTACTCTTGTTTATAGATTTTTACTAGCGATTAGAAACTATTGAACTCAGAAAATGTTCTTTTATCCATTTTTTGTTTTGGTTTCATAGTCCTTTATCTGATTTTATTCTCTCATTTAAACTTTTATATACTCTTAAATAACTTTTAATTTTTGTTTCTTATATATTCTTAAATAATTCTGCACTTAAGATTAATGTTTTATAGCTTTTTTTTAAGGATCAACCTAATTTTACATTTTACCGATTTCATGTGATTCTTACTTTATTATACCCCCCGGTTGAAAAGCGGGGGGTATATAGTGATCATGGTGTCGTCCGTCGGTCTGTCTGTCCGTTACACTTTCTCTCATTTGCAACTCCTCCTACACCACTGAATGGAATTTGATGAAACTTACACAGAATCCTTGTCACATAGTGCCATTGTGCAGGAAATATTTAACATTTTGATCAGAATGATATTTGGGGTTTCCCATAGAAAAACATGGACTTTGTCATTGACTTAAGGGGATACCCATCTCTTATGTGCAACTCCTCCTACACCACTGAATGGAATTTGATGAAACTTACACAGAATCCTTGTCACATAGTGCCATTGTGCAGGAGATATTTAGCATTTTGATTGGAATAATATTTAGGGTTTCCCATAGAAAAACATGGACTTTGTCATTGACCTAAGGGGATACACATCTGATTCTCTTATGTGCAACTCCTCCTACACCACTGAATGGAATTTGATGAAACTTACACAGAATCCTTGTCACATAGTGCCATTGTGCAGGAGATATTTAGCATTTTGATCGGAATAATATTTGGGGTTTCCCATAGAAAAACATGGACTTTGTCATTGACCTAAGGGGATACCCATCTCTTATGTGCAACTCCTCCTACACCACTGAATGGAATTTGATGAAACTTACACAGAATCCTTGTCACATAGTGCAATTGTGCAGAGATATTTTACATTTTGATCAGAATGATATTTGGGGTTTCCCATAGAATGACATGGACATTGTCATTGACATAAGGGGATACACATCTCTTATGTGCAACTCCTCCTACACCACTGAATGGAATTTGATGAAACTTAAACAGAATCTTTGTCACATAGTGCCATTGTGCACCTGATATTTAACATTTTGATCGGAATGATATTTGGGTTTTCCCACAGAAAAAAATGGACATTGCTATTCTTTGAGGTGGGGAGGGAATGGGGTTTCCATGTTTTATTTGCAACTCTTCCTACACTAGATTAAGTTTCAAGTTCATAAGTAAGAACACGTGCATTTTTGAAGAAATCATGAAGCGGGGGGTATCAATGGTGAGCATTGCTCACAGTTTTTTTTACTCTAGTTTTAGACTTGTAAGGTATTGTTTTAAAGTAATTTCCCTTTGTTTGATTGATAATGTACATTTTATTGTGTGTATTTTATTTTATGATTTGCTTGTAAAGGGCTTAGAGTAATTGTAATTAGTTAATGCGCTCTGTAAATACTGTAAATAATAATATGTTGCCATATATTGGAGCATGTTGTAGTTTGCGCCAATGACTCAAGCAGATAAAAACAATATCCTGTAGTCCCTACAACATGGTTTCCAACAAACGATGCTAAACTCTTCGAATTTTTTGAAGACATAACAAAAAACATAGAACACAATAAACAAACAGATCTATTAATAATGGATTTTTCAAAGGCCTTCGATAAAGTCAGCCATAATCTCTTCATTCATAAACCTATCATTACGTGATACAGGGTAAAACGAAGGCATGGATACAAAGTTTCCTATCAAATCATATGCAAGCTGTCCTAGTTGAGGGCAAGACTTATGGCTATGTACCTGTTAAGTCAGGTGTTCCCCAAGGTTTTGTCCTGGGGCCAAGTCTGTTTTTGTTCTACATAAATGACATGCAGATGACCATGCTTTGCTGTCACATCTAGAAGGACATATATAACATAAAACAACAAATCTGCAGGATATAAATGAAAGTAAAATTGATCCAAAAAATGTTTATAGGAATATGAAAAAGTCCTTGTTGTGTTTTAAGTAAACATTCTTCAGTTATTGACCCTTGTATGATGCAATAGGAATTCTTTAGTTGAAATTAACAATTTTTGTTTATGTTTTCAGAATCCATAAGTCAGTCATAGTGATATGTTTTCAGCCTTATCAAAAGTAATAAGTTTTGTATACCAACATGAAGAAGAATCAGATGATGAAGATATACATGGCAATGTAGGAAATAGCAGTGTAAACAAAGTCCAGCATGAACCTCATGGTACCAATTTGTCTAAACAAAACTCTGAAATTAACAAAAACTTTGATGGAAAAGTAACACATATTTTTGAAAAACATGGACTTATTAATGGAGAAATTTATTTTTCCTTTGATACAGTACTTGATAATGTGAGACTGCAAGTTAATGATGCAGTTCATGTTGTGGCAAGGCAAAAGAATGATGGAGGAGTTTTAATAACAGAGCAAGTGTCACTTATTGCAAAAGATTGGGTTGAACAAGAAGAAGATTTCATCGATAGTCCAGATGAACCAGTACAGGATGGAATTGTTGGTAAAATCACAAAATTTGATGGAAAAGAAGGAGCAATAAATGATTATATATATTTTACTACAGAAGATGTGATTAAGGATTATAAACCATATGTTGGAGATTATGTAAAAGCAGACTATGCTAAAACCTCACTGGAGGCTAAAGTAGAAAATGTGCAGCCATTGCGATACTTTGAAAAAGAAAGTAAAATAACAGGCTTTCAGTCTGACCATGGTTATATAGATGGAGAAATCTTTTTCTATACAGAGGCTTGCATAGATGGTTATAGGCCATGTAAATGGGATAAAGTGATCGTGAAAGCTGTTGAGAGTGCTCAGGGAAAATGTAACTGGAGAGCTGTGTCAATCATGAAGGTTAATTTGCCTATTAAAACCAGGTATTTAACGCTAGTACATGTACATATGTATGTACTTTATATAGTTTCTGTCCAAAGGATCATATATCGTAAGATTATCTCAATGGACTACGGTGCTAATGTTTTTTTCAACAATCATTTCTCAAAGCATGTGAATAACATCTGCTGCTGATGAGTCATTTCAGAAACTGTTTTTACTTTGTTCGAATGTAGGCCTTCAATTAGGAAACAAGTTGACTTACTGGTACTTGTAAATTAAGTCATCAACTTGTCAGTATCAGATGAACTAGTCTAGGGACACATAATATGGGTGCAAAAAAAACATACATTAAGCCAGACATCAATTTATGCTGAAACATACTTGCCAGTCATTTTATTAGTTGTCATAACATAACTTTACTTGAAGTTCTTCAAAAATGTGTAATTTTATCTTTTCAGTTTAACTACCAAATTTTTAGCTAGTCCAACCCATTCGTCATTTATGGAGGATTTAACTAAAAATAAAAATGGTATCTGTGTCACTGGTGAAACAGATCTTAAGCAAGTAAAGGTTGGTTCAGACAAAAAGTTGACATTATGGATTCAAAACAATGGGACGTCAATGCAGGTCCTCAAGAAATGCCATATTCCCTCAGAGGCATCACAGTTCAGTGTTGGTAGCGTGAAGTTTCTACAAGAATACTCGGCCATGACAAAGTTAGGCAATGCAGAAGTAAAAGATCACAGTGTGAATATTTATCCAGCTATGTCTGTTTATATAAATATAACTTTTAATGCAAGGTAAGATTTACTAGTAACTGATCTGTAATATCAGCCTCAGTCAATATTGATTTTTTTTTGTCCATTAAACCTCATATTGACATATACAAAGAACTAAAAATGTAATTATGTAATATCTGGCAATAATTGTGGTCAAAATTTGCAGTTTTATTGATGTTCCAAATTTAGATCTACATGTATATTTATATATAAATAATACAGTTTTTGTTTTTGTATTTTTATTTGTTATCAGTAACATCATATTGCACATATAAAATAAAACAACAAATCAAACAGCACATTGACTTCATATTTTACAACATAGCACTATTATAGTCTTCTTACAATATACATAAATTTAGACTGTCACTTCACGGTATACACTTCTTGATATCTGCAAAAAATAACAAAGATTGTGATAAGGATACAACAAAAGATGATAAACAATGGATTAAAAAAAGTTATTTTTTAAAGTTTTTTTTAAATCTGAAAAGATAAAATTTGAATGAGATAAGACAATCTACATTACAGACAAAAAGATGGTAGATAGCAGAGTAAATACATTTCTAAGTCACTACTACTTAATTACTGTCTGAAAACACCTTTATTTGTACATACCTTTGTTAACAAAATCTGTGCTACTTTAAAGTTGCTGTACATGTCAATGGATGCCAGCAAATTGGTAGCAGTTCTGTTTCTTACACAGTATTCAACAAAATCCCAGCATGCCACTTCAAGGTCATCAAGGCCAAACTGTGATGCACCACACAAAAGTCCTAAGCAAAAAAATAAGACATTGTAAAAAATATTGCTTAAAGTTTTTATTTTAAAATTACTTGTGTCCACTTTTAGAATAAAGTAATGTTTGTTTTTAAAGTTAGATTTTATGTATTCGCTTTGATAGTGAAACTCTTTTTCAAGAGTTTTTCATCTGTATTGAGGTAACAAATTTTAAGAAAATAACTGCTTTACTCTATTGCCAGACTTGTAAATTAAGGTCACTCATTTATTGTTTCTTGTCACTTTATTAAGTATAGGCTGGAGGTTCACATCAAAAGCATGAGGCGATAATATAAAGCTAATTAGAGATACTGATGGTAAACCAGTTAGACATTCAGTCCCAAAACCTGTCACAAAATAAAAATACTTTTTTTATGCAACCAAACTGTTATTAGTTCATTATTGATTTAACAGATAATATAAAATAATAAAGTTATAATAATATTTACCAACAACATTAAGAGGGTCAATTTCAACAGAACCACAATGGATATACTCCACAATCTTGTAGAAGTCTTCTGGTTGGTACTTGTTAACAATGATAATCAAGTGATCACATTGTGTAGTTTTGGTGTTCTTCTTTTTCTTATCTTTTTTGTTCACTTTCTCCATTACTTTAGTTTCTCTCTGTTTCTGTAGTATCAGGTTGTAGAGAACTCTAGAGAAGAAATAATTATTCATTATAAATTTATTCCTAGGGTATGAATGTTGTATGATGTTATTATGGATGATTCTGGAAATTCTTATGATAAATAATGAACTGCATTAACAAAAATAAAAAAACAATAAAGGGATGTTTTAGTAAATTAAAATTTTAGTATTAATTCCTTAGTTGTCCTTTATGTTCATTTTAAATTTATAAAAAGTCATTACCTGCTTCTAGTGGCCAAAATGGACTTGACACCATAAACTTCAATCTTTTTAGGGCCAACTTCAAATTTGACATCACATAGTTTGGGAATAGATAAAATTGTTTTCAGTTGTTCTGTTAGAGCTCGTGTGTTTCTGAAAGTCATCTTTTCATGTGTGGTATTTTGTTCTATTGGGACGGATTGTACGTTTTTTGTGGGATTTTGTGTCTCCATTTGACTACCACTGTCTGATAAATCGAGTATTGATTCATATCCAGATGAGTAATCTGTAAAATAAAGAAGAAAATTTAAAGCAATATTATCTTATCAATTTTGATAAAAATAAATAATGTTACATTTTGATGCATTTAATTCTTTTTTTCTGCATTCAAAAATCTTCATGAAGATACCAGAAAACAAGAGGCTTCTTGTAATACATGTATTTATTGTCATTGAATAAGAACCTTACATTTAGATGTGGTGTCATAACCATTTTTTAAAATTAACAAGAAAAAAATTTTAGTCTTAAAAATTGTTCTATATTGTAAAGATTCAAACGAACCATTTTAAATTTTGTTTTAACACTGCTTTAATTTGTATTAATGTCAACTTTTCATGGGGTACATGTATGTGCCAATTAGATTCTATTATAAATATTATAATAGAAAGTTAATGATATGGTTGTTTTATTTTTAATTACATTTACTTAATTAGAAAGTATAAAATATTTGTCTGTAAATTCATGTAATATCAAGTGGAAAGTTTATAATATTAACATTTTTAGTTATTCTAGTAAACAAAATCATTAAACATTCATATATGTATTTTGACACAGAAAGTACAATTTTGTAAAATAAATTTATTTAAAAAAAGGAACATGATTCATTATTATATTCATTTATATTAATTATTTTTTATTATTAAGTTCTGATTTAAATATTTATATTTAAACTTTTTATTTTGTATATTTATTAAATTTACATTAGAAAAATGATATTAATTACAAAAATTTTGAACTTACCATCAAATTCAATCTGTTCATAGTCCACCAAAGCTAGATTTGATTCACATCTTTCCATTCTTGTAAGCTAACTTGAACAATTTCACACTTAAAATGATTATATTTTAAGTTAATTTTTTCAGATTTATATATATGTAGAATTTGTTTCTTCTTGATGGGGATGAGTAAATGGCTTATGCTAGAGCTTGGGTTCTCCACTTGTTTGATTTCCAGGGCTTGTGTTTTCATTCCTGTGTAATGTCTTAGGCTTGGGTCTCATCTTTAATGATTTAATTTATTAAATTTTGTGGTTTTTCTTTCAAAGTTGCCTTTCCATTTGTTTGTTTAGAATTTATCTAAAGAAAACGTTAAAATAAATTAAGAGATTATAAAATTAAAATCAAACAATATGCAGAAAAATTTGTCAAAGGATGGCAAAAGATATATGGACATAAATTTTTTTTTATAATAAGTAAGTTTATCCCAAAATAAAACTGTAATAAATATTTACCTCTATTTAATATTAACAAATTCTTTCAGCTTTGATGAAACTTATCCAGGTTTCAAGTAAATACACATGTAGTCCTAAATTAGTTTCTTTGTAGATTTTTAATTATTTAACACTGTATTTATTTCAATAAAAAAGGGGATATTGGGGAATGGATTGTTAGTAAAAAAAGTGGATGAAGATGCAAAATATAGATATTAGCCAAGAAAATTCCAATTTTGAAGTTGAAACAAATTGACAGATGCCTGAAATAAATATAGCATAGGTTGTTATGTACATATATTAACAAATAAACAAATAAAACTGTACAATTTACTGTAACCATCATAAGATTGATGTTAAGAACATGGTTTGTTTGAACAGAGTTTAACACTACTCTTAGCAATTTTCACGTGGTTCAGTGAAAAGATGGAGTACTTGCTGGAAACCCAGACTTTCTGTAGAAAAACTGGTAATCGTTTTCATTTAAGTTTGGAGTGAAGCACACCCTGTCTGCAGTAGGTCTCAAATCTGCAACCTCATTGTTGACAGGCACATGACTAATAGTAGATGACTAACAACTTTTTGCCACCAAGGTAAAGAACATGTTAAATGTTTCTAATATGTTTTTTATGCTGTTAATGTTAGTTTAATGTTTTTGTTTTTTGTGCAGGCAACATGGAGTTGAAAAACAACTACTACTGCTAGTATTTGATAGATTTAAAATTGGACGCTATTTACAAGCAGATGTTATTGATCCTTACATGTCCATGATAGACACGGCTAGTAATTATGTGGGTAGTAAAAATGAAGCATTCTTTCGTTACAAATCCTCGTCTAAATCTACTGAGACGTGGAGGATATCTGGCAGTAGACCAAACAGCAGTAGGTAAGTAATTGGTTTATATTTAAAATTTTACGTTGTGTTTAATTGTAATGTATTCATATGCAAATAATTGGCCCTCTTTATCATGAAATTTGTAGGGTAAACAAGGTTTTAGTTCCAAAATCATAGCAAACAGTTAGAAGAAATTCATTGCAATAAGAAATTAATTAAAGAAAAATCACTTCAAAATAAGTTTAACAATAAAACATTTATGTGTAAATAATTATGAAGGTGCACCCCCCCCCCCCCCAATCAAAAACAAAAAATGAATATTTGACATTTGCCCCTTTGTAACCTCTGTTAAACAAAAAAAATAGTCACAGTAATCTGAAAAATAGAACTAAAACCTTGTGTTTTCAGAAATGACAAGAAAAGGAAAAAAATGTTAGTCTTATCAAAAGCCATATGTTGGTTACCAGGGCATTGCTCATCAATCTCAATCTTTATCTGGGCTGCGGAACTATATTGATAAAGTATGAAAGTTGCTAATCTATATCAGAGTACGGATCCTGGAAGCTCTGCTGTCTGTAGACAGAGGCAACTGTAAATGTTAAACTGTGCATATAGTATGAAGAATTTAGATATTTTGGCATGTAATTTTGAAATTGTCACCAGTAACAAAGCACTTATTTAGTTATTAGAAAATTAAAGTTTATTACTAAAAATGAAATAGTTATTAAGATGAGATTTGATAACAAATGTTAATGCACTATTAATAATTGTTGAAGCCATTTTTGGCAGGATTTCACAGAGTGAAAATCCGAGTTATAGAATGATGAATGTTGGGCGGGCAGGCGGGGAAAAAATTTTCATAACAGTTTTCTCAGCAACTACTAATCACATTCTCTTGAAATTTGATATGCAGCATCAGCATGGCCTCCCATAACGTGGGATTCGATTTCAGGTCTGTCGCTCACCTACTTCCTGTTAACCGACTTAGTTAATTTTTAACGATCCACCCATTTCTGTCTTCAATTGATTTTTATTTATAAGATCAACAATAAAAGATATTCAATTAATTTTGATGAAGTGAAATAATAATAGAAAAACAACCAGATTTCTTCATCTTTTTCTTGTTCAGCAATGAAATGCTGCTCTTTGATTTACTGGACATTTTATAAAAGTATAAAAGTATGTTAAAGCAATGACTTATACTTAACACACTGGTAAACATGTTCATATGTTCATCTGTGTTAACTTTGCAGTAAATCAGGTAAAAGAAAATTCTTGCCCAACAAGTTAAAACAGTATCAGATACCTACTCATCTAAGAGAATCTATTATGGAACAAGATGACCTTGAGGAATTATATCCTGAACTTACAGAGGTATATTATAAAATTTATCGGAGGCCAATGTAGCAGATTTGTCTAGGTAGTTATACATCAGCTGTCACTAGCATGTCAACACTGGGGTTACAAGTTTGAGCCCAACTGTGGGCAAGGTGTGCTTGACTTAATTAACAATGATAAACAGTTTTCCTGTCAAAGATTGGTTTCTCACTGGGTACTCAGACTTATACCCCAATTTGAACAGGATGCAATGAATATATCTAAACAATTGCTGAAGTGGCATAACACACCATTCAAACAAATGGACAGAAACTAGTTGAGTATCTGCATGAAATTGGTGATACATAAAGCCTCCTTTTTTGTTTTCTTTCTAATTTAAAGGCCAAGTCTGCATATTTGTGTTTTAATGTAATTGCTTCTTAGTATCTAAAGTAGAAAATTTGAGATTTTTGCATCTGACTAAAGGAAAAAAAATTGAATTTCTGCTCCTATCTAATAACAAATAGGAAAGATTTTAATTTTTGGTTTCTAAGATGAAGTATTGAAAAGCTTTCATATTTGACCATTAATATATGTATATGACTAGTATAAATGACAGCTTCTTTGTTCAGATCAGCAATTTAGGTTGTTTGCTAGGAAACAAGATTGGATTTGTTTAGAAAATATTCTTAAACATCAGTTAAACTGAATTTGTATCTCTGGTAAAGGTAAACATGGTAAAGAACCGAAACATTTATTTTTCCCCATGTGTGAAAAGTGGGGGTATGGAGAAGGGTGTCTATCTTTCACAGAATATTTGTCTCATTGTTCACCTGATATTTTACATGTTACTTGGAATGATATTCAGAGTTTCCCTTATCAAACATTACCATTCTTTGACATAGGGGGTCTAATCTCTAATCTGTAAGTCCATTTACACCACTGAATGGAATTTGATGAAGGTTTCACAGAATCTTTGTCACATAGTGCCATTATGCTCATATCTCTTATTTTAATCCATCTACACCATTGATTGCTCATAATATGTTACATGTTGATCAGTATGATATTTGGAGTGGGAAGCTGGGAGTATCAGTTAGTGATCATTGCTCATAGTTTTTCTAGTTTGTAAGCAATATTCTTATTGTGAAATGTTATCTTGCTGCAGGAACTGACTCTTGAAAACTATACCAAGAAGTTTGATCTGTTAATAAACCTAGAAGAAATACAAATGGAAATAGACATCAGAGAATTTGACATGGATAGAGTAAGTTTTTATGATAGGCATAATATGGTATACATGTACAATATATGGGATTTTTTTAGTTTTCAGACTCACAAAAACACTTTATATCAATTTTCTAGAAAATCTTGTGAATTATTTATTTTGGTAGATGTGAGCTTTCGTTTTTGTTAAAATTTGATTTGTTGTTATAGAATTGTTGAACTGCAGAAAAGGATGAAGTTTTAGTTTTCAGACTATAAGCTGGAAATTCCTTCATCAATTTTTTTACAATTTGGGGAATTTTGATTTCGATATATGTGAGCGTTTTGTTGTTTTTTTGGTAAAATTATGATTTTTGTTATAGAATTATAGACTGTGAAAAAAGGGGGATTTTTAAGTTTTTAAATTTTCTTGAAATTTTGGGCATTGTGGATATTGAATCAGTGCAAATAGAATCATGCATCCATGAAGTTATATAGTTCTTGTCCTTATCATCAGACGGCTGTATCATGCACTCATGGCCCAGCTGTTGTTTACATTATGTCATCAGACGGCTGTATCATGCACTCATGGCCCAGCTGTTGTTTACATTATGTCATCAGATGGCTGTATCATGCACTCATGGTCCAGCTGTTGTTTACATTATGTCATCAGACGGCTGTATCATGCACTCATGGTCCAGATGTTGTTTACATTATGTCATCAGACGGCTGTATCATGCACTCATGGCCCAGCTGTTGTTTACATTATGTCATCAGACGGCTGTATCATGCACTCATGGCCCAGCTGTTGTTTACATTATGTCATCAGACGGCTGTATCATGCACTCATGGCCCAGCTGTTGTTTACATTATGTCATCAGACGGCTGTATCATGCACTCATGGCCCAGCTGTTGTTTACATTATGTCATCAGACGGCTGTATCATGCACTCATGGCCCAGCTGTTGTTTACATTATGTCATCAGACGGCTGTATCATGAACTCATGGCCCAGCTGTTGTTTACATTATGTCATCAGACGGCTGTATCATGCACTCATGGCCCAGCTGTTGTTTACATTATGTCATCAGACGGCTGTATCATGCACTCATGGCCCAGCTGTTGTTTACATTATGTCATCAGACGGCTGTATCATGAACTCATGGCCCAGCTGTTGTTTACATTATGTCATCAGACGGCTGTATCATGAACTCATGGCCCAGCTGTTGTTTACATTATGTCATCAGACGGCTGTATCATGAACTCATGGCCCAGCTGTTGTTTACATTATGTCATCAGATGGCTGTATCATGAACTCATGGTCCAGCTGTTGTTTACATTATGTCATCAGACGGCTGTATCATGCACTCATGGCCCAGCTGTTGTTTACATTATGTCATCAGACGGCTGTATCATGAACTCATGGCCCAGCTGTTGTTTACATTATGTCATCAGACGGCTGTATCATGCACTCATGGCCCAGCTGTTGTTTACATTATGTCATCAGACGGCTGTATCATGCACTCATGGCCCAGCTGTTGTTTACATTATGTCATCAGACGGCTGTATCATGCACTCATGGCCCAGCTGTTGTTTACATTATGTCATCAGACGGCTGTATCATGCACTCATGGCACAGCTGTTGTTTACATTATGTCATCAGACAGCTGTATCATGCACTCATGGCCCAGCTGTTGTTTACATTATGTCATCAGACGGCTGTATCATGCACTCATGGCCCAGCTGTTGTTTGCATTATGTCATCAGACGGCTGTATCATGCACTCATGGCCCAGCTGTTGTTTACATTATGTCATCAGACGGCTGTATCATGCACTCATGGCCCAGCTGTTGTTTACATTATGTCATCAGACGGCTGTATCATGCACTCATGGCCCAGCTGTTGTTTACATTATGCTTCATTGAAAGTCAATGTGAAATAAATATTCATAGTTAATGAATACTTTATTCAGTTGTTATTCCCACTTATTGTTTTAGAACCAGTGAATTGTCTGCTGACAAATAAATTTGATTTCTGCATGGAAATACTTAATATTTGTGTGTGTGTTTTTTTTTCCAGGTTTGCATGAGGAGAATAGGTGAATATCTAGGACTAAAGGTTCCAGGTCTAGCAGAAGGAAGACCATCAGTCCTGATTGGGGATAATGTTATACTGACAGACCCTAGTGATCCTGATGGCCCATGTTATGAGGGTTGTGTACACGAGGTAAATACAAGGTGTTCCTCATACCTGACATAATACGTTTATAGAACTTTACTTAGTGCAAAATGATGCTTTATTGTATAGAAGTGTAATATTTCCAGAAGAACCTAATGAAACATTAGTGCAGTATTCTATATGCAGTGCATACAACTTCCGAATGTCAGAACACATTAGAATGGTGTTTATACATTTTTGTGCCCTTTTCATGATAAAGAAATTATTGCCTGAATATTGTTGAATATTGTTCCATACAGAATAGAAATTGTACTTCAAGCTCATGCAGTATAATATACTTTTGAGTACAATTTTACCAATACTTTTTGCAAAAAACCTGCATTACCAGTAAAGGAGAAATATTTGCAGAAGCTGATAAACATTATATTGTTCTCAAACAATTACTGTATTTATTTCAAGACATTAAAAAATAATAAAATTTAATTGGGTAATGGGCAACTGCATTCAAAAGGTGAGTGTTCTTACAAGGAACTATGGTTTTATCAGCAAATAAAACATGATATAGCTGAAAAATTAGTTGAAATACATAATTGCTAAAATGGGCATAAAACATAATTCAAACCACCAAACAACTTTTAGACTGAGGTCTCATTATACAGTTCAAGGTCAACTGGCCACCTAGCCAAATAGTTCCTTAAACATAAAATTTGATAAAACTTTATTGGTAATGTTTAAGTTTTGATGATATTGCTTAGAATTATATGTATAAGCTTTTATACAAGCTGAAAAGGCATATTTTAGAGCACAAATGTCTTTTGTGATATGTGTATGAATCTATGTTTGAATGTGGTCATGTTGGCTGAGTGATTAGGCTATTTGGGATTTTCTTTCTGCACAATGTTTCTGAGAAGGTAAAAAACATGCATTTTAAGAATGTTTGTTCAGTCTTGTTATCGATTTAAAAACATATATTTATGTGAAGTTAATATGTAAATATGTTTTACAGTTGCTAGCAGATGAAGTACTAATGAAGTTTAACAAAACTTTTCATCAAAATTACACTGGAAAAGATTACAATGTTATGTTTACATTTAACAGGTAATACAGCACTGAGTTAAAATACTTACAAACTTTGTTTTGTGAATTTTAAGTACAAAAGAAACTCAAAACCATACTTATTTTTGTAAGCATTTAAAAGTTGGTAACTACAATTAAAAGGTAAGAATTTTTTAATCCTTCAAGGAAAACTTTGCTAAAAAAAGAAAATTGTATGTGTTGTCCTTCAAAAAAACACATTTGCCGTTTAATGCTTTATTGTATTTTCGATCGTCAAGTTTATACAGTGAATTATGATTTAAACATGCACTAATGGAGGTCCACCATCTTTTTAATACCCGTTTATACATGTCTATAAACTGGTCGACTATGCATTTCTATTGGTAAAAATTTTTGAGAAACAAATATGTGACAAACCAAACCATAGTTCCCCCTACTTGTTTCCCACCAGCCCTGTTTTTTCAATAAAGTTCCTTTTTAGCCAAAACAAAAAACAAAAACAGAGCACTAATAATTACCGGTATACAATTAAAAAAAAATACCTACCTATTTTAGATCTTACTATTTTAAATGTTAAGATATAAATACAATATGTATATACATTTATATTTGTGTATTGTGTATCAGAGTATTGTCAGTATGAATATTTTGATATTTGTATACTTGTACTTGCTTTGGAAAAAACTTATAAATATCAAATGGCAGCAAAGTACCTAAAAGTAGTTGCATGAAAACTTGTCCATCAGCACAAGACTAGGTCTTGGCACAATTATATTTCATATTCCTGATACAAGCTACCAGACTTGTGTAATTAATTTAAACTTTGTCCTCAGCTGTAACAATGATGTATGTGTTGAACAACATTGCCTTGAGCATATTTTAATTGTAAAGTGCTTTTATTTACCTTATTTTGCATTTTGTCTGTGAATATTAGATGAAAGTAGACCACAAGTAGGAATTAAATTGAAAACTATTTGTAGTATTATGATTAACATGTATCTCGTTATTAGTATTTTTAGTTTTATCATTACTAGTAAAATATATATTTTGTGCCTAAATAAACATATATCCCAGCTTCTAAAATTTGACATGTGTTTTTTTTAGTACAATGTATTGTATTTTTACCTATTCATTTACATATTTTCTGTGTTCTGATATCCAAAGGTATCTGATATAAACATCCTGTTCTTTGACATTATCATACCTGCAGTCCTTGGCAGAAGAGGGGTGTGACATGTGTTTGATATAAAGATCATGCTTTAGAATTTTATTAATTGAAACTAAGGTTTACAGGTATTTTTATTTCATTACATGTCTAAATTTCATAATTCATTACATGATTTCATGAAAGCCTCTAGTTCAGAACCTGAACTTGTCATTTTGAAACCCTGTGTATTTGACATTTTAATTTGTTCATATACTATTTCAAATAATAATAAAAAATTAGCTGACATTTCTAACTGTTAATGTGGCAGTTTTAGATCCGCTTACTACTGATCTAATTAACAAGACGATTTCAAACTAAAAATTCTATATTCACTAAATCTATATTCTAAATTCAACATAAACAAAGGCAACTATCCTAATTCTCTATAAACAACTGCAAAGTCATAATCCAAAATCTGCTCTTTCCCCAGACTACACTAGCATTTAAAAGATAAGCATCTTATGAATATTCATATATGACCAAACTGACCACAACAGATAAGGAGGCGTGTCATTTACAAATGAATCAATTAATTACATGTCAATACACAGCTGCTTTCACTAACCAGTATCAATATCATAATTAGAACAGCAGGTTATTATGTGATACCTTCCATGGTTCAACAGATTTTATTTAAACTTTTCACAGCTGCTAGGTACTATAAAATGAAGATCAAGTTCAATTTTCAGAACAATCCCATTTGTAGTTTTGAGTAAGGCCAATTTAAAATTATTTTTATAGGTCCAAGGTCAAGGTAAAATATGTCTTCTGAGATGGACTATTATCATGCTTAGCTTATCCTATAGGCTGATTTGCAATTCAGTAAAATAAATGTGTTCTTGGATATTAAAATCTATGCAACATGGTGGGTATCATTTATTGCCCTATTTTAGATTCCAATTTTTGTTTACTTCTCCAATGCAATTTAGGAACATAATTAAACAGATTAAATAATTTTGTGAGTGCAAAAATAGTTTTTTTTTTTAAACCAGTGTCATGTGGCAGCAAATAATTAATTTACTTCAACAGGTCATATAGCAATCTTTTGACCAGTGTGATGAGTATATTATTCTTTAATTTTGACGTAATATTCCAACCGCTTGACAGGTGTGGAAAAAATATTTCTCGTCACTAGTGAATTTGTTGTTCTCAGCAGTTGATTGGTTAAAAATAATAACGTCATAATAAGAACTCATGACATCATAAACAAAAACACCTTCCATTTACCGCGTATTCAAGTCATGAACGTAAAATCGAGGTTGGGAGAATTTGTACTTCGTTTCGCAAATTTACTACTTTTTAAAATTAGAGAAACAGAATCTTACATTAGTACTCTTGGATTATTGGATTTCTCCAATCTCGATAGTTAAATTATGAAAATTTAAGTCCTCGCCAAGGCTCGGACTTAAAATTCCATAATTTAACTATCTCGATTGGAGAAATCCGATAATCCACTTGTACCGATGTAAGATCCTATATTTTTAGATGCTCTTAAGATAACTACACAGTTTACATTATTTATTTAAATTATTATTTTCACATTTACTGTTGTTTAGGGCACCAGTCAGAAGATGTCACCAGTCGGCAGAATTTGCTGTACAGTTGGGAGACAATGGTAAGTACAGGTCTCAGAACATAGACTCTTAGGCTATTTCATTGAAATCTTTTTTTCTGAGGAGGGAATCCCATTATACTTTTATATAAGACATCCAACATTTTCTTTATACAGATCTAAATTATATTCAATGTCTCCAAAACCACCATCACTGAAAATAGAAAATATTCTCTTTTCAGCAAAACTAGCTCAAATTTGAACTGTAGTCTCATGGCAAGGAGTAGTTTAAGATGTATTACATGTTTTTTCTGAAAATTGATTTGCTTGTTGATTTGCCTATTGTGTAAATTATGCTTATTTTGGCATAAAAAATTACATAAAATCTCTTCTGAAATTTCTCTCAGTATGAACCAACTTGGTGTGGATTAACCCTGGAAAGGCTTCTTTCACAATTGGACTAAATAGATAGGGAGCTCAAGTTAATCTTGACAAAAAACATTTAAGCTACTGATAATTTAACAGCTACTGTGCAACTTTAATATTTTGCAAAGTTACATTGATTTCTTGAAAGTTCGCTCTAGTACTGTTTGATTTTGCTTTTTTCAGTTCTTTTTCCCACTGTATTGATGCCCAAGCTATCACAAATGAAGTCCTTATCCCAGAATGCTTTAGTAATGCCACTGAATACTCAAAGAACCAATACAAAACAAGACGGAATACAGTATTATAACAAAACTTTAAACAGCAGACAAAAAGCAGCCGTCAATAGAATTCTGGAAGGACGGAGTAGACCTGTTCCTTATATTTTGTTTGGCCCTCCAGGTAGTACTATAGAGGAATAAATCTTTAATAGAGATTTGAACAGCAACATGCATGTGGTGGCCAGAAATGCAATCAAACTACTAACAGGAAGTGGCTTTTTGGTATACAGACAAATAAAATTTTGCACTTAATCTGGGTTAAATCTTTCCTCTTATTTATAAAATGTTTTGTTTCAGAATTGTTGTTTGCTTGAATGTATGGTGATTTTATAAATAAGTTAATTATTATATTACTGTTCCATCCCCTAATAAAGGCCGTTTTTTTTTTTACGTCGTTGTCTGTTTAAGATTTTCACAAATTTAACCTTGAAACATAAATCTATATTTAGGTACAGGTAAAACAGTGACAGTGGTGGAGAGTATCCTGCAGATTTTACAGCTGATACCATTTAGTAGGATACTGGCCTGTACACCTTCTAATAGTGCGGCTGATTTAATAGTAAGTACTATAATGTAAACATACTATGTGTTTAGCACATTGGACCCTTCAGTTTAGCTGTTGTCATCATTTTGTGTCCATCAGTGGTGTCTTTAAACTTGTTTATTTCAGCCCATAATTGAAACCACTGGGCAGATTGTTTGTTTTGTTTGTTTTGAATGTTGTTTAATGCCACTTTACAGCAATTTTTCAGCTATATCACGGTGTCCAGTTTTTATTGGTGGAATAAGCCGGAGTACCCAGAGAAAACCCTCTAGCTTCGGTTGGAAAACTGGCAATCCTTGTCAATTAAGATTGGAGTCGAACACACCCTGCCCGCAGTGAGGCTGGAACCTGCAATCTCAGTGTTGACAGACCACATGATCAATAGTAAATGAACTACCTTACCTACTTGGTCACTGAGGCCCCTGGGCAGATTAAAACCAGACTTGGTTGCAATGTTAACTGGATGATCCTCTAAAATGTTATTGTTTGTTCCAATTGGAAAATGTTGAGACTTTTGAAAAAAAAAGAAATATTATTCAAAACTGTTGAACTGGTTGAAACCAAACTGATCAGCAAATCTATTAGAATGGATCTCTGCAAAATTTTATGCCCATCAGAAATTCATAAATAATAATTATTATATGAGCTGTTTAAAAAAATATGACCCCAAGATGTGAAAAAATGTCAAATTTAAACATGATCATATCAAGTTTTTGTTCATAATTTCCAAATGTGCATACATTGAAGTTAATAAATCAAAAGAGAAATTAACGAAAAGGTAAGAAATAAAATTTGAAATATAAAACACCTTAACATTTATACATTTTACTTCAATTAAAAATGTTATGTTTCATATAACTTGTTGCTGTTTTCTTAAACAATGTAACAAATACTAATGACTTCCTGTGCAAGATTTTGAACAATATGCAATTGTACTTTTAAAAAAAAAATTTTTTGTTTCAAGAATTTTTTAAACTCCTTTTGTTATCTACCTCTTAAAATTTTTATTAAGTAAAAGTAGTATGTATTTTTGCATATGGCAACAAAATTATTAAATTGTAATTATAATTCATCCCTAGATTAAAAAAATTTCATTATGAAGTTAAACAATTTTAAAATGATAGGTTGTAGAAAAAGTACTATGTTTAGCCTGATTTTGTTGCACTCCTAACACTACAGGTTAAAACAAATAAAAGAAGAAAATACATTTTTAAAAAGTACTGACGTAATTGTGTGATATTACTGGGAACAAATTTCATATATCTTAAGATTTGCAATAGGATATTTAAGAAAGAACAAAACTTATATATAAGCTGTTTAAAAAAAATGACACCAACAGATTATGGTCCTCCAATTTTGTCAAATTAATAGATATATTATTTATAAACAGTTAAAATGTATGTCTAGTTGTGGGAACATGTCTGCAAAAAATTTTGAAGATATATCAGAAAACAAAAAAGTTATGCCAAAAAAACATGCCAAAATTGTCAGGAGTCCAACTCTTTTCTGTGATACCTAAATATGTCCTTTTTTTCAAAGGTCACAAAATTGCCAAATCTAGTAATATGTGCATAATTCTTGTTTTATTACAAAAGTTTCATGTATTAACTTATTGAGAGATATCAAAACAAAGTATGTTGCATTTTAAAAAGTATGAAAATATTGTTTTGAAAAAAACTACCCTGTCATGAGTGCAACACAAATTTAAGCAACGTTGCATTCAGTTCTTTCTAGAAATTTTTTCCTTTTGTTTTCAATGATTAAACCAAAATAAAATCATAAATATACCTTTGCTGCATCAAAGCAGTCACAGCAGGATACCCTTAAACTGGTAATCTGATCAGGGACACCAAGTAAAACAGAGCACCCTCAACTGTCAGGAGTGCAACAAATGACATGTTTTTAGATATATTTTCTTTGTAATGTGACTTATTTTGCTAGATTTAACAATTTGGTGACCTTTTAAAAAATGACATTTTTTAAAAGTGTTTCAAAACAGTGTTGCACTCCTGACAATTTTGGCATGTTGTTTTGGCATAACTTTTTTTGTTTTCTGAGATATCTTTAAGATTTTTTGCAGACATGTTCCCACAACTAGACACACATTTTTAACTATTTAGAAATAATATATCTATTAATTTGACAAAATTAAAGGACCATAACCTGTTGGGGTAATTTTTTTTTAAACCACCCATATAGGACCCTATAGACAGTTTTTAATGCTTTCTTGAACCAATTTAAACCAAACTTATTAATATATAATGGGATAGGACATTGTTAAAATTGGAGAAAATGATCAAATATTTTATATAAATCAAGCCTGCCTTTGGTTTGCTTCATTCCTTGTTATTTCTAATAGTAGGAACAAATTGAGAGACCAAATGGTTTCAAGAAAGAACCTCATTTTATTCTCTTTAATGGATGCACATTTAATTTTAGTAATATTTTAATCAATTTTCAGTTTTAATTTTTTCTTTTACATTTATCTTGATATTCTGCAGGCAGAAAGATTACATGAGAGTGGACAGGTAAAAACAACAGACATGATCAGATTGAATGCAGCACAGAGAAGCAAAGAGGTAACTTACAAGTTCATGTTTTGCAGCCTGTAAATGGAAAATTGATTTTGTATTTAGTACACGCTTAAATAAATTCTTGAAGTTTATTATTGAAGCTTAACCTGAATGTCCATTTTTAAACAGTGTTAGTTTATTCATTGTTGTTTTTTTCTTAATTACAAGCGAATTCGGATGTGATTAAATGTGTTTAAACACCACTATTACTAATTTTTTCATTAACACCATGGAAATGCAGTTTTATTGGCAGAAGAATAAGAGTACCCTTTAAGAGACCACTAACCCTCTGCAAGTAATTTTTAACCTGAATGTCCATTTTTAAACAGTGTTAGTTTATTCATTGTTGTTTTTTTCTTAATTACAAGCGAATTCGGATGTGATTAAATGTGTTTAAACACCACTATTACTAATTTTTTCATTAACACCATGGAAATGCAGTTTTATTGGCAGAAGAATAAGAGTACCCTTTAAGAGACCACTAACCCTCTGCAAGTAATTTTTAACCTGAATGTCCATTTTTAAACAGTGTTAGTTTATTCATTGTTGTTTTTTTCTTAATAACACGCGAATTGCTTGTAATTAAGAAAAAAACAACAATGAATAAACTGAATGTCCATTTTTAAACAGTGTTAGTTTATTCATTGTTGTTTTTTTCTTAATTAAAAGCGAATTGCTTGTAATTAAGAAAAAAACAACAATGAATAAACTAACACTGTTTAAAAATGGACATTCAGGTTAAAAATTACTTGCAGAGGGTTAGTGGTCTCTTAAAGGGTACTCTTATTCTTCTGCCAATAAAACTGCATTTCCATGGTGTTAATGAAAAAATTAGTAATAGTGGTGTTTAAACACATTTAATCACATCCGAATTCGCTTGTAATTAAGAAAAAAACAACAATGAATAAACTAACACTGTTTAAAAATGGACATTCAGGTTAAAAATTACTTGCAGAGGGTTAGTGGTCTCTTAAAGGGTACTCTTATTCTTCTGCCAATAAAACTGCATTTCCATGGTGTTAATGAAAAAATTAGTAATAGTGGTGTTAAAACACATTTAATCACATCCGATAAAATTATGAGTAGTTTATCATAAAGCTAACTTGACCTATTAAAATTTGCTTGTCTTCTCAATAAAGGCAAAACTTTTCTAAAAAGAGAAAAAATTCTCTAATTTTTTTTTGTTTTGTCTTCTGAAGGGGATTCCAGATTGTGTAAAGCCATACTGTGCTGTAGGGGATGACCTTGAAACTGCTTCACACTACAGGATAGTTGTGTGTACATGTGTGTCTGCTGGTGTGTTATACTCCCTGGGAATCAAAGCAGGACATTTTACACATGTGATTATTGATGAGGTAAGTTGGTCTGTTCAGCTTCACACTACAGGATAGTTTTTGTCTCGCCTGCGACGAAAGTCGCTGGAGGCGAGACATATGTATGGGAATCCGGCGGCGGCGGCGTAAACACTTGACATCTTGCTTCATATATTTGTAAGCCCAAGCCCTAGGTCCATCAAATTTGGTACAGAGGTAGCTTATGATGAGTACTTGCCAGTCAGTCACCTGTCACCTGACCTTGACCTCAATTTCACGGTCCAGCGACTACGTTAATGTTTTTGGGTTACGACAGTTCCTCTGTAACTACGCATGGTAGGATGACAATATTTGGTGTATAGGTTGCTGATGACTAGTACATGACTGTCTGGTAGGTGTCACCTGACCTCGACCTCAATTTCACGGTCCAGCGCCTACGTTAAAGTTTTTGGGTTACGACAGTTCCTCTGTAACTACGCATGGTAGGGTGACAATATTTGGTGTATAGGTTGCTGATGACTAGTACATGACTGTCTGGTAGGTGTCACCTGACCTTGACCTCAATTTCACGGTCCAGCGACTACGTTAAAGTTTTTGGGTTACGACAGTTCCTCTGTAACTATGCATGGTAGGATGACAATATTTTTTGTATATGTTGCTGATGACTAGTACATAACTGTCTGGTAGGTGTCACCTTACCTTGACCTCAATTTCACGGTCCAGCGACTGCGTTAAAGTTTTTGGGTTACGACAGTTCCTCTGTAACTATGCATGGTAGGATGACAATATTTGTTTTATAGGTTGCTGATGACTAGTACATGACTGTCTGGTAGGTGTCACCTGACCTTGACCTCAATTTCACGGTCCAGTGACTACGTTAAAGTTTTTGGGTTACGACAGTTCCTCTGTAACCACCCATGGTAGGATGACAATATTTGGTATATAGGTTGCTGATGACTAGTACATGACTGTCTGGTAGGTTCCACCTGACCTTGACCTCAATTTCACGGTCCAGTGACTACGTTAAAGTTTTTGGGTTACGGCAGTTACTCTGTTACCACGCATGGTAGGATGACAATCTTTCGTATATAGGTTGCTGATGACTAGTACATGACTGTCTGGTAGGTTCCACCTGACCTTGACCTCAATTTCACGGTCCAGCGACTACGTTAAAGTTTTTGGGTTACGACAGTTCCTCTATAACCACACATGGTAGGATGACAATATTTGGTATATAGGTTGCTAATGACTAGTACATGACTGTCTGGTAGGTGTCACTTGACCTTGACCTCAATTTCACGGTCCAGCGACTACATTAAAGTTTTTGGGTTACGGCAGTTTCTCTGTAACTATGCATGGTATGGTGACAATATTTGGTATACAGGCTGCTGCTGATATTTAATGCTATTTACGTAATGCTTATGACGAAATTTATTTTCGTTACTGAAGCGGAATGCAGGCGAGACATTTTTCTGTGTCCACACTTGTGTGTACATTTGTGTCTGCTGGTGTGTTATACTCTATGGGAAACAAAGCTGGACATTTCACACATGTAATTATTGATGAGGTAAGTTGGTCTGATCAGCTTCACACTACAGGATAGTTGTATGTACAGATGTGTCTGCTGGTGTGATATACTCTCTGGGAATCAAAGCTGGACATTTCACACATGTGATTATTAATGAGATATTAAGTTGCTCACTTCATCGTCCCACTACTATGCATAACATTTGAAATAAAAGATCAAAATTCTGAAAAAATTAATTAGAATTCAATTAAATGTATAATTTATGAAGGGTTAAAATAAGTTTTGGTACTGTTAGGCATGTTTTAGAGAAAAAAAGACATAGTTATATAAACTTGATGATCTTAAAAACCTTATGGGGAATCATCCTGTTTGAGGTCTGTTTGTGTTATTGTTTCAGGCTGGCCAAGCTACAGAACCAGAGTGCCTTATATCAGCTTGCTTAGTTGGAGATGATACTGGCCAGGTACATACCGTATTAGTGTTTTTTTTTTTAAAAAACTGTGTGAGTTTATTTTGGCGTGATGTAATTTTTGTGATCCGTAATCATAATGAATAGCTCCATCATCTGTCTTAATATTTTGCACATTTTTGTTTTCAATTTCCAACTTTTATTGTGAATATAGCGAAAATTAAATGAACCACTTAAAGGTATATTTAAGTTGCAGTTTCATTGTCTTGGGTGACTAAAACATGGAGGTTCGAAAGATGATATCTGTAGTTAATCATGTTGGTATTGTTGTGTAATGTTTTTGTTAGTATGCTTGAGTACAAATTGTTATAATATTCATCATACTATTTGTAAGCGCACTGCAAATGAAAAAAAAAACAAAACAAAAATATCAACAGTGACCTAGAAATTATGTTTTTCAGTAATTGAAAGACTACAAAATGTTCTCAAAGTAAAAAAATGTAAGCAACAATACAATAGAAGAAGGAGTGAGCTCTAATAAAATTTAAATTGCATTTTCCGTAAAAGGGGTCATCTATGGGAGCAAGGCACTTAATATGGGAAATACTGTATTTACATTTCCAATATAGTGCTGTGTTTACAGTTCCAGTATTTAGTGTTATAATTAAACAAGTTATATTCCATGAGTTGATCATATTCTATTTGAATTAAAAACATTTAATATGTTGTTCTTTTAGATAGTTTTGGCTGGAGACCCAATGCAGCTTGGTCCTGTATTAAGATCTAAATATTCCAAACAGTATGGTTTAGAACTGTCCTTTCTAGAAAGGTTAATGATCAGACCCTTGTATGACAGAAATGAAGCAATGTTTGCTGATCACGGATCTTATGATCCACTTCTGGTAATTAAGTTTTCTTAGAATTATATTTTTACAGATATTACAAAGAGATTATTTTAATACACAATTATAAAATATTTGCTAGTCACTGCAATAATGATCCACCTATAATAAGGTTTCCTTTACAGACAATTTTGATATCTATGTGAGAATTGTCCTGTTTAAAAACTAGCCATATTGAATATACAAATGCTTTTTTTTTATAATATGTATTTCTTTTAAAAGAAAATTTAAATACATTAGCAAATCTTTAACAAAGGATATTCTCTTGGCGACATGGTTACCGACTTTCACATCACAGGGAGCTCAATGTGTGTTAGCTAAACATTTTTGCTAAAAAGGGAATTTGAGTTTTTTTATTGCCTCATCTACACAAGATTTTATTTGACATTTTTATCTGCTCAGATAAACAAAGAAAATGGCAGAACCAGTCAGTTTGTCACCCCCTCCAAAGAAACCACAATTTGCTCTTGTTCATTCAGCAAAATTTCTACAAGAAATTGATTTCTTGAATACACAAAAGCTATACATTCAAAGTGATCAATCAATGAAGAGTTTGCAATATAGTGATAAACTTTTGTAACTTACATTGAAGAAACCATGCAATCAATTCAGTTTTCTTGATACTGTAATTTAGGTTACAAAGTTGGTTGAGAATTACCGCTCACATCCGGCCATACTGGGACTTCCATCACAGACATTTTACCATGGAGAACTCTTAGTTAGGGCAGATAAACAACTCACTCACCGATTTATAAACTGGTCCATGCTGCCTAACAAATCCTTTCCTGTTATTTTTCATGGTGTAAGGGTGAGTAATTTATTACACTATATTTTTTACCACACAAGTCATTCTGCAAAACTACAGTATAATTTGGATCTGTTGATGTAGAAGGACCATAATAATATTGGCTGATCTGATTGGTCAATTTATTATGTTGTGTGTTGCTCCAGTCATGTGTCTACATATGTGCCTGTTCCTTATTTGTGCTATATCCCACCAACGAAAATTGAGGGACATACAGCTTTAGGTTATCTATTTGCTTGTTCATCCCTCCCACCTCAGGTTTTTGTTGAAGCTTTTTTTATACCCCCACTCGACAGAGTCGGGGGTATATAGTGGTCCTCATGTCTGTCCGTCCACATTTGGACAATTACTCAAAAAGTTTGCATGTGATTTGAATGAAACTTTGGGATATTGTTATATATCAGGTTGGTAAAAAGCCTATTGATTTTGGGGGAAATCCGTTAAATTTCAAGGTTGCAGTCCACGAAAAACGTTAGAAATTTTTACAAAAAAGTTGTTTCTGGACGTTAACTCAAAAAGTTTGCATGTGATTTGAATGAAACTTTGGGATATTGTTATATATCAGGTTGGTTAGAAGCCTATCGATTTTGGGGGAAATCCGTCAAATTTCTAGGTCGCAGTCCGCAAAAACTTTAAAAAATTTTAGAAAAAAAGTTGTTTCTGGACAATAACTCAAAAAGTTTGTATCCAATTTGAATGAAACTGTGGGATATTTTTATATATTTTGTTGGTAAGAAACCTATAAATTTTGGGGCAGTTTGTCAAATTTCAAGGTCAGAGTCCACAAAAAAATTCACATCTTCATGAAACTTGATAAACAAATGTCCACTGGCAAAATTCTATAGGGCTGTACTAAATATTTCCTGCCTGAGTAAACTTAGAAAAAATATGTGCCAAGCAGGACATCCGTTTCCCCAAGACACATTTTCTTGTTTTCAATAAGCTGCTCAAATATTTATTATAATCGGTTTTTAATCCCTCTTGTATTTTAACATGCATAATAATCTATTTTCAATACAAACATAATTTTTAAACTAAATTTAACTTTTATATTTATGTTTCTTCTAGGAGATTCTTAACAGTTTTACTCTGTTTATTTCTAAAAGATTATCCTGTTAATATCTTAGTCTTAATCTATGATTATCATCTAATTACTTGAAAAAAGTTATGTAAATTCAATTTTTTTTTGCCTCGTGCAAATACACATAAAAAGTAACTACACTTGAAAGGAACATTCTCTCTCATTGCTCTATTTCCCTCGATGTTATAATAATAACCTTGTTTTTTTTTGGTTCCAATATATTTGTTTTTATATTCAAATAATGTTCTGTTCAAACTTTATGGATTACCGCATGAGTTAACCCTGCAACTGAACAGTTAGAGGTTTTTTTTGTGATGCCCTCCATTTGGATATGAGTGTCTGTCTGTCTATGCCTCGGTGGTTTCCAGATGATTACTTGAAAACATGGTAAACTTTGCACAGCTGTTAAGTACAATAAAATGAAAATCAAGTTCAATTTTCAGCACAAACCAATTCGTAGTTTTCGACTTAGGCCAATTCAAATTCTTTAATCATTATTTGGTGGTTTCCATATGTTAACTTGAAAACAGCAGATTTTGTACAGCGAAGATCAAGTTGAATATTCGGCACGATCCCTTCCGTCCATAACAAAAATTTCTGTCACAGATTCTAATCAACTAGAGGATGCAGAAGCATGATATTTTGCATATTGCTTTATACTATAGTACCATATGATGTATACTTTAGTGATTTTATGCTCCTTGGTCTTCTATTTTGTTTACCAAATATGGAAGCGGGGGTATGACTAGTAATGCACACAGATTCACTTGTTTTTATAGGTGCAAGGTCAAGGTTAAAATTTTTTGCTGAGATGGACTGTTACAGTGCTCAGCTATTCCTGTTGGCTGATTTGTAGTTCAGTCAAATGTTTTCATGAATATTAAAAACAATGCAATGTGGCTGGGTATCATTTAATGTCCTTTTAGATGCCCTATTTTTATAACTTGGAAGAGTACCTGAGGTCTATATGAGCTTTTGATATCACTCTGCTTTTGTCATCTGCAAAAGGGGGCCTCGGTGGCCCAGTGGTCAAGGTAGTTCGTCGACTATTGATCACGTGGTCTGTCAACACTGAGATTGCGGGTTCGAATCTCACTGCAGGCAGGGTGTACTCGACTCCAATCTTAATTGACAAGGATTGCCAGTTTTCCTACCGCAGGTCGGGGGTTTTCTCCGGGTACTCCGGCTTCCTCCCCCAATAAAAACTGGACGCCATGATATAGCTGAAAAATTGCTGAAAGTGGCGTTTAACACCATCAAACAAACAAACAAACATCATCTGCAAAACCTTTAACTTTTTAAAAAATCTTTTCCTCTGACAGGGATGAAACTTAACAGTCGCCCAGTCGCCAATGCGAGTAGAATTTTTGTTGGGTGACCAAATGCCTGTGTCTAGATCGCCCAGTTGGCGAACGTAACAAGTGTACGCATTTTGCGTTTACATTTCAAGTTTTGTCCCTTAAAAATGTTATCGGCAATATTTCGCGCTTGTAGGATATTTGGTGAAGTGGTGTAATTATAATCCAGATCGGGAATAGATAGAACAATTTAATTGACATTGCAGGAATCGTGTTGAATTATTTTACGTGACATTTTTTGTCAAAGGGGAATAATCAAAACCGCCTAAGCTGGTTCCCGCCTGACTTATCTTTGTCAATAGGATACCACCATGGAGTTAATACTGGCGGAAACCAGTACAAAGCAAATAAATTACGAAAATCACCGGGAGTAAATATGATTTCGATTCTGGAGGTTTTAAATACGATGTTTCCTATTAACTGTCAAGATTAAAACACAATAATAATACTTAGTATTTTGGAAGTAACTTTTAGCATATTAATTAAATTAAAATAACATATCACTTACAATTTTTTAAAGAATTTATAATAGCGCATTTTACATTGAATATACATATTTTTGCAATGATGTCATTTTCTACTTCTTGTTGAACACAAATAAAGATTAAATTTATTGTACATTTTAAAATATAGAAAACATTCATTGTTTTGTTTAATGCAAAACAAGACAGACAACACATTAACTTAAATCCTACTCATTATCATAGCAAGTTTATAGTTTAAATATCAAAAAATGAAAAAAAAACATAAAACAAATACAATAGCACTCTATAGACTGTAGCTATTTCAATCATACATTTGTCATGTTTGTGTGTGCATTGTTAGCATCTGTGGCAGTCTTTTCTGTCTTACAAATCTTAAATCTAGCATGAAAATGGGTGGACATTTTCCTGCATACTTAAAATGGAAATAAGTTAATTTGTCTTATAAATTCCTAATATTGAAGAATAAAGGTAGCTCAAAATGCCAGAAATGTAGGATTTTGAGTCAAATAGCCGGTAGCTTTGGGGGGAGGTTCCTACATTCTGAGAGATAATCTTAATTTTTGGAAACAAAATACAAGCGTCCAACAGACTCAAATATCTAATTATGTATGTAATGATCCAGTAGGTAGTAACAATATCATTACAAAACAAATAACTTCTGAATTCATGTACATAAGCAAATTTGTACACATAATCATATAATTTATAGTTAAAACACACTTCCGCTGAAAAAAGTTGGATTTTTTCAGACTAGGAGCCCAGCTGGCTACTGCAGGAAAAAAGTTAAGCTCTATCCCTGTCTGAGACATGCTTATTTAAATTTTAAAATGATTCATAAATTAGCTTGTCGGTAATTTCGATTTTCATCACGACTGACTAACAAACATGGATAGAAATAGAACATGGGAGTTAAATGTAAGCAATTGTCTAATATCTTGAAAATTATTATAATTAGAGAAAATCTGACTGAAGCAAAAATGCTCAAAATATCCAGATCTACCTACCGTTTACATAAACCAAAATGTTCAGATGTCTTCATATCAAGTTTTTGTTTCATAGTAATTTCTTTTTATACCCTGTTTGGAAGAAGAGTGGGTATACTGTTTTATCCTTGTCCATTCATTGGTCTGTCCGTTCGTTCTTCTGTCCATCGGTAACAAAAAATTTCATTTACAGTTTTCTAAGCAACTATAGGATGCAGAAGCCTGATATTTTGCATATTGCTTAATCCTATAGTACCATATGGTGTATAGCGATTTTATTCTCCTTGGTCTTCTACTTCTTAATACTTTTTGTTAAAGCAGGCATATCGCTAGTGAGCATTAGCTCACAGATTCATCTTGTTATGTTTTTTGTTTGCATTTTTTGGGTCAATGTTGTTGAAATTTTAACAGACTCTGTTGGGATTTTTTTTGTAACAGACCATCCAACATGCCGCAGTAACTAAAATAAAACTTACATATATTTTGACATCTATCGTAATATATTATCACACATAGAAAAAACCTCAGCACCATCAGAACACCATTTACTCTATTAGTCAAAAATCCTTTTTTAGGTCATAACCTTTAAAAAACCATAGCTGGTTATTTTTATGTTTATTTAATTGATCTTGTAACATTTAGATTGGCATGTTTTGAGAAAATAAAAATAAAAATTCCTAACAATCTTTTTCCACCTCTAGGGTGAAGATCTACGAGAAGGTAACAGTCCATCCTGGTTTAATCCAGTAGAAACAGTCCAAGTAATCCGTTATCTCCAGGAACTTTTGAATGATCCTGATTTCAAAGTTAATCCTGCTGACATTGGCATTATTACACCTTACAGAAAACAAGTAAGTCATGTATTTCAAGTACAAGTCCTACTCAGAATCACACAATAGTCATAACCTGGATGGAAGCCTATGCTAAAAGTCACACCCACATGGAGTGAGTTTTTTTGCTGGGATTTTTTTCTTATTGCATATTGTACCTTTCTGTTACAAAAGTCCAGTAGAAAAAACAATTATCCATGATAACCTGTCCATATTTAACACTATTTCTCTCTTGTTTACATGTCACAAATCGTCCTTCACTTTAGTTATGGGAATTTTACATTGTTTGGTTTTTTTTTTGTTTGATGGTGTTTAACGCCACTTTCAGCAATTTTTCAGCTATATCATGGCATCCAGTTTTTATTGGGGGAGGAAGCCGGAGTACCCATAGAAAACCCCCGACCGGCGGTAGGAAAACTGGCAATCCTGGTCAATTAAGATTGGAGTCGAGTACACCCTGCCTGCAGTGAGATTCGAACCAGCAACCTCAGTGTTGACAGACCACCTGATCAATAGTAGACGAACTACCTTGACCACTCGGCCACCGAGGCCCCTGAATTTTACATTGTAAGTTAGCCATTTTTTTCAAAAGGGATTTAATATTGTTTACAAATGTTTGTTTGCTTTCATGACATACAATGATATTCAGACAAACTGCAAGTCTTTTCCAGCATCAGCAGCAAATTACAAAGCCCAAAAGGTTTCGAATACACATAATCTACTGCACCTACGTAAAACTTCTGTTGTAATTTAGGTCCAAATTTACTGTTGAAAATGCCCCTATCAAAATGAAACATCCACTTCATTTCAAACTGCTGAATATTTTGAGGAAATAATTGTTGATTTCAAAATATAATTTTTCTGATCTACAAAAGGAGCATATGCTTTACCATTTGCCGTAAGCAGTTTTATTAGCTCACCTGACCCAAAGGGTCAGGTGAGCTATTGTTATCACTTTGCGTCCGTCGTCGGCGGCGGCGGCGTCTGTAAACTTTTAACATTTTAATCTTCTTCTCTGAAACCACTTGGCCAATTGAAACCAAACTTGGCCATAATGTTCATTGGATGGACCTTTACAAAGTTTGTGTTTTTTATTTTGATTGGTAAACCAATATGGCCGCCACCTCAAGACTTAGTTTAACATAGGACCCTATGGGAAAAAAGTTTAAAAGGGCTTCTTCTCTGAAACCGTTTAACCAATCAAAACAAAACTTACTAGCAATATTGTTTGGATGGTCCTCTATAAAGTTTGTGTTTTTGATGGGAATTGGAAATTCAAAATGGCCGCCACAGCAGGACTTAGTTTAACATTGGACCCTATGGGAAAAAGTTTAAAAGGCTTCTTCTCTGAAACCGGTTAATCAATGGAAACAAAAAATTACTAGCAATATTGTTTGGATGGTCCTCTATAAAGTTTGTGTTTTTTATGGCAATTGGAAATTCAAAATGGCTGCCACCGCAGGACTTAGTTTAACATTGGACCCTATGGGAAAAAGTTTAAAAGGCTTCTTCTCTGAAACCGGTCAACCAATGGAAACAAAACTTACTAGCAATATTGTTTGGATGGTCCTCTATAAAGTTTGTGTTTTTTATCCCTATAGGAAATTCAAAATGGCCACCACCGCAGGACTTGTTTAACATTGAACCCTATGGGAAAAAAGTTTAAAATGGCTTCTTCTCTGAAACCAGTTAACCAATCGAATCAAAACTTACTACCAATATTGTTTGGATGGTCCTCTATAAAGTTTGTGTTTTTTATCCCTATAGGAAATTCAAAATGGCCACCACCGCAGGACTTGTTTAACATTGAACCCTATGGGAAAAAAGTTTAAAATGGCTTCTTCTCTGAAACCAGTTAACCAATCGAATCAAAACTTACTAACAATATTGTTTGGATGGTCCTTTATAAATTTAAGGTTTTTTATGCCTATTGGAAAATCAGAATGGATGCCACCGAAGGACTTAGTTTAACATAGGACCCTATGGGGAAAAGTTAAAAAAGGCGTCTTCTCTGAAACCGGTTAACCAATGTAAACAATCCTTACTACCAATATTGTTTGGATGGTCCTCTATAAAGTTTATGTTTTTTATGACAATTGGAAATTCAAAATGGCCACCAACGCAGGACATAGTTTAACAAAGGACCCTATGGGAAAAAAGTTAAAAAGGCTTCTTCTCTGAAATCGGTTAACCAATCGAAACAAAACTTACTAGCAATATTGTTTGGATGGTCCTCTATAAAGTTAATGTTTTTTATCCCAATCGGAAATTCAAAATGGCCACCACCGCAGGACTTGGTTTAACATTGGACCCTATGAGAAAAAAATTTAAAAGGGCTTCTTCTCTGAAACCGTTTAACCAATCAAAACGAAACTTACTAGCAATATTGTTTGGATGGTCCTCTATAAAGTTTTTGTTTTTTATGGCAATTGGAAATTCAAAATGGCCGCTACCGCAGGACTTAGTTTAACATAGGACCCTATGGTAAAAGTTTTTAAAGGCTTCTTCTCTGAAACCGGTTAATCAATGGAAACAAAAACTTACTAGCAATATTGTTTGGATGGTCCTCTTTAAAGTTTATGTTTTTTTATGGCAATTGGAAATTCAAAATGGCCGCCACAGCCGCAGGACTTAGTTTAACATAGGACCCTATGGGCAAATAAAAAAAATCTTCTCTATACAACCTGTTAACCAATGGAAACAAAGCTTTCTAGTAAAATTGTTTGGATGGTCCTATTTATAGTTTATTGAAAATTACAGGACTTACTTTAACATCAGGGAAACGCCATCTTCATTGCCTATAAAATCAGGTGAGCGATACAGGCTCTTAAGAGCCTCTGGTTTATTAAGCAAATAGCCAACAAAATATGCTGATTTTAACTATAAATTATTATTGGCTGGGTTGCACAAAGTGCAAAACCTGGTTTTAAATATGTTGATGTTAGGCAGGCAAAACAGCAGAGCAGGAAAAGGGTACTTATTTTGTGTGGTAAACTCCTTCTACAGTTCTCAACACAACTGTCTGAAACATCACAGACAGATTCCAGACATGTTGTGTACTGTATGTTATGGAACTGTTTGAAAAATTGTTTCCCATTTTTGTGGATTAAGGACTTTTTCAGTCATTTGTACAGAATATGGTAACTATATTATGCTATCAGCTTCTTCTGTTTTCAACAAAGATCCCTGAAATGACACAGAAATATTGCACGCATATTGAAGTTGTGCACATGCCATTATGAAATAGAGAAATGTTTTCCGTTTTCAGAAATAGGAACATTTTTCAGATGGTACTTTTTATGTGATCAACTCCTGACCCCGAATTTTGTTCTGACAACATTGTTAACCATTCCCCTAATATTACATATGTATGCTTTGTGATCATGCCTTTTCAGACTTTGTTATTAGGGCTCCGCCACATTGTAGCGGACACCCTATAGTGATCAGTCTGTCCGTCCGTCCTTGTGTCCGTCCGTGCATCCATCCGTGCTTGTGTCCGTCTGTCCAAACTAATCGTGAGGTAGGCTTTTTGATATTTAGAATGTAGGTAGATAATATCAAGGGGATGTGTCGCATACCTTGGTTGATTACCTTTGACCTTGAACTTTGACCTTAAGGTCACATTATCGCTTTCTGTATGACAAATTCATGTCCGGGCTGTAACTTTTTTATCTTTTGAGATAGGCTTTTGATATTTGGAATGTGGGTAGATAATATCAAGGTGATGTGTCGCATATCATGGTTGATGACCTTTGACCTTGACCTCAAGGTCGGCGGGTCCCACAGAGATGGGTACCATCTCACTGATATCTAGTTTTTCGCATGTACTTATACATCTATACAGTAATCCTCATGATATTGCCCTTCGAAAATTTGTGTTCCCCTGCCTTAATGGCTGCTACTTTCCAAAATCCACTTTTCCAAACAAAGGTTCATTCTTTTCATATAATTTTTTCCCTTGATATACTACCACTCTCACATATAAGTAAAACCTGGTCCAGAAGGTGGCTATATAACAAAGAAAGTGTATTGTTTTATTTCAGTTGGATTTTTCTTATAGCCTGTACTCATAGGACAAATGATAGGTGCTTCAATAATTTTATACAAAACCTATATACATGTATGATACTAAATGTCTACATGTATTTGCTTCCATGTGTAGTCATTACTTTTCATTAAACAAATACAAATAATTGAAATCTGAACACCCCCTTGACACCCTATAAAGGATAACAATATTACAGTTGTGTAAAATTACAAGGCAGAGTTTATAACAAATAATAAAAACATACTAGCCACATTAATTGAGTGTTACTGGATGTACATAGTAAATAAGTACTTTATTAATTGTTTATTCTAATTAAAATTAAATCATTCACTTTCTGCACCTTTTTCAGTAAAAAATAATTGAAATCAGAAAATCCCAACCACACCCCATCAATTTTTTTTAACATGAATGTAATTCTTAAATGACTACAATTTACATGTAGATAAATTCTTTAAAACAACTTATATGTTCTCCTAAAATATGTACATTTAAAGCAGGTTAATTGTTAGAAAACATGCTTTTGTTTTAAAACTGGCATTTTAAGGTTAAACTGAAATAATTGGGAAAGTTGTTTGTGAAGGTAATGTGTTATGTTTTTTTTTTGTTTTTTATTTATAAAAAAAATGGCAAATTTTCTACCGGTGTATTTTGTAGTAGTTTGGTACTTGTTGTCATTTTTGTTACAGTAATTAATTAAGTGATTAACACCATTTTATATTTAAATGCACAGCTCTTTCAGAAGAAAAAAATTGTTTGAAATTATTACGTAAAAATACACAATGTGCACACATACCCCGGTATTCAGAGTTAATATCTAGCAACAGAAAGTCTTAGCTTAGAAATCTTGTCAGTTTTATTAATATTATAAATGATTATGTCAGCACCCCTGGCTTACCTGTCATGTAATCATGACTTGTTTCTTTTTGTTTGTATATATTGTATACAGTCTGTTATTCTGTTCGTTTATTATTACCTTCTCTGTACAAATCAATTTTCGACTGTATGAGAATACACTATACTAAACTATTCTTTAATCAGTTTTACAAATAGTGTTTGTGTCCGAGATCATATTTAAATTTCTAGCAATAATAAATTATTAATCAAATAAAAGGCAGGGTCATAACATGTTTAATATGGTTAAAAAAATTAATTAAAAACAGTTAATTAAAAATGTTTTAGTAAGTAAAATTAACTAAATGTTTAAAAAGTTTATAAAGCACAAAAATTAATTTATATACAATGTATAAGATAAATGTATTCATTTCGTCGACGTCAGCATCTGTAAACTTTTTACATTTTAATCTTCTTCTCTGAAACTACTTGGCCAATTGAAACCAAACTTAGCTATAATGTTCATTGGATGGACCTTTACAAAGTTTTTGTTTTTTATTTGGATTGGAAAACTAATATTGCCGCTACTGCAGGACTTAGTTTAACATAGGACCCTATAGGAAAAAAGTTTTAAAAGGTTTCAGGAATGTGTTTCCAATCCAACTCTGACTTGGAAGCAGTTTAAGATATACTGTCAAGGTATCTAAGAACTAGAGGCTCCCAGGAGCCTGTATCGCTCACCTGAACCTGAAACCAAGCAACCCTTTTATATCCAGATTTTTGCCCAGGAATTGCCCAACACTTCAGCAAAAATTAATTTTGACCTGTTAAGGGAAATAACTCCTATAAGGAGGGGCTTTTGATGCTTAGGAGGGAGGTTCACTTCAAATTTGCTGTACCTGTTAAACTTTTTTAACTATCAGCCAAAAACTATCTTGACCCCCCCACCCCCGCCTTTTTGCTATTTTAAGCCAATGTTGCTATGTAGGTAGTCAGCTGTCATGAGTTGAACAATTTTGGTAGAGGACATCTCCTAAAGATGATGTGTGCAATGCTTCAAAGCAGTCTTTTCATTGGTTAAAGAGGAATTAAAATTCATTATAAAAATGTTCTAAGAGAATAATTCCTATACGGTTCTTCAGACAATCTTGACCCTAAGTCATTTTTGTAGCTCTCATAGAGAACAACAATTAAGCAATGCTAACTTGTTCTCTAGTTCTTATAATTTTCAAGATTTTGAGGCTAAAATGGCAAAAATGATCAATTTCAACAATTAAAGGGCAATAATTCCTACAAGGAGAACTTCGATTGTTTTGCAGAGGTTTTCCTGTATCTGTTATACTTTTGAACTATTAGCCAAAAACTGTATTTTGACCCCCATGTTCTACTTTTAGCCATGGTGGCCATGTTGGTTGGTCTAAGGCTATGATTTGTGCAAACTTGGTAGAGGACATTTTACTGATGATGTGTGCAAAGTTTCAAAGTAATCCGTTCAGTGGTTTTGGAGAAGATTTTTTAAGAATAGTTAATGATGATGACAACTGACGACGATGGACGCCAAGCGATGGCAATAGCTCACATGACCCTTCAAGTCAGGTGAGCTAAAAATGGCAAGGAATCAACCAAACAACAACAGCCAAAAGTCAAGGGAGGCTTACAAATCCAGATTTAGACAAACCCAAAAACAGAAAGTTAGTAGCCATAACAGAATAACTAGAGGCTCCCAGGAGCCTGTATCGCTCACCTGAACCTGAAACCAAACAACCCTTTTTTTTGCTATAAGGAATTGCCCAACACTGATGCAAAAATCATTAATTTTGACCTTTTAAGAGAAATAACTCCTATAAGGAGGATCTTTTGATGGTTAGAGGGAGAAGGGAGGTTCACTTCAAATTTGCTGTACCTGTTATACTTTTTTAACTATCAGTCGAAAACTCTCTTGAACCCCCCCCCCCCCCTTTTTTCATTTTTCAAAGCAATCCCTTCAGTGGTTTTGGAGGAGAAGATTTTTGAAGAAAAGTTAACGACGACGACGACGGACGACGACAGACGCCAAGTGATGGCAATAGCTCACATGACCCTTCGGGTCAGGTGAGCTAAAAATGAGGGTCCAATTGTTAATTAAAGCTACAATGTAGTTATTTTTTTCTCAAGAAGAAAGACAAAGATTATATTAAACTTTTTTATTAAGATTAAGATTTTTGAGTTTAAGAATTTAATTTAACAATTTTTTATCAATTATTTTTTGCTGTATTCCCATTTTCCAATCCAGTTATACTAAATAATTATCCTGTTTTGATGATGTCACAAATAGCAAACACTTTTGTACACAGAAAATTTCCACATTTTCTAATAATAGATTGTATAAATATGTAGGTCATTTTTGGTTAACACAAGGACTAGGTTATTACTGTAAATATAGGTAAAACTAAATGCTCATTAGATAAAAAAATTTAAATATGACCAATATTGTTTAGTTTTTCAAGATCAGGAGATACATTTTAAACTTTTTATTCAAATTGGATGTTTCTTAAAACTTTTAATAAAATCAGCAACATTTAATTTAATGTTATTGAAATGAATAGGTTCCCCTTGTTGTAAAAATGGATACAACAAGAGTTGGTTAAGTCAAGAATTTAAATCACCCCTTTTTGTCAATGAGCTGTTCTAGATTGGTTAAGACAAGCCTATCAATAACATTATAGGCTATACCAATAGAAACTTTAATGGGTATGTGTGTTCCTATAGAGAATAGTTACAGTAAAATACCTAATATCAGTAATAATAATAAGCATATATATATCAGGTAAGTTTATTTGACTTTGTTTAAATTAAAAAAAAAAACATGAAAAAAAAATTATTTCAAAATATGATTTATGCATAAATCAGCATATTTTATACAGCAGCACAAGGTAGCATACTGTACAAACTTCTAATTTATTATTGAATGCTATGTGAAAAAAAAACAGAGATAAAGTATAATGTGATATTGTAGCTTCCTTTATTACTAGTCACAGTTGACAAGTGATATTTTCCAATATTTCAGGTTTGTTTTTATAATTGTCTAATACAGTAATAAAATATCATTAGAAAATCAAAACTTCTGTTAACAGAATTTTATTAAATCATTTAAAATTTTTTTTAGAAATTTGTTCTTATTTTACAATTTTTGAAAATCTGTTCTTATTATAAGGACTTGATATTTTAATATTAACAAAAAAGTAGATTTTTGGTATACAATCTAGACATATATGCAAACATCTTGATTTGTTAAGAATATCTAGTTCAAGAAACAATTGATTCTACATATTCTATGGTTTAATACTGTAAGCTTAGCTGCATTTCCTTTCCAATAATTGTCTTTACATTTCCGATATTGTTTCTTCCATTTCCAACATTTAATATGAACATACAGCATTGTCTGTACTATGAAAGCGCTGCAATCTACACATCATTTGGCATTAAGCTATCCTCTGCAATATATTGGATTTCAGTTATAACAATGGAAAGAGGCTTTTTAGTTGCATGTGCATATTATTTTTTCACTCCAGCACATAACTTAGGATGAGCTTCAGCTTTACTCTTATTCCTCTCCTGATTACATGTATGCTGGTTCCACTCTTTTGTAATCACCAACCTGTCTTTGTCTGTTGTTCAAACTTAATATATTGATTTGAAATCGAGACAATGATTGTTTGAAAGCATACAGCACCACAATAGATAAACCCGATATATCACTCTATTCTCGATGTAATACCCTTTTGACCAGAACTTGTCTTCCTGGTTGGTATGTGTATTGCGGTATTAGTATTATACTTTGAGATGACATTAGTTTTAAAATTTGTTATTTTTATTGTTGTTGCTTTATTGAACTGTACATAGATTTACATTTAATTTCATTAAATTGGCTTAAAAATTCTGCCGTAACACCCTCCACTACATGCAGTATGTATATAATATTCTCCATGGAGTAAAACCTGAGGTCCATGTGAGCTTTTTGCCTTGACTTGGCATGAGTTTTCTGTCTTTAACTTTTCAAAAATCTTCTCTGAAACTACTGGGCAAATTTTTTTAAACTTGGCCACAATCATCTTCGAGTTTCTGGTTTCAAATTTTTACCCAGAGTGTTGATAAATATACAAAGATGGCACCTGTCAACACACATTTTTGGTCAATATCTCAAAAATTATAATAGCTATAGAAAAAAACCAATACTTACAATAGTTGCAATTGGTCTGAAGTTGTGTAATGGCTTACTATAAGAGTTATTGCCTTTTAATGACCATTTTTGACAAAATTTTCAGTTTTTACAATATAACATGAAAACTATAAAAGCTAGATTGATATTGTAAATTGCTTAAATGATCAGCAAGACAATGCATACACTTTGTTGGTCCAAAATTGTCAGACCACTCCTTATAGGAGTAATTGCCCTTAAATGACAACTGTAACTTAAAAACTATAAGAGCTAGTGAAACTGTAATTTGCAAAAATGATCAGCAATACAAGCCCTGCAATTAACTTTATTGGTCTGAAATTGTCAAATGACTCCTTAAAGAAATTATTGCCCTTTAATAATGGATTTTTTTTTTATTGACATTTTTCATTTTTGTCCAGTAACCTAAAAACTATAACAGATAGAATGAAACTGTCAATTGCATAAATGATCAGCAATACAAGCCCTATAATTTACTTTTTTGGTCTGAAATTGTCAGACTCCTTATAGGAATTATTTCCCTTTAAAGACTTATTCGGACAAAATAATCTGTTTTTTGTGTGTAATAAATTAAACACCTAGAGTAAAACTATAAATTGCTAACCTAAAGGAGAAGCCTGCAAATAAATCATTTAATTTTTTAGAAATTGTCGGATGGCACCTTATATGAGTTTTTGTACTTAATTTGTTTAAGAAATGTTTAATTTTTGTCCAATAACGTAAAAACTATAACAACTAAACTGAAACTGTAAATTGCAAAAATTAAATATAGTCATTTGTGTTCAAGGTTAGTGATTACAGGCTCATGGAAGCTTCTGGTTTACTTCCTTTCAGTAAAAGGTCATAGTGCTATTAAATTGTACCTATTTAGTCTAATTATTTGCATAGGTTGAGAAGATAAGGCTTTTAATAGATAAACTTGGTATGGCATCAATAAAGATTGGATCTGTAGAGGAATTTCAAGGTCAAGAGAGACAGGTCATCATTATTTCTACAGTAAGTTTCACGAATGATTTAAAACTGTCTGTAATTAAAAAAAAAACAAAAGCATTTTGTTGATATATTTTTTTTACATTTTTAAAACAGTCATGCATATTTCAAAAACCCAATCCTGTATATTATTGTATATCTGCTTCATCCTCAACAGAGGGTCAAATGTCTGTATATAGTTGAACCCTTTCATTTTTATCTAGTTGACTTATTGTTATCATATTTTATCAGTATGGCCCTTAGGTAAAAATATAGGTTGGAATTGATAATGGGGGAAAAGAACTGATGTACTGTCTTTTTCAGGTTATACGATATAAATGGTATAAAAGGCTGAATTCTTTTCACCATTTCTGTAAATATGTATTTGTTATTTGATTTAGATAGGAGTTTATCGATGTATTCTGGATTGTATGTGCTTATATCTACCCAATTAGATTATAGAATTGAAAAGGGGCATAGTTTTGGTTTTTTTTAATCTTATTTTGATGGTATTATTTTAATTGGATTTATCATTGAAAGTAATTTTTATTGATAAGCCAATTTAAATAGGGTTACTTGAAGCCAATATATTAAACTTTCTGATGTGTAATATTATATTTTAACAGGTTCGATCCAATGAAAAAATGATAGGATTTGATACCAAACATACTCTTGGATTCCTTAGTAATCCTAAAAGATTTAATGTTGCCATAACTAGAGCTCAAGCATTGCTGATCATCATAGGAAATCCATATGTTCTCATACAGGTAAATAAATTATTACTGACTGTCATAGGAAATCCATATGTTCCCTTACATGTAAATAAATTACTGACTGTCATAGGAAATCCATATGTTCTCATACAGGTAAAAAAATTATTACTGACTGTCATAGGAAATCCATGTGTTCTCATACATGTAAATAAATTACTGATTGTCATAGGAAATCCATATGTTCTCATACATTTAAATAATTAAGAAATAATTCACGGAGGCTGTGGTTTATCATTGTTTTACCACGGGTGACCATTTATGTTGTATTATTTCTTCCCGAGCGATAGCGAGGGATAAAATAACGACATAAATGGTCATCCCGTGGTAAAACAATGATAAATCACAGTCTCCATGAATTATTTCTATTCTAATAAGACAATTAGAGTACATTTATAATATTTTCGTACCTATAGGAAACATCATTTCTGCCATAAACTGGCTGTTCCGTCAATGTAACACACAATATATTGCAACGGATAATTATAGCACGTGTCGCTATTTATAAGATTTATACGTCATATGCAATAGCTTTCCGGTGGGAGTTACGGTTTTGTAATTGGAAGAGCCATTTAAAACATGCCCTTCTCAGCGCGTGTTGCTCATAGATGAATCATTTTATTACCACAGTTGTGGTCTCAAAGCCTTTAAAGCACGTCATATTAGAATAACTGATAATCATAGGAAATTCATGTTCTCATGCAGATAAATTACTGATTATCATAGAAAATCCATATGTTCTCATACAGGTAAATACAAATCTGATTGTCTTGGGAAATCCAATTTGTTTTCATACTGGGTAAAAACTGATTGTCATAGAAATCTGTATGTTCTATTACAGGTAAATAAATTACTGATTGTCAAAGGAAATCCATATGTTCTCATACAGGTACAAAATAACTCATAAAAGTAAACTGTTTATTTCAGGATACATATTGGGAGTCATTTATTCAGTACTGTATAGACAATGGAGGCTACACGGGATGTAGTATACCTGGTGCTGAAGGCACAGAGAAACTAGGAAATGCCTGCGATGGTGATGAATATGAAGACAGTTTAGGTAATCATGGTTGAAATATCTTTGCACCGAGTTTTTATTTTCCATTACAAAGATTTAACACACAGGAAGTGTGATTAAATATGGCTTGGGAAGATATGATGCCTTGATAAAGTGTATCGTTACCCCGAAGAAAGGAGACATTAACGGGCTGATGTGAAGAAATTTCAGAAATAGATCATATAGACATGAATAATGATTATTAGGTGTTAGTGAAAAATCATGGAAATTCCTCATCTTCTAAATTAACTGATTTTTTAGTAAATAATTTATGCAAAATATTATTTTTTAATTTGACTGCAAATGATATTGTTTGTAATGAATTATTTTTTATAAAGATGGAGATTTAATCAAAATTGTGTTTTATTTCCATGCATAATTGATATTGGTTTGGAGTCGCTGAACATTCAGTTTGTGAAACAGAATACAGAAAACATCCGTCTGTATTAAGCAATACTTAATGGATTCCAACAGGAAATTGTTCTAGTCAGTTTTATATGATTGTATCATTGTTTTTAAACTTTTTATTTTGTTCAGCTTAGATAGCTTTCCATTCAATCAGTTTTTATTAAATTTGTTGATATCACATTTTCAGCCTTTTTCTAGATTACTAGAGTGAATGATCTTTGCTTACCTGCTATGATAATGGTCTTCTTTTTGGCAAATAAATGGTTGGGGTGGTTTGATGCTAATATTCTAGGTAATAGATATTGGATTTGATTACCTTTGGGGTTAAGCCAGACATTGGTACTGGATGCATATCCATTATCACATACACTACTGATGATGTAGAGCAAGGACTAGTATTGGCATCATAATATTTTGTGGAGTGAAGTGTAAACTGTTACATACCTCAGTGTACTCACACTGTAAAATTTAGTTTGTATGTTTGTTGGAATGATGTTTAATGCCATTTTTCAGCTATACCACGCGTCCAGTTTTTATTGGGGTGGAAGCCAGAGAAAACCCTGACCTACGGTAGGAAAACTTGCAAACCTTGTCAATTAAGACTGGAGTCAAGTACACCCTGCCAACAGTAAGACTTGAACCCACAACCTCAGTGTTGACAGAACATTTGATAAAAAGTAGACAAACTACCTTAACCAATGTGTCCACCAAGGCCTGTATAATTAGCACTGTTTTTATTGGTTTGCTTATTTATACAGGTTTTATGCCATTTAGCAATTTTATACCTTTATCCATGGCATCCACTTTTATCAGGGAAGATTATCAGGTGAAAACCTTAGATCTTAGTAATATTGCCAATCCTTTATTTGCTCTCCTCTATTTCTATAGTTACTGCATGAGAGATACATAATTCCATACATATTCTGGTGACCTTTGTTTAAAATAAATTTTGTTATGCTAATGCATCTTGAACATTTGAACAAATAATTAAAATTTCAGCTGTATTATGATCTTTATTTTAAAAAATATGGTAGAAAAAAGTTCCATTTCTTTTGAACACTCTGAAGGTAAGACCACTGTGTAAAATGGAAAAGCCACACTGAAGTGGAGAACACAATGAAATGGAATTCAATTTGATACAATTGCTGAAGTGTAATTGGACTTAACATCCATGTGAATTTACTATATATAAACATGTCATATTCCAGTCATTGTGCAGATGACAGGAACTTCAGTTGTCATAACTTTTCACAATCATAATAATTAGGGTCCTATAATGATCAGTCTGTTCGTAGGAACACAATCATGTCCAGTCTGTAACTTTTTAATCTTTTGAGGTAGGCTTTTGATGTTTGGAAAGTGGGTGGATAATATCTAGGTGATGTGTCACATACCATGGTTGTTGACCTTTGACCTTGACCTCAAGGTTGGCGGGGCCCACAGAGATGGACACCATCTCAATGATATCTAATTTATTTACGTACCATACTGATGTCAATTCTTAAATGATTAATTTAATTCAAGTTTGTTTTTGCATAGAAAAACAATGTCTCCCCCTGTTTCCCAGGTTTTGGCATAATGTTATTTTTAGGTGAACTTAAAAGCTTATTAGAAAAAAATCTGTTAGTAACAAGAGGTCATGTAATTGACTAAGTTGTTACTGTGGTACTTGGGAAATTTATAACAAGTCGTAGGAGTTCAAGCATCAAATTTCTTTTTAATAAATTGCACAGCACTTTTAACAAGTACTATCTTTAAAAAAGATAGTCGACGCATTTAACTGTTAGAGATGTATGTAAAGTAGAACGGAAACTGAACAAACTGAACAATAAGAAAAACATCAAACGAAAGAAAGAGACAAGAAACATGAACATTTTCTTTCATTAATGTGTGTGTATGTGGGGAGGGGGGAGGGGGAGTTAAATAATTAACGTGCTGCGAACTGTATCCAAATAAAATAAGGCAATACAAGAAGGTTGCTACATTGATGTATTAATCATGGACTTTTATAACATGTATAATGTTACAATAAGAGTATTATCAAAAAGAGACTTGCAATTAGAGCTCCATCTCCTGTCAGCACGTGAATGACGACGGACGCAAAGAAAGAAGATAGGCATTAATGGCTTTAAAATCATAGAGTTAACAATAAACATATTTAAATTATCCCCAATTAAAAGCTATATTTCAAAATTTGAAGACCACAATGGTAAATTAAAAAAAACCTTTCTAATATATATATCTGAGTTTTTTCTTGCGATGTAGTGTATATATTATCTCGAAAACAAATTAGTTTACATTTTAAAATTTCAAAACAGGTCATTAAAAAAATTAATTTCATAAGCAAATATTACTTACATGCATAAATATTCATTACAGTTTACTATTTTATTAATTTGTCTATCTTTTAAAATGGGAACCTCTAAGAATATTTTAATTGGAATTGCATTAACATGAACGTGAAATCTCTCTAATGTGTATATTTTATTCCAGAAGGGGGGGGGGAGGGGGGTAAGATTTACTGTATGGGTTATTGAGATCCAAATAATGTGAATTTTACTTTTAATTCTATGGGCTGTGCGTGTATAGTAAACAAAATGTGTTATCGAACTACTGTGTCTCATGTAAGTCATTTGGCGTCCTGAGTATTACCGATGACCTAATTACCTTTGTGTAGGACCATTTGTACGACAATAATTTTACGATAGAGAGAGAGGGAGAGAGAGTGTGCATGTGCATGTGTCAGTCGGTCAAATCAAGAAAATATGACGTAATAAATCACCGGCGTGATAATTGTTTACATATAATTATATAGATGGTCAACAAAGCAAATATAATTCTACCCCATAAGAAATGCGCAAAAAATTACAAATTGTTTATCAGTCCTAAATATCATTCTTTTGCATTAAATCATTTTCCAAAGTTTAATTACGACTACCAATTGTTTTAAAACACCAGACTGCTGGAATAATAATTGAGAAATGCAAATATGGATACTTTTCAGAGTATACTATAGTTGATTGTTCGAACGCAGAATTTTTTACTATTTTTGTCCAATCAGAATGCAAGTTTGTCTTCACTTATAGTATGTTACCATAGGTAAGCGTCTTTTAGTTCAAAGGTCACAATTCGAAAATATACCGACTGCGTCGGAAAAATACAGTTAACCACACCTTAACCAAATTTTCATAAATTTTGGTTCAGTAGTTTCAGAGGAGTTGAGAGCAGAAACCATGATTTATGAAGAATTTTTGGAAAACTCTAAGTTCAATGGGCCATAACTCCCACAAAATTTTGAGTACCAGAATTTCCTGGTAATATATGCCAAATACATATGGTGTAATTGTTACATACCAAGTTTTGTAGTTTCACATTATACCATCATTGCAACCATTTTAACATGAAGCTGTACAAATCAAAACAACTGAGCACCTTGATCTTGTCACAAAAGTCAAACAAAGTTACAGGAAAAACTTAATTTCAGGTTCATTAATGCTCCAAGTAATGTTGAGCAGGAACTCTGATATTTCTGTACATGTTTTGCACCATTCTTTCCTTGCCTTCCTGACATTCCCCATACTATAACCAGATTTGTGTTTTGTGTGACCTGGCAAAATTTTTTATTGATGGCGAGGTGAAATCAAAGTGCAGACTGCACCGAAGGAAAGGTGCTTTGCAAGAATGAAATGCGATTCCTGCCTAATGTTTGACAGGCAATAAAACAAACCAATGTAAAATAAATCAGGTAAATAGAAACATATTGGATATAAATTAAAAAGACTAGAAAAAACTTTGCATTCCTCATAACCGATAACTCCAGCTCCCCTATTTCTTGAATGGCAATGTCCAGGGCTTTGCTGTTGGAAACTCCAAAAGTCGTTTTGCTCAAACTGTTAAATAGCAGGTGCACAATTTCACTATATGACAAAGGATTCTGTAAAAGTTTTATCAAATCCCACTCAGTGATGCAAGTAGTTGTGGATAAGAGATAGGTATCCCCTACATCAAAGAATGGGAAGTCCATGTTTGCTGGGAAATCCTAAATATCATTCCAATCAAAATATAAAATATCAGGTGTACAATTGCACTATGCGACAGAGTCCATCAAAATCCATTCAATGCAACGATACAATTGAAGATGTTTCTATCATAACTTTTATAAATATATTAATAAATAAGACAAAATTGCTGCTTGTCCATTTCAGACACAAAAATCGCACCTGTTATATGGTTGGCATATAACTTGCCTCAAATACATGTACATATATGTAAATGTCTCCCTATTAATTAAGTGATGACATAAGCTTCTAAAGTATTCAAATCTAAAATAATTTATTTCTGTTATACTCAAGGGTTTCAGTTGTCGAGTGGTTAAGGTAGTATTTATTTACTATTGATCAAATGCCTGTCAGCACTTGTTTGAATCTTACTGCTGCCAGGGTGTGCTTAACTTTAGTCTTGATTGACAATTATTAAAAGCCTCCTACCATCTGGCTTTCTCCTCTAATAAAAACAGGATGCCCAAATATAGTTGAAAAATTGCTGAAAGTGGCATTAAACACCATTAAAACACAGGGATCAGTACAAATCCATTTACATGTGCTTTTGAATGATACTGGGTTGATTTTGTTAAAGCGAGTCCCACACACTATAACAAAATCGACCCAGTATCATTCAGAGTCCCACACACTATAACAAAATCGACCCAGTATCATTCACAAGTGCATGTCAGTAAATCAATTTTTATAAATTCCCCTGATTCAAACAAACTGTATGAGGCAACATATATCTTTATAATCAGAATGCATGTCAACTAGTTTGTTTTAAATTTAAACAATGTGTCAATAGCTTATACTAAAAGACACAATCACATGGAGTGCTTTTCTGCTTGCATGTTTTAAAATTAATATTCAATATTGCAATATTGTAACTTTTTAGCTCACCTGACCCAAAAGGTCATGTGAGCTATTGTTATCACTTTGCGTCCGTCGGCGTCGTCGTCGTTGTCGTCGGCGTCTGTAAACTTTTTACATTTTAATCTTCTTCTCTGAAACCACTTGGCCAATTGAAACCAAACTTGGCCATAATGTTCATTGGATGGACCTTTACAAAGTTTGTGTTTTTTATTTTGATTGGTAAACCAATATGGCCGCCACCTCAAGACTTAGTTTAACATAGGACCCTATGGGGAAAAAGTTTAAAAGGGCTTCTTCTCTGAAACCGTTTAACCAATCAAAACAAAACTTACTAGCAATATTGTGTGGATGGTCCTCTATAAAGTTTGTGTTTTTGATGGGAATTGGAAATTCAAAATGGCCGCCACCGCAGGACTTAGTTTAACATAGAACCCTATGGGAAAAAGTTTTAAAAGGCTTCTTCTCTGAAACCGGTTAATCAATCGAAACAAAAACTTACTAGCAATATTGTTTGGATGGTCCTCTATAAAGTTTGTGTTTTTTATGGCAATTGGAAATTCAAAATGGCTGCCACCGCAGGACTTAATTTAACATAGGACCCTATGGGAAAAAGTTTGAAAGGCTTCTTTTCTGAAACCGGTCAACCAATGGAAACAAAACTTACTAGCAATATTGTTTGGATGGTCCTCTATAAAGTTCTTGTTTTTTTATCCCAATCGGAAATTCAAAATGGCCGCCACCGCAGGACTTGGTTTAACATTCGACCCTATGAGAAAAAAGTTTAAAAGGGCTTCTTCTCTGAAACCGTTTAACCAATCAAAACAAATCTTACTATCAATATTGTTTGGATGGTCCTCTATAAAGTTTATGTTTTTTATGGCAATTGGAAATTCAAAATGGCCACTACTGCAGGACTTAGTTTAGCATAGGACCCTATGGGAAAAAGTTTTTAAAGGCTTCTTCTCTAAAACCGGTTAATCAATGGAAACAAAAACTTACTAGCAATATTGTTTGGATGGTCCTCTATAAAGTTTATGTTTTTTATGGCAATTGGAAATTCAAAATGGCCGCTACCGCAGGACTTAGTTTAACATAGGACCCTATGGGAAAATGTTTTTAAAGGCTTCTTCTCTGAAACCGGTTAATCAATGGAAACAAAAACTTACAAGCAATATTGTTTGGTTGGTCCTTTATAAAGTCACCGCTGCAGGACTTAGTTTAACATAGGACCCTATGGGCAAATAAAAAAAATCTTCTCTATACAACCGGTTAAACAATGAAACAAAGCTTTCTAGTAATATTGTTTGGATGGTCCTTTTTAAAGTTTATTGAAAATTACAGGACTTACTTTAACATCAGGGAAATGCAAGCGTCATTGCTATTAAAATCAGGTGAGCGATACAGGCTCTTGAGAGCCTCTGGTTATTACGAAAGTCCAATACAAAAATGTCCACTTGAATTTTGCTACGCAATCTGACACTTTTTTGTTTTCAACAAGGGTCTTACTATGTTTACAAAAGATTGCCAGCTTTCTATAGTATTCGCGCCTAAACCGCAAACAACATTACCCGAAGGGTTTCAAATGGACAATAATCACTTGCTCCTATTACACCTGTTCTAATTTAGGTCAAAATTTACTTTTTAAAATCGCCCCATCAAATTAAAACTAGAGGCTCCCAGGAGCCTGTATCGCTCACCTGAACCTGAAACCAAACAACCCTTTTTTATCCAGCTTTTCTTTGCTATAAGGAATTGACCAACACTTCTGCAAAAGTCATTTATTTTGACCTTTTAAGGGAAATAATTCCTATAAGGAGGAGCTTTTGATGCTTAGAGGGAGAAGGGAGGTTCACTTCAAAATTGCTGTACCTGTTATACTTTTTTAACTATCAGTCGAAAACTCTCTTGACTCCCCCCCCACCCCCCGGGCCCCCATTTCCTATTTTAAGCCAACATAACTATGTAGGTAGTCAGGTGTCATTATTTGCACAATTTTTGTAGAGGACGTCCTAAAGATGATGTGTGCAATGTTTCAAATCAGTCCTTCAATGGGTTAAAGAGGAAAGGATTTTTTAAAATCAAGTAAAATTGATTAAAAAAATGGTCAACAAGAACAATTCCTAAACGGTTCTTCAGACAATCTTGACCCTAAGTCATTTTTGTAGCCCTCATAGAGCAGAACATTTAAGCAATGCTAACTTTTTCTCTAGTTCTAATAATTTTCAAGATTTTGAGGCAAAAATGTCAAAAATAATAAATTTTGACAATTAAAGGGCAATAACTCCTATAAGGAGTCCTCATACAACTTCAACCCAATTGAGTGTTTCGTATAGCTTTTGATGCAGATGAAGGCAGTCTCTTCGGTTTTCCTGTATCTGTTACAATTTTTTAAATATAAGCCAAAAACTGTATTTTGACCCCCCCAGCCTCATTTTTAACCATGGAGCCATGTTGGTTAATCTGCAGACATGGTTGGTGCAAACTTGGTTGAGGACATTTGACGGATGATGTGTACAAAGTTTCAAAGCAGTACTTTCAGTGGTTTCAGAGGAGAAGATTTTTAAAAATCAATTAAAACAGATTAAAATAAACAGTTTAAGGGGAATAACTCTTAAACCGTTAATCAGACAATCTTGACTCTAAAGCCAATTTTGTAGCCCTCATAGAGCAGAACAATTAAGCAATGATTACTTTTTCTCTAGTTCTAATAATTTTCAAGATTTTGAGGCAAAAATAATCAATTTCAACAATTAAAGGGCAATAACTCCTACAAGGAGTCATCATACAACTTTGACCCAATGGAGTGTTTTGTAGAGCTTTTGATGATAAAGAAGGAAGGTCTCTTTGGTTTTCCTGTATCTGTTATACTTTTTGAACTATTAGCCAAAAATTGTATTTTGACCCCCCTGTTCTATTTTTAGCCATGGCGGCCATGTTGGTTGGTCTGAGGCCATGATTTTGCAAACTTGGCAGAGGACATTTTACTGATGATGTGTGCAAAGTTTCAAAGCAATCCCTTCAGTGGTTTTGGAGGAGAAGATTTTTAAAGAAAAGTTAACGACGACGACGGACGCCAAGTGATGACAAAAGCTCACATGACCCTTTCAAAATGCTGAACAAATGTTAAAACTAGAGGCTCCCAGGAGCCTGTATCGCTCACCTGAACCTGAAACCAAACAACCCTTTTTTATCCAGCTTTTCTTTGCTATAAGGAATTGCCCAACACTTCTGCAAAAATCATTAATTTTGACCTTTTAAGGGAAATAACTCCTATAATGAGGAGCTTTTGATGCTTAGAGGGAGAAGGGAGGTTCACTTCAAATTTGCTGTACCTGTTATACTTTTTTCTATCAGTCGAAAATTCTCTCGACTCCCCCCCCCCCCCCCCCCCCCCCCCCACCCCCCCTTTTTTTCATTTTTTCTATTTTAAGCCAACATAGCTATGTAGGTAGACAGGTGTAATGATTTGCATAATTTTGGTAGAGGAATTCCTAAAGATGATATGTGCAATGTTTCAAAGCAGTCCTTTCATTGGTTAAAGAGGAGAAGATTTTTTAAAATCAAGTAAAATTGATTAAAAAATGTTCATGGAGAATAATTCCTCAACGGTTCATCAGACAATCTTGACCCTAAAAATCATTTTTGTAGCCCTCATAGAGCAGAACAATTAAGCAATGCTAACTTTTTCTCTAGTTCTAATAATTTTCAAGATTTTGAGGCAAAAATGTAAAAAATAATCAATTTCGACAATTAAAGGGCAATAACTCATATAAGGAGTCATCATACAACTTCAACCCAATGGAGTGTTTCGTAGAGCTTTTGATGCAGATGAAGGCATGTTTCTTCTGTTTTCCTGTATCTGTTACACTTTTTTAAATATAAGCCAAAAACTGTATTTTACCGCCCCCCCCCCCCCCCCCCCCCCCCCCCCCCGTCCTATTTTTAGCCATGGTGGCCATGTTGGTTAATCTGCAGCCATGGTTGGTGCAAACTTGGTTGAGGACATTTGACGGATGATGTGTACGAAGTTTCAAAGCATTACTTTCAGTTGTTTCAGAGGAGAAGATTTTAAAAAATCAATTAAAACCGATTAAAAAAAACAGTTCAAGGGGAATAACTCTTAAACGGTTAATCAGACAATCTTGACCCGTAAGTCATTTTTGTAGCCCTCATAGAGCAGAACAATTAAGCAATGCTAACTTTTTCTCTAGTTCTAATAAGTTTCAAGATTTTGAGGCAAAAATGGTAAAAATCATCACTTTTGACAATTAAAGGAGTCATCATACAACTTTGACCCAATAGAGTGTTTTGTAGAGCTTTAAATGCTGAAGAAGGAAGGTCACTTCGGTTTCCTGTATCTGTTATACTTTTTGAACTATAAGCAAAAAACTGTATTTTGACCCCTCTGTTCTATTTTTAGCCATGGTGGCCATGTTGGTTGGTCTGACGCCATGATTTGGGCAAACTTGGTAGAGGGCATTTTACTGATGATGTGTGCAAAGTTTCAAAGCAATCCCTTAAGTGGTTTTGGAGGAAAAGATTTTTGAAGAAAAGTTAACGACGACGACGACGGACGACGACGGACGCCAAGTGATGGCAATAGCTCACATGACCCTTCGGGTCAGGTGAGCTAAAAATGATCTACAAAAGGAACATAAGCTCGACCATTCGCAATAAGCAGTTTTATTTGTCATTCAAAAAACTTCAGCCAAGACACACCGACTTGATCACATCTTCCCTTGTTTTAAGGAACACATAAAATGAAGAAAAAAAATATTGTTTTCACTTTCATTTAATTAGATACTTAAAGCATAAAAATGCAACATCGTCTGAAACGACGGCAATTTCGTGAGGTAAACAAACATGGAAAATTAGTACGTTTTTTGGCGATGATAACAAACAACCTCATGGCTTGTTACCATGAATGGTGACCAATTTCGACTCGTGTAATGAGAAAAATGAATGGTTCAGCAGGAATTACCAATTATAAAATAAATCGAAAGGATCGGAAACTAATTGTGTCAGCTTTTACTATGGAATAATTTAGAGACATGGTGAGTGTCATGTTTACATGTTTTCAATCACCGATGTCGATTAATCCATTTATTATTCTTGTGTCACAAACACCAAAATATATTTTTCAATATATTTTTATTAAACGGAAATTGTTATATTTAATTAAACGTATATTTACGAAAAATCTACATGCCATTCACCCAACCTTAAAATTTTTTATAGATGGCGACCCTGTTCAAATCTGTACATCAACAAGCACCCACTTTTGTGTTAATTTTTATTTAATTAAACACGTAAAAAATTAGAATGCAGAACCGTCTGAAACAACGACCACACGATCCCACAAAATAATCACTAAATCACTTCATAATAACATTGTCAAATATTTTACACTGTCAGTACTACATTTGTCATTTCAGCAAAAAGATATTGGGAGAATTGCCAAATTTAAAGTTGATTTCCAAAACCAACTAAAGGCTCCCAGGAGCCTGTAATCACTCGCCTGGAACCCAAATGACTTCAACTATATTTAAATTTTTGAAATTTACAGTTTCAGTCTAGTTGTTATAGATTTTAAGTTACTGTGCAAAAACTAAACATTTCTTCAAAAGTACAATAATTCCTATAAGGTGCCATCAGACAATTTCTGAAAATTAAATGGTTTTTAGGCCTTGTCCTTAAGGGTAATTAAGAAATTAACAGTTTTACTCTAGGTGTGTTATAGACTAATTTATAATACAAAAACTGTCCAAATTCATAATTACAGTTTCAATCTAGCTGCTATAGTTTTCAAGATACAGGACAAAATTGAAAAATTTCATAAAAAATTGCCATTTAAGGGCAATAACTCGTAAAAGGAGTCATCTGACAATTTCAGACAAATTAAGTGAATTGTAGGGCTTTTATTGCTGATCATTCTTGCTAATTACAGTTTCACTCTAGCGTATATAGTTTTCAAGTTATATTGTAAATACCAAAAAGTTTGTCAAAAATCGTCATTAAAGGGCAATAACTCCTACAAGAAGCCAATACACAACTTCACACTGAGTGCAACTATTGTAGATCTTAATGTGCTGATCAATTTGAAGTAACAATTTTCTCTATATCTATTATAATTTTTGAGATAATGATCAAAAACGTGTGTTGACACCCTTGTTCTATTTTTAGTAACAGTGGCAATCTTTGTCTGTTGATCAACATCCTGGGAACAAATCTGAAACTAGGAAGGATGATTGTGGACAAGTTTGAAAAAATTTGTCCCAGTGGTTTCAGAGGAGAAGATTTTTGAAAAAGTTTATGACGGACGACAAGTGATAGCAAAAGCTCACATGTACCTTCGGTCCAGGTAAGCTAAAAAGTGTTACCAGTCTGTCTCTCGCGGATGATCATGGAATATTAGTTTAAATCATAATATTAGTTATCAGTTATACAGTATATGAGACATAATACGAAAGGACATGTATAGTACCGATTCATGTAATTGATAGATTCCTCTTACGCTTTTACGAGCGTTGGGTTATTATTACACGCCGGGTGCAGTAGTTTCTATGTACTTGAGCGTAAGCAAGGGTAAAGTTTGCTACGCAACCTTCCCAAAAACCTTGCCTCTTGCCTAGTATGATTTTTCTTTTAAATACTCTTGACCAAAACATGCCATTATCCCACTAAGAAGTGGTAGCCAGTAGTGAATTTATAAGACCAAGTACCAAATTCACTCTTCTTCAGTGGCCTGTTGTATGTCTTGAGATGAGAAGAATGAGGTTGATACTAACACATAACAGAATTTATGTAATTTATTATTAGTACATTCAGATAATGTGACCTAATTTAGGCAATAGCAATTTAACATATATCCAATAATCATATGAAAATTTCTTGAAATTAAAAAGGTATAACACTGCTTAGATTATCTTAGGACAAATAATCTGATTATCAAAATAACTTTGACATTAAAGCAAAATAAATGCCCTCAATAATCAACCTGATCAAACAATATATTTTTCATAAGCAGTGAATTTACAATATAATGTTTAATTGTGACCTTTCCAAAGGATGCTTTAAAAAAATTATTTTTTTTGCACTCTGAATAAAACCATTAAAAATAGCAGTACTTATGCACAATAATAACATTTTCCCCAATATTTTAATGTGTCTCATTTTGCATGAAAGGTGGATAAAATAGAAAACTTACTTTTAGAATCTACAGCCTAAAAAGTATTATTTAGCATCAAGCATCATACACTCCCTGTCTTATTTCTAAAGAAAAAAAATATTAAAATATAAAACCATATTTGCAATTTATATTTTTACACTGATCATATAATCTGATAATCAGCACCAGTACACTGTATCATATCAACTTCAATGCAGAATTAATTACCATACTGTTATCATCAGTCCTAATTTTAACACAAAACTTTATCCAGTTTCCTTAGCCTAAATATTCCTGGCAGTTTTAACAGAAACAAATTCATGTAAAATAAGCAGCAGGTCATTATTAACATCAAAGACCATAACTAAATAAACTTTGACATTCCAGCCTCCATCCAACATTGAATCCAACAAATTAAAACAGCAAAAACCTTATTTTTAATAATTATCATAAATATAATGACATTTTTTCTTATTTTACTGTTTCACTGCTACAAATATGTCAAAACGAAGAACCAAAAGGGTTTTCTACTTCCACTGTTTAACAAAGTGTAACTATGTTACACACATTTTTATATATTTATTTATTAAAATCCACAAGAAGAATATCTTCTATGAGACTCGAAAAACCTATCTTAAATTTCGTCATGATTTTTGTCTCAGTTTTTGCTGCTTTAACCTGCAATACAATACAATAAAAACTTCCTAGCATACAAAATACAGTATAAGTATTGCACACTAATGTATACAAAATCAACCTTATGTATAAAACTCTAAACAATGCAGTACTATTACTGATATATATTTTCTACTTCTAATGACTTAAACCACTAAAACATGTGGCATCCAGGGAAAAAACTTTAAATTACTTCAATGGGTAGGTATCAAAAACCTCATTAATTAGTGTAAACATAGCAAAAACGTAAATAAAATAGCTCCTATAGTATGCTACCCCCTTCCCTGGGTACCATGATTTAATTTAACAGTGCTGAACACATTTAAATTCAAACTTAAACATTTGTAGATAAAACCAATACTAATACATTTGCACTGAAAAAAAATTTTATTCATGTATGTAAAAATTTCCATCACACACAATTTGATGTGCAATTAAGACATTTACTTTCAGGGTATTAGTGCTATACAAATAACTTAAATTTTTTCTTGACAACAGTCAAATGTGTCTACAAAATTTATGTTAGATTCAAAGCAATGTAAAAGATATATATTAAATTTTAAAATACATGTACACATATCAGATTACATAGAAAAGAAAATTTTATAAAATCAATCGTAAAACTAATATAGCTACTTTCTAATCAAGTTACATGTACTATTACTTGACCATTTCAAACAATGGTAAATATATGGTGCTACACACAGATGATATAAGAAACACAGTTTATAAACAATGATAATAACCAAAACATACTGATATGTCTCATTTTTTCTCAGAATCTTATTTCTTTATCATTTCATTACCTAAGATTTTAAACTTGAAAATTAAATTTATTTTGAATGTGAAATCAAACATTCAGGAATTATTACTTAAATCTCTAATTTCATGGTTTTTACCCTCAAAATAAAACATATTGCATTCAAAGGTATGAAACGAAATTGTTAGTGTTTTAATAATTTGTATGTATAAGACTAAGCTAGAAAAAATTACATTCATTCATAACTTCATATACAAAAATACTTCAACATTGCATAATAAAAATCTATAAGATGTATTTATTTGATCAACAAAACGTCATCATCTTGAACTTATATATAAAGATGCAACTAAAACAAGATAACAAATATTAAGAAATATCAGATCCTAAGTAAAGAAGTCTTCAATCAAACAAGGTCAATTTCTCTAATTTTTCACAAAGAAAATCATTTCAATTATTCACATACAAGCAACTCACTTATTTCTGTATAACATAAAAAGGCAAGGGAAAATTTTCCTGAAAATTTTTGGTATAAAAGGTAGTGTTTTTTCTCTTCAAACAAACAAACAAACACAATAAAATCTAATGTTGTATCAAATTATGTTTAAAATACCAATTAAAAAGAAAACAATGAAAACTTAACAGATCTTATCCTGAATGTCCTTTGAGCGAGGTAAACTAAACAAAAAAAATATATGTCCACAAAAAATATTCACATCTAAAGCACTTTGTAAAAAGCATGAAACACAAAACCATAAAGACTATTCCAGGAAAAACTTTAATCGTATTACACAATAGGACCAGTTTTGTTACTAATTGGTTTACAGATGCACTGACCTTTACACTTTCAGAATAAAAAAAAATGTTTTTTGACCTTTCAGTTTCTAAAGGTCAAACGAAAAATAGATTTTTATAGGAAAGATGAAAAATAAAACCAGTATGTCAAACCTGAATAAATAATTCATTCTTTTCCATCAAGTTTGGGGGAAATTCTTTTATTCAAGATAATTTTGACTATATAACTTATTGCACTTCATCTTACTAAATCCATAGTAGGGAAAAAACAAATAATGATTAAGTGCAATCATGATGTGATATTTGTATGTTATATTATCGAGACTCTTCTAAAACATTGAAGGAACACAAAATAGGAGACATGATTTCCAATACACATTTCAAAAGAAAATTTTAATGTGCTGATTCAGTAATGCTATCAAATGTCTGTATTTGCTGCTTGAAATAAAAAATCATTTTTAATTTTCTAGTTTTAGTGTGTATAAACAATATTTACTTGTTAGATTTAACAATATACACGCTGGTTTCATTCCAAATGTTTCTTGTGAGCCATATACATGTACTTTGTTTCTTTTTTCAGCTAATTAACCTGCTTGAAAAAAACTGAATCTATATGCAGTGATGCTAGAATTTTCTTTAACAAATCCATGTATTTTATATTGAAATGATCAAAAAAGAAGTAAGAATGGGTCTTAAAAAATCTGTACACCAATTAATTAAACACTGTGCTCTTTTTGCAGTGAAGTCAGAAATTTCTTTCAAAATTCATGTAAGCTATATAAAATTTATCCCAAAATAAGTCAGGATAAAATGTTACATCTGACCCCTATGTAGTGTTGTTGTTGTCCTGGAAAAGCCTTAATATTGCATGTCATTAAAATTTAAAAATTACCTAAATAAATAAGAAATTATGCTATAATCATAAAAAATATTTAACTAATTGAGGTATTTTAATTCTTTGGTTCTCAACCACTGGCAGCTAGTCTGTGGAAAAAAATCTATTTAGGACATTTCTTCCTTTTTTTCATTTTCTTTCTGTTCCTCAAACTCTTTTATCTCATTTTCTTTCTGACATTTAATGATCTCCAACTGTTCTTTAGTTGGTAAGTCAACTGCAATATTCAAGTAAATTTCATCAGTTTGTTACTGCTTTTAATAAACATGTTTCTAAATGTACTGCTGAAAAAATTCATAATACTTATACCAAGGTCTCTGTAAAACACATTGGTTAAATTTTCCAGAGATTGATAATGACATTCTTATATTATTTAAGAAACAGATTATTGTGAGCAGGCTCTATGCGAATTAGAACATGGTCAGACCTTATATTTGTCAATATTTTATATCAAGCGATAGCAAGGTATAAAATGAAGACAAATATAAGGTCTGACCATGTTCTAATTCGCATAGAGCACAATTGCAATAATCTATTTCGATTCTTATATGTCTAACTAATATTTTAAAATTTTGAAGAGGATCTAAGAGGACGCTTTCAACGGTAATATTGTTTTTTTAATCTAATAAATTAGATATCTCCCGAAACAGTGTGTTAAAGCAAAAAATATTGACATAAACATATATTTTATGAATATACATACCTTTTAAGCAAAAACATATTGAGAAATCTTAATGAATTGCATTGTTCCAGTTTGAAATTTTCAGTTGAGCATATATGACGTCTGAATTCTAATTGTCAGGTCATACCGTGCTCTATGCTTATTAGAACTCTTATGTGTTCTCAAAGCGTAGGAAAGACGTCATATCAGAATTATATATTTTAAATTCTGACATAACATTTTTAATCAGTCAAGCAAATGAAAATAACTAAGTTATCTAACTAGTTTTATTTTGGCACAACATACTGCAAGATTAAATACAGGTAAAACAAACAGAGTAATGAATCAAAACTCTTAAGTACTGACGGACTCATAATTGTTATGTTCATTTGGACATTTTTAAAACTTGCCCCACCCACTTTCATCTTACATCTCAATGACTTGTATTTTATCAATCGACACTACCTTAAGAAAAAAAAAAATCTAACATAAAGAACTTTGTTAATGCCTGCACACCATCACCATTTAAAATGTCTTTAAAATAAACATAAAACAAAATATATCTTGTATTTCAAATTCTAACTTGACCTATATTTTATCTGTGTTAAGCTGGTTTACAAAATAAAATCTAGGATCAACTCAAGATAATGATTGGAAACCAAAAGTTTACCCTGGTTGCCCACCACACCTTGAAAAAACTAATAGCCAAGTTTAACTCTGCTAACCAGTTAAACAGTTAACTGATTTACATAGTGAGAATTCAGAGGAATAAATACATACCTCTGTATTGTAAGGATTTCCAAAACTGAGATTGCATATCTAGTGTTTCACAGATATCCTTTACACCACTGAAAATATATAATGTATAAGATGCTAACACAAGTTTATATGACTAGCAAGATTTTAAATTAACTTGGTTTATCTACTATGTTATTTTCGTATCCTATTGTGTATTCTGTTAACAATAGGATAAGCTTAATGCAGAGTAGATAAACCGAGTTCGGTTGGAGTAAAGGGTGTCCATAAGAGGGATAACAAGTTTGAATCACTGAGAGAGTTTTAAATTGACAGCATTCGGGGCATAACAAGTTTGTATCACTGTGAGAGTTTTAAATTGACAGCATTCGGGGCATAACAAGTTTGTATCACTGTGAGAGTTTTAAATTGACAGCATTCGGAGCATAACAAGTTTGTATCACTGTGAGAGTTTTAAATTGACAGCATTAGGGGCATAACAAGTTTGTATCACTGTGAGAGTTTTAAATTGACAGCATTAGGGGCATAACAAGTTTGTATCACTGTGAGAGTTTCAAATTGACACCATTAGAGGATTAACAAGTTTCTATAACTGATAGTTTTAAACTGACAAAGAGGGATGCTGGAAGGTTTTGGATATCTGAACAATTAGGAAGAACAACCCTGTCTCAGTAAGTTAGATTGCATACTAGCTATACTGATCTCATGACATAGAATTACTTCTGATGTTTGAACAAAAATACTGAAATAAAAGGAAACTGAAATTTACCTTTGACTTGGTATCATGGATGGCAAAATAGGTACTGTATCTCCTAACAGTGTTGATATACAGCAAGACATAGCACTGGATGTCATCTCCAAATTGTATCCTCCCTTCAATAAATCATATAAGTGTGCTTACACCATTATGGAATTTAAGAATTAAACAATGCATAATACCATGTATGTGACACAGGAAACAATTCCATACAAATGCCTAATTAGTCATGGTTAACAAGGTTTTTCTATTGTTTCTGAAGTGATGGGGTAATATCTATGGCCTTGTGCAATGTTATGTTTGGTAACAAAAGTATTCCAACATGTTGTGATATGGTAACTTTTTAAGTGGTGTCCATCTTCATCAGCCATAAACTTTTCAAATTTCAATCTTCTTCTCCAAAACTACTTGGAACCAAACTTGGCAGGAATGTTTATTGGGTGGTTCTTTACAAAGTTTGAGATTTTGGTGCTGATCAAGTATTCGGTATGGCTGCTAGGATCGTTAATTTGTTTTAATTGGCTGAATTAAAAAAAATTTCTCACAAACTGCATGGTAGATTGATTTGAAATATCACCGAAATGTACCTTAGATGTTCCCCTACAAAGTTTTAGTTTATTGTGCTAATAAAAAAATCCAAGATGGCCACCACCATGGAAAACAACTTAGGACCCTATAGGAAAAACATACAAACAGCTTCTTGTCAGCAACTCTTCCACACAGTTAAGCCAAATTATGCACAAAAAAAGTTTGGATAGTTATCTTATGAGTTTTGAGTTTTTCAAGACAAAATTCCACATGGCTGAAGGGCCATAAATGTGTTCTGATTGGCTGAAATTTCAAAATTTGTTTCCTGGCAAAAGAAATTGTGATATTATAGACAAGTACCTCAGATGGTCCTCTACTAGTTTTTAGTTTCTGAAACTGTCCCACACATTTAAACCAATTCATGTAGAAATAAAGCCAATATAGTTCTCATATAATTTTTTTTTACAGTTTTTGCTGCTGAGTGAAAATTCAATGTGGCAACATTCATAGAAAAACATATTTTCAGAAACAGTCTCACTTAAACATTTAATATCAAAATTTGAAGGAAAGTCATGTCTTTTAGAAAGTTTTTTGTACACTACAAGTACCAGTAGTTTAATTAAATGTCAGTAATGAAGTTCTGTAGTCATAATATTGTTTTATTCGTTCTATTTTGGTTAAAACTGAACAGTTAATCATTGTGCATTTATTTCTTCTAAAGGTACCATGCATTTCTATGTACAACATTTTCTGACATAATAGCCAACTTCAGAGGGATGGGTGGGGTTTTGGCAAACAAAAACATTTTAAGGATGGTCAAATTACTGCAGACAAATCTCTTTATATGATTGTTTAGCATTCATTGTAAAACATAACTTTTATCTATTCACACAAGCTACAACATTTACTGACCTCTAAAGCTAGAATAAGTTTTCCATGTGCCAGACCTCGTAACATAGCTGTCATATGACCAAACACTGTAGGAGAAAGTCTGTAATTTCCCTGAAATTGAATTTTTAAATAAAATATAAACAAGTGTGTGGAACATACCAGACTGTCATTGTACTGTATTTCCGATGAGCATCCTATATACCAGCTATTACCATCCTGCCACACATGGTTAATGAGGAACTGGCCTAATCCAAAAATTGAATGGTGAAGGTCAGGTCATACACACACACACAAGACTGTCATGCACTATTTATCACAGCATACATAATAAGAATTGTCATTCTACCACGTTTGGTTACTGAGGAATTGATCCAATCCAAAAACTTTTATGTGGCTACTGGTTGTGAAATTGAGGTAAATGTCAGGTGACAGGTTGCTTGTCTGACAAGTACATGAACTCATCATAAGCTACCACTGGACCAAAACTAATGACTTAAACTTACATAGATATAAACTGTTAATGCCACTGCCAGAACCTTCTATACTTTACTTTGTCTTTTGTTTAAATCAATTATTTGAATTCCTTATTTTTACCATGCAGCAATTCTGACATATGATTATTTGGCACTGTTTAAAGAAAAGAATTGTCAGTATGTCTGCATATGTAATAATGAACTGCACAATACATGTTCATCATTTTTGTGCAGTTGATGTATTGGAAATTTAGCAGAATGTTGTGGTTCACAAAACTGTTAAGTCATTTTTGCAGTTAATGTCATACACAGTTGTGGTGAGTTAAGCTCCAGTATTAATGTTGCTAACTTTTGCTCCACTTTATTTTTGGCTCAGGTACCAGAAAGTACTAGGTATACAGTTGATAGTGGTTGGTGGATCCTACTAGACATTTGGTCTTAAGCTAATGCCCTAGGTTGTTTAATCCTATTGGGTACCTGGTCTTCTGTCCAGTGTCTGCAGTTTCCACTGGATGCTTCGTCTTTCTCTGCTGACCAGTTAGCAGTTTCCACGGAGTACTTGGACTTTCTCTGCTGCACAAAAGTTGTTGGTCCCACTGGGTACTTAGTCTTCCATTTGCTTGTCCAGTGTTGGTGGTTTCCACTGCATACTTAGTCTTTCTTTGCTAGGCCAGGGTTGGTGATTCCCACTGGGTACTTAGTCTTTCTTTGCTAGGCCAGGGTTGGTGGTTCCCACTGGGTACTTAGTCTTTCTTTGCTAGGCCAGGGTTGGTGGTTCCCACTGGGTACTTAGTCTTTCTTTGCTAGGCCAGGGTTGCTGGTTCCCACTGGGTACTAAGTCTTCCATTTGCTTGTCCAGGGTTGGTGGTTCCCACTGCATACTTAGTCTTTCTTTGCTAGGCCAGGGTTGGTGGTTGTCACTGGGTACTTAGTCTTTCTTTGCTAGGCCAGGGTTGCTGGTTCCCACTGGGTACTAAGTCTTCCATTTGCTTGTCCAGGGTTGGTGGTTCCCACTGGGTACTTAGTCTTTCTTTGCTAGTTCATGGTCGGTGGTTCCCAATTGGTACTTAGGCTTTCTTTGCTAAGCCAGGGTTGCTGGTTCCCACTGGGTACTTATTCTTCCTTTGCTAGTCCAGGGTTGGTGGTTATCACTGGGTACTTAATCTTCCTTTGCTAGTCAAGGGTTGGTGGTTACTTAGTCTCCCTTTGCTGCCAAATTTTGGTAGTTCACACTCGCTACTGTCTTCGTCTTCCACCCTAGCCAGGCAGGTTCCAGTGGGTACTTGCTTGGTCTACCTCGGCTAATAAAAATAATTTTTACAATTGAAAAAAATCCACCCATAACACATACCGGTATTTGATATCATGTTCACATAATAGTAATAACTTACTAAAGTGTCTCCCTCTACTGCATCGAACCCAGCAGCAACAAGAACCAGGTCTGGTGAAAACTAGAAAAAAAAATTCATAATTTAAGACAATTTCTATAAAAACCTTTCTACATAAGCTTACAATGAAGAAGATCTGGTACCACTATGAAACCTCTTATGTTCAGAAAAGGCCATGCTAATTGCATAATTTTTATTTTCCTGTAGCAGTAAAAAATTCTTATTCATTGAACCATTCCATTCCATTTGACTTTAATAAACTAAAATTTTACTACAAGGGTTTTTAAACATCTACAAATCAATACATAATCATAAGGTGAAACAATTAGCTATCTGCACTTGGGCCATAACAGAATAACTTAATAATATTGTTTAAAAAATTCTTCCTTTTCCTATCTCCTGGAAAACAGTTATTGAACTCACAATTTACAATTTTTCATAAAACTGCAGACTCATGAAAATAATATCCACAAATTTAAATGAATAAATAAACATAAGTACCTCATAACATATTGGTAAAATGACTTGTTGAAATGCTGCAATGTAATCAGCATCTCCCCTAGAACCCTGCAAAGACAGACAGTAATACGAACCTCCAATTGTAATACTGGTATACATATATAAAGAGCCTCAAGGAAGTTACCAGCACACTTACTAAATATGGGATCGCCAACATGATGGTGCAGCATAAACAAATAATAATATACAAGTCTAGATTTTGCAAAGAAACAAAAAGAAGTTTCTATTACAATATATAAGTAAATAATAAAATGTGTTTGACCAACTGATGGCCTGCTTCAGTGTCAAAGATAAATCTAAAAACGATTTTTAAATCAGTAAATATGGCTTCCGCGATGACTAATTAGTTGTAATTAAATTACAATCTTGAACTTTCTCATAGTTGAGAGCAAAACTATTTGTTTCTTCATAATGATGTACAGTACAGTTTGAAACCATCTATTCTTGAACGAGTCTAAACAGCCATTTTACAAAAAGTTTGTTAATCAGAAGTTAGCTGTAAATTGACTGTTGTGTAATACAACAGTCACCTGTTGTAAAGACTACTTACATCATTCCAAGCTATGTTGACATTATATCCCTGAGCTGACTGTCCCCCCACGCACTTGTAGTATCCCTCCCCACCATAGGGGTAAAATGATCCACGGTCAAACCGGTGAAGAGATATGTATAAAACACTGCAATTTTGAACATTTAAATTAAAATCACATCTTCTGGTAAATAAATCAGACTATAAATATATATCATGGAACAAAATTTATCCATGTTCTTCTTCTGAGGGGTCAAATATTTTAAATATTTGCTACTGGTCTTTTTTTTTCATATAAATAGTTGAGTCAACCTCATCTTTTAATTCAATTCAAATATTTAGGAATTTTATCAAGAATTTACAAATGTCTCTTGGTAAATTCTCCTTTTTAATTGAAATTACATTTATACAGAATACAGGAATGCAATATCTTAGCACAGTAAACATTCAACTTAAGTTATGTTTAGATATCTTTTGCTACAAGTCATTATTTACCTGGTGTCATCATAAAATAATGTTTGTAAAGCATTGCCATGATGAATATCCCAGTCAATTATTACTATTCTGAAACATAAAATAATTAATACTTCTTTAAACCAAGAAATCAATGCAGTCATGCAATAAACAATTACCCAGTCAAAATGGCTGGGTTTAGTTGTAGGTAACTGTCAATACTATTCTCTTCTTGGCACATTTTCTGTTGAAATGTACTCCAATTGTATATGGTTATGTACTTTTCTAGTTTTCCTAAAAAAAATCTTAGTAACATAAAAGTAAGCCTTGTACCACCAAAAACATCATCAAAATAATGGCTTTTTTGAATGGTGTTTAATGCCACTTTCAGCAATTTTTCAGCATATCACGGCATCCAGTTTTTATTGGGGGAGGAGGATGGAGTACCTGCAGAAAACCCCGAACTTTGGTAGGAAAACTGGCAATCCTTGTTAATTAAGATTGGATTTGAGTCCACCCTGACCGCATTGAGACTCGAACCCACAAACTCAGTGTTGACATACCATGTGATCAATAATAGATGAACTCCCTTGAACACTCGGCCACCGAGGCCTTAAAACAATGGAAGATGACCAATCATCTTTTAAATCTGAATTTTAAAAATGTACTTCTTCTTCACATAAACTACAGGCGCATAGTTACTTTGATGGCTCACCTGAACCTGAATACAATTGAACAACTATGCAATTTTTTTTCTATCTAGCTTTTGTTCCTATAAGGAACTGTCAAACACATCTGCAAAAATCTTTAATAATGATGTTTTAAGGAGAATAACTCCAATAAGGAGTTGTCCAACACATATGCATCAATAATCATCTTGCAGATCTTGATGAGCTCAATAATTCTGTATAGAAAAGATTTTCTCTAGCTCTTATGACCAAAATTGACAATTCTGACGATTTAGGGGCAATAATTCCTGAAAGGCAGTGTCACACAACTTCAACTCAATGGAGAGTCTTGTAGAGCTTTTGATGCCGAGGAAACAGGTTCACTTCAAATTTTCTTTATCTGTTATACTTTTTGAACTATAAGTCAAAAACTATATCTGGGCCCCCTGATCTATTTTAAGTCAAGGCAGCCATGTTGGTAGCTACAATAATGTAGCCACTTGAGAATTATACATATTTTCAGCTATTAAATGCTATTTGTGTTAAATTTACATTTTTTCCTTTCTCCGCCATTCAGTTGACATTTCTACAATGTCTAAATAAATAATTTGTACACTTTTTCGTAATCATGGCATTGTTGACAAAATTGAAATTGTGGAGTGTAGAATTGTAGAATCTTATCAGTAAAAATTTGATCCCAGCTAATGCAATAAAGCCGGAAAAAACTTGATCCAGATGAAATTTTTACCAAATCGATTCAGGGGCCTCGGTGGCCGAGTGGTCAAGGTAGTTCGTCTACTATTGATCACATGGTCTGTCAACACTGAGATTGCGGGTTCGATTCTCACTGCAGGCAGGGTGTAATCGACTCCAATCTTAACTGACAAGGATTGCCAGTTTTCCTACCGCAGGTTGGGGGTTCTCTTCGGGTACTCTGGCTTCCTCCCCCAATAAAAACTGGACGCCATGATATAGCTGAAAAATTGCTGAAAGTGACTCATTTTTGTAGCTCTCATAATGCTGAACAATTTAGCAATGCTAACTTCTTCTCTAGTCCTAATAATTTTAAAGAGTGTGAGGAAAAATGGCACAAATCATCGTACAACTTCAACACAATGGAAAGTTTTGTAGAGCTTTTGATGCTAAATAAGGAAGGTATCTGTTGTTTTTCTGTATCTGTTACTTTTTGTAGTTTGTGCCAAAAACTGTATTTTAACCCCATTCTATTTTTAGCCACGGTGACCATGATGGTTAGTCTGCAGCTATGATTTGTGCAAACTTGGTAGAGGACATTTCACTGATGATGTGTGCAAAGTTTTAAAGCAATCCATTCAGTGGTTTTGGAGAAGAAGATTTTTAAAGAAAAGTTAATGACAATGACAGACACCAAGTGATGGCAATAGCTCAGATGACCTATTCATCAGGTCAGGTCAGATGAGCAAAAAAAAGGCATATTTCTATAATGTTTTAACAAGTTTTAAAAGTGAGGATATGAACATAATGACATTAAATAAGAATATTTTCTTATGAATAAGAAATTCTGAGGTAATTACTATGTATGAAAATTAAAATAAATTCACTTAAATTTCTATGGTGTCCTTTAAAATTGAGTGCCTTGCCTAATTATTAGTGCAGAAGTTGCAAAAAAGTGAAACAGCTAATTAAATCAATTCATATTAAAGAGCAGAACCAAGTAAAATCTGTAACAAATTCCAAAGCCAAAGTACAAACAAATTCTGTCATCATACTTGATTAAAGACAATAATTAAAGATTATTTACGTTTAAAACAAGATGCAATTTCTCATCCCTATCTCATGGAAGAGTGACAGCCCTTTGATGAGATAAAGAGAAAATGCAGCAAGTTTCATAAAACATAAATCTGTTTATCGCTGTTTTGTAACATTGTGACGTCACAGTGTTTTATAGCCATGGCTTGACAGCCAGGTGAGATGGTTTCATCTGGCACTAGTAGAGTGAGATGGGATAATACCACACATAAAGATAAAAGGAAAATACTGCAAAATAGCAATAATTCTGTCAGAACAAATACAAACCTTGACTAAATATATCTACAAACCTTTGAACATTATATTTTTGCTGTGCATATTTAGCAGCTATTCCAACATTGTTAAACAAACAGAAACCCATAATGGTGTTGGCTTCTGCATGATGTCCTGGGGGTCTGAAATAAAAATTTGGCTAAACATGAAAAGTGTAGATTATCACTGAAATTCTATAGAACTTCAGTGTAATTTTTTTTATATGATGAAATTTAGATCTTAAGTGGCATGTTAAGAAATGAACATAAAAAGTCAAACGGAAATGATGATGTAAAAATCAATATGCACAGGGGTGCAAAAGCCGAGTTGCCGTATTTTATTAACCAAAACTTTCATTGTCTTCATTTTAAGATTTAACATAATTGGTTATTTCAAATTCAACCGTTCATAAGTAGTAATCCCTTCCAATCGTTTCATTAAAATCGGTTGAGAACTTTTTGAGTTATGGTCCTGAAACCACTAACTCAAGAAATTTTCTAACGTTTTTCTGTCACTGTGACCTTAACTTTGAATGGATTTAACCCAAAATCAATAAGGTTCCTCCTCTTATGGTATGTAACAATATACCAAAGTTTCATTAAAATCGGTTGAGAACTTTTTGAGTTATGGTCCGGAAACCACTAACTCAAGAAATTTACTAACGTTTTTCTGTCACTGTGACCTTGACTTTGAATGGATTTACCCCAAAATCAATAAGGTTCCTCCTCTTATGGTATGTAACAATATACCAAAGTTTCATTACAATCGGTTGAGAACTTTTTGAGTTATGGTCCGGAAACCACTAATTCAAGAAATTTTCTAACGTTTTTCTGTCGCTGTGACCTTGACCTTAAACTGATATACCCCAAAATCTATGGGTTCCTCCTCTTATGGTATGTAACAATATCCTAAAGTTTCATTAAAATGGGTTCGCAACACTCTGAGTTATGGTTCCGGAAACCAATTGTTGACACCTGCCCGCCCAGCCGCCCGCCATCATCATAACAATAGCCGAGTTCAACTTCGTTGCAACTCGGCTAAAAACATTTCAAGTAAGAAAAGTAGTGAAAACCACTTCATCAACAAGAAGACTGTTGCCACTCTAAATGTAAGTAATGGATCTCAGTATTTTCGTGTAATTTTTGTAAACTTCACACAAAAAAACACAATTCTTTACTGATTTATACCAGATTATCTTGACAATACATGTAATATAATGAAAATTGCACATTATATTTTGCTCTTAAAATCCACCTACAGGAAAAAACATGGAATAACAAGGAAAACTCAGTTGAAATAAGATATCACAAAATTTAAACAATGTTAAAAAAAAATCTTGATTTGATGTGTCATTTACAAAATACTTCCAATTGCATAAATGATTATAAATTTATTCAAAACTATAGTATGATTTTCAATAAAAGAATTCATGTTTATAGACATCAAATTTATCTGTTAACTCTTTTTGTTTGTTTGATGGTGTTTAACGCCACTTTCAGCAATTTTTCAGCTATATCATTGCATCCAGTTTTTATTGGGAGAGGAAGCCTTAGTACCCGGAGAAGACCCCTGACCTGCAGTAGGAAAATTGGCAATCCTTGTCAATTAAGATTAGAGTCGAGTACACCCTGCCTGCAGTGAGAATCAAAATGGCAATCTCAGTGTTGATAGACCACATGATGAATAGTAGATGAACTACCTTAACCACGAGGCCCGTTTAACTTTTTTGAGATAATCAAATATTATAATTTTATTCCAACATACTACTTTACACATTCTCTTAATCTAAGTTGTATCTAGTAATAATATTCAATTTTGGACTTTTGTACAGGTCTATATAAAGCATATTGACCAAGTAAAAAGAAAACAACTTTTTTGTTCATTTGTTTCGTTTTAAGTAATGGTTGTTTCCTCTACACCAACCATGTTTTTTTATCAATTGCATAATGAAATCAAAACAGAATGTATATCCAAATCTATATTTAGTAACATGCGACATATATTATTAGGGCCCGCCACTTTGTGGCAGACGCCCTATAGTGATCAGTCTGTCCGTCCGTGCGTCCGTCCGTCCGAACTAATCTTGTCCGGGCTGCAACTTTTTTATCATTTGAGGTAGGCTTTTGATATTTGGAATGTAGGTAGATAATATCAAGGCGATGTGTCGCATACCATGGTTGATAAACATTGACCTTAAGGTCACATTATTGCTTTCTGTATGACAAATCCATGTCCGGGCTGTAACTTTTTTTATCTTTTGAGATAGGCTTTTGATATTTGGATTGTAGGTAGATAATATCAAGGTGATGTGTCGCATACCATGGTTGATAACCTTTGACCTTGAACTTTGACCTTAAGGTCACATTATTGCTTTCTGTATGACAAATTCATGTCCGGGCTGTAATTTTTTTATCTTTTGAGATAGGCTTTTGATATTTGGAATGTAGGTAGATAATATCAAGGCGATGTGTCGCATACCGTGGTTGATAACCTTGAACTTTGACCTTAAGGTCACATTATTGCTTTCTGTATGATAAATTCATGTCTGGGCTGTAACTTTTTTTATCTTTTGAGATAGGCTTTTGATATTTGGAATGTGGGTAGATAATATAAGGTGATGTGTTGCATACCGTGGCTGTTGACCTGTGACCTTGAGCTTTGACCTTAAGGTCACATTATTGCTTTCTGAATAACAAATTCATGTCCGAGTTGTAACTTTTTTATCTTTTGAGGTAGGCTGTTGATATTTGGAAGGTGGATAGATAATATCAAGGCGATGTGTCACATACCATGGCTGATGACCTTTGACCTTGACCTGAAGGTCGGCGGGGCCCACAGAGATGGGTACCATCTCACTGATATCTAGTTTAAATATAGTAACAAGCCTCATATATTCTTTAAAAATAGCAACATACCTAATATATTTGAGTATTAATGCAATTAAAGTAGTTTTTAGACTGATTGAAACACACAAAAATCTATTAATCTAATAAAAGATGTTATTCACATGATGGAATATTATTATATACATTACCTAATAAGTGCAACACCACTTTTTGACTGAAAGTAAAGAATACATTCTGTTTAAGTCACAATTTTTCAACTTTGATTCAACATTTTGTCAATACCAGACATATTAAACTTACTGTTTACAACACATGTATGTGTGATAATATATTTTTTGCAGATTTCTGTGAAATTGGTGTAACTTTCAATTCAAAATTTTCTTAACTGTATACTTGTATGTGTATTTAATTCCTTTCCTTTTTATTATCTACTTCATACCACAAATCTATCAGTCTTATCATGTTTTCAAGCATTACTTTTTCCTCAGTATATACAATGGGGAATGTGGGATATTTGATGTACTGTATTAACCCTGTTGAGTTTTTCTAAGTGAAATCTTCTTATTTTAGGATCTGCTGCTTATAACAAATGAAACGACAATTCTCCTGGAGTCTTTGAGCAGCACTCTATGCAACAGATATTAATGGAAATAAGAATAGAGATAATAAATTAAATACAAGAGACTTATCCTGTGATTAGGAGGTGGCTACACAAATAGATAATTTACACTTTATTCAAACAAGTGTGGACACAGAAAAACGTCTCGCCTGCATTCCGAATTAGTAACGAAAATAAATTTCGTCATAAGCATTACGTAAATAGCATTAAATATCAGCAGCGACCTGTATACAAAATATTGTCACCATACCCTGCATAGTTACAGGGGAACAGCCGTAACCCAAAAACTTTAACATAGTCGCTGGACCGTGAAATTGAGGTCAAGGTCAGGTGGAACCTACCAGACATTCATGTACTATTCATCAGCAACCTATATACCAAATATTGTCATCCTACCATGCATAGTTACAGAGGAACTATCATAACCCAAAAACTTTAACGTAGTCGCTGGACTGTGAAATTGAGGTCAAGGTCAGGTGACACCTACCAGACAGTCATGTACTAGTCATCAGCAACCTATACACCAAATATTGTCATCCTACCATGTGTAGTTACAGAGGAACTGTCGTAACCCAAAAACTTTAATGTAGTCACTGGACCGTGAAATTGAGGTCAAGGTCAGGTGACACCTACCAGACAGTCATGTACTAGTCATCAGCAACCTATACACCAAATATTGTCATCCTACCATGCGTAGTTACAGAGGAACTGTCATAACCCAAAAACTTTAACGTAGTCGCTGGACCGTGAAATTGAGGTCAAGGTCAGGTGACACCTACCAGACAGTCATGTACTAGTCATCAGCAACCTATACACCAAATATTGTCATCCTACCATGCGTAGTTACAGAGGAACTGTCATAACCCAAAAACTTTAACGTAGTCGCTGGACAGTGAAATTGAGGTCAAGGTCAGGTGACACCTACCAGACAGTCATGTACTAGTCATCAGCAACCTATACACCAAATATTGTCATCCTACCATGCGTAGTTACAGAGGAACTGTCGTAACCCAAAAACTTTAACGTAGTCGCTGGACCGTGAAATTGAGGTCAAGGTCAGGTGACACCTACCAGACAGTCATGTACTAGTCATCAGCAACCTATACACCAAATATTGTCATCCTACCATGCGTAGTTACAGAGGAACTGTCGTAACCCAAAAACTTTAACGTAGTCGCTGGACCGTGAAATTGAGGTCAAGGTCAGGTGACAGGTGACTGACTGGCAAGTACTCATCATAAGCTACCTCTGGACCAAATTTGATGGACCTAGGGCTTGGGCTTACAAAGATATGAAGCAAGATGTCAAGTGTTTACGCCGCCGCCGCCGCCGCCGGATTCCCATACATATGTCTCGCCTCCAGCGACTTTCGTCGCAGGCGAGACAATAAAACTTGCCTAATATTTATTGATATATACCTCTCCTGTAAGGACACTGTCTACTACTGACAACAATGTACCTACTGACCAGCTACCTGCCTCAAAACTCTCCTAAAAAATCAAGTTATATAAGGACTTCTGAATTGTTTAAGGATATTTAATACATATATTTTATAGACCACAGCCCAACAATACATCAGCTACAAGTTTAGTGTCAGTCAATTTAACTGCTTTATATTATTTGTAGATGAATTATATTTGTTAAAATTTTAAATATATGTAAAACACAAATGCCAATAATAAATTTAACACAAGAAAACTCAATTTTATTTTCAAATAGATGTAGAGACAGATTACAAATAAAGTTGTATACCCAAGTAGTAAATATGATGCTCAAAATTAGATATGTGTGTATATGCATAAATGTTCAAAAATGCATAGAAATAGTAAAGTCACACATAGTATGATACTCCTTATATTAAATGTTAAATAAAAAAATTAAGAAACTATAATCTTGAAAATCACTAAATATACATATCTTCACTACATTTTGTTTTTACCAATACTGGTCTTCACGAGATGTTAATTACCTTTCTTTAGTCAATAAATCACTGGCACTACACTAGAGGTAATTAATTAAATTAACAACAAACAATATCCTCTTCTAACCCAGTATCTGGTGCCATGAAGTTAAGTGTTTCTGATTATTTAATTAGCTTACAATATACATGAACTTACCTGACATAAATATATTGATTTAAATGTAGACTGGTATTTTACTAAGGCATCATCATTCATGGTCTCCATTTTCTTTAACTGTCTGATGAAATCAGGACTAAAACAGAACAGATTAGCAAACTTATGATCCTCTTTAACAAAGCAAGCGATAAACACAAAACATAACATGGGGATTTATTTATGGAGCGTTTAATATGACTGGGCAAATTAATAAAAAATATACAGAAGTGCAAGCCAAACTTTGTGTGGATTAGTTTGTTTGGATGGTTTTTAATGCCACTTTCAGCAATTTGTCAGCTTTATCATGGCATCCAGTTTTTATTGGGGGAGGAAGCTAGTGTACCAGAATATAAACACCAGATCTGCACCAGGAAAACTGGCAACCTTTGTCAATTAAGATTGAAGTTGAAGATACTCCAACCCACAATCTTGGTGCAGACATATCATGTGATATATAGTAGATTCCTAACTACTTTAACCACTAGGCCATCAAGGTCCCTAATTGTCAATGGGCATAAGAAGAGTGCTGCACCCTCAGCCCAAACATAGCCAAAAGACAGAGCAAAATTGCCTGCATTTCGCATCCGTTACGAAAAAAAGTTACGTCATTAGCATTACGTAAATAGCATTAAATTGTTATCATTTAAAATATACAATGCATGGTTAAAGAGAAACGGACATAATCCAAAAACTTGAACTTAGTCACTGGACTAAAAAATTGAGGTCATGGTCAGTTGAAACCTACAGGACACTCATATATTAATCATTAGCAATCTATAAACCAAATACTATCATCCTACCATGCATGGTTACAGAGGAAGTGCCGTAACCCAAAAACTTTAATGTAGTCGCTGGACCAGGAAATTGTGGTCAAGGTTAGGTGACAGGTGACTGACTGGCAAGTACTCAACATAAGCTACCTCTGGACCAAATTTGATGCACCTAGGGCATGGGCTTACAAAGATATGAAGCAATATGATGTCCAAGTGTTTAGGTCACTGCCGCCATACATATGTCTCTCCTCGGGCGACTATCATAGCAGGCGAGACAAAAACAGGTTTGATGAATTCAAAGAACTAATGCTATCAAAATTAAGTAATAAATAAACTAGTTATTAAAATGGTAAACACAAATGTTTATCCTTTTTTTTACCAAAAAATCTGGAAAATTGAAAAAAAAATCAAAGAATGTGTCCATGGGACACAGATGCCCCACTAAATGAAGTCCCAAACAGGAAGTAGTTGTCCAACAGGTCTGAAAGTCGCTTAGGACGTACAACTTGTGATACTGAACCACCCTGCCAAATTTCAAATTGTTCTCATGTACCGTTTCTGAGAAAAGCTTTACGGAAATTCGTTCGGACGGACATGAGTAAAACTTAATGCCCCCCGACATGTCCTGGCGGGGGCATAAAAATAAATAAAGAATCTCATGTGCAGACACACACTGGTAAACCTAAATGTCTAAGGTGACTGCTTTTTAGTAAAAAATTTGTGAAAAATGGCTAAAAAATCTATTTTTTACCATTTTGTGTACTTTTAATCAATTTTATCCAAGCATTGTCATGGGATATCTTTTAACCAAAGAACCACAATTTTAGCCATTTCTATTTGTAATTGTGTACAGTGTTCATGATTTACTGATAATGTGATTGATAAACTAAGCCATTTGTAAATAAGTAAGACACTGCATAACCGTAGTTGATAATTAATTTTTTTTTTAAATCAAAGAATGTGTCAAACAGGAAGTAGTTGCCCGACAGGTCTGAAAGTTGCTTAGGACGTACAACTTGTGATACTGAACTACCCTGCCAAATTTCAAATTGTTCTCATGTATGGTTTCTGAGAAAAGCCTGACGGAAATTTGTACATACGAACGGACGTATTTACATACAAATGAGTCCCAAACAGGAAGTAGTTGTCCGACAGGTCTGAAAGTCGCTTAGGACGTACAACTTGTGATACTGAACCACCCTGCTAAATTTCAAATTGTTCTCATGTACAGTTTCTGAGAAAAGCTTAACGGAAATTCGTTCGGAAGTACGGACAGACGGACCGACATAAGTAAAACTTAATGCCCCCCCGACATATCGTCGTGGGGGCATAAAAAAGGTTTTTAGTTTAGATAACTATTTTATCAGGTCTATTGTTTATATAAAAAATAATGTGTTGGGTTGCCAACACAGAAGTTGCCATTCCCATGGATAGTATCAAGTTCCACTTAGGACATTAAATCTAACTACACATCAAAATTTGATGATGGACACCATTTTGAAATGCTTGGTAGAAAAGAAAATTCTGAATGTAGAGGACACTTAAATCAACTTCTAAACTAAATTTTGTTGCAATTGGAGCAAGTTACATGTCATAAATATGGAATAATGTTGAAGACTTGACACGTTTTTGAAACTGGATCATGGGAAAAATTTTCCGAATTTTGGGTCAATGTAGTAAAGTGGTGGCCATTTTGAAATGCCACCCATTATCAAAACTATGATTATTGACTGCACCCCTCAATATATTGATCTACAACTGTGCCAAGTTTCATTTGATTACATTTGATTATATTGTTGTCTCTAAGAAATGTGTCTAACAACTTCACAATCTAGAAAAAGTGGAACCCGAAATAATAAGTTGCCAAAACTTTGTTTTGGGTGACTTAATAATATGGAACATAAAAGCTTCAGAAATTTAATACAGATCATGGTTAATATATATAATAAAATACATTAATATACAATATTTATTATACTGTGCTATTATAAATTGCCATTCTTAATACAGATACGGTTACATAATTACACCAGAGGTGTTTCTTGTCAAACATGTACTTGCCCTTGTGTTCATTCAGTCCATCCTAATATTAAGTGGATTTTATTTCACAACAGGTGTTAAATTCTCTGCAGTTTAGAGCATGCGAGTTTCAAAGATATTCAATTGTGTAATTGTTTAGCCATATCTGTATGAAGCTTAACAGTCTATAACAGTTCTCACCTGTGACCAAGTGAAAGTTCTTCATCTGTAGCCTTTCTCCCCTGCAATGGAATGCAGTTAAATAAAATAAATCATACCCAAGTTCACAGGTCACAAAGCAACTGCAATGATTGTAACATAAATACAAATCTATTTAATTAATTCACTGATGTATTCAAGCTTGTATAACATTCTATGTGAACTATTAGTACATCACTGATTCAGTTTTGTTAACAGTTTCACAAAATTAAATTTCTTTTTTACAATCCATATGATCCACGATATAAACCAAGATCTGTGCACCAAGAGTAAACTTGTAAACTTTTTTCAAAACAACAGTGATTTACCTGTGTAAGAAGACATCTGTCCCATAAACCTTTATTCTTTAAGGTTTTGCACATGTGTTGTAATCTATCAGGACATTCCTCAAACCCTCTGAAATATGTACAACCTAAATGAGTTCAATAGACCACTAACTCCTAATTAAAAATATGTGAAGAAAAAAAAAATCATCTGATTCATTGCTAATTCACTTATGTCTAAACTCAATCTGGCAAAACACCTATGACCAATACAATTTTGGTCCAAACATAGACCATAAATTCATTAATTCCCACAAAACTCCAATTAATACTTCCCAAAAAGTATTAAAGTAAACCACACATACAAACTTGTTATTTCTAATACAGCATATGAAGACATGTTACAATTCACAATTTTAACCAAGGTTTGGCACTATAAATACATTTTTGTATGACTGACTGGGGTAAATATTTTTGCAAAGATGGATGAATAAAAAATTTGATAAGATGTGTCTAAAACGTCCACACCTGTGGTAAAATTGAGTTATTCTCTGATCAACGTCATAAATGATTCACACTCTTTATGACAACATCATAGTAATATTTTTCACATATTTTGGGGACGTCACAATAAACTTTGTGTCTTAAATGACAGACAAGTCCTGCAACTCATAGGTTGATTAAAGTTATAATACATGTATTTGTCCTAGAATTGAAACAAGTGTAAAATATTTGTGATAAAGGGCCAATACATGGTAAAATCAGTATATATTAGTGCTGCAATGAATTATTTCTTAAATATTTCTTAAATATAAATATGCATATTTTAACAAATACTGAACAACTGTTGACTATTGTCTAATCAGAAGTAGTTGTCTCAAAGTTCACTTGTGTCTCACACTTACTTGCTACTAATGTCTTTATGTAACAGACACTGTTCTGCATATCCTAAACATAATCTAAAATGTAAGAAACTGGCTTTTATTTTAAATTAAAACAACTGTTTCATGTAAAGAATTCCATGTTTATTTACTGGTAGAAAGCAAAATATGGTCCAAATTGTTAAATTTAAAGCAGGCCTTTCCAAGCATAAATTAACATATATATTGAATTATTATTTGACTTGTACACATTTTTTAATAAAATGCATTTTTGAAAGCAAAGATACATTTCCACACAAAATTATACATTAGACCATCCTACACTACTTGTTTGGTGCACAGGGGAGCAGTGGTTGTTGAATTAGTGCCGCCACTCGCAACTTCAGCTCTTCTTCTGCATCTAAGTATTCGGGATTAAAACATTCCTGACTAAGTGAAAAGGTACGAGGGCGATCATTGGTGTAAAACTGGACATCTCTCCTGAAAATCAGATTGATAAATATATAAACTAGCATGCTGTGAAGTGTTTACAATTAAATCATCTTTATAACCTGACTTACTCCTTTAGATATTTATGTGTGTACCCTTACCAGGTCTGGGTTCAATGATTGAAAATATAAAAACAACAAAAATTCAATATTTTCTCTAATAACTGATGATGACTTGCATGAAGGTACAAGTTAACAGAAAAGTGAATACAGAGGACTGTATGGTATAATTATGTTCTGTTCGCAAATATTTTGCAATGCTCAGACAGTTTATACTGCTACAAATTTCTTAGCATTAATTATTAAGTCCATCAAATTATTAAGGATGCTCAGGACACATACAATAAAATACATTTATCAAAGAATTGTATTAAACTTGCAATATACAGTATATGGACATAATTGTTCGTCACTTGTATAAAAATGACCCAATTTCCAGTTTGGTAGGGCATATACAACAGGTGCGTTCTATAAATAGAAATAAAATTTCCTTACTTAAATTTAACTGTTGGCAAGGGTTAAGGTCTGTAAATGACGTCATTAGCGTCTTTTGTCGTTTGCTATTGTTTTGGTGCCAAAAAAATATTATTGAAAGTCATGGCTGCTGCTCGTAAAGAATTGTCTATGGATGTTAAAAACGTGATCGTACAGATGCATAAGAAACAGAAAACAAATACCGAAATATCGAAGACTTTAGACATACCTAGGACTACTATTTCCAGCGTCATCAAGAAATATAACGAACATGGAATTCTTGAAAATCGTGCTGGAAGAGGGAGGAAAAAAGTGTTTACGGACAGAAATTTGAATCAGCTTTCGATGGAAGTGAAAAAGAATAGGAGACGAACATTGGCAGATTTGACTAGTATATGTAAAGAAGGTCACAATCATCGGTTTTGCACAAAAACTATTCAGAGAAAAATAGAGAACTTGGCTACAAACGTCGCGTACTCGTCCGTGAAAAGAACAGAAAAGAGAGAGTTTCGTGGTGTAAAGAAAGGAGATATTGGACTGTTGATGAGCACTGGAGTAAATGGGTGTATAGTGACGAATGTCAGATAGTTATTGGTCAGAATAATAAAATTTATGTGTGGCGGAAGGACGACGAAACTTACAACCCGCAACTGGTTTGTCCCAGACCTCAGCGTAAGGTGAGTTTGATGATCTGGGGCTGTGTGTGCTATCATGGTATTGGAACTTTATGTGATGTTAAAGGAACTATAAATGCTGCAAAGTATATTGATATCATTGACAATCATCTATGGCCTGTTGTTGCGAGACATTTTGCGGAAAACGAATATGTGTTTATGGATGACAATGCTCCTGTGCATAGAGCCCGTACTGTTAAAAACTACATGACCGAAAACGATGTAAATGTGACTTCATGGCCAGCACAATCCCTTGATCTTAATATTATCGAAAATATTTGGTTACATTTGAAGACGAAGTTACAGAACAGGACAGATTTCATCAATACTTACGATGAACTGTTAGCCGCAGTAAGATATATTTGGGAAACAGTGGATTTAGATTTAATTCATGATCTGTATGATACTATCCCATATCAGATAAAGGAAGTTATTAGGATGAAGGGTCATATGACGAAATAATAAGGTAGGGTTTTAAGTATTTACTTGACAAATTATAATCGAAGTATATACATAAATTTTAAAAATTCCTGCCGCCATCTTGAAAGTGACGAACAATTATGTCCAAGTACTGTAGTATGAGTGAATAAAACTTATTAACAAATAGCAGTTTCAGCATAGAAAATCTTAATTTTTAAATGGATTTGTACAGGAAAGAGAGTAGACAAACATAATAAAAATTGACAAAGAAACTCTGTTCAAAGAAATGTTTTGTTTTGTAAGTTCATTATAATGTGAAGTAATTGATATATATTGTCTAAACTTTTGCAATTTGAATAACTAGTATGAGTAAACATCAGGATCTTTTTAACATAAATATCTCACTTGCTTTAAATTGTAATTTTTATCATGCTAACTGTAATTAAGTTCTTGTAACTTTTTATTCAAACCAATAATAATTTAATGGTAGTAAATGTAATATGTAATAACTAACGAGGAGTGAAGCCAATGGGTGTAATGTATAAGTAAGATGTCTTTGGTAAAATAGTTGCTCCTTTGGGTAAATTGTAGAACCTGGGGTGCTTTCCATTATCCGGTACGTACCAGTTGTACCTCCCAAAACTGAAATGGAACGCGACGTACCTATCGGAACGTCTGATTCGTCAATTTTTTGGTTCCAACTTTGTTCCAAGATGGCGGACACAGACACGGAAAATGTGATGTGGAAGTAAATTTTAAGCTTTAGACGAAAATAAAAAAAAGAACAACCTTTGACATTGTGAAAATCTATCAAAGGAGTGAAAGAGTGAAATTTTAAGACACGTATGGTTATATTTATGGTATATCAATGTATTTTTAAGCGCAGCCATTTTGAAACAAATCGTCTGCCTTGGACGTTCCATTATCCCGAACCGATCCGGACGGTACGTACCGGATAATGGAAAGCAAGCTTGGACTTCTGTGGCAAAACTAGAAGTAACATCAATAACAAGTTTGACATAATGATATGTACACAACTCCTTAAGATCATTGTGGTAAAAATATTACTTTAGGCCACACCAATTTAATTTCTTGTTCTTCGGATTTTTGTCATTTTAAAACGGGGCGAGCGAGCGAAATAATAATTTTAATATTATTATTTGGATTTTCAAAAAATCATAGGCGAACAGAACTTTTTTTTATTTATTTTTTTTTTTAAATAAGAAAATGTACTTTCATCAATGTATATATTCGCAAAATTCAGTTTCATTGTGATTTTCTTTCAGAATTGGGCACACTATGCTTACCTGAATTTTACCACAGCATGTAAATGAATAAATGAATTATATTTTGTAATTATGGGTTCATCATTCAAATTATGTACAATCAATTGCACCTTTTAAACAATTCAGTATTGTAGGTCATATACAACATACTACATATATGACTTTCAAAGCATTAGAGACAGATGGAAGCAAAAGAATGCATGTCACATCTTCATTTGCAAAAATATATTTTTTTAGACCTTATTTAAAATGAACAACTGACTACACTGTAGATCATTTATTGATGAAGCTTTCTAGAGGAATGAATTTAAAAACGTCATAAAATAAGTTATATCCCATTCATTGTGTTTGCTGTAATATTCCCATTTAGTGAGACTTTCCCTTTTGATCGAACAACCAAAGACAATCCAAAATTATAGATAAATGGTGTCCAATGTCCAATATTTGAGAAAAAAATCAAGTCCCATGCAAGCCATTAGAAAACAGAGATATATATGAAAAATGACAATAAGACAGCAACCAGTTCAAACACTTGTATGCCGACTCTTAATAAAAATTACTTTAACTTTTCCACAAATAACACTGAACAACCATTACCAGTCATTTCATTTTTTCTTTTTTTTTTGGACATATCACAACCCTTGCAACAATGTCAACAAATTTAATAAGCATTGTAGTTTCTGTGGTAATTTTGTTTTATCTTGGTGGAGATAAACAAAAATCGAATGTGCTTCATTACTGAGGCTAAATGTTCACCATGCTGTTGCAACCAAAAGTTCGAAGTGTCAGTCGAATTAAGTTTTTTGGTCATCCATCAGGCAATCCTGCTCCAACATCCTATCTACTATAAATACAAATATTACTCAAGAACTTTTATTTCACATTTTTTATTTAAATGTTCCTGTAACCTCGTTTTACGTTTATTAAGTCGGCGTTAAGGTCGAAATGTTTGATTTAGACACATCTTTGAAAAAGCTGTGCCAACGCACCACCACTGAAATAAATCGCAGTGTTTTGGACAACCATGCCTTCCTTTATGACAAATATCCACACTACTAAAACGGTCTATGATTGTTTCTTTTCCATCAATTTTTTTTTGTGATGCAATAAAACAGCAATTACATTAAGCGTTCACAAGATTGCGATTTCAAAGAGTAAAATAAAAAAGAACTCCGGATGACTTTCCCAGAGCGGGGAGCGGAAAATTTTTTTTAATATTATTTTTTCGATTTCGATAAAATATGTGCGGTCAAGTCCGTATAACAAGAAATTTATTTGGTGTGGCCTTAATATATGTTATCAATTTTATAGAATTTAAGAATAAATAATTAAAGAAATTTTGAATAATTTCACTGTCAATGGGACATATTTTTGCAAACAAAAATGGCAGATGGTGTCTCAAGTTAAAATAAATGTCCTGATAATATAACTTACTGTGGAGGCCAATCCAGCACACCTTTGAATTCAGATACAACTGAATTTGAAAGTTCTCCTTGAAACTTGAAACACTTCCAATAAGGTCGTAATGTTTTTATGACATTTAAAATGGATTCTCTTATTCTACAATAAATAAAATTTGTTGTAAATATCTATATACAGGGGACATTAACTTAAACAAATAAAATGTTCATGTATTTATACTAGGACCTATAATTGGTCATGCAATGTGATATCTAAATTATGAAAACACAATACATTTAATATGATTTGTATGTGTACCCTTACCAGGTGTGGGTTCAATGATTGAAATTATAAAAACAACAAAAATACAATATTATTTCTGTTACATTTTCTCTCATAACTGACGACTAAAGGTACAAGTTATAGCGGACAACATGAAACCTTTCCTGAGAATAAGCTGGTGTTGGTACGGGTATTTAAACTTTTGGAAGATGAACTGTCCCATTGTTTGAATACAATACCTATTGTTCTCTCAGCAGTTTATTCAGTGGGTACTTTAAATCTGACAAGGAGAAGTCAATCACTGATTGATTAATTTTCATATGGAAAAAAATAAACACCCTTATGATAATATATATGCCTATACTTAATTGTATTATTACTAACAGTGACCAAATAATTATTGTAACAATTTGATGTCAATGAATTCTGAAGAAAACCATATTTTATTTGAACAGTATATGCAGTATATGCATTCTTTTTTCACTAGTACATCTTGCTGCCAGTCGAATTCCCCATAATTCTTCATTTAAAAAAAAATAAATAAATGAGATTTTTATTAAAAACAACCATTAACAAATGAATGTGGGTTTCCAGACATAATACAGAAAGCCTAACCACAGTCAATAATGGGTAGATAGTGCACAAGGTATAATTTAGTTGCATGCCAAAGAAACCAACCTAATGTGTAGATGTTAAAAGAGTGGACTAAGCAAACTATAACAATTAGAAAAGAAACACTATTTAATCCATCATATTTCTAGATTTTGTTTTCAGTTAGAATGTTCTTTTCACTGGTGTATTCCCATTTCCCTAATGCATTTTTTATCTGGTGACTTGTAATCATGATGACTTAATACATGTGAATACTGTTTTCATATAATGAAACAGATATTGAGATCAAACAGCCATTTCACTTTTGATTACACAAGAACTGCAATTTGTGATGCTGTATTAGATGGAATAACTCAAGAAAAATGAAAAATCAGAGAACATTTTTAAACACTGGGGATATATTCATTAAAATTATCTCCCTTGTTGAGTGTAAATTTTCAGTTATTGTATAAAAATGGTGTATTTATTTTATTTAAAGGTGCTACTAATTTTACAATTTAGGATTTAATGTCTTAAAAAAAAGGATAAAAAAAGTTATTGTCATTTTGAGATTTTTCACAAATCTACGGGGGCAGTTCCTCACATAATGACACATAAAATTGGGTAAGGAATAACACTCTGTAGGACAAACAAAAACTTTATTTGGAGTCATAAATTCTGCGGTGAAACCAGATGCTCCAAGGGTGATTACCAACAACCATCATGTTTTATTTTTGTATGTATACTGAGTGGTAAGTCTATTTTGGTACAAAGAAAGACAATATTATTGAAATATGATACATATAGATATAAACTGTGTAATACTAACCAATCAACAATCGCATGATCTCCCCAAATATAAACATGGTCATTATTAAGTACATGTAGTAGTTCGTCAAACCAAATGCAGGGTTTTAGCTAGGATTTTTTAAGCATTAGTCACTTTTGCGTGCGACTAATTTTAAGATCTAATATGTGTGTATATTTTTTTATATGTCTAAATGTATGCAAGATCATTAATTAATTAATTAATTAATGCGATAAACATCAATCAATATTTAATATTTTCTGGCACCATTTTATAACATATATTATATATTCAATGTAATATTGCCATAGAACATATATTTAAACAGATTTAAATAAAAAACTTTAACAGTGTTTGCCAAAATATTCATTTTTGTTTATATTTAAAGTTTTGCAATAGTCGTTTTTAATTGGCATCGTATTTTGCAATCTCCGGCACGGAATTCATATCGGCTCCGAAAACCTATCGGTATTATTTTTGTTGTTTCTCTGACTGGTTACCAGTAGTATTTTATCCTACGCTTTATGTACAAAGTAAAATCACGCCGGAACCAGAGTTAACAAATGGCGCGTAACATGATAAACAGAGGCTGTGACAAAAATATGACGATTCTGACGAGAATGGCAATAAAATTAAAAGGAGACATAAGACATTTTTTTAAATGACAGAGCTTCTCGTTTAATGGTCAACAACGCGACGTGGGACCACAATAAGATCGCCCGAGTTGTCATCCAACTGGTTATGCTCGATCGCGTGTGACGGTGTGTACACAGTAATTAAGTAATTAATTATCAAATAATATCAGGTGGCCTATCTCTTACATAATTACTTTGATTGCCTTGGGTCATAAACATGTACCTTAGGTCAGATATTTGGATTTACCTGTGCCGATTTTGACGATGAAAATTTCGAAGTTTGAAAATGGAAGTGGCGAATTACGTTCAAAATATTTTCGTCATTTCTAAAAAGGATTCGCCAATTGCGAAAGTGGCGAGCGCTAGCTAAATCACTGCCAAATGATAAATACAAATTTCAATAACATAATTGGTTTGAATAAAAAATATGTCAGTTTAAAATACATGTAGAAATAGAAATAAATTGGAATTGGGACAACAGAAATAAAAAATTTTTTGACATTAAAACATGTTGCTAGTATTTGAAAACATAGCAGAATTTTTTGCAAAATTTTGAAAAAGTTCAGCAATAGACAATTTTGTCCTAAATGATAAATATGGCACATAATATAGTTTAGCATTGCACAATTCCTCCCTACAATCAGTGTAGTTTCATGTATTTTCACCTTTGGGAAGTTTACTTTTTGGCAAAGGAAAATAAATCAACGAGTGATTGACTTTTCCTTGTCAGATTTATAGTACCCACTGAATAAACTGCAGAGAGAACAATAGGTATTGTATTCAAACAATGGGACAGTTCATCTTCCAAAAGTTTAAATACCCTGACCAACACCAGCTTATACTCAGGAAAGGTATCATGTGGTCTGCTATAACAGAAAAGTTAATACAGAGAACTGTATGGTATAATTACATTCTGTTTGCAAATGTTTTGCAATGCTCAGACAATTACTGCTACATGTTTCTTCTTTTTAAGTCCATAAAATAAAGGTCATTGCATTTTCACTAATTTTATTTTAAAATCAAATCTTCTTGAGTGGGCAAAATTATTTTGGTCTGTATAGTCATACAAAAAACCATTAGTGATGATGTTTTTAAAAAAATAAAAATAGCAAAATCTCTACAATGACCAGGTTGCAGAGTGCATCAATAAATGGTGAATCGTGAATAGTTTACAATTTGTAAACAGAAGAAAGTAAGGGATGATTCCACAAAGCAGGTACTGTCTTCTGTATAATATGCCTTAAAATTACAAGCTCTCAAGTCTGGAAAAAAAGGAACAATTTCTAGGACAAATCCATAATAGCAGGTGCATAACTTCAATATGTGTGTAATCTTCTTTCTGTGAAGTTCCAGGGATCCAGAGAAAAGCTTTAGTTGATTACAAAAGGCAGGTACCTTATTTTCACCACTGATTACTGGTCCCACTTCATTGTACTATAACAATGTGTTTATTTTTACCTTGGATGTGGTTGACCTATTGGTTCCAATATTGGGCAAGGATCTCCAAGTAATGTCCTTAATGACAGTGCTACACCTTCTGCTAATGTGTCAATGCAGTATCCACCCTGAATTAAAATTAAGAAATGCAATGATCATAATTCTATATATATAGATATAAAAACAAATTAATAATATGTAAATACTCGACTCCAATCTTAATTGACAAGGATTGCCAGTTTTCCTACCGCAGGTCGGGGGTTTTCTCCGGGTACTCCGGCTTCCTCCCCCAATAAAAACTGGACGCCATGATATAGCTGAAAAATTGCTGAAAGTGGCCTTAAACACCATCAAACAAACAAAACAATAGTATGTAAAAGTAATTTTAATAACAAAATATAATAAATGAGAAAATTCAAAGAGAAAAAAAATAAAAAAATAAACTCTGCTCTACCAAACTTGACTATCATCTGCTACAATGTACTGGGTACTGCTGTTTTTAATTTAAGTATATTAAAGAAATGTTACAGTTCCCTGAGCATTCACAGTAATTCTACTAAGTGAATGTTAAAACTAATTTTTATTCAAGAAAACTCATGTTTTAATAGTAAAATTGATCAACAATCTGAATTTTACAGTGCTTGGAGAATTCAGTGTATGGGAGGAAAACAGCCATACATTAAAAAGTATTTATATTAACATAAAACTCTTACATCCGAAATTTACTCACTTCTAAAACCAAACAAAGTTTCCCTCCAGCCAGGGGAGATAACAGACTAACAAAGTGAGCATAACAGGCAGGTGTAACCTCCATCTCTCCCTTAAAACAAGTTAAAATGTTATAAAAAAGGTTTAAATCAATACAATCAACATAACAGCTATTGTCAAATTCAAATTCATATATATAAACACACTCTGTGTATATGTCATAAAGAACAACACATTATAAATGAATATCCCACTTTTGCACATGTATTTCGTAAGCTATACTATTGTTTGTTGTATTTTTCATATAAATCTAAATAATAATGCAGTAACAAACTAAATTCTTTAAAATTCATATTTTTTTAAACATGTCCTCAAAATTGGATCTTTGGTTGAAAAAAAAATGCATAATATTTTTGTGGAAAAAATCTACGTACCTCAGGACATCCTAATGCAGCATCAAAACCAGCAGATACCAACACTAATTCTGGATTAAACTAGAAAAAAGTTTTATTAAGATTGGTAGGATGACTAAATACATAAAACTTCCAATTTGTATGTACAGTATTACCTTTTGATAAATAGGCTTTTTCTCTATAATAATGTTGTGACACATCAAAGTAAAATCGATATGCACAGGGGTGCAAAAGCCGAGTTGCCGAATTTTATTAACCAAAACTTTCCTTGTCCTCATTTTAAGATTTAACATAATTGGTTATTACAGGCATTACATGTAAACTGGAGACAAAGTGAGAAAGAGTTTCAGCAGGAAAAATGTAAGCTTAATCAACAAATTTTCAAAGTTGCATAAAATATGAATATGTGAATCCTCTAACAGAACTGAACCATTGTGTAAAATTTCAGATATGTACTTGATGTAGTTTTTGAGTTATGGTCCGGAAACCACTAATTCAAGAAATTTTCTAACATTTTTTCTGTCACTGTGACCTTGACCTTAACGGACTTACCCAAAATCAATAAGGTTCCTCCTCTTATGGTATGTAACAATATACCAAAGTTTCATTAAAATCGGTTGAGAACTTTTGAGTTATGGTCCGGAAACCACTAATTCAAGAAATTTTCTAACTATTTTTCTTTCACTGTGACCTTGACCTTAACGGATTTACCCAAAATCAATAAGGTTCCTCCTCTTATGGTATGTAACAATATACCAAAGTTTCATTAAAATCGATTGAGAACTTTTGAGTTATGGTCCGGAAACCACTAATTCAAGAAATTTTCTAACGTTTTTCTGTCGCTGTGACCTTGACCTTGAACGGATTTACCCCAAAATCAATAGGGTTCCTCCTCTTATAGTATGTAACAATATCCCAAAGTTTCAATAAAATTGGTTGGGAACTTTTTGAGTTATGACCCGGAAACCACTAATTCAAGAAATTTTCTAACGTTTTTCTGTCGCTGTGACCTTGACCTTGAAAGGATTTACCCCAAAATCAATAGGGTTCCTCCTCTTATGGTATGTAACAATATCCTAAAGTTTCATTAAAATCGGTTCATAACTTTCTGAGTTATGGTTCGGAAACCAATTGTTGACACCCGCCCGCCCAAAGCCCGCCATCATCATAACAATAGCCGAGTTCAACTTCGTTGCAACTCTGCTAAAAATGCAGTTGATGTACAGTTTATGGTAAACAAGATTATGTTCAAGAATAAAAATGTCTCTCAAAATATCAGATGCAACGACCTTAGATAGAAGAAAGCAATTGTAAATTTAGCCTTTGTGGGTACCAGCTCCTTTTCGATGATAACGTAGAGTGTTCACTGTATCACAACCGGATGTGACTGTATTTATCAGTTACTTTCCCCTGAAGAGATTATCCCCATAAAACTTCTTCTGCCAAGTAAACTAAACATTACTTGGCTTCAAAATTGCTAAACATTAAAATTGTTTAAATCAAATTTGATGCAGAATTTTCAAAATATTTTCAAAGGTATGGATACAAAATGACAGACTGAAGAACAAACCTGTATTTTAAGTTAACAGCATATTTGTCGGAATGATTATATATATATACAGTGATTCAGAATACTGTTTATTATTTAAGGACAAAGTAGAGATAACTCATAATTTTGCTTTCAATTTGTCATTTGCAGCCATAAAACAAGAAATAACCAAATTCTTTTTGATATGGAAAAAAAATCATTTTGTAAATGTATTGTTACATATTTTCATTGTTTGACAACAGGTTGATTCTATTATTCTATTAAATTTATAAACAACTTATTCAAATTTTACCTCATAACCTATTGGCAATATAATCTGATGAAATATAGCTATGTAATCAGTGTCACCACACCCTATCTGTAAAACAGATATATTTATATTTACATTTACATTACAAAACAGGCATGCAAGAAAACAACATTAATTTTTTTAGGACAAATTTTAAACAGTAAAAAATAAACAGCTGTCAATTTTAACAAAGTCAGTGTTTGATTATCTATTTGTTAGATTGAAAGATCATTAATAAAATTGCATGGTTAACTTTATTATTACATACATTTACTTAAGCACTCCACAAATACTGACGACCTATTTAACACTCTACATTTATGTTAAAGAACTGCTCCCTTAAGTTTCCTATGTACACAAAAATACATCTGTACACTAACCACATTTAATGGTATATTAACATTAAAGCCCAGTCCAGGTCCTTCACCAATGTTATCATAGTCTGATTCCCTTAGGTAAGGCCATTCCTTTCCGTCTAAATATTTGTGAATAGAGATGTATAACACACTGAAGTAGAAAAAATATTTAACAAGTTATCGTTAAATATAATTAAATAATATAAGGATAAAAAAATTCAAAAATTTAAAAATGTCATCTGTGTGTAAAAATTTTGTTTTGTTAAGTAAAATGAGGAAATTCACAACATATGCATGTTTTTGACAGGTAAATATCAAGGTGGCAGAGTGATTAAGGTACCGTAATTAGGGTCGTATTGTCCGCGGTTGTTTTCTTTGAATCTTAGTTGGAAAGTAATGGTGTGGATTATAGGTAAATACAGACTCCGTTTATGTTTGTCAATGGCGGTCGCCATTTTGTTGTTGTGATAAATGTGGTATTTTCGTACTATTCTAAATTTAATTCTATTACATGCTTCCACATGTATACATTGTAATGATATTAATTTTTACTTAAATTGTTTTTTGTAATATTAAAATAATTATATAGGACGAATACAAATTAAAACTGATACGAAAATAGCAGATGTGTAATCTGTATTGCGTTAAATGCAAATGGTGTCGTTATGTAATCTTTTTTGTTTTCTTTGTTTTTGTTAATGAATGAAAGTTGACAAATTGTTTTGGTTTGGAAATGTGTGATTATCCATTTTAACAAGGATCACAATAGACAATATGAGAATACACTACTTTTTATTTAATTTATTACAATCACTAGAAATTAATAAAAGTATACATAAATGATATATTAAAAGAGAATAAATTATATATTACAGTAAAAACTTGTTAAAAAGCGTGGCCAAGTCGGACTCGGGTGTCTTCATCTTAAGACGTTTTGTGAAAACTTGTACGTGCAGATTGTACATGCATATAAGAATTTTTCCGCAATTTTCTAGTCCAAGAAAGGGGTGCGGACAAAACATAAATGCGGACTATACATGGCTATTTAACGATAGTTCATCTACTGCTGATCACATGGCCTGTCAACATTGAGATTGCAAGTTCGATCTCACTGTGGGCAGGGTGCACTCTACTCAAATCCTAATTGACAAGGATTTAGAGCTTTCCTTTGATGGTTGGGGTTTTCTCCAGGTACTCCAGCTTCCTAGCCCAATACCAGAGGCTCTTAAGAGCCTGTATCGCTCACCTGATTTTATAGGCAATGAAGATGGCATTTCCCTGATGTTAAAGTAAGTCCTGTAATTTTCAATAAACTTTAAATAGGACCATCCAAACAATATTACTAGAAAGCTTTGTTTCATTGGTTAACCCGTTGTATAGAGAAGATTTTTTTTATTTGCCATTGGGTCCTATGTTAAACTAAGTCCTGCGGCGGTGGCGGCCATTTTGAATTTCCAATTGCCATAAAAAACATAAACTTTATAAAGGACCATCCAAACAATATTGCTAGTAAGTTTTTGTTTCCATTGATTAACCGGTTTCAGAGAAGAAGCCTTTAAAATCTTTTTCCCATAGGGTCCTATGTTAAACTAAGTCCTGCGGTAGCGGCCATTTTGAATTTCCAATTGCCATAAAAAACATAAACTTTATAGAGGACCATCCAAACAATATTGCTAGTAAGTTTTTGTTTCCATTGATTAACCGGTTTAAGAGAAAAAGCCTTTAAAAGCTTTTTTCCATAGGGTCCTATGTTAAACTAAGTCCTGCGGTAGCGGCCATTTTGAATTTCCAATTGCCATAAAAAACATAAACTTTATAGAGGACCATCCAAACAATATTGCTAGTAAGTTTTTGTTTCCATTGATTAACCGGTTTCAGAGAAAAAGCCTTTAAAAACTTTTTCCCATAGGGTCCCATGTTAAACTAAGTCCTGCAGTAGCGGCCATTTTGAATTTCCAATTGCCATAAAAAACATAAACTTTATAGAGGACCATCCAAACAATATTGCTAGTAAGTTTTTGTTTCCATTGATTAACCGGTTACAGAGAAAAAGCCTTTAAAAACTTTTTCCCATAGGGTCCTATGTTAAACTAAGTCCTGCGGTAGCGGCCATTTTGAATTTCCAATTGCCATAAAAAACATAAACTTTATAGAGGACCATCCAAACAGTATTGCTAGTTAGTTTTGTTTTGATTGGTTAAACGGTTTCAGAGAAGAAGCCCTTTTAAACTTTTTTCTCATAGGGTCGAATGTTAAACCAAGTCCTGCGGTGGCGGCCATTTTGAATTTCCGATTGGGATAAAAAACATTAACTTTATAGAGGACCATCCAAACAATATTGCTAGTAAGTTTTCTTTCCATTGGTTGACCGGTTTCAGAAAAGAAGCCTTTCAAACTTTTTCCCATAGGGTCCTATGTTAAATTAAGTCCTGCGGTGGCAGCCATTTTGAATTTCCAATTGCCATAAAAAACACAAACTTTATAGAGGACCATCCAAACAATATTGCTAGTAAGTTTTTGTTTCCATTGATTAACCGGTTTCAGAGAAGAAGCCTTTTAAAACTTTTTCCCATAGGGTTCTATGTTAAACTAAGTCCTGCGGCGGCCGCCATTTTGAATTTCCAATTCCCATCAAAAACACAAACTTTATAGAGGACCATCCAAACAATATTGCTAGTAAGTTTTGTTTTGATTGGTTAAACGGTTTCAGAGAAGAAGCCCTTTTTAACTTTTTTTCCATAGGGTCCTATGTTAAACTAAGTCTTGAGGTGGCGGCCATATTGGTTTACCAATCAAAATAAAAACGCAAACTTTGTAAAGGTCCATCCAATGAACATTATGGCCAAGTTTGGTTTCAATTGGCCAAGTGGTTTCAGAGAAGAAGATTAAAATGTAAAAAGTTTACAGACGCCGCCGACGACGACGACGACGGACGCAAAGTGATAACAATAGCTCACATGACCCTTTGGGTCAGGTGAGCTAAAAAACTGGACCCCATGATATTGCTGAAAAATTGCTGAAAGTGGCATTAAAAGACATTCAAACAAACATCAAGGAAATTACAGTGAACCCTCGTTACAACGACATTCGATTTAACGGAATATTCGACATCCGACAGAATTTCAGTGTCCATGTGTTGTTTATGCCTGATACAACGACATATTCGGTTTCCGACTCCAACTGCGTCTGTCGGTAACAAAATATATCAAAGCTAGCATAAAATAATTCGTAACAACGACAAATTATCAAAATTTACCTATGAAAGATTATCATTGTCCAGAGAATTAATTTTTTAACGGTTAATTGCACAGGTGAACACCTGTTGCTATTGCGTAATTAACCTTGCGTGACATTTCCGTTACAAAACTAATCGATGATAGGGATATGGCTTCATTAACCAGAGGCTCTTAAGAGCCTGTATCGCTCACCTGATTTTATAGGCAATGAAGATGGCATTTCCCTGATGTTAAACTAAGTCCTGTAATTTTCAATAAACTTTAAATAGGACCATCCAAACAATATTACTAGAAAGCTTTGTTTCATTGGTTAACCGGTTGTATAGAGAAGATTTTTTTTATTTGCCCATAGGGTCCTATGTTAAACTAAGTCCTGCGCCGTGGTGGCCATTTTGAATTTCCAATTGCCATAAAAAACATAAACTTTATAAAGGACCATCCAAACAATATTGCTAGTAAGTTTTTATTTCCATTGATTAACCGGTTTCAGAGAAGAAGCCTTTAAAAACTTTTTCCCATAGGGTCCTATGTTAAACTAAGTCCTGCGGTAGCGGCCATTTTGAATTTCCAATTGCCATAAAAAACATAAACTTTATAGAGGACCATCCAAACAATATTGCTAGTAAGTTTTTGTTTCCATTGATTAACCGGTTTCAGAGAAGCAGCCTTTAAAAACTTTTTCCCATAGGGTCCTATGTTAAACTAAGTCCTGCGGTAGCGGCCATTTTGAATTTCCAATTGCCATAAAAAACATAAACTTTATAGAGGACCATCCAAACAATATTGCTAGAAAGTTTTGTTTTGATTGGTTAAACGGTTTCAGAGAAGAAGCCCTTTTAAACTTTTTTCTCATAGGGTCGAATGTTAAACCAAGTCCTGCGGTGGCGGCCATTTTGAATTTCCGATTGGGATAAAAAACATTAACTTTATAGAGGACCATCCAAACAATATTGCTAGTAAGTTTTGTTTCCATTGGTTGACTGGTTTCAGAAAAGAAGCCTTTCAAACTTTTTCCCATAGGGTCCTATGTTAAATTAAGTCCTGCGGTGGCAGCCATTTTGAATTTCCAATTGCCATAAAAAACACAAACTTTATAGAGGACCATCCAAACAATATTGCTAGTAAGTTTTTGTTTCCATTGATTAACCGGTTTCAGAGAAGAAGCCTTTTAAAACTTTTTCCCATAGGGTTCTATGTTAAACTAAGTCCTGCGGTGGTGGCCATTTTGAATTTCCAATTCCCATCAAAAACACAAACTTTATAGAGGACCATCCAAACAATATTGCTAGTAAGTTTTGTTTTGATTGGTTAAACGGTTTCAGAGAAGAAGCCCTTTTTAACTTTTTTCCCATAGGGTCCTATGTTAAACTAAGTCTTGAGGTGGCGGCCATATTGGTTTACCAATCAAAATAAAAAACACAAACTTTGTAAAGGTCCATCCAATGAACATTATGGCCAAGTTTGGTTTCAATTGGCCAAGTGGTTTCAGAGAAGAAGATTAAAATGTAAAAAGTTTACAGACGCCGCCGACGACGACGACGACGACGACGACGCCGACGGACGCAAAGTGATAACAATAGCTCACATGACCCTTTGGGTCAGGTGAGCTAAAAAGGTGTCAAAGGCTATTTAATATTTAAATCTTCAAATATTTCAGAAAATTATTGGCTTAATTACAAGTGAGTTAAGATTGAAGCGGCACATCAGAAATAGGATAATTACGGAAAATCATTCTAATGTAAATAATCATAACTTACAATTAATTTTGTTAATAAAAAAAAAGATGAAAAAAGGTTTTTAATTAAATATCGGCAAGAAAACAAGCATTTTATTATTTTTTGTTATTAAGCTTGGATATTGAGAAGACTTGAACGATTTTCAATAGACACAAATAAAAAAGGGAGATAATCAAGGTACAAAAATACCAATTCATTATAACAGCAAATTCAGTTTAACGTCAATAATGGCCGGAAACTAACATGGTCGTTGTAAAGAGGGTTGACTGTATTATTATGATACATGATATATTTAAATTAAGACTATTAATAAAATTGCTTATATATTCATGAAACTGCTTATTTTATTTCATTTCCAGCTAACAATATGCTTTAATAATTGGCACATTATCTATCTTAAAGATTAGTTATCTAAATATTCCAAAATAAAAAAGAGTCTTTTTAATTCATACTTTGCACTTTGAATATAAATTCAAGTGTATACTCAAGAAAACAAATGTCTATTGTTCAGTAATCATTTTGATTTTAAATACATAATTTTTTATCACAGTCATAATAATCAAAATCCTTGTTGTCAACTACATAACATTATCAAACTAAACAATAAAAGTAATAAACTGACTTTGGATTTTCATAAAAACAGTACTGTATTCCCTGGCCATGATGAACATCCCAATCCAATACCATAACTCTACAAATACATGTGAACATAATTTATTCATTTTGTCAGCTATATGTTAACTTCTGAATTTTCTATTTTTAATTAAAAAACCCAATGTTTTATAAAAATTGAAAAAAAACCTTTTTGACATTTACAGGTACATACTATAGACCAAATCACTAATGTGGTAAATTTTATTATTATCTTAAATCAATTATGTATTTGTCAAAATCTGAAAATTTAGCTGTTGATACAATCAGGGTGATACAAAACCTTATATAGATATGTGATATAAGTGTGAACACAGAAAACTGTCTTGCCTCCATTCTGCACCAGTAATGAAAAATAATTACTACATAAACAACATATACTAGTAAATATCATTAAATTGTCATCACAAAAACATAATGCATGGTTACAGAGAAACTGACCGAATCAAAACTTAAGCGTAGTCACTGGACATGAAACTGGGTCAAAGTCAGGTGACAACTACCAGACAGTCATGTACAATTCATCAGCAACCTATTTACCAAATACTGTCATCTTCCTGGTTTTAGAGGAGGAACTGTCCTACTTTAAAAACTTTAAAATAGCAGTCTACATGAAATCTTTTCAGAGAATTTCCCCAGCAATACTGGAGACCCCTACTAGACAATCATATGAGAATCACGTAAATAGCATTAAATTATCTTTTGAAATATAAAATGCATGGTTAGAGAGAAAACGACCTAATCCAAAAACTTTAATGCAGCCACTGGACCGTGATATTCAGGTCAAGGTCAGGTAAAACCTACCAGACAGTCATGTACTATTCATCATCACATATATACCAAATATCGTCATCCTACCATGCATGGTTACAGAGGAACTGCAGTTATCCAAAAACTTTAACGTAGTCACTGGACCATGAAATTGAGGTCAAGGTCAGGTGACAGCTACCAGACAGTCATGTACTATTCATCAGCAACCTATATACTAAATGTTGTCATCCTACCATGCATGGTTACAGAGGAACTGCCCAGATCCAAAAACTATAACCAGTCACAGAAATGTGACGTCACAATACATGTGACATTAGGGACTGTATTTTATGTACAAATGCTTCATTGAATATTAAAATTTTTTATTTTAAACATTCAGTTTTGTCCTGCCTTTTTATACTTCTTAATTTTAGATAAACTTATTACATACATTGAAGTGGATATAAAACTATCTGTATCACGTCTTGACAGTTGCATACATTCCACATCACAACTTAATGCCACATGTCTCATAGTGATACAAATGTACACAACTGTCTGGACATGACATAGTTGCACCTACAAATAATATATGTAATTTGTTTTTATCCATAAAAGCAAATAATTCTGATTTGATAATGACCTGTTCATACAAAATCCATATACCCAACCACTGCTACATCTTCTACAAGGGAATGTCACAAGGATTACCATTCCATGACTATAAAAGAACAGTATTTCCATGTCTCTACCTGAAGCACTTATTGTATATTTGCAAGGGGAATTAAGAATATCCATTTTTTAATTCTTTTGTACAGAAGATGAATAAAATGAAGTAAATACCTCTTCAACCCATGTTTGTTAACAGCCTGAGATGCAGCAATAGCCATATTATTCAGGTAACAGTAACCATTAAATTCATTGCTCATAGCATGGTGACCTGGCGGTCTGAAAATAAAGAGAGTGATTGTGTTGAGTTAAGCAATATAATCATGAGAACAAGACTTTGTGTCATACAGTTAGACATTTTTACTTTGTACTAGTTAGACCACCATGTTTGGCTAAGTTTTATGAAGTTTTAGCCATAGCTGCTCCCAAGTCAGTCTAAGTACTTTTAAAATAAAATATATTAAGACATTGGTAGTACACTGTATATAACAGTCAACTACTCCTTAAATTTAACACTTAACAATTAGTAAAAAACAACACAATAATATACAAATCCTTGGAAAGCACAATGGTATAAATGGTGGTTTTTTTTAAAGTTGTACATGTATATTTGTTACATTTGAACTTTAGTAACAAATATTGTGTTAATTTTTAAATTTTTTGCTTAAGTAAAAGATGGAAATTAATTATTGGTTATTAATTGGATATGTCAAAGTAATCAACTCTGTTAAAAGTTCAATATTATATAATAAATTTCCATCATCCACCACTTTTTCTTGCTGTGCTTAGTACAAAATGTAAAATAAACTGTAGGAAAATGAAATTCTACCAATAAAATAAGAAATCTCCCTAAAAATTCTGAAATAAATTTAGATTTTTTTCTTGTTTCCTACCAATTAATTATGGAACTTAACTACTAATTATGAGATCCAACACTTAATAGAACAACAAAGTATCTTAATGATAGTGATAACAACGAAAAGTAAAAATAGTACTATAATTTATAACTTAAGAAATATGACAGCTCATTGTAATACAATTCTACTCTTTGTGGTATTTATCTATTGATTAACAGATTATATCTTCTAACCAAAACACTATATGCATACTGCCAGGGCACCTACCTTACTATTGCAAAACCATTTCTAGCCTGTAATAAACAAACATTGGTTTACAAGCAAATAGTAAAAGTATTTATTTTCCTTCCACTTTACGAAAATGCATGGCTTTAATTAAAAACATTTATTATTAAATTGACAAAAATTCTACAGTTTTTAACTTTAATTACTTAACAATTTCAATGATTTAAGACATTCCATCATGTTTAGACATTACAAATATTGTCATTATAGTTGGTTTAGCCATTTCTTTGGTGTTAGATATTTTATTGAATTAAGTCATTCCCGGCTGAATCAGACATTAATTTCACAAACTGAGAACATAGGATGCAGATTTTATATAACTACAGACTTAACAGACTTTTGTCAACCTGTTGAATGTTTTAACTATTGACTACTCTTTTGCCATTTTGATATTTTCATATACTGTAAATTTAGAAATTATTGAGTGCATTTATTATTGCGATTCGGGGACCTCTAAAAAAATGCAAGTTCATATTTTTGCGATCGGCTGAGGTAGCAAAAAATGTAATAATGAAGAATTATTACTGAGAAATTGTCAGTTTTTCGTTGTCCTCTTTAAAAAATCACACTACAGCAAATGGAATACACATTTCATTTTCATAAATTATTTACCTCTTTTGAAGATCAGAAACACTTGTCACATGTCTTTAATAATGAGACGATTTGTGTGTATATTGAGGTTCAGCATGGCTACTGAAACGGTTACATCAAAGAAAAATCAATTTTGTTGTGTAAAACTAATCATCGTATTCAAATTAAATGGCCATGGTAGCTTTACAGATGTTTATGTATGCTCGCTAGATAAAGTAATTTTGTCAATGGATAAACAAAAGCTGAATTGCAATGTTTAATTATTGCGAGCTCAGAACGATCACATTTTTCGCAATAATAAAAACATGGCAAAAATTTCTGAATTTACAGTACATGATTATGACACAATACCTCTATCACTATAAGTAAAAACACTTTCATTACTTAATTATGCAATAAACACAAATTATGACATTATCTCAATTCAATTATCATATAAGAAAACCCACCCTGTGTGTAAATGAGTACAATTTTTTTTAATATTAGATAAGGACAATTAATGGAGGCCAGACGACACATGCCAAGTGATCTACAAAATGAAAGACAACCTATTAAGGGTAAACAATATGAATGTTCACCTTGTATGGAGGCAGAAATTGTTAATTATACCACAAGTGTGGACACAGAAAAATGTCTCGCCTGGATTCCGCATCAGTAACGAAAAAAAATTTCGTCATAAGCATTACGTAAATAGCATTAGTTATCAGCAGCAGCCTGTATAAATATTGTCACCATACCATGCATATATACAGAGGAACTGTCCTAATACAAAAAACTTTAACTGGACCGTGAAATTGAGGTCAAGGTCAGGTGACACCTACCAGACAGTCATGTACTAGTCATCAGCAACCTATATACCAAATATTGTCATCCTAACATGCGTGGTTACAGAGGAACTGTCGTAACCCAAAAAATTTAACGTAGTCGCTGGACCGTGAAATTTAGGTCAAGGTCAGGTGACGCCTACCAGACAGTCATTTACTATTCATCAGCAACCTATATACCAAATATTGTCATCCTACCATGCGTAGTTACAGAGGAACTGCTGTAACCCAAAAACTTAAACATAGTCACTGGACCGTGAAATTGAGGTCAAGGTCAGGTGACACCTACCAGACAGTCATGTACTAGTCATCAGCAACCTATATACCAAATATTGTCATCCTACCATGCGTGGTTACAGAGGAACTGCCGTAACCCAAAAACTTTAACGTAGGTGCTGGACCGTGAAATTGAGGTCAAGGTCAGGTGACAAGTGACTGACTGGCAAGTACTCATCATAAGCTACCTCTGTACCAAATTTGATGGACCTAGGGCTGAGGCTTACAAATATATGAAGCAAGATGTCAAGTGTTTACGCCGCCGGATTCCCATACATATGTCTCGCATCCAGCGACTTTCGTCGCAGGCGAGACAAACACTACAAATACATATTTCAATAAAAGACTGATGATTTGTACAAGTATCTGAATTGTTCTAGTAGGACATGAGACAATAGATTGCTGACCAGTCCACATCTGTATTATCCCACCATTAATTCAAAAATAGTCTACTTTCATAAAATTATAAAAAAAACAAAAAAAACCTATAAATTGTCTTATTAAAGTATATATATGTACGGTATAATAATCTACTCTTTTACCCCGACTCAGCGGATGACCCTTTTTTCATGTTACACCCCAGGGTTCTCGTTAAGACGCGTATACGCGTCCTGGACGCGTCAAAGTTGTGTAGGACGCGCCATTTCTAGATTCCGTGCATCCTCGGGACGCATCGCAGTCAAATAATTTGCGTCCCTAAAATCAACAGCACGTCATTTACCTAAAGCATACCAATGACACTTTTACAACCGGATGTAATTCTATTTTTAGCTGTGATGCACAGCAGGTGAAATATATTTGATCTCTGACAGTGACCGATGACCGATAATAAGTGGCTGAATTAACAAAATCTAAACAATCTTAACATGATTTTAATAATTTTTTAAGAAATTTATTATGTATTTAAAAAAAACAAACAAGTTTTTATTAACCATAATGATAATATCTTTCTTGTACATCGCGTCGAAAGTAAACAAACACGTTTTCGATGTTCGTGGTTTTTAAACGGTAATTAAGTGACACACCTGGCTTGCAACTTGATTTAAAAAGTTTTCTATTTGAATAATAAATTTATTATTTCCATTAACTATTAGTGACTAGCTAGAGCTTGGAATCATTGCGGGTTTACCTAACCTATAATTTAATACAAAATATTTGCAGCAGAAAGATCGTTGTCGATGTTTTTAAAATGTGACTATTTGCAGCAGAAAGATTGTTTTCGATGTTTTTAAAATGTGACTAAGTGAAACACTTGGCTTGTGACCTGATTGCAATGATTAAAAAATATTATTGTAATGATTAAATGTCGAATGAACTTTTGTTATTTCAAATCAGGTTAACTCACCCGTTAAGCAGAAATATTGTCAAGTTTTGGATTGGTAAATTTAAACAAAATTTATAAAATTTATTGAAAAACTTGATAACTGCTTAGTGCTTTGAAATTTATGTATTATACAATTCGTCAAATTTTTTAAACTGAGGTGTTGCCTCTTATCACACTGAACCCATATTTTCTCCCATATGAAGCCATGCAGACTTCAAATAACCAACAGAAATAAATGGTGTTAATTCATAATTCCCTTCCATAAACATGATAAAATGATACTAAAATCTTGCGAAACATGTAGATTAAGCTGTCATGTAGTAATGCATGGGTTTCAACAGGGATTTTAGTATCAAATAAAACATGAAGATGTTCATAATGTTACAAAACAAAACTTAATGTATTACTCATGGTAACGTCATGCAGTACCGGTAGTTTGATTCGAGTCAACTTTATGGACTCGCCAAGACAGATTGGGACTCATCATTCCAAAAAGTGATGAGTCCCAGGACTCGCCATAAAAAAATCCTAATGAGAACCCTGCACCCTCATCTATAGCTCCTTGTAAAGCTTGTATATCAGTTTGTGCTTATCAGATGAGAAATGTATTTTTTATCTTTACACAAGTGCTTAGTTTTACATTGATTAAGCAGACAAAATTTTTTTTAAATACATTTAGTATAATAAAATAAATAACTTATAGATGAGATGTGATAGATCAGATTGTTACCCTCTCATCTATGTGTTATTTATATTGTGACATTGCTTCACAAACATCCAAGTCTCGGGCACAAGAAGCCCTCTAACATGTTATAAAATCACACTGCTGTTCACTTTTCCTTTTATCACATTTGCAAAAACTGATATCATTAGAAATAAATTTGTGATAAATTAAATCATAAAGCCTCTAAATGTTATTGATTTATAAATTATTTTAATATTAAATTGATTGATTGATTGGATGTTTGCTTTACGTCCAGCGAGCAGTATTTCAGCTATATTCAGGACAGGACAAGTTAACAAACAATACATAAATGGGAAAACGAGGTGGGATGGGACACAGGAAACAAAGTTTTGACTGCCACTGGAAAAGTACAGAGTATTGTTTAGGGTCGGAGAATTTAGCCTTTTGTAGCAGCTACAATGAGCCTACTCTTTTTCAAAATCTACAAAAAGGATCTTTATAGTGCAAGGAGCGTGGCACTCTCCAAACATGTTACCCACTATGGTCCGCAGCCAGGCTTTCCTTATTATGTCCTGACAACCTTCCAATGAGAGGGTCTCCCATTTTCCGCCACCCAGTGACGTGCTGGGCTGCTCTGTGGGTTGAGCACTGGGATTTAATATTAAACACATGTGGGTTTCCAATACAACATTACATGGAAAAATAAATGTGTGTAAATCAAATACATGTATACCTAAGTGGCTTGTACTTACCTTTCCTTTAATCACTGCTTCCACCAGATCTAGTGTACATCCAAGAGCCAGCCTGGCATTTGTATAAATGTCCTGTAAAAAAAATGTAATGGAGTCATTCAAACAGTCTTGTTATTTAATGTATTTCAATAACAGATAAGGGTAAACCACCAACTGCAAGTGTTTTAGTATGCATTACCGCTGTTTGATGTAAAGCTTACATGTACATGTAATATGATTTTTATTCCTTAAGAAATTTATGCACTGGATTATGTACAAGGCCAATTTAGAAATTTCCTGGGCCTCAGTTTTGTAAAATGTTTGTAAATATGCAGGAAGTCTAACTTAAAAGTGAAATGCAGATAATTTTAATGCAGTGTATACATTTTGAAGGGTACAAAAAAGGACAAAGCTAGATTCATGACAATTCAATACAGCATTATGTGGAGTGACTAAAGGTGTCATGCTGCACATGAAAAATGTTAGATTTACATTAAACTCCTTATTTTCAAGTTATTTCAAAATGTGTATTAATTATTAGAATTATGTTTAGTGTATCACAAAATCTAAAAAAATAATGACCACTAAGTATAATTTATTAAATTATCACTGAAAATGCCCATCTTTTTGTTTCATTTGTTATTTGTTAAGGAAGCAACAACTAGACGTAAATAGACATACAAAACTAGTCCACAACATCATTAACAATGATATTTCCTGTTCATCAACTGTCACACATTAGTTCTTCTATACATAAAAGTCTGTTTATATCATATATCACCTACAGCAGTAATATTTCCATCTGAACCACTAAACATAAATTTAATTTGTGCTGGCTATCCAAAGGTCATTTATTTGTTACAACCTTAGAAGTACACCCCCACCTGTCAGAATACTAGGTCAGTGAAGGAAAACACTGATTAGACAACACAACTTTACAAACAATAATTTGTACTGTATATTTTTTTTAACCACAGTCCATTAACCCAAGTTATTTTACAAAAATTTCTTTTACATTATAATTTCAGTTACAGCATATACTGGCTCTTTTATTTGCCTATGTGTAATATACATTGATTGATGTATAATATGCACCCAATCACATGTTCCTACAACAAAACATTTACTCTATTTGAATTTTTGTATATAATATTTACCCAGGCAGATTATTTGATTTCAAACCAGATGCTCACAAAAGCATGTAACACTGACCTGACTTGCAAAAGAACTTTTTGGGAAACTTGAATGTTTTTGCACATTTTGATTTTCAATGCTTAAGTTGACCAGTTAATCTGCCCAATAGTTTTTCAAAAGAATTGTTTTAAAGTTTTAGCCAATCAAAATGATTAATAATCCAATCAGCACTTAAAACTCAAAACTTCTGCATGATTTGGTTTAAAAATATGTGCTGGACAGTTTCTAAGAAGACACTATTTTTATGTGTTTGTGGTTCTAAGTCAGCTATGTTTTAAAGTTGTTAAGGACCATTTGACTACTGATGAGAACAGCACATATGACCCTTTGGCTTAAAAATGTCAGTATTGGTAGTATCTGGTCTCAGTTCAAAATAAGTCATATATGTCATGAAATTTCATGAAACATTGTCTTTTTACACTACAGTACATAAAGTTATATGTCTGTTTTGGACGCCATTGCAGTAATCAATATTTTTTTATACAAAATGTATCTAACCTAAATGTCAACTTCTCTTTGAATATCCAAATATTCAAACTACATTTATAATTGATGTGTCAACATTATATACATATGTTAAGTTGATATATAATAAAATATACCTTGTGAAAATAGAGATAGTCATATTGGCGAGACAACTTTCTCATATCTTCTAATGAAAGATGTTGTGATTTCTGTAGAATATCGATTAATTCTTCAGTATGGTATACCAACATTTCTTCTACTGTAGCTAGCCTTGACTGAAAAAGAATGTCAAAATTTGAATAGTACAAATTAAAGTACACAGTAATAAATGTTATTTTTTAAATTTTTTAACTCTTTCCAAACATGGATACAATGTAATAGGATGTTTAAACAAGTGTGGACTGTGAGCTAATGCTCACTAGTGATACCCCGGTTTTCACAAAAATTTTGCATGTATGTCAACTATGGTACTAAAAAGCCATAAGCAAAATATCAGGCTTCTGCATTATATAGGTGCTTAGAAAACTTACAGAAATTTTGCATGTATGACAACTTTGTGTAAAAAAATCTAAGTATTCTGTAAACAGGAAGTAGATGACCATGGAGCATAAAATCGTTTCTGTATCCTATACTTGCTTAGAAAACTGTGAAAGAATTTTTTGTTACAGACAGGCGGTCGAACAAAAAAATGAACAAGGGTAAAACAGTATACCCCCTCTGCTTCGAGGCAGGGGTATAAAAAGATTACAGCATAAAATGGATGACTGCAGGAGACAGTTTATTATGCTCATTTATTACTTGAAGGCATCTTCCATTCCCTGATTCCTAAAAAGAAATGATCATTGTTAATGGTGGATGGTTGGTGAGTACAAGTTATATAAAAGAAAAAAGATGCCCTTGGGTAAAACATGATTTATAATACATTTATACAAGATGGTTATTTTCAAGGAATGAGGTATGTAAGAACTAACTATTTTGTATTAAGGTATCGTATATTATGTATTTCCCAAAGGCATGTTGTATTAAGCTATCACATATGATGTATCCCCCCAAGGGCATCTTGTATAAAGGTATTACATACAATGTATTCTGCAAGGGCATCCTGTATGAAGGTATTACATAAGATCTATTCACCAAGATCATATCGTATATAGGTATTATATTTGATGTTTTAACCACAGACATCTGGTATAAATGTATCACATACAATGTATACCACAAGACTCATGCAATATAAAGGTATCATATATGATGTATTCACCAAGAGCATCTTGTATAAAGGTATAATATATGATGTATTTCCCAAAAGCATTTTGTATTAAGGTATCAAATATGATGTGTTCCCTAGGGGCATATGGTATAAAGGTACCATATATCAGAGGCGTAGCATCGCATTTGATATTGGTACGTCGGAAGCCGTTCCTGCCGTTCCGGCTGCTACACCTATGTATTTGAGATGAGAGGAGAGTCAAAAGACACCAATAAAAATAGAAAAATATGAACATTTTTTTTTTTTATTTCTAAAAATTATTGGTAAGGCATGCGCACCTGCAAAAGTTATTGGTATGGCAGAAGCCGTACCTGCCGTACCGGCTGCTACGCCTATGTATATGATGGATTCCCTTAAAGCATCTTGTATTAAGGGATCATATACAATGTATTCTCCAAGGGCATTGTGTTACCATCTGCAATTAACAGATTAGTTACTTCTAGGAATCAGGAATGGAAGATTCCTTCAAGAAATAAGTGAGCGTGAAAAATTTTCTCTGCGGTTATTGTCACAGATGCCAGAATGAAAAGAATCCTAAAACTTTATAGTTAATGACATAGAAACAGTTTAATTAAAGTCTTAAATAATAAATGAAAGTACCATTTATTCTAGGAAGTCATATTGCAGACAAATACCACATGTTGCTTATTTGTGTTGACTGTTGTGGTCACTATTAACCATTACAAAATATGCTATATTGACTTGAAATCTTGCACAAATTCTTTTAATCTATACCTACTGGAATTTTGATACATCGTTCTAGTAGGCCATATTTTTTACATCTTCGAATTGTTTCTGTAAATCTTTCTGGTTTTTCTGTAAAATCTTCCTTCCATGAATGAAAATGGCTACTCATATGATCATCATAACAAACAGCAGTTCTAAATCTGGAATTAAAACAAGTGTAGAATCAAATCAATATACATGAACATGTGGCATTGGCCAAAAAAACCCTTCAACTCATCTGTTGGACAACCCACCTGTAATATTTTGAAGGTAACTGTAAATAGATTTCCTTTCCGATTTCAAGAATGATCTTATATTACAGCAAAAAAAAAAATCCAGAGGCTCTCAAAGATCATCCCTTGATATGATGATCAATTGTGCCACATGATTTGAAAATCAAATACAAAATGTACTAAAAAAAAAGGCAATAAACAACAAAGTTATAGTGAGGTTACAAAAGGCAGGATGGACATTTGCACATTTTGATGTAAGTACAGACAGACGTCACGACATCTATTTGATCCCCCAAATTTCATTAAAAGTGCATAAAAACTTAATATTTTACTATTTTAACAAGAAAACAACAGCATTATATGTTTGCAATCAATAAGACACTGTACATGACAGCATATAACAGTAAACACTCTTTACAACTTTAGGAAAAGAGAAAATAAGAGGCCATCCAACTAATTATTATATCTCTCAACTACATTTTTAACTTGGTATAAACAAATCAATATTTTCTAAACATTTCTACATATCTATATACAAATAGCAACAGTATCAATGGCATACCATGATATCTAACAAACTTTTTCCAATGAAATGATTTTGAAATAAATATTTTTAAAACAATTTGTGTACATTGTATAAACCAACAATTCCAACAAGATAACAAATGATTAATAATAGACTGATAGTCAATGTTTATAACCTGGAGATAATCAATATAACATTTACAATGCAGACTTCTCTTACCTTTTTTCTTCCGAGTCCCCATCTTCTTCCATCTTTAATCCTGTACTATATCACATTCAGAAATCTTGATGTATTAACTAGAAACAAAAATAGGTCAGAATTTAACCATGATGTGAAGATCACCTTATTTTTGTCATTAATCTTAATTTTTACACTAAATTTCTCCAAATCTGTCACACTTATAATACTTTTATTATATACCTTCAAGGAAAATCATTAAAGCCAACAAATGTTGAAGAAAACTCATTTGTTATAAATGTATAAATTTGTACTATAATTAAATTGCTGTCAAAAAAATGTGTAAATGTCCAAAAATAAAAAAACTTTTTGATTATATGCACAGTAAGAACAGTAAAAGTCACAATTCAATTTATCTTGCTATATTATACAATGTACATAGAGAAATGTATATAGCCAAATAACATGTCACTTAATTATACCAGTTATATGTAAAATGATTAAAATTAATGGTATAAAAAACAAAACAAATATCCTCTTGTTTAAATTCACAATTAAATGTGCAGTGAACTGAATCACTGTCCATTCGTTGGTAATTAGGTAAAACATCTGTTGTTTATGACAGAATAATAGGTGACCACAGTTATTTAAATCCTTTGACATACAATAATAGACCCCGTAAAAATCAGGACACACTAGTGAATGACATGTTACTTTGCACGTAGCTATACAAAACTTCAAATGACAAATATATTTGAATTTTTAAACAACCGGATAAAAAAAAACTGCCATGAAAACACCCAATCTATGTCAAATTGTACAGAGAAAGTCTGAGAGAAACAATATTGAAAATTCCGGTCTAACTTTTAACACTTTTGAAAGATCTTTCAGAGGAATGCACTGAAAAATATCCTGTCAAAACCAGATAAAAAAATATACAAAAACATAGCCACTTTCAGCTTAAAAACAAAAAATCGAAGAATGTGTCCATGGGACACAGATGCCCCTGCTAAATGAAGTCCCAAACAGGAAGTAGTTGTTTGACAGGTCTGAAAGTTGCTTAGGACGTACAACCACCGCGCCAAATTTCAAATTGATCTCATGTACGGTTTCTGAGAAAAGCTTGACAGAAATTTGTACAGATGGACGGACATAAGTAAAACTTAAGTCCCCCCCCCCCCCCCCCCACGAAAAGTAGTCTCAGGGGCATAAAAAAAGATAGCAGACATTTAATGGCATACAGATGAAAGCACTTTAAATATAGAATTTAATGGAAAAAAATCAATTTACTAACATGGTGAAAACTATACTAAAAGACACACAACGTGGGAATTCAATGAAACAGATTCATCAAAATAAAAGATTTACTAAGAATTGTGATTTTTAAAAACTAAAAATAGTGAAAAACAAGTGTATCTGTGAGCTAATGCTCACTTGTGATACCTCACTAGAAAGTATATTTGGTAAACAGGAAGTAGATGACCAAGGAGCAGGAAATAGATATCACCATGTTATATATGGAACCATATGGCACTATATAGGATAAAGCAATATTCAAAATATCAGGCTTCTACATGCTATAGTTGCTTTGAAAACTGCGAAGGAAATTTTTATTACAGACAGACGGACAAGAGTAAAACAGTATACCCCTCTTCTTCAAAGTGGGGGTATGAATATTTGCTCTGTGTACCATTCTCAAACAATTTACTAAACAAGAGATGAAAAATTTGTTGAAATAATTCCTAAATCAAGGTCAATCAAAAAAGAATTAAATCATGTAAATTAAGAAGTAAAAAAAATTATTAAATATATTATAAAATGGTTGTTGTTTTTGTTTGTTTGATGGTGTTTTACGCCACTTTCAGCAATTTTTCAGCTATATCGTGGCGTCCAGTTTTTATTGGGGGAGGAAGCCGGAGTACCCGGAGAAAACTCCCGACCTGCGGTAGGAAAACTGGCAATCCTTGTCAATTAAGATTGGAGTCGAGTACACCCTGCCTGCAGTGAGTATCGAACCCGCAATCTCAGTGTTGACAGACCACGTGATCAATAGTAGACGAACTACCTTGACCACTCGGCCACCGAGGCCCCTTATAAAATGGTAAAATATCACAAAAACCATACCAGATTTCTTGCTGACATGATGGCAAAATGTATCATTGCAGTTATATTAAGGGCAGACTTCCCATTGATACCCAGATCAAAAGGAGGAAATGGTCCTGGATTGGGCTTATACTACATAAGCCAAAAACCACCATAGTAAACCAAGCTCTGAGGTGGAATCCACAAGGACAGAGAAAAAGAGGTCAACCAAAAAACTCCTAGAGATCAACAGAGCAGGAGGGAAAACAGCAAGGCAAGACATGGGGCTAAATTGACAAGCTTGCCCAGGACAGAAAAAAATGGAAATCCTTCCTCGACGACCTATGTCCTGTCAAGGATGAAAGGGTTTAAGCCAAGTAAGTCAAGTTATATTAAAACCAAAAAAAAGTTACAATTGGTTATTTTGATAATTATAATTAAATATCCTTCCTCGACGACCTATGTCCTGTCAAGGATGAAAGGGTTTAAGCCAAGTAAGTCAAGTTATATTAAAACCAAAAAAAAAGTTACAATTGGTTATTTTGATAATTATAATTAAATATATAATAGTTAACCAGAATTCTCATGACAAACTGTCAAGTACCGTAAATAACCCAATGTGAAACATGAAATTATTCAATATTGCTATATGAACAATGATTAAATCTTCAAATATCAAATATAACTATATATACAGCAGATCAGTATCTCAATAAAACATTGTAAACATAAACAAAGCATCTATATCTATGTGTTATTTAGTTCAACATATGATTGTAGGTTATTAATAGACAGGATGACTTGCAACAAACTATCAAATTACTGACTGATTGTATTAATCAATAAAAATTGGCATTTTAACTTATATACATGTACATAAAATAATGAAAAATATAAACCCATATTTAATGATTTAAGGAACCATTCAGTTTATTTTTTGTACACAATTTAACTAATGATACTTGTATAATAGTGAAGAAAGAATTTTCACCTACAAACAAGACATGAAAAATTCAGATATATGCAATTAAAATAATAGGAATTAAAACCTATATTTGTCATAATGAAAATTTCATTAAACATAATGAAAAATAACATTCATCACACTATAAAGTATAATGGATATTTCTCTGATATATAGCAACTTAAAAGTTTGGTATCTTCATGGAAGAGTGATCAAAATAACATGTTACATGTGCCTTCTTTTAAAAGAAAAGTTTGTTTATTACATTTGCATGTACCTACCGTAATAAGTAATTAGTAGTGGAAGATGTGCTTTAAGTAACAGGTCATGCATAAAACATTTTATTCAAGTCAGACAAAATGTATTGTCAACCTGTATGTTACTTAGGCTAAGGTGCATAAAGCTTTGAACCAACTTGGGATAAATACATACCTATGCATATATCATGTCATATCCTAGCATTTTTAAATGGATCATGACTATTTCAATTGCAGGGCAACGCTGGAACTAAAATTTCATTCTGCATTTATTCTGAAGTATTCATTTACCTTTATCATATCATAATCTTATTTTTTTTTTACCCATTCCATCAATACCAATAAAAAGATATAAAAATTGTTCAATTTACATAAATTAAATATATTAACAGTGTCGTCAAACAATGTCTGCAGGTTATTTTTTAAACAGTTCTGATGGATTTTCCTGTTAGTTCTCACTGTCTGCATTTTATTTTTTAGATATTTATGGGAGATTTTACTACATATATCCTCATTGTCTGCATTTTATTTTTTTTTAATTATGGCAGACTTCCCTGTTGATTCTCAGTGTCTGCAGGTTAAACAGTTCGGCAGATTTCCCTGTTTATTCTCAGTGTCACGAGGTTATTGCTTAAGCAGTTCTGGCAGATTACACTGTTAATTTTCAGTGTCTGCAGGTTATTGTTTAACAGTTGTGGCAGATTTCTCTGTTTATTCTCCATGTCTGAGGATGCTGACAGACTTTCCTGTTAATTCTGTTAAAAACAGTTCTGGCGAATTTCCCGGTTTATTCTCAGTGTCTCCAAATTGTTTAAACAGTTCTGGCAAATTTCCTGGTTTATTTTCAGTGTCTCACAGTTCTGGCAAATTTCCCGGTTTATTCTCAGTGTCTCCATATTGTTTAAACAGTTCTGGCAGATTCCTGTTTATTCTCAGTGTCTTCAGTTTATTATTAAAACAGTTCTGGCAGATTTTACTGTTTATTCACAGTGTCTCCAGGTTATTGTTTAATTAATTCTGGCAGATTCTTGTTTATTCTCAGTGTCTGCAGGATGCTGACAGACTTTCCTGTTAATTCTTAGTGTCTGCAGTTTATTGTTTAAACAGTTCTTTCAACTGAATTCACATTGTCTGCAAGTTATTTTCAGTTTAATGTTTTTTTTCCTCTTAAACTATATTTATACTACTTGGTATTTTATTTTTACATTTAATTTTTGCTAATAAAAAGAACCATTGTTTGTGGGAGCTTGATATAAATCCATTTAAATAACAATTTCTAAGAAGTTCATTACAATTGTGTATCTATGAAATAATGTTATTCATGTATAATAGTATTTTGTCATTTTAATTTAAAAAAAATAAAAATCAGAATAAATTAGCATTATGTATAGGTCACTAATCATCTTTACAACAATACACTTAATAAATCAATCAATATGACCCCATTAATGACAGACCAAAAATACTGAATGATGTAACTAAAAATATCTGTCACTTACATTTAAAAGCAAACTGAACATGTTGTTTTATATTTAATTTCCATATCTTTGTTTTGTTTTGTGTTAAAGCATATATAATACCAGACCTGTCAAGTCTCACAGTATTCTTGTATGACTCGTGCATTTTGATCCACAAAACTTGGCAGCACTGTAATACATGTACATGTATAAACATGTATATTTTATGCAGCCATTCAAGACATTTTTCAATGCCCAAAGTATGCCAAAGTTTGCTTTTCAATCATGCTAAGCCATGACAGTAGCAGAGATTTTTTGTAATATTAACTGTACAATTAAGAAAATGCAATGCTTCAGCATTTCTATGCATAAACTAGCTTTATAATGAAATGAAATACATTAAAAGCAAATAATTCTATGCCTTTCTATAGGTCCCCTCTTGGTGAAAGGTGTTCATCAGGGCACCACAGATGACTTAGTAGCCAGCTTCTTATTATCCTCTCTCAGTCTCTGTCCTGTGATCACAACTACCTCTGGCAATTACAATTTCAAGCCTTTCCAATTTTAAAATGTTGTCCTCCAATATTTTTTCTGTGGGCATCATGTTTTTCTCCTTGAACAGTGCTTTGCATAGCTATCTTGGCAAGTGATATTACCATACCATTTGTGTTCCTTTCTTTACAGTGGTCTGTAGGCCTACATACATTTGGTCCAATAGGTCCAATTTTACTGCTGTTATAATCATAATTTAGTTTTGTGATTTGTCGGATTAACAAAAAAAAAGCAAGGGTACTATTATTCGTTCTAATGGTACAAAGGCTAGACAGATTCTGTTTTTTCTTCTTTGTTCGTGATGTGATGAAAAGCCATGCAGTTTCTTTTTCTACGGACTATCATTTTCTCAAGATCTTCTGTGATAGTCCACAACAAACATGTATACAGCAATATTGAGATAATTAAGGTCTGCACCAGTCTTAAGTCAGTGTTAAAAACAACAAAAAACCCACAATATGGATGCATTCATCAACTTTTTATATCAAATTCACCTATTTCATTTAAAGCCAAAACACATTCTGAATTGACAAAAGATGGTCTAAAGATGATGTGTTACAAGTATCTAAATCATTATGTGCCCATTTTTTAGTTAACTGATATTTTTGTTTTAAAATAATGAAAGAAGTTTGCATCAGATAAGACACTGCATGTGCAGCCCAAAATCAGACAGTGTATACTTATTAATTTTAATTTCTATTTAGTCAATAACTTTCCTCTTACTTTTATTTGTGTTGTCAACTGTATCTATCAAAATGAGCAAAACAACTTATATTCGAGAAATTTTAGACTTATTGTATAATCTCAGGTGAGAAAAGCGAGTTTGTTAAGATATTAAATATATAGGTCAATAGGTGATTACACTGTACAATTTCATTTACTGGTATATGGAACAAGTGTTGTAGCTTCTATATCTGATACTGAACCTAAACATGTCACCAACAATAATGCATGAAAATAGTATATGGATATCAGAACAGAAAAAGGTTTTGGATGGATTTCTCTGAATAAATCATTTGAATTCATTTGTATCAGTCATGGCAAAATTTCTTTCTTCTGGTATTATCATCAGATCCCCTTTAGTTACTTTCCTGCCAATTCTATTTTTTGTCCACATTGTGATCTACTAATATGTATACAGATTATCAATATATACATGTATGTTGACTGTGCAAGCTTGCAGGATATAAATCCTCAGTAAAATTGTACAGAAAGTTTCCAACAATGTAATTTATGTTGTTTGTAAGACTCTTTATAATGAATTTTACTTCATGCTAAAATACAATTCTCTGGAAACAGCATTATTGTGTCACACATCATATAATAGTGCTTAAAATATAGACAAAAATCATTTTCCACACTATATTAAAGCAATTAATCATTGTGATTGATGTTAAATATTCCTATCTGACATTATAAATTAATCACAATTCCAAAGACCTATAATATCAAGTCAATAAATCCCTGACAAAATGTCAGTACTTAGATATATCGTTCAAGTCAATATGAGTGGTACTAAGAAATGTCAGATACCATGAACATACAAGATTTTATTTTTTTTGTTATTATTTTTAACCAAATTCCAGGGGCATAACTTTAACAAAACAGTTTTTTATTTAATGCATAATGCATTAGAAATGTAGCACTAGACATATTTTAGCTGCTTTTTAAGTTTTATTGAAATCCATAAAAACCAGAGGCTCTCAAGAGTCTGAATTGCTCACCTGATATATATTGGCAATTAAGATGGCATTTCCTTGGTTTAAAAGTCCTGTACATGTAATTTTCAATTTTCTACTACCATAAATAACATCTTTGTTTCACATAGGAGCAGGCTATTTATTTAACATTTTCCTATAGTAATCTATGTTAAATTAATACCTACAATTGCAGCCATCATGGATTTTTTATCAAAAAAGCAAGCATAATTTTTTAAGTATTTATTTATTAGCACATTTATACCCCAAGGGGTTGATGGCAATACAGTTACACAATTATACACAAAAAATACACAGATATAAATTTTTTAAGACATTATTAACTAAAATAAAATCCAAATCATGCAGTAACCGAGTCCACTTTCCTCAGTACTAATGACTTTTTTATAAATGGTGCAACATACTGCAAATGACCTGAAGAGGACATTAATTTTACAAAGGTTTCAAATTCATTTCTTATACAAATATCTCTGAATAATTCTTTTCTTATTTCGTTGTATTTAGGGCAATGGAAAAAGTAGTGGATTTCATCTTTAATGACATTCATGCTGCACATTTGACATAATCTATCATTTCGTTTAGTTTTTTATAACGACCTCTTTCTGTTTCAAGAAAGTCATCGCTAATCTTCATTTTACAAATATTTTTTCCATTTTCAAAGTTAGTTTTTAAATAAATAATCATTAATTTCATAACTTGATTTAATTTTGCTGTATAGATATATTTTATTATTTTCAGTTAGTTTGTTCAGTTTTTGGAAAAATAATGTTTCATAATTAGTTTTAATATCATTTTTGATTCGTTTTTCATAGGAAAACATTTCTTTTTTAAATTCAAGTTGTTCTACTGTATTCAAGTTAATGCTATTTGAGGAACACACATTCTCTATAAATGTATACCAAGAATATGTGTTCTTGGAATGCAATCATCCAATGACTTTGATAGTATGAATGCATCATCCAATAACTGGTTATTGGTATGATGACATAAGCGTGCGAGATTAAGGATAGGTTTAACTAAAGATTCAAATATTTTTTTATAAATGTTGATTGGTACATTTGCAATCGGTTCTAGATATTTAAACAATGAAAAAAGAACTTTGCTTTCCTTTTTTGATAATTCTAAATGAGATGAATTGAACTTTCCTGATGATTCAATTAAGTTTCCTAAATATTTATATATACAACTTTATAATTTAGGCCTAAACCTTTTGATAAATGGAATTGTTTGTTTGGAAAATAATAATGAATGGGATCAAATGGCGCTGTTTCTCTATTTACATGTACACATGTCCTACCAAACAATACAAACCATATCGACTTGATGTGTGGATAATATTTATATAGCTAGCATCGCAGATGCGAGCTATACAGTTACATGCGTATGTGTAAAAAAAGTCATGTGATCAATATGATCAAATTTATTTCAGATGTTAGCTGAGCTATCCGAAGAAAATATTGCAGATGAAATAAATTTGTTCATATGGATCACATGACTTTTTTATAATAATATAAAAGTAGACAAAAATAATATTGACATCGATAAAATTAAAGTGTTTATTTTTTTTAAATTACTACAAAAATGCCAGACAATTATCTGAAACACTGTATTTGAAATTGAGTTTTGTGATGTCACCAACACATTCGAGTAAGATATCACATCATCAATGGAATGTAGAGGCACTGTTAAGGGGTTCTGAAGTAACAACATGAACAATGTGCGATGCTTGCATTTAGGCTGCATATTAACAGTTATATTTCACAATGAAGCATGTTTATACCAAGCATCACAGATGCAAACTATACGGTTACATGCATGTGTGTAAATAAGGTCACATGATCCATATGAACAAACCCTTTTCCGATAGTAGCTGAGCTGTCAGAAGAAAATATTGTGGTCGAGCACAAAAAAAAATGTTAAGTAGACAGAAATAAATTTTGTATCGATAAAATTAAAGTGTTTCTTTTTGAAATAACAACAAAAATTTCGGACAATTTTTTTCAAATCTCAAAAACGCTTTATTTATTTTTTACATGCGTGTGTGTAAAAAAAGTCACGTGATCCATATGAACAAATCCATTTCAGATGGTAGCTGAGCTATCAGAAGAAAATATTCTAGACGAACGAAAAAATATATAATATAAAAGTAAACAAAAATAATTTTGACATCGATAAAATTAAAGTGTTTATTTTTTAAATTACTACAAAAATGCCAGACAATTTTTTTTCAATCTGAAACGCTGTATTTTAAATTGAGTTTTGTGACGTCACCAACACATTAGATAAGACCTCAGGTCATCAATGCAATGTAGAGGCACTGTTAGGGGCTCTGAAGTAACAACATGAACAATGTGTGATGCTCGCATTTAGGCTGTGCCTACATTCATATTATTTTTTGTGACGTCACCAACACATTAACTGATGATTAAAGACGTCACATCAAAAAAGGAATGCAAAGGCACTCTTAGCTCAGGGGCTGCTCTGGCTTCTAAAAAGCTGGCGCCAAAAAAATCTCCAACTGCAATTTTCCGTCGCCAGTTTTGTAAAAGTGTCGCCATCGTAGAAATTGTTTAACATTATGTGTGACATATTCTGTAACGTCGGACGAAATCCAAGTTTGCCGGACTCTTATTTAATTTTTCAAAAGTTTGGTCTCAAGCAGCCCGTACATTTATTGTATTTTAATCATGAAAAGATGTGTGAGTGATTTCTTGTTGGCAGAAAACCAAAATTTTACAGTAATTTATTAGAAACATCTATTCCCGTGAATGAACATAAAACCGGAAATACTGAAAATAGAACTACGCATGTGTACGAGTTTTCTAATTACGAAATGAAGACGGACATCCGGTCCAGAAATCACTCAACAACAATGTCAGTTTTCGTACCTGTATTTTATTAATTACATTATAAAAAAAAATTTATTACAAAAATATGTTTGTTTTGTTATTTTTATAAATTAATTAACAGCGGGAGCATCAATTGTTTAGTACACGTCTACTCAAATGTGATGCAGGTAAAGCTGCTTTTCATCTGACAACTTTGTTGATTCATTTATTGCCGATTTCCGTTTAATAACTCCAAATAACACACATGTCACTGGATACTACACAATACACGTGTATTAACGACCATAGAAGCCGACAAAGGACATTGTAACCTGAATTCTACATGCATGTAACCCATGTAACCTGGATTTTCCATACATGTAACCATTGTAACCTGGATCCTACATGCATGTAACCATTGTAACCTGGATTCTACATGCATGTAACCATTTATCTTAACATAATATATATGGCAGGTTGTTGCCATGGTTACCTAAATTAAAACATATTTCATAAGATTAGCCCTATGTGTGACCAATGTAACCATTATAGATTTGGAAATACAACTGAATTGTCCTTTAAATATATTGATGCAACAGTATTTTCGTCAACTCCATGCATGTAACCAATGTAACCCTATGTAACCATTGGGGAAATGTAAGTTACAAAACATAATACATTGAATTTGGTGCATATTTTGTGCCTTATATGTAGCTGAAGTAACGTCATGAACCATAAAATATGTGATGCTCGCATTTAGGCTGTGCCTATATTCATAATAATATTAGAGATTGGATTATATATTTATGGGGTCAATGTTTCGCAGACCTGCTACAAAACGAGTGAATACTGTATGCTTATTTTTAACATTTTATTTTTAATACATTTACATTTTTGGCTAATCTGTGAAAACTATGTCGAACAGTCAACACAGAGGGAAAATCGGTTGTCTTTTCATTTGAAATTTATTACAAAGTTAACTTTTAAATCTATATGCATTGTTAGTATCTAAATTAGCATATAAAGGCACCTAAGTGGTAAAGGCCTTACAATGAAATTCTTCTGTTACGACTGCTGTGAACTTCCGGTTTTGGTGATTCTAATTTTAACCCAATTCTGAAAGTGGAATATTTCCGTTCCTCTTAACGGGGAGTTAGGTTCTCTTTTAAGGCCGCGCTATAATGTGTAAATTTCTTTTCTCGGCTTACGAAACTTCAAAATGTTTTAAGTACGTTTATAAATTTTGTAATTCATGATGTTAGCAACACTTTTGGAATTTTCTTGAAAATCATGTATAGTTTCCCTTAGTACACCTCATTCGACAACACATTTACATATATAATTTCAGAAAGTTATGTATCTGGTGTTTAGTCTGAACAGACAATGCATTTCCTTTTCTTTATTTATCTATCTTTAATTTTAAAAAATGTCACAGGAGTTGATCACTTATATACGAAGGCGCAAGATCTTTTATTTTCTGAATTTTTACACGTCTGTAAACGGTTTTTTAGAAAATAAACAAACTGTTAAATGTTTTTCCGACACAGTCGGTATTATATTCACTTTTTACCCTTTGACCTCATGACACTTGACCTCTCGTAATTCTGTTTCTTGATTGGTTAAAAACCAATTGGACGGGGGTTCGGAACAGGGTGGTAAATTGGACAGGGGCTCGGAACAGGGTGCTAATTCACCTTTCAAATTGTGTACTATTATTATTAGATTTTACCGTCTGTTTGTTTATAAAATTATTTCACAGTGCAATTTAAGTATAAAGAACGATAGAAATGGGCTGCAGTTTGTAAAATTTTATATCAAACAACTTGTACAAAAATGTTAAATATTTTTTATTTGAAGTACAGCGCAAATTAAATGCATATTAACACGCTGGATTTTAGCGGGCTTTTATGGAGGATAAAAAAGACGAAGAGACGAAATTTAATTAATTTCTAAATACAAATTAACAATAATTTTATATTCATGTTGATATTAAATTAAATGTATTATTGTTCTTGGGCGTCCGTCGTAGTACACACATAGATAGAGAGTAATGGCTCTAATTGTAAAGTATACTTTGCTTATTCAGTAAATTTTAAACTATAAACATTTTATTAAAAAATTTCTAATATTCAATTTGTTTACATTATTGTATAACTGCTTTGGTGCTCGCAGAAAAACTTCATTTCTATATCTTAGGCATTGGGTTTCAATACATAATAGCAATAAACTTTCTGGAATACATGTACATGTACAGCAAAGTACATGTAGTTTTATGTACATTATCAATTTTAGGTTAACTGTATGCTTGGTAAATCTGTTAATATCGAAAACACGTAAATAAAAGGAGGCACACATGTATAAATGAATAATTTCAAACTCGTTTCATCTGGGACTAGTGTTAATTTATAGGTTCATGATTTCATTCACGTAGTAATAATTGTCCGTCAGTACTTCCCCAAAAAAATTTCCATCAAACATTTCTGGTCTATTGAAACGGGGAATTTGTATGACAATAAAAGCGATTCGTAGTTCAATGCATAACTCAATTTATATCTTTACTGCGTCGGTTATCTTTTTTAAAGATAGTACTTGTTTTACTATTAGCTGTTATGACGGTTATCTGTTCAAAATTGAAATTGTTATTAACTGTTATGAAACAGTATGAAAATAAAAACCATGTTTTCTGTTAATAGCTAGGACACTGTTGTTTTACATATTTTTCACTGTTATTCGGACCTCTAAATTTCTCAATTCTGCTTTTCTTATCTGTTATCATTATTTATTTACTGTTATCTGTTTTGGGAAAAATAAAAAATTGTTAACCGTCATATACATATACAAGAAAACACCCATATCCTGAGATGTTCGTATATATGTTATAGGTGTATCAGATTTGGTTAAATAGATTTTTTCAATTTGTTTTATTTAAAAATTCCATCATATGCTGTAAAGGGTTGCAAATATAGACGATTGTGGAAGGCAAGAAATAATCATCTTGATTATAATATCTCAACTTTGAGACACTAACGAACAATAATAATACATTTGATTTAATATCAACATGTATATAAAATGATTGTTAATTTGTATTTAATAAAGAAATACCTTATTTATATAGCACCCTTTCATAAATAAATAGGTTCAAAGGTGCTTTACATTGATCGGACAAAAAATAAACATTATCATACATAGAACATTAAAAAAAATTATTAAACAGTATGTGTAGTCAGTTCTAAAAGATAAATGATGATAAGAAATACTAAAGATTCCTAAAAGATAGACAATGATAAAAAATACACGCAAATTAATTTTAAAACAAGGCTCAATTTAACAAAATATATATAAGGATTATGAACAAAATAGGATTGTAAAAAAAAAAGGTTAAACAAAGTACCAGTAAAAATCAATGATTAAGTACTATTTCAAAACCACAGGCCAAGACACAATTAACACCGAAAATTTAGTTGTAATAGTTCATGTTTGTTTAAAAATTAACATCCATAAAACCGAATGAAATAATGTATTTTAAGAGCTCTCTTAAAACTTGGAAGGGTATTACAGTTTCTGATGCCAGGTGGCAAAGTGTTCCAAAGTATCGCTGCGGCTGCCTGGAAACACCTGTCGCCATACCGTACTGTCCGAGATTTAGGCACAACTAGTGTCACTGCATTGTTCTGTGACATCAGATTTCTGGCTGGTGTGTACACTTCTTATATAGGCTGGTGATTGATTGTTGAGGGCTTTATATGTATAAGTTATAATTTTATATTCAACCCTACATTCTACCGGAAGCCAGTGAAGTTCGCGTAAGATAGGTGTTTTGTGGTCATATTTGAGTGTTTTTGTCACAATTCTAGCTGCTGTATTTTGAACATGTTGTAACTTGGTCATTGACTGCTTAGAGACTCCATATAATAGTGCATTACAGTAATCTAGCCTGGATGTAACAAGTGAGTTTACTAGAGATTTGGTTGATTTATTAGTAAGATAGGGTCTGATGTGACCAATTTGTCTCAATTGTGCATAGCAGTTCCTACAGACATTATTCACATGTTGTTCCATCTTCATGTTTGAGTCAAGGAATGCACCAAGATTGCGCACACTAGCTGATTGACTGATTTTTGAGCCGTCGACTGTCACTGTAACATCTGAAACTAGTTGTGCGTTGTGTTCTGACGAGAAGATGATCAACTCTGTTTTGTCGCCATTTAGCTTTAGCATGTTGACATTCATCCAACTTACTATATCGTGAATGCAGCCTTCGATACGATGTATAGTCTCTTGGATCGAAATACTGGTTGCTGGTTTGAAGGATAGGTAGAGTTGTGAGTCATCTGCAAAGAAACGGTTGTTCAGTCCATGTTTACGGCAGATTTCTCCAACAGGCTTTGTATACATCACATAGCTCTTGGGTCCCAGAACGGACCCTTGAGGTACACTATATTCCATGTGGGCTGGTTGTGAGAGTTTGTTATTTACGCAGAGACTGTAGAATGTCATTTTGAACTTTTATCAAGGCAGTCTCAGGTGAATGGAACTTGCGATAAGCAGATTGGTTGACCTCATGTAGATTGTTGTTTTTCAGATGGCTCTCAATACGTACGTCAACGACCTTTTCCAGGATTTTCGACAGAAATGGCAAGTTAGACACAGGCCTATAGTTTTTCAGTTCGTTAGGATCTAAACTTGGTTTCTTCAGATGTGGCCCTATTTGTGAATGTTTGAACAGTTTTGGAACATATGCAGCATCCAAGGACACGTTTATAAAACTGGTTATTACAGGTGCGAGTTCGTCTAGGCATTATTTTAACAGCCATGTTGGAATGGGATCTAACTCGCAGGATTTGTTAGCTGAATTTTTCGTCAATGATTTCACTTCATGTTCTGTGGTTGGAGCAAACTCTGCATATCTGACACCCGTATATTCAGATTCTATATCTACAGTATCAGACATAGATTGTGTTTGAAAACGTATGTTATTCCTTATTGTTTCAATCTTTTTAATAAAGAAGTCACTAAATTCCTGGGCAAGGTGTTGTGGAGATCAATTAGATGGTAGAATCACTTCATTTGTATCACCAAGTAGACCTTTGGTAATCCTAGATAGACTTTTGTGATCATTACCACTAGACTCTATTTTGTTTGTATAGTACTCAACACGAGCTTGTTTTAACATCTTGTTCACATCAGCACACTGTGTTCTGTAGATCTGGTGATCTATTGTAAGCTTACTTTCACGCCTTTTCCGTTCCAGTTTGCGTTTCTGATGCTTGGCTTCGTGAAGTTGTTCTGTATACCACGGACATGAAGGTCTCAGTGTAATAGTCTTGTTAATCATAGGAGCATGTTTATCCAGAATAGAAGTTAGACTGTCTGAGTACTCCACGATAAAACCATCTATGTCAGAAGGAATACACTCAGTGGTGAAAAACTCCGTTTTCCGTATGTCGTCTCGGAATGAATCAATTGAGCGTAGTTTTCTGTAAGAAACTGATTTCCGTACCGGCGCGGCTTTAGAAGCCTTAACATCAAATGTAACTGCAAGATGGTCACGTAAGATGTTTCCACTAGAATCAGATAATCCAGGATCTACGACACAATATTGTCTGTTTCCCTTGATATCACGACGTCGAAGGTATGACCTGCAACATGGGTTGGTTCTCGTACATACTGACACATACCACATGCATCTAGGTTACTTGTAAACTTTCTTGTTTCGTTGTTGTCTGGTAGGTCTAAATGAAGGTTCAGATCGCCTACTATAAGTGTAGGATTGTCAACTGTGACATACTTAGTTAGAAAAAGGGGCCACTCAATATCAAGAAAATTGTTTGTATTCAAGCCGTTCTGTTTAGAAGGAGGTGGTCTATATATAACTGCTAGCCTCATAGAGCATCGCCCAACAACTACATTACAGTCCATGTATTCAAACTGTGAAAATTCCTTGCTTTGACTTGATGACACGGTGGTGACTTGTATAGCTGCTTTATGGATGATAGCTACACCCCCACCTAGCCTAACAATACGTGGGACATGTTTCATTTTGTAGTCAGAAGGTACAAGCTCACTGATGCACACCTTATCAACAGAGCTACCAAGCCATGTTTCAGTTATGACACATATATCAAACTCATTTGACAGAATAAAGTCACAAATTGATAGGGTTTTGTTTTTCACTGATCGTGCGTTCATTTAAACATACCTTAACGTTTGTTTGGCCTTTTACTGTTGTACTGTTTTCAATGTTTACCCGGGTTGAGTTTTTGAAATTATACGTATTCTGAGGTTTTACTATTTTTCTAGTCCGACTTACTTTTGTTATTTCTTGGGGCAATAACTGTAAGTTGTCAACATTCACACCATTGTTAGTGTCCCAGACACGTCTTATCCCAAATTTCCCACCTCTACTACCTCTGTATTTCATTAACTTAAGTCCTTTCAAGGTGTTGACAATTATAGGATTTAGTCCCTTTTGTGAGCTTGATAATTGTCCGATTTTGTACAGATCTGACCGTGTATATGTAATCCTCGACGAGTTTCGCTCACTAAAACACATTTTTGCTGCAGGCTATGTAAAAGGTTATAAAAATGATAGCAATAGTATTTCAAAAGTTTTAAATTATAAAATTCTTTAAAACCGCAAGCATAATCCACATAGAATTTGTATCACTGTAATCACAGAATCAAACTATATAATATATCCAACTTTGAGATTTTTCAATAAAGTTTAACTTCCACAAAAACAGTCAAGTTTTAAGAGCACTGAAAATGCAGCCCACACCTGGCCCATGACGTCATTTCACAATTAATGAAAAATTTCTTCTCTTCGTCTTTTTTGCACTCCAGAAAAGCCCGCAAAAATCCAGCGTGTTAATATGCGTTTTAATTTGCACTGTACTTCAAATACAAAATATTTAACATTTTTGTACAAGTTGTTTAATATAAATTTTTACGAACTGCAGCTCATCTCTATCGTTCTCAATACTTAAATTGCACTATAAAATAATTTGACAAACAAACAGAAGGCAAAATCTAATTATAATAGTACAAACTTTGAAAGGTGAGTTGCCAATTTACCACCCTGTTCCGAACCCCTGTCCAATTTACCACCCTGTTCCGAACCCCCGTCCAATTGGTTTTTGACCAATCAAAAAACAGAATTACGATCACGTGACTTGCTTTTTCGAGAGGTGAAGTGTCATGAAGTCAAAGGGTAAAAAGTGAATATAATACCGACTGCGTCGGAAAAAAAGCAAAATGTTGGAAAGACAAATGTTTACAGTACAATAACAATACATTGACCTTTTCGAAACCACATAGTCACGTGGTTCTGTGGGAAAAAAGGGAGGGGTTAAGATCGGCTGTTATCGCGTCCTTCCGTCGGTCATCCTCGGAAGATCAAAGAAAAATAACGACAAGCAGGGACAGTCTATATTAAGTATAATAGTATAGACTGTCCCTGCGACAAGTTACAATTTCTATTGATTTAATTTTACAGTCATTAAAATTGTTAAAAGCAATTAAATGTGTTCAAACGTCAAATTAACGTTCATGTGCATAAACATGGCTAAGAACTTAATAATATTTTCAGACTTTAAAATAAACCAAAAAAAAGTTAGTCTTATTTTTGCCAGAGACATGTAATTATATGTCTCTGTTTTTGAAAAAAAATTTATGAGATTATTAACTTCTAAAATAATTTTCAAATACAAATATAACAAAATTGAAATGCATTATTTTTATCAAATCATCTTATGAATTCCTATAAAAACAAATACATTCACATTCTATTATGTGAAGATTAGAAACTGCATAAAAAGTTTCAGTACCCTTACTATAAATTCTGACATAACCAAAGAAATAAAATTTAAAATTATCGATCAAGTCATATTTATAATCATCTACATTTTTATTTAAAGATACGAATGCAAAAAAAGAAATGAAGCCTGTTGTATCAATCGTGAACTAATCCAAACAAAACAAAATATATTATGATAAAATTGAACCGAACAAGTCTTTCTAACATATACATTACGTAATATAACATAACAAAATCTAAATTGCATTTTTATTACCAAATAATCAAACTAATTAATAAAAGAAACACAAATATATACATTTTATTTTGTTAAGATAAGAATGCATTAAAAAAATACTAAGCATAACCTATAAATCATGAAATAATCCAAGAAATAAAATTGAAGCGATGATCCAATCTAGCGAGGTCAAAAGCGCATTAATTATAATATACAATTTTGTACATCTTTACTACTCCTTATTAGATCAGGACAAAAAAAGATATATTAAAACTTGAAGGATTTAACAAAACGAAAAGCTGTAAATGAAATATTTTCTTTATTATTTAATTAGCCATTTTATAACTTACAACATGAACTATATTATTGTAGAGTATGGTTTTTTTACATGAAAAGCGATATATGGTCAATCGTACCCGAAAACAATTATATATCATTAAGAGATAATTAGAAGAGATCAAACATATGTTTGTTTGTTTGAATGGTGTTTTAACGCCACTTTCAGCAATTTTTCAGCTATTTCATGGCGTCCAGTTTTTATTGGGGGAGGAAGCCGGAGTACCCGGAGAGAACCCCCGACCTGCGGTAGGAAAACTGGCAATCCTTGTCAATTAAGATTGGAGTCGAGTACACCCTGCCTGCAGTGAGAATAATCGAACCCGCAATCTCAGTGTTGACAGACCACGTGATCAATAGTAGACGAACTACCTTGACCACTCGGCCACCGAGGCCCCCTATCAAACATATGAAAATATGTAGATAATTACACACAACGGCGTCACTATAAGATTTGGTGCAACCCAAAACATATAATTTTGTCTCAAATTCCATCCAGTCAAATAAACTCGTTGTCTATGGACCTCTTCCTAGTCTTTTACCAAGCCATAAAAACCTGCTTATATATGTAATGTTTAAGAAAGTTCGTTATTCGGTTATGAACTGACCCCTGAGTAGACCGAGCACTAAATTAGCTTTTGATATCACCCTCTTTGGTTGTCACCCGGTGTGGCTACAGTTTAGATGTGGAAACAACAAGTATAAATAACATATATACTTTCATCTGAATTATTCAGCCTGAGCGATACTGATATTCCATATGTATAATATAAATTTTATTCATTTCATAATACGGGGGTTCTCTCCGGGTACTCCGGCTTCCTCCCCCAATAAAAACTGGACGCCATGAAATAGCTGAAAAATTGCTGAAAGTGGCGTTAAAACACCATACAAACAAACAAACAAACATCATTTCATAATATACTCTATAACTTTATGCACAGTCTTTCACGAGCTGTGTAAATGCATTACTCAGTGGCGGATCCAAGGGGGGGGGGCGTAAGGGGCGTACGCCCCCCTTTAAAAACAGGAAAGGAAAAAAAGAGAACAGGGAGGGTAACAACCAGCGCCAAAGGCAAAAATGTAATCCCCGCAAGTCCTCGCCATAAATTAATGCATTAACGGTAATACCCCTGCGGAAAAATGGGAGGACCACTTCGTGGCCCTCCTTTTCCGATATCCCCCTTTTTACGCACCTCCTTTCGAAAATCCTGTATCCGCCCCTGTTACTTACGCCGTTTAAGTTGTCGGAGATGAATACAGTCAAGTTATTCAATTTGGTTTGGGGCAAGGGAGGAAAGGGGGGGGGGGTGAAAAATACGGTACCCCACATGATCACGCTTTATTCACCGATTTCCAAAATCTCCAACTCACAGTTCCTTGTGAGCCTCTTATATAGGCGTCTCTATAGACATGTCATTTCTGTGGCATTAATTTAGATTTATATCTGAATCAGATTCTCTTCCAATTTCGCATGTACTAGATCGTGGGGGGATGGGGCTACGTCTTACTATGCTGAACCACCAAACCCCTGACTACGTACTCCGTCAAAGTCGATTAGGATGATGGCGCACGTGTCAGTAGACTATTTGGAACTATCTCTGTCGATCGGTATATCGTCGAAGAACTGGAACATTCTGTTGTTGTCACGGTCCGGTTTCTGATTTAAGTGCCGGATGAAGCAACCTTGCGTTGCCGATGTCAGATCGGATCAGATCGGTTAAATGTCAACCAGAACATTGAGGGTGGGCTATTGTACTGGCAGTACATTTTCAAGTCTGAAAATCATGTTTGTAATTAACTGGCCTACAGAGACAATAAATGGAAAAGACTGTGTCTTGTTGACGACTTAACTCATTCTTTTAAACTGGCTAGTTGTCTTGGGAGTGCTATATATGCTGGGATACGACCACTTGAGTCTGAAAGGTATAATAATTCCATGCATTGCATCTTGAAGGTGAAGAATTTTTTATAGTCAGTTAACAAGATTAATGTTTTTTTCGGTTACACGTCTGTAGTCCGACAGCCCAATAGTCCGACAGCCCAATGGTCCGACAACCCGATAGTCCGACAACCCAATAGTCCGACAGCCCAACAGTCCGACAACCCACAAGAGTCAAGAGTCTAACAAATTATCACATATTAAGTCGGACCGAAATCGATAATTAAAATATATATATAATTTCTATGCTCCACCTACGTACCGGAATACATGTATATATAACGTTTGGGTCTGTTTATCCGTCCGTACGTTTGTTTCATATTTAATTTACGTTCATATGCAACTATTACTGTCATAATTAGGTTCGATAACTCTGTTTATCAATGAACGACTGTTGTGTATCATTAACACCAAACTTTTATAATATATCAAATTGCTGTTATTATTAATAAAATTATTTTATGTGTTTTAAACATATTATTAATATTAAACAATTTTTTCTATTTTATATATATAGTTTTATTTTTTATCATTTATGGAGTTCCTCGTTTATTGTTGTTTCTCCGTGGCATCATTATTTTTGTATACTCAAAAACTACTACTATAGTTTATTATTTAATAAACTTATTAATGAATTATGGTTACCTAATAAACATTTGTGACAGATGTGTTATTTAGAACACCTTCAATGTATTGAAATTTAAACCATGCTGTGTCTTCCTGATAAAGCTTGTACTGCCATAAACTTGTATTATCTGTACAGGATGTTTATTGAGCAGCTTATTCCTTAAAACTTGAATTTTGACTACCTTTATGCGTGAGAAAAATGGGGATATTTTTGTAATTATCTTTTACATAAATACTTTATAAATGTTTATCACAAAGTTCATTACCACATTTTCAATTCAAGACAATCAAGGACAGTCTATACGGGCCGGTCTATACTAACTGTTAGTATAGACTGTCCCTGAGACAATGCAATTGCAGTTAGTTTTTTCTAAAGACAGTATTTTGTTTGTCAAATACTCTTAAAGTTTTTTTAAATTTAATTATTAAAATATTTACATCTAAATTATACATGTTACAAATTTCTGAGATATAATTAAACCATAAAAATACCACACATCCCTGTCCCTTGTCTGAATCACGTGGTCTGCACTCGCCATGTTAAAAATTGTAAAATGAGCTAATTTCAAATGAAATGGGAAGTATGAAGATCAAAAATTAAAGTGTTAAAAATGTGAAAATTAAATACATCAATATGTCTACTATTTGTATATATGTGCAAAACTATGTTTATAAGAACTGTATTTATGCAATTTACGTCAGGAGTGGAGCACATTTGACAATTTCCCATTGAAACAATGTAACCAGAAGGCAGAAAATAAGGCTTTTTTTCAAACAAAATGGGAAGTATTTTTCAAGTAATTTAAACTGATAAAATTCATATCATTCGAAAGATAAGGGACTGTAGACCTGAACTGGGAACAATGTGCAAAACATATATATTTTATTTATTTAACAAGATATCAGCGTTTTTTAAATCGTCCCATTGATTTTCTATTGAGTGAAAAATCCAATATGGCTGACAAAAATACGTCACAGAAGTCACGTGATGTCGCTAATAGTTGTATATGCAGGTTTAGCGGGTGTGTAAGTTGGTCTTGTACGCCCTGAAAAACGTTAAAAACAATAAAGAAGGAATGTGTTTATTGGACACGGATGCCCCCGTTGGCCCCAAACAGGAAGTAGAAGTCCGTCAGGTCTGAAAGTCGCTAAGGACGTACAGTTCGTCATACTGAAGTTTTAAATTCTCATGTACGATTATTACGCGCTGAGAAAAGCTTGACGGAAATTTGTACGGAAGGGCGAACGGACAAACGGACGGACATGAGTGATCATGAGTCAAACTATAAGTCGTCGCGTGGGAATAAAAATCTGTCCAGGTCAAGAACAGTCGGATTTCGTTAAACACGAAGTAGGCCTGAAAATAAACCCCACGGTATAGGACTCCACGCTGATGCTGCATTCCAAATATCAAGAGGCCTTGATAGTTGTTGCTGAGAATACTGTTTCGAAAATATATCGCCCGACATTCACAATCCAGAAATTCGGCCAATAATCATGTAATGATGAGAAATATGAGGATGGAATAGAAAACAAAATAACAGTAATTTTAAAGAGAACGAAGATCAACCTTTTAGGCCAACTAGGGTACACGCCCTAATTGATCCGTGGTCTGGGCACCGCCATCAGATTCTAAAGCCACATAGTCGCCTCTTACAATAAGCTGGACTTTGCTGCGGACCACTAGGGGCACGCACGAAGGAAAGAGTTAATGAAATCTTCACGAAACTTTATACATATATGCACCAACCTTTGAACTAACATCATTTGCACATTTATACCTGTCCCACCAACTCCATGATGAAGAAAAACTCAGCCATAATTACACACATTCCTTGTAACATATACATGTAATATAACCAAATCATAGATAGTATTCCTAATATTAAGAAATTCCTACCAAACAACCAACTTAGTTAGGTTTGCATTTATAGAACGTGTATTGTTCTTTGGATGTCAGAAGGTTTATAGTATTGCATATACACGCATTGTCGGACTATTGGGCTGTCGGACTATAGGGTTGTCGGACCATTAGGTTGTCGGACCAATGGGCTGTCGGACTATTGGTTGTCGGTCTACCGGGATGTTACCTTCTATACAGCTATCAGATGCATAGCAAGCCCTAAATACAGCGCACGCACAAATTTGAGAAAGAGTGGGATGTACGTGGTCTCCCGGCCGGCAGGGGTCTGAGAAAATTGTGTATACAGACAGTGTTCTGTGCATTTCCTGCTACTTTAAACGTGCTTTAAAATGATGGAATTACAAAAATAGGTGAGCAAGTGAGATTTAATTTTAATGATATTGGGAATTATCATTGAGCATTCCCTAACTAATATAAGACAACACTTCTCGAGTCTACTCGGATCGTATATGAAGACAACTCCGACCGTACAAGATGACAAATCAAACCGTATATATTTTGTTATATTTTGTAAATAAATGTGAGATGCATATGTTATACTGAAGTCAGTGAAATGTGTTTATGGTTTATTTTGAAGGGCCATTAAAATAAAATATAATATATGTTATTAAATAATTAATGGTAATCAACATCGCACTTAGAAATGTTTAAATTAATTATTCCAAGCCAGAATGAACTGATTAATAATAATCCTTCTTCATTTTTGTGGAAAGAAGCCGCCAACTCCGTACCAAAGCATGTAAAGTTAGTGAATGAAGGAAAGCTTCAGAGATTCCAAAGACAAAAGTCAAGAGAGACTCAATTAAGGAAAGCTTTTTAATCTTTGGAAACAATACAAGAGCAAAGAAATCACTGTTATAGTAGACTTTTGAAGAAGTGTGCGAATATTTATGGACCCGTGTAATGTTTATGTACTTTTACACTTAACACAAATGGAATATTTTCAATAAAACAAATACTTTGTGCTAAATGTTACTTTGGAATTTTCATTTTTGATGTTATAAATTTTATTTATTGTGTAGTGCTGATGAAATTATTGAAACCTTATTAAAAATTAAAGTTAAAATATTTTTCATCAGTTCTTTTTGTTTTCTTATAAAATTGTTCCAAGGGCCGACTTGTTTCAAGTAAACAAGCCGAGTTATCTCAGTAGACGGGCCGAGCTGTCTTAAAAGTAGACAGGACGAGTTGTCCTGCACCCTCCCATAACAATTCGCGACGGTCAGGTTTGGAGATGTTTTTGACCGCTACGTAAGTGTCTAGATAGGTTTAAATGCTTAAGTACCAATTCGATTTTGGGGCCTCGGTGGCTTAGTGGTTCAGGTAGTTCGTCTACTATTGATCACCTGGTCGGTCAACACCGAGATTGCGAGTTCGATTCTCACTGCGGGCAGGATGTACTTAACTCCAATCTTTGACAAGGATTGCCAGTTTTCCTACCGCATGCAGGTCGGGGTTTTACTCCGGATACTCCGGCTTCCTCCGGCCCCCCCCCCAAAAAAAAACCCGGGGGGGTAGTAACTAGGGATACTTAATGGAATACTTTGTTTGTAAAATCGCCGTGGTTTACATGTACTTATAATTAAGATGAGAATTGAGGCATGGAGATATTTAGATAACTTTCAACTACCAAATGATATATTTTTACAATGAAAAAAAAGGCTGGACATAACATAATATTTATTTTCTTGTATGATCAGTCGGATCGGAGACAGTCTATACTATAGACTCCCTGGTCGGATTTTGTAAAATTTTATTTCCAGCCTCCCTGAAACGGATCAAAATATTTGCCGCCCCCGCGCCCTCCCCGTTTATTAATGTGGGTATATGCAATACAGCAGTGAATCACTTTGATGTTTTGATTTTTGATGTAAATAGTGTTGAATGAATTTTCTGAAATCCCATACTCCATCCAGTCCGACATATTTAAGAAAAAAATCCAGACCTATTATTCAAATTTTTGTTCGCACGTTTTTTGTTGGTCCTAATGTATTGTGATATTTGTACCTTGCACATTTGCCAAAAACACAATCTATTAAATGTTTAAATAGTCTTAAAAGTTTTTTTTAAAACAAAACAAACATTGTTATGTCAATAATATTAATTGGAGCGGTCATTCGATCCGTATCCCAGCATTTCATAAATTCCCATACTTTTTAATAGCCAATGAAACTTAGAGAAATTAATCATGTGACTTGTAAAATTTTTTGATACGTCACGTGATAAACAGGAAGCCATGTAAAATGGATACCAAGGCCGACAGGGCCTCAGCTAACATTTCCTGCCTATTTCCAGAGGTTTTGGCGATAATATTTAGCTATTTGGACGTAAGAGACAAAGGAAGGGCGTCACAGGTTTGTGTCGCATGGAGAGACGCTGCATATAATCGAATGGTATGGAGAGGAGTGGTTTCTAAACTTCATCTCCGACGAGCGAATCCGTCTTTGTTCCCCAGTCTGGTAAAACGTGGTATCAAACGAGTTCAAATACTTAGTTTACGCCGAAGTCTGAAAGATGTTATTGCTGGTATTCCTAATTTGGAGAGGTTAGACTTGAGTGGCTGTTACAATGTGACTGACGTAGGCCTTGGTATCGCATTTTTTCAAGATTTGCCAACAATCACTTCGCTTAATCTGAGTCTGTGCAAACAAGTTACTGACAGTAGTCTGGGAAGAATTGCGCAGAGTTTGAAAAATCTTGAAATCTTAGAACTGGGTGGCTGTTGTAACATTTCAAACACAGGTCTTCTTTTGATCGCTTGGGGTTTAAGAAAGCTGAAACAACTTAATTTGCGAAGTTGCAGACACATTTCAGATGTTGGCATTGGACACTTGGCAGGTCAAAGTCCACATGCTGCAACTGGCACTCTAGAATTAGAACATTTAGGTCTTCAAGACTGTCAAAAACTAACTGATCAAGCATTGAAACATGTTAGTGGTGGCATAATGCAACTGAAAACCATAAATTTAAGTTTCTGTGGAAGTGTCACTGATGCAGGTTTAAAGTTCATTTCAAAAATGCCAAATTTACAGGAAGTGAATCTTAGAAGTTGTGATAATATAAGTGACACAGGTATTGGCTATTTATCAAATGGTTGTGCAAAGATTTCATCTTTAGATGTGAGTTTCTGCGACAAGATTGGAGACCAGTCTCTTCAATACATTGCTCAAGGACTATTTAGTTTAAGGTGCTTAAACCTGAATGCCTGTAATATAAGTGATGATGGTATTAGTAGACTTGTTCAGGCATTGCATGATTTAACCACTTTGAATATAGGCCAGTGTATCCGAATTACAGACAAAGGTTTAGGACTTGTAGCAGATAATTTAAAGAACTTAAACTCCATTGACCTGTATGGTTGTACAAAAATAACAACAGTTGGTCTAGAAAAAATCATGCAGCTAAAGAGATTGACTACTTTAAATTTAGGATTGTGGCATAAACGATAACACATCATCTTTGTAGTATAAGTTTAGTTGTATTGGTCACAGAAAAAAATTCTTTTTTTTTTTTATTTGTTCTTGTACACAAACAATTTTTGAAACAATAATGTAATACATGCTGAAATATTTATTTTTGATAGCAAGATCATAGGATAGGAACAGATGTTCATGCATATCACAAACATTTGAATTGTTAGTTTGATTATCAAAATGTATATTGTATAAGGATTTTGCACCTCAATTTAAGTTGCATGTTTGTACAACTACAGAAAATATTTCTCCACCAAAAATAAAAATTGTAATATGAACCCAATGGCATGTACATGTAACAGATACACGTACCTTTGTTTACCTTCTGAACAGCACATATTCATGTTGTAATGTGTACAAACCAGTTTGAAGGGAAAGATAATGCTGTCTTGGTTGAATTTTTTAATTATTGTATAATTACAGAACACAAATAGAATACATGTATACATATGTATCTTCATATTTTTTGAGAGAGAATGTTGACTAAAAGGCCAGTGTATTAATAGTGTGACTTTCAGTGTCTGTTTATTTCTTGCCAAATTAGACTAAAAATTGTGTTTCTGTTAAAACTGATATGATTATGACATAATAATGTCACAGTTGCAAATTTTTTCACAATTGAATTCTATGTCGATTTTCTTCAAATAGATATTTTGTATGTACTGTTCAATGTACATCTGCTCAGACATAACTAGAAACACATTTTTAGTCTTTGTAAAAGTGCTACTTATTTGTTTGTAGTATTATGTTTCAGTCAAAACTGATATCAACTCGAGATCTGTATTGAATTTTTAAATCACATTCAAGATTGTTTTTATGCCCTCTCAATCTCCAGTTAAATTTTTTTTGGCTATAACAATATTTTGTTTACTTATTTGCTGTTAAAATAAAAAGATATTTTGTTTTTAGTTAGGAAAAAAGATATGTTTTGATTGACAGCAAATGCATGCATTGATCTTTAAATAGAATCTTCAGTACCGTATAGGGTGTAAATTCAGTTTGACTGTTGCATTATATATTTTTTTGTCATTTGTTAAGTTTATTTTGTATTTTAATGTTAGATGTTTATTGCAAGATTTGAGTTACTGTTTTTTTTTTCAAATTTTTTAACATTCATTGTACAGAAATATAAACAAAAATATATATACATCATCTGCAGATATATTTTAGAATTATAATTAACAAAAATTTAGATTATAAACAAATACAAATGCTTAAGAGAAAAGAGAAATTGACATTTATAGTATTTAAATGATCTCATATGTGAATGAATTTGAATGATCTGAAATTGTTCAAGAATCTGCATAGAAGTATAATTACATATATAAGTATCAGATGTATATTTAATTGTGTAAAATTTGTTTACCACAATTCTCTGAAGTTATGTTTGCTGTTCAAGGGGGGATAATGTATTTGTTGTATAGAAACATTGGCCATCATCAATAAACCACTATAAATTCATTACACATATGATCCTCACAGAATCACATGTACTAGTAGGTTATTTTAAATTTTTGTTTTGGAGAAATTATAAATTTTTAAACTTATCAGAGTAATTTGTTTGAAATCAAGTAATAAAGATCACCCAGTTCCAATTTTTACCTTCCTCAGTAATCAGCCTTCTGATAGGCCATTTGGATATGTTGAATACATGGTTTCATTCAAAACAAAGATTAATGTACTACTATGAATAAATAAACTGGTTACTGATGATGAAGCATGAGCATGCAATAAATACACAATAAATATTTAGATATTTATGCAAAACAGCAACTTGTTATATTTTTCATATTCAGTTCTTAAAAAAAGAACAATTAACTTAAATTAAAATGTATTAACTGATACACATGGTTTTGTTTTTGTATGCATGCATGCAATTAAACTCATTTGAGAAATGTTATTAGAATGTTTGTATTCGTGCATGTTGTAAACAAAACACATGTGTGATAAATGTACATTCTTCATGTTTTACAACTACATATATACACATATTTACATATAATATTATTAATTTTAAAAATAACATCATAAAAAAAAAATCTTGCATGGAAATAAAAAGTTGGGGAATATCCGGGAAATGCAAGGGGGAATAGGCCATGGGCATTATATTGAGTGCTTTATAACAAGGTTGTAACATACTGAGCTTTGTAAAATATTCTCCATTTTATAGGGTTAAGGTTTTTGCATTCTGCGTGCACAAGCAATTTTATTAACAGTTGTAAGGGCTATGAAAACATCAACACTGTGTTTCTTTGATTAGACAGGTATTTGACGCAAAAAAGTAAAATATTGGCATTATATATGATGGTAGAGGTTGATTTGTTGATGTGTGTGATCATGGTATTTAAATACATGCTTGTGTTTTGCGTATACACAATTGTTAGCATTTTATGTTTGCAAATGGAAGAAAAGTATAGCAAATTTTGTATTTTCTAGGTTTATAATAAACAATAATACTAACTTATTAAATTAAAACTATTATTTGAACGAAAAAAACGTTTTGTTCCAGATATAAAAACGTTTAACACTGAAAAATCTTCTCATCTTTTGTTAATGGCTAATATAATAAAATTTTGATTTTTTTTTTTCTTTATGCATATACACTAGTACATGTAATTGAAGCATTTTACATAATCTGATATTGATTTAGCTTTTTTCGCTAGATTTTTCTAAGCTGTTTTTGTGAAATATTTTTAGCAAGTGACATGTTATTCCTTACAGCTATGAATAGGACAACTTTGGTGCAGATTGTACTTGTATCACAAACATGTTTGCCATAACATAAAAGAACATTGTCTATTTATCTGGTAGGTAAACTTTGACCAATATCATTATGGAAAAGTGCAGGATTTAGACAATGCTTCTTTTAAGAAAATGTTATATTTTGATGAAAATTATTTATACAAAATAAACATAATATTTCAGAATAGTGACTTGTTTGATTTTGTTTAGTTTACTCAACTAAAGTCTGGTCGAACTATTGCCATTACTTTTTGTGCTAAATTTTCCACATTTGAATCTCCACTGAAATCCCTTGAAAAATTGCAGACACGACATGATGCTTGTGAGGCCCTCTACCGAATTCCAGAATTTTTATAAAAAACTGGTTAAACAGTCTCAGCCACTTTTCAGCTCACCCAACCCTTCAGGTTTACTTTATTTAAAAAATTTTTTCCAAAGCCACTGAAGTATTGTTTTAAAACTCTGCACAAATACATTCAATTAGTAAAATGTACTCGACCAAAATTGCCCAAATTGTGACCACAGACCAACTGACTTGGTAATTGTGGCTTAAATGGGACATTGGGGGGGGGGGGGGGGGGCTCTACAAAACTCAATTTAGTCCAAGTTGCCCTACACCTTGTAGTTATTGTCTCTTAATTGTAAATATTGAACATTTTCCCCATTTTTCCCTCTAAGTCTTGAAAATTA